>UELW01000178.1:4727041-5388118 GCA_900490495.1 Danionella dracula | reverse complement strand
GATCTGAAGGGTATAGTCTTTACCTTTTACATAACATGATGTACAGTTCTACAATCAACAAAGTATGTTTGGGTATATTGTTATTTGTGCATGTTTTCTTTGATGTTATTTTATTTCCATACCTTAATTTTGTCATGATGTGCATGCCATCAAAATATGTCTTAATTTAAAGAGGAAGAGGACATTCAAATTGGAAAATAGGCCACCATCTAATAGACCAATTGAAAAAGAAGGTCATCATTCACATAATTTCCGCTCTTCCCTTTAAGAGTCTAAATTAAAGTCACATGTGTCTTCTTGTGCCTATCCCTCCTCATACCCTGTTACCAACATCATGCACAGGTTCTGTCTCAAAGGCCAAGGCCACCTTCTAAATGAGCGCTTTATAAATTACTTTAAACATGTTTAATTTCAGTATTTAATGTTTTAAACCATTAGACTGTTTGAATGTTGACACCGTGTATATGGTTATTAGGGCAGTGCTTCCAAAACTTTTTTGAGCCTATACACTGTGTGCAGAATTATTAGGCAAATGAGTATTTTGACCACACCATCCTTATTATGCATGTTGTCTTACTCCAAGGTTTATAGGCGCGAAAGCCTGCTACCAATTAAGCATATAAGTGATGTGCATCTCTGTAATGAGATGGGGTGTGGTCTAATGACATCAACACCCTATATCAGGTGTGCATAATTATTAGGCAACTTCCTTTCCTTTTGCAAAATGGGTCAAAAGAAGGACTTGACAGGTTCCGAAAAGTCAAAAATAGTGAGATATCTTACAGAAGGATGCAGCACTCTTAACATTGCCAAGCTTCTGAAGCGTGATCATCGAACAATCAAGCGTTTCATTCAAAACAGTCAACAGGGTCACAAGAAGCGTATGGAAAAACCTAGGCTCAAAATCACTGCCCATGAACTGAGAAAATCAAGCGTGCAGCTGCCAAGATGCTATTTGCCACCAGTTTTGCCATATTTCAGAGCTGCAACATCACTGGAGTGCCCAAAAGCACAAGGTGTGCAATACTCAGAGACATGGCCAAGGTAAGAAAGGCTTGAAAAACGACCACCACTGAACAA
This sequence comes from Danionella dracula, assembly GCA_900490495.1. Classification (NCBI taxonomy): domain Eukaryota; kingdom Metazoa; phylum Chordata; class Actinopteri; order Cypriniformes; family Danionidae; genus Danionella; species Danionella dracula. The sequence continues at coordinate 5,387,038 of UELW01000178.1, read as the reverse complement.
GACACACAAACTGAAACGTCAAGACTGGGCCAAGAAATATCTGAAGACAGATTTTTCTAAGATTTTATGGATAAATGATATGACAGTGAGTCTTAATGGGCCAGATGGATGGGCTCGTGGCTGGATCGGTAAAGGGCAGAGAGCTCCAGTCCGACTCAGATGCCAGCAAGGTGGAGGTGGAGTGCGGATTTGGGCTGGTGTCATCAAAGATGAGCTTGTGGGGCCTTTTCGGGTTGAGGATGGAGTCAAGCTCAACTCCCAGTCCAATTGCCAGTTTCTGGAAGACACCTTCTTCAAGCAGTGGTACAGGAAGAAGTCTGCATACTTCAAAAAAATTATGCAGGACAATGCTCCATCACACGCGTGCAAGTACTCCACAGGCTTTTGAGTGTCCTTGCAAAGAAAGGTTGCTATATTTGTCACCGATTGGTTTTTGTTTTGTTTTTGAATGTCAGAAATGTATATTTGTGTATTTTGAGATGTTATATTGGTTTCACTGGTTAAAACAAATAATTGCAATGGGTATATTGTCACACCCTGAGAGAAGGATCCAAATGCAAGTTGGCAAACAAAAAGGATTTATTGACAATACAACCAAGGCGCCAAAACTTGTGACTCTTGTGAGGCTTTGCTCGCTCTGCAAGAGCGAGAGGCAATACAGCAACCAGTGTCCAAATCGGCAGGCGTGAGAGAAGTCAGGCAGGCAGGCATCGATTGGGAGACAGATGGGACAACGAAGGCAGACAAGCTCAGCGTCAGACAGGCAAAGTCAGAGGTAGGTGGCAGACCGGGATAATCCAAAACTAAAAGATACACAGGCACTCGAGCAACACTGGGCAGAGAGGGAAACAGGATCAGAACATGAGACGACTGACAATGGCAGGTTTCAAAATCGCAGCAAGATAGCCTGAACAATGACAGGACACACTAGCGATTAGAAGGTGGGAAAGTGAGAGCTTAAATAGGAAGGAAATTATAGTAGATAGGTAACAGGTGCAGCAACCCATTTGCGTGCTGATCATTAATAGCGATCAGCTGAGTGCGTGCTGCAAGAATGACAAGCAGAGAGAGAGAGAAAGAGAGATCAATCAAGCCAGGGTCCTGACATATATATTTGTTTTTTTGTTAAGTTGCCTAATAATTATGCACAGTAATAGTCACCTGCACACACAGATATCCTCGTAAAATAGCTAAAACTAAAAACAAACTAAAAACTACTTCCAAAAATATTCAGCTTTGATATTAATGATTTTTTTGGGTTCATTGAGAACATGGTTGTTGTTCCATAAAAAATGTATCCTCAGAAAAACAACTTGCCTAATAATTCTGCACTCCCTGTATTGAAGAAGTAACACCCATCCAAAATTTTAATAACTAAATTAAATGTAATGTAAATAATCTCAGTTTACTGAGTTCGAGACATGAGCATCTTTTTGAAAAACTGAGAAAATATATGAATTAAACAAACAAATAACTCAAGTGAATTCCCTGGTAAAAATTTAAATCTTTCATGGATTTCCTCTATAATATGTTGCACATACTCTACATAATTCAACTGTTGTAATCATTGTTTTATATGTGGATATGTTAAAACATAAATAAACAACGTATCCCAAGTTGTCCCAAGATGGATTTTACTAACAATACTAACAGTATGAGAGGCTACATGTGTCCATATATAATTGCCCTAGGAGCATTTGTTCACCTTGCATGCCACCAATCACGGCAGTATTTCAAACATCAAGTGATCTTCCATGCTTAACTTTCTTGTAGTCTCTATAAATTATTATTAGACATGTGCAGGCAGATAGGGAAATGTAAACACCTGTTGATCAAAAACCTGAATGGAGGTGGGTAGGGTGATTGCAGGTGTTAAGGCAGATGGGGAAAATCAAAACCAGCCAAGACAACTTAGCCTGCGTGATCCACTGAAACATTTCTTTAGAAAGGTTACTTTTTTGTCTTTGGAGTGTGAGCAGTTTTTGCCAGTGCAGGAGGTTGAATCCTGTCTGCCGCGTTCAACTCCTTAACACTGTGGAGCCATGCTGATTTTACTGACATCTACTGAGAAAGAAACACACAGGCTGAGTTTGGACTATCAGCACTTCAGATGATCCAAACGGCATGGGCCTCCCTGCTGAATAACACATCAATAACGGTCTGTCGCTGGAGTTCTGTTCGTTTCAATAGCCCATCTCTGATGGATTACATTTCAGTAAACATTATTTCTCTCTGAAGTGAAGTGTTTTTGTGCTTTGATTCTGATTCTCACAATTGTTCTGATTCCTGGTATTCAACATTAATTAATATCTACAACATATACCTCCTCATCAAATTAATGACAACATTTCCTTTTTGATGAAATTAAGAAAAGTTGATAAAGTAAATTGCTGGTGAAAGAATGGAGTGATTGATACATCTGTTCTCAGATTAACAGAGGAATGGATAGAGTGAATAACTGAAGGACTTAATAACTAATGAATGAGTGACCCCAACCAGCAGGTAACAATTTTTTTAAAATACCAAGCTCTAAATGTACACATTCCAAACAGTAGCAGGTTTCACTGTAATAACCACACAAGCCAAAAAAAAATGTAATCTAGCTTTGAAACTACATTTATGTAAACACGTGCTCTGACCTCTACAATCTGTGCTTAGTAATCGCAAGTTAAATTCAGCTGAGCTTTTGTCAGAGCAGAATTCAACATTTCACCACGTAGGATGGAACTTCTGGTTTCGCCATTCCTATCAAGTCAATAGAGCTGATTTCATAGTGTGACCGAGGCTGAAGGGAAGGAATGGTTTGATTAACATAGAAACTTAATAGCTAAGGAGGGATGGACGAATGGATGGATGGGTGGGTGTATGAGTGGGTGTGTGATTGGCTGGAAGGATGGATGAATGGCTAGATAAATGGACGGATGGACAGGTGGGTGGGTGGGTAAGTGAATGTATGGGTGGGTGGATGATTGGCTTGGTGGGGGGGTGTCTGGGTGGACGGTACTTGAAAGTACTAAGTAAAGGGACTTCAACTATCTGTTCATCTAGATGTCTGTTGACAGCAAAGCCTCTACTCTGGTGTACTGGACAAAAAAAAATTCAATTCTACAATACTGGTCAGTTAGAATCAAAGTGTAATTATTTTACAACGTTTCCTCCTGCAGAGTCCTCACAAGCTCATTTTAATAACTATGTTTCCCCCTTTGCAATAGAATCAAAGGTTCCAGTCAGGGAATCGCAGACATCTTCTTGCTTCACTTTCAGTTAAAGTCTTAATAAACAAAATCCGAGCCAAAAATATTTAAGAGTGAAAGAAAAACTCTTGTCTAATAGAATTCAATGTCTGGCATCAGATTAACGGAGAGGGATAGCTGGGACTTACTGACGCTGCTTCCTCATTCACTAGTGCCTACTCCACAGCGACTCAAAACATCATAAATCTAACATTTCAGAAATGCTAAATGTGAAGCTGTTTATGTCATTGTGTACTAGCATGCATGTGTGTGAGTGTTTGTGGGTGTGTATGTCTGTGTTATAGCCCGCAGGCTGCTTTAGCTGACCTCAGTGAAAGCGAGCCTCATGACAGAAGGTCTGGCATTGTCTCTGTGCCCAGGCTGCTGTGGAGCCAGCCGGTCTGCCGGCCGCCAGCTTTGCTTGCTTATAACTGCTGAGAACATCCGATCCCCTTGGGGAGGCCAGGGAGGGGAGTTAAAGAGAGAGAGACAGAGAGTGAGAACAAGAGAGAGAGGAGAGATAAAGTGAAGGAGGACTCTACAGCACTCTACATTCTTTCTTCAGCCATTATCTCTTCTCTTAGAAAAAGCAACATGCATTATCCAAAGTGACGGCCATGTATGTGTGCATGTATGCAATAGAATTCAGGGAGTGAAAAAGAGGGTAATAAGACAAATGAAGAGAAGGAGTGGAAGAGAGAACCGAGGACACATAAAGTTAAGAAAAGTAAAATCTTTGAATGTTTTAGATGAAACTAAAGAAGCACAGAAAAGCTTCGTTTTTCCTTGTTGGTTTAGTTACTGGTATCATATTCTTAAAATAAGTTTATAATGTCTATAATGAAAAAGAAATCTCCGATCTAAAATAAGTACTTACACCCTTCAAACATTTGTTCTTGAAGTGATTCTTAAATGTGGATGAACGCTCCTCCAAATTTGTAAATCACATTATGTTCCCAGAGAGGTGTTACATAAATGTAACTAACATATACATAATTATGTTTTGTATGTAATGTAACCATTGTGTAAAATGTTTTGCTTCCCTTTGACCATTTCTGTTTGCATGGAGGCCCTTGTAGGTCAAAGGTGGAAATAAATCAGGATAGGAGGACAACATTTCTCAAGACAATTCTATTTCAGTATGGGACTTGCAGATTTTACATGAGAAAAGTCGTATTAGCTTAAAATGAGTGTGAATCACAGTGTGTGCTCAATACTATTCACAGAGTTGGGTATGGAACTCAGCGCATCCTCCTTGAAATGTATAATTTTCACAAACTACTTTTTACCTATTACATTTTTCAATCAGTATATTTTCGCTAAAGTGGTGCTACTTTTATTTGACTACAATCGTGTTTACTCTCATTACAAATATTTTCAGTTCACAGATTTGATCAACTTGGACTGCTTTAGCAACTGTCCTATATAAATTATAAGGTCAATTTTCTTTACAGGAACCGTTGTTTTTGCAGCTCTATCAAACTGGATCCTAGAGATATTTGGTCAAGTCAGCTGCCAGCGCAAAGATGGAGGACAAGGGCTAATGTTAGTCGTTGCGCCAGTGAGTAAAAGGAGAGCATGTTCTTTGTAACTGTCCACTTTTCCTGACTAGTTTGTCAAGGTTCTGTTTTGGTTTACTCCTTTAGGTTTTTATTCTTGTTAAGTCTTCTTGTTTTTGATCATTATCGAAATTAGCTTCTGTTTATTTCTTTGCAATTTTTTAGATTCACTCCTGTCTTGTTCACTGTCTTGATTGATTTCTACCTATGTCTAATTGTTCCCGTTGAATTAAGTCACCTGTGTGAGTTCTCGTTTAGGTTAATTGTCTTCCTTTATAAAACTCCGATTTCCCATGTTCTGTGTAGCTTAGTCAGGTTAGTCCTGTTGAAGTCTTTGTTCCATTTTAGTCTTTAATCATATACTTTAGTTATTGGAGGTTTTTCACCTTGTGGGCTATTTTATGTTATTTTCTGTTTTAATAATAAAGAGACTGACTGAACCTGGCTGTCGTGCATTTGGGTTCTGCCACTACCCTTCTCTAATGAGAATCCTGACATAGTTCTAAATTAAGACGAGCTAATAGGCTTCAAATTGGCCTTCATATTAATACTTTACATTCAATATATTATTTAGACGTGTCTATGAGTGGAGCATAGAGGTTAATTTTAATTTCTTATTTAATTCTTTACTTGATTTTTCTCTGTCAGCAGAGAGAAGTGGTGAAATATTAATAATATTTTTAATTTGTTAATGTTTGCAAAAGATAATGGTATAAACAGCATAATCCATGTCAAATGTTAAGACATCACAACATCAAACTTCAGAACTACTTTTTTCTGCGTAGTCAAAACAAGATGTAGACTGACTGAAATACATATATTGTTACAATAATTTTTTTGCAGCCCAGCTTACTAAAAGGTTAAATATGAGTGTGGTGCCAAAAGACCCATGCATACATGGTATGTACAAGAGTTAAGCATGCATTATTCAGTATTAATGCAGCTTCACGTCGAGTGGTTCTTCGTCTTCATGTTGTGTGTTTAAAACTGAATAATGTATGCTTAACTGTTGTATATCCCTTTCATATTATAGTTTAAACTGTCAGTTTGAGTTCCATCTTAGTCATATTGCTTGATTCAGTAAGACCTTTCACATCTTGGAGGAGTAGCACAAAATCAGAAACCCATGAGCTCTGCTTTAATCACAACCAGACACCCGGGTAAGAGTGTGAAAGATTCCACACAAAGGTTTGCTACTCAATGTGAACTTGTCAGCAACTTGAGGACGATAAAGGGCTCAGCTTTCATCCAGTCAAAGGCCCCAGAGTAACCCCCCCAAAAAAAGCCATATTCAAATAATTTGCATAAATAATTACAAAACATTTACCAACCTTTTTAGCAGCTGAGAATGCAAAGGGAAGACAACCAAACTAAATTGTTCTTCCCAGAACACATGGAGAACTTGGTGAAAATCAACAAATCAGGTTTTGATAGTTTGGACAGATTGATGAGAAACAAATGAATGAAGGACAAGAAGAAAAGACAGATCATGTGACCTATGAACTACTGTACTTTGTGTAAAACAAGACAGGTTGTGAGCAGCTGGAGAAGCTATGTGCTGTTGAAAAGAACGTTTAGACCAAAATACATGGTTTTCATTTCTGAATGACACCTTTTCGTTGAGAAGCTGTTAAATTGACGTCTAGGTAATATACCATGCTTAGCCAGAGGAATCGTTTCTATGAAAGCGATAGAATATTTCAGAATGCGTTTTCCCAATTTTTGTCAAAATTTTATGAAATAATATATTTAGTAGACCAGCAGGGTCTGTTCAGGGTAAGCCCTTTTTGTAAGAACATGATTCCACTGCTAGACAAGGGCCAAAATGAAGCAGCACATCTGGGGCCTCAGCTGGGCAGCAGGCTTCAGAGGCTCTGGACTGCATGCTTCCCCTTCATGCTCAGTCAGTTGTAATGCCTTTGGATCTATAGCTCACATCAGAGGTCAGAGCAGAGCTCAGTGACTTATGGCTACTATCCATATCAAAGGAAGTTTAAAGTTGTGTTGCCAACAACAAAGCTGCACTCAATCAAACAAAACTTTATTTCTTTGTACCTATAATGTTACACATATTATAAACATATTATTATTTTAGTGAAAAAAAAAGAATTTATGGGTGATTTGAGAATGATTAATAAAACAGGGCATTTTTTTAAACTTAAAAAATGTCTAGTTAGCGATCTAGAAACTTTAGTTAGTTTAATATTTAGATTTGACACCTGATTAGAAATTAGCAAAAAAATTTTGGAACTGAACAATTATCTACAGGAGAGGGGTGTATTTAATTCAGCATTAATCAACTGTTAGTTTATGATTAATTAATTATTATTAAGCTTTGACTTTACTTTGGGTGTACATCATCATAAATTCATCCTTATTTAATCATCAAATAAGGGATATACAATGGCTGGGCATACATTATTCAGTTGACATTATTCATGACATGGAGACAAAGAACCGCCCGATGCAGAGCGGAGGGTTGATCTTTCACTGTTTTTAGAATAACTAGTTTATTCATAATTATTAAATCCAATGTGAAAGTGTGAAAATTACTTTAACACATGGAAAATTTATTTTGGCGATTTCCTTCCCATAGTAGGCTCCGAGCCAGCATATATTTCATTTAGTCACTGAGTTATTTTTGTCACATAGTTATCTTCTGTAATTTACCCTAACTTAAACTTACACTGAGTTGGATTCAATGGTTTTTATTGTAAAATCCTCATACGGTGACATGACATAAGTTAACCGGTCAGGAGACTCTGCTAGAATGCAGCTAGTTTCAAAATACAGATTAAGGACTGTAAACCATGAAAACAGAACAATTCTTTCAAATGAACAGGGAATTTGCCTGCATTATTACTTTTTTCCATATTTTTTTATATATTTTAAAATGCTTTGTATGTGAAATGCTTTTATTTATAACAGTTACATCATGTGATATTATATTAAATCTAATGTTTTTGTCTGTTGTTGACAAGCATGATCAAAGAACAAATTACAGAAAAAACTAAACAGGCCCTCATAATTCATGTTCAGACAACACAGAACAATGACAAGAGATGCTAAAGAAAAAGTGTACTTTATGCTCTGAAAGTTCTGATGTGAATAATTGCAGGCATTTTCAAATCTTATTTTAATGAAACAAGGGAATATGTCAGATTGTATCTATTCCATTTTGGAATTTCGTCTTCACAAAGAAAAGACAGTTGAATCCAACAAGAAGATTGGCAAGCATATGGAGAGCATAACTGTTGGCATGAGTCACAGCCATGACAAGAAGTTGTACATTTCAATTAAAGATGATGAAAACCCAATAGAAAAATGGCCACGTTGTATATGGGAAATCTCTTATTAAGTCAAAAATCACACACCCTAAGGACTCATTAAGATGTGAAGATGTTGATTGCACCCCTTTGTGTCTATAACACATAAAACATGTTTTATGATTAACACTGACCCTTTGTTTAGTGGTTTTGTATTGTACACAACAATGCAAACCACATCCTCAGGGAACGCCTGGCAGTTAAACCGCTTTTCAGCTTTCAGTTACATAGGTCACACTCATGCCAGGGCAATGTTTAAACACTGTACAGACCCTCCTCTCTTCATCCAACTGCCTTTGGAAGAGAACAGCCATTTTCATGCTGTTAGATGTCTTGATCTTGTTAATAACAAAGTGCTATGGTAATTTAAGAAAGAAGAGACTTTAGTGACTTGTCCCTTGTCTCCACAGAACACGTAAAATTAAAATATTCTGTTTCAAACATGTGCCTGAACCAGACAGAGAGAGAAAAATCTCTTTTGTGGTCCAAAGACGAACCTCTTTCCATCCAAGCCACTTTTTCCTTGCATCTCGCTTTCACACTGAACAAGGGTTGACAAGCTCTTGTCATCCCTGGCTGGTTCTAGAATGATCCAACAAAAGCCCCCTTGTTTCCGACTTACTCCTGTCAGACTGTGCACTTTGATATTAAAAACTCTGGATCCAGGGAGGGAGAGTGGGGAGTGACGGAGGGAGTGAAAAGATGAAAAGGATGAAAACAAACTCCTACTGTCTCCGATGCTGGTGTCTGTAGGTGTAACCCCAATAATGGACTTACAAATATTTGTCCAGTCAAAATAAAATAAAAATGGCTCTTTGACATTTCATAAAGTAGCCTTAGTCAGCAGCGACCTCTGTGTACCAGCGCTCCATCTCCTCAAAGCAAACGCCTTCTAAAACATGCAACACTGATGCCATTGACACATAAGGTGCTTGTCGCAAGGGAACTTAATCGGGTATCACACCCTGACATCCACACGTCACCACTGAAGATCCTCCAACACTGTAGCTTTGTAGATGAGGTGGCGGAAAAGTCATTGAAATACCATGAAGCTGAGGCTAAATATAATACAGGCTTTAGATGTGTGACTCCCTGCGGGATGTGATTTGACTAATCCAGCATGTTCTCCATGTTCACCCACTCATGCTTCTAAAACTATTGGAATTAAACCATTACTGTATGTATAAGAATAATCCTGCTTTTTTTGTTTGGAAATATTTGTTTGATATGTGCTAGATTGCACCATGAAAAAAACTGAATGTCGCATAATTATATTGCATTCATCAGACATTTACCCAAACAGGGTTATAAGCAGAGATACTGAACATTCGCACTATTGTAATTGAGTACTCTTTCAGCTACTACTATTTTTTAAAGTTGTTGATTCTTGTAAAAAAGTTTACTCTTGGTTTTACGTGAATAGATTTTGTTTGAAATAAAGTACTTATCTACATATGTAATTAGGTATCTAAAAGTATTAACCTTTACGTGGTTTGAAACTATTATTACTAGGATCCTATTATTATTAGGTTGTCTTTTGGGATTTTAATTCACCCAATCAATACATTTTATGTTAAAATAATTGAAGTATATTTATTTTAACCAAAAACAAGTGATATAAGCAGCAAATAAACTTTAATTATTGTTCTTTAACCATATTTCTTCACATTTGGGGTGTTCTCATTATTGTTCATTTGACAGTGTTGGTGGGTCTGCTAGACACATTGCATTTTGGGGGTTTTAATTCACACAATCATAGAATTTTATACAAAAATGTAGAATGTTATGTTTGTGTGGAAAGACAGAATAAAGGTAAATAATCTACAATTTTTACACTTTTTCATGCCCTGGGTCCAGTAGACCGGAACACCTTGAATGCAATATAAATGTGTTCAGTATGGCAGTCATTAAAATGTGTTTTGATTTATGTTTTTCACAGAATTAAATATAATTTAAGCTGGAGCTGGTTAAATAAAAAATTAATGGTTAAATACAGCGACCAATTGTGCCGCTTAGTACAAAATGACACAGTGCCCTATTTCTTAAATACATTTTCCAACACACCCAAAGTTCAAGATGCTGTCTAGTGATTTTTCTGAGCTCAAACAAATCCCCAAAAAATAATAATAGTATTAGTAGCCTAATAGTAGAATTAGTAAAAATATTAACGTTAGTACAGTGTTATTATCATTAACCAATCACAGCAAATTGCATGTGATTATTCTTGTCTTGGATTTTGTCTTTACTGCATGTGAAATGCTCTGCAGTAAATGATATAATTTTATAACGTTCATTTGTACTCTTTGACGGAAAGTAACTAAGACATTCCACAGAGCCACTACTCATACATCTCTCATTGCATTTCTGAGAGTAACAATTTATTTTCTTGAATTTTTCAGCTTAGTTTAATGTATTTATTAACATCATGAATTAACCACTTTAAACTCCTTTAAATTTCTAATGACTGAATGCTATTAAGGAAAGGCATTAAAATTGTTAATTTATGGATTAATTGATGCAATAATTAATGATAGTTTGTGTGCCTTTACGGCTAAGTGTCATAAATGATCTTACATTTTTACAGCCTTAACAGAGAAAGTAAACTAAACCACTAAAGTAAAAACTACTAAAAAGTAAACTATTCACTAAAGTCTGAATCCTTTTATGGTCAATTATGAGATCTATGAACACATGATGCTATTGCACCATTTTGGTCTGGTGGATAAGGAGATCAACTTGTGATCAAAAGGTCATGGGTTCGATCCCCAGATCCAGTTGAAGGTGGTGTGAGGGATGAAACACTTGCTCTCCCATCTTCAGCAACCACAGCTGTGGAGCCCTTAAGCAAGGCATCAGTTTCCCGAATGCTCCCTGGGAGCCGCAGCCATAGCTGCCCACTGCTCCGGGTGTGTGTTCACTGCTTGTTCACTGCTGTGTGTGTACACTAGGATGCATTGAATCTAGAGCACAAAATCCAGGTATGGGTCACTCCATATCTGGCCAACTAGTCACTTTCTGTTTTCACTTTCACTTCACTGCAATGACTTCATTTAGACTCATTCTCTAAACTTGTACAATTTGAGTAATATGCCTATAAATGATATGAAGGATTTTAAGTAGCAGCATACTACCTTTGTAGATACTGAATTAAACTACCTGCTGAATGGCTGTGTGTTAGCAAGGCAAGTAAGCTATAAGCTTTTGAAAAAGCTGCAGCAAGCCTGAACTTGCTGGGCTCCTAGAAAGAATCCAGAGTTTGCTTGTCTCAGTCACTCTTCATTGGCGCCTGCTATTATATTCACTTTAAAGAAGCCTCTGGGGCAGTTATTACAGCAATTATATTAATAATCTAGATTCATTCTGTTCATTCAAGTCAAAGAAAAGTCAGACATAAGGGGGTTACCAACACAAACAAGGGGAAACACAAGAAAAGCTCAACTCTATAGCCACTTACAGTGTTCAGACAAATATTTAACTCTATTACCAACTGCTTTACTAACTCTTCCTTTCTTGGTAGTGCCATGCCAAGAGGTTGGAAGTAGGATTTAGAACGTCAGAGTACCTGTCAGGAATGTGTCGAAATAATAGCTTCATTATTCAGACTGGGACCTGTGGATCTTGGAATGTTTCTATTAATTGTATTTATTTGATTTTGCGGAGATCCAAGCTCCTTATTATGATGTTTTTGAGAGGGAGATATGTCCAAAAATTTAGATTGATCTTCCATGGATGAATATTGTAAGATGAATTGCTAGCCTCATTTTAGATTGAAACTGATTTTTTCATCTACCTTCATGAAAGAAAAGTTTCAGTGATTTAAGGAAATGTAAGATTGTGACACTTTTTTGAGTGACGCAAAGTCATCTAAAACTGGAATGCCCAGGTTTTCTCCAGTAAGGAACAGGCTTAATGAGCTGTACTAATATACATGACACACAGAGACCTTGTTTTTTTACAGCCTTTTACATTTAGTACACATTTATACATTTAGTAGATTATTTTGCCAATAGAACAAAGGCAAAATCTAACTCAAGTAGTTCACATAAAGATTGTCTCAAATGATCACCTTTACAAAAACAATTCTCTGAGAATAGAAATACTCAGAGAAAATCTTTTTTTCCCCACAAGCCAGGGATAGTGAATGTGAAAGTTCTGGTGAGGGATTTTCTTCCCTTCCGAGACAGAACAATAAATATGTTTTCTCTGAATACAAACTTGTAACAAATGTTTATGTGCAAATACGCAATATTATCTAATTATTAACTATTTTAGTTAACCCCTAACTTATGATGGGTGCGGTTGATTACATACAATAAAATATGTATGATGAGTCATGCATGAAGATTTTGGATGTTGAATTAAAAAATACACACATTGTATTTAAGTACATACAGCACTTAATTATTATTCTAAAAGTTTCTTGTGAAGATAATTGCTAGTTTCAAAAATATCCTTACACTCTCATGAAAATGTTAAAGGAAAGAAGTTGAAATTCATTTTCACAAAATATCTGCTTTCTATACCTCGAAATGAATCAGGCTCATCTTGCATACAATGCGATTTTAAGCCCTGCTCACTAGCAAGCAGTGTTGTGTTTCAGAGTCAAACCAATGCGTTTGTACATGTTGCTGATTGAGCTTCAGGTTAAAGCTGCTCTCTCATACCTGCAGGGTCATTCCTAATAGGGATTCTTGCCCTTGTTAATGACTGTTTGAACATTGTTAGTATCGTCATCCCTGACAGACTGCCGCCACTCGTACGTGCAGCTGCAGGGGAGGGGAAGGCCCTTGGATAAATCTCTCCTGCTGGAATTCATGAGAACCAAGCCAGGAACATCCTGCATCAGTGAAACAAAGAAAATACTTTGACACCCATTTTGTTGTACTTTGTGACATAAGTTTTTGTCTTTAATGTGACAGATAACTGTAGCATATGATACATATGGAATGTAATCTACAGACTAGACATTTGTTTGCATATGAGAATGTGTACTAGGTTTGGAAAGTAACCCAACATGGAAAGAAAAACTTCTCATTTTAAGCAAGATGCAAAGTAGACCAATGATGTGAAATACATTCCTTCAATGTCCTGCCTTAAAATGTCAAGTGATTCATCACACCAACTCTTGAATTCCAGTTTTCAGATAAAACAGTACCACAATAATAAGAAAATGTTTGTTTCCATTGTGAAAATCTCACTTGGTAAATTTTGCACAGATGAAAACCCTTCACTTGACAACTTTAAATTTCTGTCTTTCTTTCTCCTTCTCTTTCATTCACTCATTCCCCCTGCACCCCCCAAACCTCAGGTCTTTACTCCCAGGCGCTGACAGAAGTTAGCATTCATAGTCAATCAGTTTAGGCTTTAACAGGGCAGAGCTGACAGACAGGTCCAGATTAAGGCCTTAAACAGCCTCCAGTAGGATGGCACAAGACAAGCGAAGCAGTCAGGAGCTTCGGCAGTCTCAAAAGCTCCAAACCCAGTCAAACAAAAGAGAGGAATGTGAGCAGGGGCTTGGGTTACACAGCGGCTTAGGAGTAAGGTTATTAACACAGAGTACCGACAGGGTCTTTTTTTTCTAAGTTTGAGGTTCCTGTGTTCCTAGTTCTTAGTATAGGGGACACAGCTGACAAGAGATGTATTCGTAAAATTACAAATGTAATCAATTAATAAATAAAATCTACAGTTTAAAAATGGACACATTCTGTATTATCATAATGTTTATTTTCTGTGATATTGAATTTGAATATATTAAGGGTAACCTTCCAAAATCTCAAAAAAATGAGAAGGGAATAGTGAAACTAACGAAAGTGAAACTAAGTTAAAAAAATACTTCTACCAAAAAAGTTGTTTGTACTCCCGAATAATAGGTTTTCTTCATATTCAATGACTGGAGCTCAATCAGTGATTTTATCATGTGCATCCTCTCAGCCAAGAACAGCTTGTATATTTACAGTAGTATATTCTGCTATTCTAGGCTAGGTATGCTATCTTTATAAAGTTATTAAAATTTAAGTCCTGATAATAACGCTCAACCATTGATTAAGAATCAAATGTAAATAGTTACATTTGTAAGTGGTTACTATCAATGTGCAAGTTATCACAAGTCTGTTCTTTAAAATATATTGGATAAATAGACATGTGAACAAATTAAAATAACATGAATTGCGTTTATATTATCCTCATATTAGAACATTTTAAAACTGTGAAAATAATTCCATCAAAAGCGTTAAAATCCCGAAGATGCTCTATTGGGTTGAGATCTGGTGACTGTGGGGGCCATTTTAGTACAGTGAACTCATTGTCATGTTTAAGAAACCAATTGAAAATGATTTGAGCTTTGTGACATGGTTCATTATCCTGCTGGAAGTAGCCATCAGAGGATAGGTACATGGTGGTCATAAAGGGATGGACATGGTCAGAAACAATGCTCAGGTAGGCCGTGGCATTGCAATGATGCCCAGTTGGCACTAAGGTGCCTAAAGTGTACAAAGAAAACATCCCCCACACCATTACACTCCCACCAGCATCCTGCACAGTGCTAACAAGGCATGATGGATCCATGTTCTCATTCTGTTAACGCCAAATTCTGACTCTATCATTTGAATGTCTCAAGACAAATCGAGACTCATCAGACCAGGCAACATTTTTCCAGTCTTCAACTGTCCAATTTTGGTGAGCTTGTGCAAATTGTAGCCTCTTTTTCCTATTTTCAGTGGAGATGAGTGGTACCCGGTGAGGTCTTCTGCTGTTGTAGCCCATCTGTCTCAAGGTTGTGCATGTTGTGGCTTCACAAATGCTTTGCTGCATACCTCAGTTGTAACAAGTGGTTATTTCAGTCAAAGTTGCTCTTCTATCTGCTTGAATCAGTCGGCCCATTCTCCTCAGACCTCTAGCATAAACAAGGCATATTCGTCCACAGGACTGCCGCATACTGGATATTCTTCCCTTTTCACGATATTCTTTGTAAATCCTAGAAATGGTTGTGTGTGAAAATTCCAGTAACTGAGGAGATTGTGAAATACTCAGACCATCCCGTCTGGCACCAACAACCATGCCACGCTCAAAATCGCTAAATCACCTTTCTTTCCCATTCTGACATTCAGTTTGGAGTTTAGGAGACTGTCTTGACCAGGACCACACCCCTAAATGCATTGAAGCAACTGCCATGTGACTGGTTGATTAGATAATTGCATTAATGAGAAATTGGACAGGTGTTTCTAATAATCCTTTAGGTGAATATATATATATATATATATATATATATATATATATATATATATATATATATATATATATATATATATATATATATATATATATATATATATATACACACACCCACACGCACACACGCACCCACGCACACACACACACACACACACCCACAAACGCACACACACTAAATTTCACATAAACATTTAATCTGTAGCTTTATTTTATTTACAGAATCGAAATGAGAAGCCACAACTCTTCAAATTTCTAAGGTGTCCCTAGTCATAAAACTATAGAAATTGTGTAGTTGATTGTTAAAATGGTAAGTTGCATTACAGCATTACATTGAATTTTATTTCAGTGCTTTATTATTTTATGTATGCTTTATACAGTTGTATACTTTGTTGTTTAATATTTTTTCCCCAACAATTTCTAACACTGGGCCTTTTCTCTCCGTCTGACTCCGATGGAACAGCTCCCTCTTGGTGTTCCAAAGCTTCTTCATTGACAAATTAAGCACTGAAAACCATGTTAGGACGTTTCTGTTTTAATGTTACATCCGCCTCCCCCCTCTGTGTCTCATACTGTACACTCATGCTCATAAACAACAGTCCAGTAGGCACCAGCAGCACTTAAAGCCACTCCCGTGGTTTCTCTTACTAGATTCCTCAGAGTTTTTAAGGGCTTTTCCACAAATGAGACAAAATGAGGACTGTTTCTTCTTAGCCTTCTTTTTTGTTCCCTCCTTCCATTTTTTAATCCCTCTCATATGATAGTTTATGACTTCCATTTTAACATGTACTTGTGGTATTGAGCCAATAAGGAAGAGACATCATGTCTTTAGATTCTAACACATTTGACTGTCCATAAACAGCTTTCCATTAATTGACAACCAAACCTACCATGAACTGTTTAATAAAATAGCATGAAAAATGTAATTGAAGACTTTTTATTAAAAGCAACTTATGGGTGTGGCCACTGGGACTCAGATATCCGAATGATTGAAGAAGAAGTCCAACATCTGGAAAGTCCATGTGTGGGGGTTGGTCCCTGGGGTTCTCTGGACATTTACAGCCCAATTACAGTGGCTGCCTCTGGGCTCCTCTCTCTCATTACTCCTCTCCACAGCTCTGCTCTGGAGCCTAGCATTCATACCAGCTTTACTCTCTCCCACAGAAATGTCAAAGAGCTCTGCTCAAAAACCTCCAAAGACTAATCCAGGGTGAGCTGGATCGTACAATACTGTAATTATAAGCTGGATTGCATATCTGGAATGATTCTCTGGATTTATGAAAAAGAACACTATGCTTGTGTCCCAGATGATTGAAGTTAAGTTGTTTATGAACACAGTATGCGTGTGGTTATGCACAAATGAATGAACACACACATGAGCACAGTCACAATTACACACAGGTATTTTAGTTTGGAGACAGGCAGCAGTGTGTGCCCCTGGAATGTGTAACATGACCTCGAAGCTAAAGCCAATTCTATTCACTCGTCTTTTTTTCTTCTCAGAAGTACTTTAACCCCCGTTTACTCTTACCAAAATGTTATGCTTGCTTTTCTTCAAGTAAAGGTCCAGAAGCAAACAGTTTGAGTCTTCAACACTGTAAGAACTTTTAAAGTCTAGTGATACATTATGTTGCTCATTTGCAATTATACTGGAGAAACAGTCAAAGATTAAGTCATGAAAGAAAACCTTAAGACTGTTGACTCTAATTCCTCTGCAAAAAGGACTTGAATGTTTGGCAGCAACAAACAGGGCCCTGTGATTGATTTGCCAGTTGAGAGTTGAGAAACAAAACAATTCTGATCATCTAAGAAATGGTCAACTCAGAGCACAATTGTTAAGAAAAATGTTTCACAGAAATTTTACGTTAAGTTATCTTCTAGCAATTGACTCAATTTGGCTCAATGCATTGGCCAAACAGACTTTTAAAAATCCAGTCAACTACAGCAAACTGGGATTGTGAACTCACTTAAAAAATATTTATTCAATCAACAACACTGAATCAAAAAATGAGCCAACTAAAAATAATAATTGTGTCTTTGGGAAAATTTATTTTGGATTCACAAAGAACTCAAACTTACTGCAACAGATTTCTTTTTACACTTAAAAGAAAGATCGTAAAAATGTACAAACATATTACAGTATCACTAAACTCCATGTTGGCAAATAAAAAGCTGTCAAGAAGCATAATTTTACTAAAAGGTTGCACTAGCAAACAACCACAGAGATTTGGGCATTCTACTCTAAAACAAGAGAAACCTATTCTCCTGGGAGGAAGAAACCCAACAGTCTTGCCCAGAAGCCTGGACCCACATCACCATTGCCACACTGTGCCAAACCTCAGCCTGGAATCTTGTGACTGCATTTCCTGAGTCCACCCTATTTAAACTCACAATATGGAACATATTAGAGGGAGAAAAGAGTGAGTCAAACAGAGAGAGAGAGAGAGAGAGAGAGAGAGAGAAAGAGAGAGAGAGAGGGGGGGGGGGAGGTCCACATTGTACAGTTTTTAACAGAACCCTTTCGAAAAAAAAACTCACTTGGATGCTGATGATATCTGCACAAAATAGCAAAGCAGCTTGTTCAACCATGGCATCCTTAAAAATCATTAAATGCCATGCTTTGTAAACAAACAGAACTCAAGAGAACCTTGTGGCAAAAGCTCTTTGCCCAAGAGTGCATTAACTAATGACTTCAATGAAGAGCAACTTTTTAAAGTTGGAATCCTGTTGTTTTTGTTGTCGTCACTCAGTATCCACACCGACATATGAACCAGTCATACATTCCAGAACAACCAAGATTAAAAATATTTTCAATTTAATTAAATTCAAGCTCTAACAGCGTTCTTGTTTTTTTGGCTGGCTGACATGTATTGATGTGTTGTTAGTGAGCAACTTGTTCTTTATGAACTATTCTTTAGCTCTTGAGTACCGAGCCATTTTGGGGAGCTCACCGGAGCGTACATCTCTCTTATGCAACCAGAGCCTACAGATTGAAATAACGAAACAACAAACAGAACTCTGACATCCAACCCTGTGAAGATCGATTGACAGCCTGGGACAGATTCTGTTTTTAATGAATGCTGGCTGCCAATGTTCTCTATTTGTCTCTGCACTCACTCTTGGCAGATTAATAAGCATGTTCATGTCTCAGTAGAACACCCTGTCAGAAATAGTATACACTGTAATGATGCCTATTTTCACTTTATGCCAGCTAGATGTAGTTGCTCAAGAAGAGAACCCTCAGCTTGAAGTTGTATTAACGATAAGGTCTCTGGAGATTGAAGGGGACCTGATTTTATTTACTAAGATTAACTAGTTTATGTGAAATAGAACACATTGCAGCATGTTGTCTTTGTTTTCTCAGAAACCATGAAACTAGCTATGGCACCAAACCAGTGTGGTCCACGCAGCCTAGCATACCTGAATTGGCGGGCTTCTGAACCAGTGTGTTGATGTAGGCTATTTCTTTTGTCCGTTAAGAGCATAACCGCTTGGAGATGGCACAGAATTAGATCTTCATACAGCAAAGTTGATGTGAAACTGATCCATCTGGAGGAGTTTTCCTCATTCAGGAATTCACACCCCTTTGAGCCACAAGTCATTAATCTGGGATCTTTCCTCTCCCAGAAGACTCTTATGGTTTTTCAGGGATGCAGAAAGAGTTTGGGATTGCTCTTATGCACTTTCTAAGAAGTTGGAGCAAGTCATGGAACACAGCAGCACCTTGCTTTGTGGACAACATTTTTCACTTCCTTCAGCTCCAGCACTTTGGGAACAGGAGGTTCTATGAGATTGTTAAGCTCTCTCAGGCCCTGTTCTCTTTTGTATATCTTTAATATAATGTGAGATGTTTGAGAACGACCATAACTGTGGTTAATAAGTAAGTTTCATAAGTTCAGAAGATTAATATTGTATGGCTTTCACCCCCAATGAAAGATATATGCTGGTCTATTTGATCCGAGAATCCATATGATAGCACAACCACTTTTCGGACATCTCTCACCACTTTTGGGGCCAATGTTGCATCTGCTCCTCGTTATGCTCACGTGTGCCTAATTTTGTCATTAGTTACCTTATTTATTCTTGCTCTTTTCTGGTCATGTTATTGGTGAATCTTTGGTTATCTCATTTGTGAGCAAGAGCGTTCTGCTTCCCTGCAACTTCACCCAGAAGACGGTGACTGCTGTAGTCATTCTAAAATAAGGAGTTTTGAACTCACTGCGCTTGGGTCTGCATCTGTACTGCCTAACAGCCAGCCAACCCACTTGCTTATTGACATTCAATGGTAGAAGGTGCTGAAAATGTTATAATTGTTACATCTTAAGCACATTATATCTGTTTTAATTCAAGCGGAACATTCTGATAGTTTAACAATAATATGCCATAATAAAGGTTAAACTTAAGGTGTATTAAAAAAATGTTTAAAAAGTTAAATGTGTTGTTCGGTAGTGCAACTTACCCCCCATAAAACAATGATGTCCTAGCTTATAATAGCAATTTCCACTCTAACTTTTATTACTTTTTGAAGCGCAGTAGAGTGAGGAACAGTATCTCTGAGTTTAGAACAAGAGAAAACAAACTAAAGGTCTCTAAATACCTTTGCATCTCCTGCGTGTGTCAGCTCCATGCATGAAACCATTGCATTTGAGTGTTTAGGTCAAAGAAGAGAAAGAGGAGCCTCTCTCTTTAATACTAGATATGTACAGAGGAATTAATGAAAACACTGGAGTTTTTTAGTACTGTTTATTGTTGTACAGTACTTGTCGTTTTATGAATTTGTAAATGTAACATACATTTTTATTTCATTGTGTTTATTTGTAGAGACAAATAGTATCAATACACTCATACATGCTCACAAACACAGTCTTTTTTTGCTGGTTGTTTGTTCTGTTTTCAGCTCAAGGGAGTATTATTGCATTATTTATGAACATGAACAAAAGAACCAATAAAAACATTTCAGGATTGAAATGTCAAACGCCTTCTTTAAAAAAGGTTGCATTAACATATTTAATTTGGAGCGCTGGTGAGAATAGTCGTGTAAGCACTCTTTGTTCTTTTATGATGCAGCCACTGCATGGAGAGGCTCCTCACTGCAGAGCAAGCTCCTCCTCTCTGGACGTCCAGGGGGAGAGACTCACATCCAATGAGGTGGAGCTAGACGTATCTGCATGTACGTCAGTGAAGAGGAGCTACTCGCGCCAGCAAGGATGAAGAAGATAGTTGCAGTGGACATTAGAATAGCAAGCACTTTTATGGAATGGCGGTATGAAAAATTGAATTTATGAGTTCAAGCAAATGTTTGCATGTAGGTAAATGTTTTGTAGAGTATACACATCTGGAATTAATAAACATTCTGCTTATTATGTGTTAAATGTCTCTAGATGTTGCGGCTGGAATGGCATCCGTCGCATAAAACATATGCCAGAGAGTTAGCAGTTCATTCCGCTGTGGCGACCCCGAAAGGGAAGAAAGTCGACATGAAAATGGATGGATGTCTCTAGATGTATTTTAACATACGGTGTGTATGTTAACATATATTTATAAGTCTGTATGTGTGTGTATTACTGTGAAGTGTGGAAAGTTTAAAGGAAATCATGTATTTCTAACATAAAAGATACGTACCCATGACGTACGCTGCATTACGTGACAAACTGAAGTCACATTAGCGGCACATCTTGTGACGTGTGAAGCTCCTCCCCTCTGGATGGACGTTAACCCCTCCCTCTTAAATCTCCAGAGAGAAGGAGCTTGTTAGTCCCTCCTCCCCTAGATGTCCAGAGAGGAGGAACTTGCTCTGCAGTGAGGACAAAGGCATGCAGTAGCTGCCTAGTTGTGTAAATATATGGTGGCTGAGAGGTATATATGAGACATAACGTGAAACACTTTTACAAATTACAAAACAAATTCACATTTTAGAAAACACATTTACAAGTTACAACACAATTTTACATTTCAGAAAACACATTTACATTTTAGAAAACACAATTACAAATTCTGAAACACTTTTACAAGTACAGAAAACACATTTACATTTCAGATTCCTGGAAAGGGAGGATACCCCTTTTGATGGTGATGCATAGTCCAGAGGGAAGTCTCAACAAAAAAGCAGAGAAACTTAAAGTCAGTGTATAGACATCTGCTGTTGTATCTCAACACTCAAGCTTTTTACAAACACATAAATCAAATCGATCTTGCTCTGAGAAGAGTGTGTGAAAAGAAGGAGAAGCTGCTGAGTTTCAAATGTTCTACTCCCGCTGGGAATTTATTGACACTCTGTTAGCTTTAACTGCTGAACAAGCGTACTGTTGACGAACTGGTGCATTTGTGGTTGAAGAATTCTGAAAAAGTGGCAATTATTGAAAGATTTATTTGAAGGAGAGGATAATGAAAATTGAAGCCCCTGGTCTATTGAAGACTACCTTTTTGATGTACAGTGTTCGGGGTTGCTGGTTGTCTCTGAGCTGGACATGCAATTACTCAGCTTTTCAGTGTGAACAAACTATTATGCTGAGTTTCAAGTTGTCTATTCACACTGGGAATTTAATTACACTCCATTAGCTTTAACCACTAAACAAGCTTTGTACTGTTAATCATCTGCTGTATTTGTATTTGAAGAGTGCTGAAAAAAGTGAAAAACACTGAGGGAAACATATTTGAAGGAGTGAAGAAAGTAGACTGAAGCCCCTCCTCCATGCTCTGCTTGTTTTAGTGCACGACCTGGGCAGATTCTTGGTAGCTGATCAAAACTGGAGGTTTTGCGGCTACATCAGAACGAAAAAGGCAGATTTTCTGTTCAGTTTTCTTTTCAGTTAGAAGACAGCATGATTCTTCTTTTGCTTATCTAAACGTTTGATTCTCTCTTTTCAAATGTCAAATATTATTTTATGTGTTTATTATCTGGGGTAAATAAATTGTTCTCATTCTCAAAGTGTGGGTGTTGTAAATTTGATTTTATTTACTTTTATTTATTTTTTCATAAAGATTGAAACTGTTGGGTCCTGTTTTAGTCAGACACATCGTAGTTCCTTTCCAAGACTCTAGCTCTCTCAAAGATGTATCATTTTGATGAATTTTCTACACGTGACAAAGCAGGAGAGGAGCAGTCTGCTCTGCTCCAACACCACACAACTCAAGTCCTCTACTCAGTGCTTGTGCAGGCATTTAAAGGCCATGATCACTGATATTGTGAAGTGACTATAAATTATCAATGCTCTTTAATGTTGGTGCAGAGCCAACTAAGAACCACAAACTAAACAAGCTCTATTGTGAGTTTTGTGCCTTAAGAGAGGTTTGAGTGAGATGACGGCTGTGAAGATGTACTAGATGATTTATACTTTTAGAAACTTGCCCAAGGCTTTGTGTGTGTGTGTGTGTGCGTGTGCGTGTGTGTGTGTGTGTGCGCGTGTGCGTGTGCGTGTGTAAGCTTTGGAATGAGAGAGCATTAGTATTTATCGCATGTTAGACTCAATACTCTCAGTATGTGTGTGGATGGTGTGCTGTGGCATTCTTTTAAGCTCTGTGGAAACTCACTAAAATAAATTCTGGGTGTACGTCAGTGAGGCCCCTCTTAACCCTGCAATTACAGAAGGGAGGGTGCCGTGCAAGAACTGTGCTGCTGCAATGCTCGCAAAATCACAGCAAGCTTTCTACATCTCCAGCATGAAACTCTGTGAGGTCAAACTGACCAAGAACTGTGTGGATTTTGTAAAGTTGATACAACTCCAAATAATAATAACAACAAGAGGAATAGGTCATAGGGACTCTTCACACTAGATACTAAGATTCTTTTTGGCCTATTGGATCACAAGTGAGAAAATGTGTACTTCATCGAAATTCACTCAAATTTACCAATTTGGTTTGGATCGGTGCATAACCATTTTTTTGTTGTTTTACTACTTAAAATGTGTTTTAGTGAAACTATTTTAAGTTGTTCTACTCCTTAAAAATAAATAAAGTGTTTTTTTTTTTGTTCAATAAATGGACTTTTACCTCTCTAGATATGAGAGGTTTTTTAGTAAGTTCTTATTTTAAGTTGCAAGGAATTTGAAAACATTTCAAAATATCAATCTCAAGCAGTTTTTAAGAAAAATGTTTAGGTTCATTTTCAATCTTCTTACAACTTAATTACTAATGTTAGTTAGATTTTTGAGATCAAGATTTTGAGAACGCAACTTTTTCTTACATTGGTCCAAAACTTTTGAACAGCCTCCCCAGTTGTGCTAGATTGGCACAATCGGCATAAAACAAATCTTTTTGTGGCTTTTGATATCCCTTGACATAAGTGCAAATTTACACTCTTACTTGACCTCAAAACAGAGTGTAAGACTCGACAGAAATAACACATGGGATCTCTTGAAACCTGATTTGTTGGGTTTCATTTGCTGCAGTTCCTTTGCACATAAAGTAATTGAACACACTTACACTTTTTTGCACATTTACATTTGCTCCTCTGCATTCCTAGTTTTATTGTATTGTGCTGAAATATTTTTTGTGTGTTTTTTTTATAAACATAACTGACACACCTATGCTGTATTTTCAAGTAAATGTGAATTTTGGAAGGCTTTTGGACCCAACTGTATCATTTATATGAACTATGTACAGCCTTTTCAATTATGCAAATCTGAATTGTTGCATGCTGAGGTCTACACTACTGTAAACATTGTCAAAAATTGATTAGATCAACCAGAGTTTTGATACCAGCTGCAAATAGGAAACATCAGGAAGATTGCATTTTTCTAACGTTCTTTAATCTAGGGTGTGAATGATGTGCTTCAGCCACACCAAGGCATGTTAATCCAATCACAAGTCTAATACAGGGAGTCAACCTCTATGGCTTTGTCTTCTATAATACCCCAAGTGTGGTCTTATCATCTCCTGCTCTGTACATCCCAGAGTCTTCAAGAGTAGAAACGTGTATGTTCATGTCCAGCTTAGCCACTCTCAGGGTAGGTTCTGTAATTAGAGCACACTGAGGTAAGGTGCGAATGCTTCCGCGGGCCTTGCTCATGAGAGAGCGAGAGCAGGAAGTCTTGCAGCCACTCCATGTAATCTTCTTCTTTTACCTGCCTTCAAATGTGCTATTACTCCACTGTGTTTGTGCCAGCTCCAGATGTGCTCTGCTGGATCAGGAGTAGCTACCGTGTAGCGCACTAATCAGGCAGCTGCGGCTGAGCCGCTCCATGACTCGCATTATGCTGTGAAATCAGGAATAACCTTCACAATTGTGTAGAATTAATATTTTCATTGGTTGCCTTTGAAAGTAAATCGACAAGGTTATTATGTTAAAACTTTTTTAAGGCTGTATAACGAATGAGTGATTCACAGGATGTGACAGCATGTAATAAAATACCATCTAAGTGCATTCCAGTGCTGTATCATCAAATGCACTGATAACAACCTACAGAATTACCTGGGAGTGGTGTAATTCTCATGACCTTTACAAGCATAAACCTAAGGTCTTGATAAACTTTTAAAAGAACTTTTCATGATCTGAACATTTCAGGGTCATGTCCATCCTCTTATATGTTCCTTTGAAACAATGAAAATGAATTGAGCTCCTAAAGAAAAAAAAAGAAAAATTGGATAAACCTTTGTGTTTTTATGTGCTTTAATAATAATAGATATTTTACATTTAACCAATTTATTTAAGGGAACTGTTTCTTGTTGATTGTCAATACATTACAAATAATAAATAATATAACCTAATTTAAAAGACTGGGTCAGTCTGTGATAATGTAATAATAATATTAACTCATTAGATTCCCATTTTACCTTTTTTAGACACATTTAGGTTGTACTTCAATACTTAATGTTAATAAAATGTTTAATGTAACACTTGTGTGTGTGGGACTAAATGTGATTATTTGATTCATTAATTTGAATATCATTTGATTAATTGCTATCATGCTTTTCAATTGATTGACAACACACCCAGGTATTAATCTGAACCCAATTTTCTCTCGATTACCTGAATAGACATCATAGTTGAATGTACAAACAGCATACTTAACATGACCCTGCTATGTTGCCAAATTCTAAGTTAAAAAGTTCTCAAACCTACAAAAGTCAATTGATGAGGTCATCAACAATGTGCATGGACACTGTGT
The DNA here is from genome assembly GCA_900490495.1 of Danionella dracula. Taxonomy (NCBI): domain Eukaryota; kingdom Metazoa; phylum Chordata; class Actinopteri; order Cypriniformes; family Danionidae; genus Danionella; species Danionella dracula. The sequence goes on along the minus strand of UELW01000178.1, from coordinate 5,361,587 downwards.
GACAGGAAAGACACTTTTTATGCTCCCACAAAACAATATCATTACATACACGCATTTTATACTTTAATTAAATGTTACACCTAGGATTAAAAAGACAAACATGTATTGGAAAAATAATAGAACTAATTTCAATAAAATAAGGGTAGATGAAATGAAAAAGAAGAATAGATAAAAAAAAAAAAAAAGAAAACAAAAGTCCCTGAGAACGCTTTGAGGTGGATACAGTGGTGTATGTAACCTCACAAAGGAAGTGCAGCTGAGGTGGTCTCATTGACTGTAAACAAAAACATGGACATCGCTCAAAGTTAGAAGACAGTGAGCATACCCAGTAATCGAAAACTTGTCCACAGAGGTGGGACATGGTTATAGTGAATTCGTCTGATTGTATAAAGGTTTACATTTGAATATCTTGAGTATCTTAAACACACAAATGAAAATTAATTCTCAGAGTGTTCATGAAGGTCAAAACTATTGATTTGACACAACAAACCTGATGGAGCCGGGACGGAAACATCCTTTTTTCAGCTCCAAAGTTAGTCTGTTTTAATTTTGAAGTGAATGATTACCTGCTCACTTCTAGAGTCAGCCTCAAGAGGCCACTTGAAGAACTGGAGTTCAGTCACTTCCTGTTACGCATCGAGAGCAGGAGGTTATGTCTTGGATGATCTGTGAAAATGTCTGTTTTTTCACCAACAGAGCGTCTAGAAATGGCTTCAGTGTGAAATATATGACTACTTTTCTCCATTTCATTCTTCTTACCATGATTACCATATTTTGTGGATCTTTTAGTCTAATACACTTTGTCAAACAAGTCGTATTTATGTGATTTCTTGATTGTGAACAGGTGTAATAGTATTAAGGCCACAGTGACCAAAGAAATTGATTCAAGGAGTGAGAAACCACAGGTTCTAGTTTTTTCAGGGTTTCTTTTTAAACATGTTTTTTTACACAGAGCTAACTTTTGTGATGTGTTTACCTCTGTCATCTTTGACTTGTCTTTAAGTAACAAAAACCAAGAAAATAAAATTGATGCAAATCAAAGATTGCTAGCCTCCAAAGGAGCTTTTGTGGCACACTCTAATGCAATCTTAATCGATACCATTGCTGAAGTAACAGCAGCAACAGTACTCTAAAAAGTTGCTTACATTACTTTCCATTTTTTCCTCCTTTATTTCTCCCCTGTCCAGCACTCTAGCCTGCATATTTGTCTTCCCAGGCCTCTTAGCTCTCATCTTTTTACCTCCAGTTTTCAGGACCTCTTTCAAGCCTGTTCTAATTAGACTCTATTTTATACCCACGGAGGAGCCTTGAGTAAATTGTTCTTTTTGTCTCTAGTTCTAACCCTGCCCAGTATCACAGTTCTGCCAGGTCCCAGTTGGTGCTGATCCGGGCCCTTTTCCCATAAAGCAGACACAAAGAAACAGCATAATGGCCCCATTTGCTGTTCAAGGAGCCACTCCTTGAGGCTGTTTGAACTCGGCACGGGGCTGGCGGCAGACGGCGCATATGGAGAAAGGGCTTTGCTCTCTGTGTGAGATGGCAAAGCCCTTTTCGCAATATTTCTAGTGTTGCACCTCACTTTGGCTATAGCACCTTCTCTCTCTTTTGAACTCTGTCACCCATTGCTTGTCTACACTACATCATGGAATTAAGCAATCTCAGAGACAAGCCATTTGTTTCATCAATGATTCTCTATTGAGGCTGACCCACTCCACTTGTTATTTAAGAACTAAATCTATTTTCCACCTAGAGGGAATATTACTGGAGTGTTTAAAGCCATCTTAGAATAAATAAAGTAAATGAGTGTGCATCTTTACACGACCACTAATAAATTCTGTTCTTTTTTTCCATTGAAAGTGCTTTTTTAAACTTTTAATTGATGATGTCTTTAGGAGGTGTACAACATTATGATCTAATCCGAAAGTTCCAGCTTTGTTTTGGAGGCTTCAGTTGAAATTTTAGAGAGAACTGTATAGAAAAGACTAAATATCCCCAAACTATCATTGGTCTTTATGTCAGTTATATAATTCATGAGTGTAGCTTTTGAACTCCCCCTTCTTTAATTAGAAAAAGGGAGCCTTGCAGTCTGGTGAACTTTTGCAAACATTTCCACATGGTTTTCAATGGATGTGTTAACTGCTTTTTTCCAACCCGCCTTTACAGTTTCATGATTTATTTATTTATTTTTTAATTGAGAGGAAATATGCACTTAATGGTTTAACAGGAGACCATTTAGATTGTTTTGTGTTAAATTAAACTGCTTTCAAACATCTATGACTGAAGCAAAGAACAAAAAAGGTCAGTGATAACATGGAGGCTTAACTCCATCACCCCCTCCTCCTTCACTCCCATGATGACTGACACACATGACCCACAATTAGAAAGGAAGCCAAGTCTACCACATCCACCTTGGATGCAGTTTACTGGCATCTGCTTAGTTTTTTTTTTAAAATCTCTTGGTTTTGCCATATGCATTCATGGGGATATTTCAATGCACTGGGACGAGAGCCATCACCTCCTTCACTCACATAAGAAAGAAGTGCAGCTGGGCTCATAAACCACTGACCACGGTTATTGTGGAGGCCAGTCAATGAGAAGCTGCAGGGACGGAGAGGAGGAAACGATGCTTGAGGACTCGTCATCTCCTTTTGCGAAAAATTTTCCTCCTCTCTCTAGAAGGCTCTCAAGGACCTCAAGGAACGCTGGCTGGGACTTGCTTCCAGACCCACATGAAGATGTGAGCTTGGCTATGAAAAAGGAAAAGTATTCCCGAAATAACTTTGCTTCACCAAAACAAGCTCAAGGGGATTGTTAATTCCAGGTTTCAACCATGTTTAGAGTGACAGCCAATGCTCAAAGTCACCGCTTGACAATTGAAGTGTTTTTCCCCTACACCGTGTTGGTCAGCTTCAGCAACAGCTTATACACAATTGGTTTTCCATTGAGAAAGCATTCAACAGGGACAGCTGTGCACGGCTACTCAGCATGAGGTGGTAAATAGAAGGTTTAACCAGGAGTCAGATATTGTAAAAAACTCCTCTGATTTAAGTGAGATGATATCTATCTATGTGGTTTCAAAATTAGGTCCCTCATTGGCTTTCCTTAAGGCATTTGAAAGATTCTTTTGGGAATCAAAAATGGTGTGGGAGTGAACATGTCCTTACAAAAACCTGCTTAGTTTTTATAAGCATAACACTCATTGATCCCATTATCACTTTTTAGCGTTTTAAAAGTTATTATTTAAAACTAATTTTTTTAAATGCATATTATTCTTTGGTGACAAACTGAGGAATAAATGTAGTAAAGTTTGAAAACCTTTCAGGTTTTTGTCTATTCTATAGCAATAAAATGGTAATAAGGTATAATAGTGCATTTTAATGTTACGTTCACTAAGTATGTTAGCAGTAGAATGTTAGCAGTATGTTGGCATATAATGCAGATGACGCATCTCAAATGTAACTGGTATATTGTTTTAGAACTACTGATGTTGATTCTTTATAGCTGAAAAAGAGGAATTAAGTATGCTAAGATGCTGTTTGGCATCATTCAGACGAGCTCTCTTTCTGTCAGAACAAAGTTTATATTTAGTATAACAACCTGAACCAAAGCTAAATATAAATCAACATTAACTTTAAACAACTGAAATGCATAAAACACATAACGTCTCAGGGGCCACTTATTCCTCTTTATATCAGCAGCTCCATTACTATTACAAAGCTGCCATTTTTGGTTTTAACCCGCTCACTGAAACAAAACCAGATTAGCATAGACTGTGGGCTGGGTGAAACAGTGCCTACTTCTTAAATAAACAATTCTATAAAATCATACAATTCTATATAAAATTTGTTTGGTTGAAAGTTGAAAAAAATATGCCCTTAGATATAATAAAAAACATTAATACTCTTAGGAGTATTGATTCAAAAACCACTTGGGTATAGTGTTTCGCTTTAAAGGGATCCCATGATTAAAATCACATATTTTGAGCTTTTGAACAGTAATGTTGCTAACCATTGCATCAGTATCTCTACATAACCCCCTATGACATCCAAAGTGAGGCCGGAAAAAAAGGTTTTGCAATACAATTGAAAAATGCAACCTTAGCTTTGTTGCTGAACTTTCATATGTATCCTATAGAATCATACCCACCTCTGATCTTCTTCTCTGACAGCAGAAACAGCTCTCTTCTGTATTGTTTTTAGAGCTTAAATTTTGTGCTCACTTGTAAACCTTGTAATCTTATCTCACATTATTAAACTGAAACAAATGTCTTTACTCTATCAAATCCAAAAGTTTAAAATAGTGTGAACCTGTTCTAAGGGAAGGGGGGTGCTTTTTTCTAATACACGAAGATTGGAATGCTGAGTGTCCAAATGATTTATAAGACAAATTGTTTACTTTAAAGTGTATTTTCAGGTATTATGATATTATATGATATTAGAATTTATGTTTTTTTGTCTATATTGATTACATCTAAAAATGTATAAATTGTACATCAAATTTCTTTCAAGTGTTTAAAGAAAAAATTAATTTGTTGAAAGATTGCAAGATAAAAAAAAATGTTTATCTCCAATATTAGACCAAAGTGTCAAATTGTCCCTTCTTAGTTTGAGACTGATTTGTGTCGTCTAGACTTTAACTGGTACACATGAAGGAAATTAAATTTCAGGGTACTCATAACATCCTTTCTAAAAAATATGGACGTTCAGAATTATCTTTAAGGTGTGTTTGTGATGTAAAACAAACATTTGGAAGCAGCTGTAATTTGCGAAAGAGAAAGCATGCAAGTGATGGACAAAAGGCAGAGCAATATTATGCGAATACTTTATTATCAATGTGTGAATGGTGTTAGCTTTTCATCTGAATATTAATAGGAGAGGAAAACTATACACCAAAACCAGGCTCTTCCTATTTTGCTGTATAATTTTTCAACTTGGTATTGAAAGAATCGTTCTCTTTAAAGATTTTTATATATAATATATAAGCCAAAGTGCATTTCCCGTTTTTTTCCTCTTGTCCATGAACACATTGCACCATACATAAATAATGACATTGTAAAAATGACTCCAGTATTTACAAGTATAATATAATATATATTTCTTATAATATATAAAACTTTATATTAAATCTAAGTAGAGGATATTTGGGATAGTTTGTGGTGTCCGGGTGGTCTCTCAGCATGAGTGAGTCCCTGTAGGTCTCTGTGTGTTATCTGTGGTTGTTGAGGAGGATCTCCAGCCAGCACGGACAGGAAGTGATAAACTGGCGGGAGTAACAAGGGCCCCATCCCTTGGCGAAACTGATTCGCACACTGTTCGGGTCATAAGGTCCATCTAGCAGCTCTGACTCGGCCCCTTGCCTGAGCATGGACGAGCGTTCATAGTCAAACACTTTAATGGAGAATCCTGGCATCACTTTACGCACCACCAAGCTCCGGCTCCCTGGGACATCCAGGGTGGGTGAGTTGACGAAGATGGGATGCTGGCTACGGTTGTAGGCCCAAATCCCATCTGGCTCTTTGCTGAGAAGCAGGCCGTAGCCGATCTTCCCACGGGTCCGCTGCACAGTGCTGCTGCGCTGCTCCAGGCTCAGCTGACCCAGGCAGAAGCCCGTGCCTTGAGGTAGGTCATAGAAAATGCTGACGGCAGGCTGGTACACCGTGTAGAGGCGGCCAACCCGTGTCCGATGCTCCCAGTAAGCCACGTTACACCAGTGACTCTGCTTGGGGGCATCAGGTGACAGACTAGTATCTGAAACAGAAAGAGAAAACATCACTGTCATTAACCCGAATCAAACAGATGAAAAAAAGACCAAATTGAAATCTCATGTAGAGGGTAAAATTTATGTGCTTCCTCTAGAGGGTGCTACCTCAAAATGAAACACTTCAAGCTCAGTTTCTTTTTTGAATTATAGGGGGAAAATACTTATTTAAATTCTCCCTTATATAAATACAGAGCTTTTCAAATCATGCAGTAGACACATTTCCATCCCTAGCAAATTTCAACGTTTCCAGTGCCACGCATCATATTCATTTCATGATCTGAGGAGAAAGCTCTTGTGGAAGGAGAGGGGTTGTATGGAAAAGAAATGAGCTCATATCCGCTGGGATCCGGCTCCCTCCCCCGTCTCCACATTCCTGTGGGTGGGAGAGGGTGCTGGTGGTTTTGGTGAAGAGGGAAGAGCCTCTCTTTCTGCCAGGGACAGCTTTCAGCTTCCTGACATCACAGCCCAAGCCTTTGACCTCCTGACCCCTCAGTCTTCACGCCATCGGCTCAGATTAAACGTGCACACTGACTGATGCCATTATTTTTGCTCCTGAGAGGCTGCTGCCAGGGAGATTGTAAGGTCCAGCTCTATGGGCTCTTTTATTCTTTTGTTGTGACTCTCAGGGGCGAACAAGTGTTCAGGTCTTTCAAGCGATGCTTCAGCCAATTTTTTTGCATATTTAAACTTTTTGCTACTAGGTCTACATTTAGAGAAAAGTAGGCTCTGTATCTCTTCAAATAAGCTGTATTTATTGTAAACATATCACTGTCAAATAAATAAAATAGCATTAAAAATCATGTTTGGTGCATAACAATGAATGTTACATCATCCTGGTAAATGAAGAATTTGGATTCTAAAAAAATCTAAAGGACCTTGTGGCCAGAAAATTAATTTTTTATTTTTATTTTAGAATTTATGTGTATTAATGGTGTCTCAGGCTCTGCCTATACCATGTAACAGTAAGTTTATATATATATCTGTATGCAGAGAAAAAAACAATAGGAAAAGATCCAATAGGGTACATCCCCACCAAGTCATGAGAGGAATTTTTTTTACACTAAAATCTACTACATTTTCTGAACAAAACAAGCAGTGAAAGATTGTGATTGAGAATGTTGCCTTCTACCTAGTCTCGGGTAGCTAGACCTTCAGTGAAGTTTTCCAGCTTTTCTGGTCGCGGAACGGAAATGTTACCACAACATCCACTAACTGCCTTAAGCATAAGCAATATTGCTGGAAGTTTTGTAGAGAGTGAATTCTGTAAATTTATCTTACTTTAACAAATTCAACGTTTAGTTGTTCTTTAAAATCACACATTTTCAATTCACATGTTGGATATAAAAAGTTCTAAATAGTACGACTGCACATTGTTTCTGTAAGCGGAGCACAAATAATTCTCACTGCTACCAGAAATCCAGATAAGTTTAACCAATAAAAGCACAACTTCAGGATTCTTACTTCAGGATTCTTTAAGTGTCTCCAACTTTCCATACCAAACTTATCAGACATTTAGCTAGTGTTTTACTGGCGTGACTTCTGAGGCTGAGACTACCTTTAACCAGGCATTGACTTTTGAGCAATATTTTGAGTTGAATATAACTCAATATACAACAGTAATATACAAAACATACCCCCAAGTTAACATTTGTAATTATGTCTGTTGTTTTACTCTTCACTTAAGGGCCCTGCCTTAAGTGTTAAAACTGTATGGATAATCAAAAATGCAATAAAAAAATAACTGAGGGCTGAAAACAGAAGAACCATATTCAATTCAAACACATATGTATGCAAGTTTACTGTCGACTAGAAAAAAAGCGATTAGTGCAATGAATACCAGCATGAAATACCAGCAAATCTAGAATAAGGGAAGCTTAACCCATGCGTATAGCCAATGCTATTTGGATCAGAGGAATTTGAACCAACTATTATGTGATATATAGGAAATGAACTTACTCCTCCACACTGGGCCCTAGTATATTAGCATTACCAAATACTCTTTGAGCTTGGAAGCATTTTTTTTTCTTGCAACAACATTTATCACAGCAGATTTATACACAGCAACATATTACATTTTCAGAAGCTGAATGTTTAACTTACAATAGAAAAATACACAGGAAGACTCACTTCCAGTTATGCAGTCAGATTTGAACTCCCACCTAAACCAACGCGATTCAGAAATCAGAACAATGCAGCAGGAAGATCTGCGTACTGTCTAACATGGAAGTGCTGTTGTATGATTAATGGTTATAATGTGAGTGAGAGGAAAAGAGAAAGGGGACGCAGCATCTCTGCTGGCTGTAATGTGGCTTTAAAGAGAGGTCCAAAGATTAAAGGTTAATAATCTATTTAATGTTTAGCTTGGGAATGAACAATGCTCAGTCCAGAGATCGGCCCTTTTCCTGAGGGTGTTGTGCATGTGTGTTCATGTGTTTTAAGTGTTTTTGAGGCGAGGAGAATATCAGTCAATGTTTGTCTTTGAGAAAGGAGTGTGTGTTTTGGCCGTTCTTGACTGAGCAATGGCGTGTGAGAGGGTGTCGGTGGGAATCTTCTGGGAAGGAAGAGGACAGATCGGACAAACTCATTAGAATCCAAGAACGCAGGCCCAATCAGAGTTGTCTCTTTGTTTGTCAGATTCACTCTTCCTGGACATTCCTTGCCGAAAATAAAGATTTTCAGTCAGCTTTATTCAGATTGGTTTCTCAATCCCTGTAAAAAACACGCCTAATTTTAAATTGCCTGTTAATTTCACAAAATCAATCTATTTTCATGACTTACAGGGTTTCATCCATATTTTGAAACTCAGCCTTCTGGAATAGTCTGCTTATTCAACAGGTGCCGTTAATATCCGAAACACCAGCCGGCTATCAATAGTTGTACTAAAAACATTGTTAAATGTTTTCCAATGAACCTTATACTACATATTCACGTCTTGAATTAAAGTGAAGCAGATCAGCACACACTACCTCAGTGTTTCTCAATTATTTTCTGTCGCACCCCCCCAAGAAGAAATAAACATCTCGCGCCCCCCCGTGCAACTATAAATAGTATTATTTGTATTTAAATTTGTTATTAGTACACCTATGCATAACACAGTATCCTTATTAACATATAAGAGAAAAAAGAAAGAAATATGGACCAACTTACAACAAAGAATAGCTTTATTAACTGTAGCAGAAAATATTTAAGGTGCATCTGAAATGTAAAAAAATAATTAAGTCCTTAATAAAACTAAAAACATTGTTTGACTGACTAGGATTGCTGGCAATATTCGGCACGTTTTCGCTGAAAAAACTCAAGCAGCTTATTGGCAGCGTGATTGGGGTGTAATGTCTTTAAGTGACGTCTTAATTTATTTCGCCTTATTATGTTTGCTGCCAACATTTTTAGACTCAGTAAGCACACCTGTCTCTCCTCGTCTCCCACTGTAGTCACAGTGAAGCCAAGCGCTACATACATATCATATTTCCTCATCTTTCGGGAGATGCTTCTCTCTCCGCCTGTCTTCTACACTTTGTGTCTACACTTCATACTCTGCCAATGAGACCGGCATTGTCCCCTAATGTAGTGGAGTGGTATTGCACTTTAGTCTAGAATAGTAAAAAAAAAATTGAAAAATAAAAAAGCATGTTCCCCGAGGTCAAACACGGGGGGAATCAGTTTCGCCAAGGGATGGGGCCCTTGTTACTCCCGCCAGTTTATCACTTCCTGTCCGTGAAAAGATAAATAATCGTAACACAATACATACATGCTTGACCATCATGCTTTACAATATACTACAAACTTTAAAAAGGTCAATTCTGGGTGGATTGTGGATCATCCGAAAATATTATTCAAAAAACAGCATTCATTCTATGTTTTAAAATCAGTTTGCAGATTTTTTGTTTTTAAAGACAGGGTAAGTTTTTATTTGACAAAATAACCAGTGAAAACTCTTATTAAATTACATACTAAACATTATTCCCATCTTTAAACAGTAAAGCCAAACAGGGAAATATGTGGGAGAGAAAGAGAGAAGGAAAAGTTAAGAAGCTCATCATTTAAAACCAACAAACATGCATTAACTTTAAAACTATCATATATTTACTCCACATTTGTATAATCATTATTTTTGTTAAAATGCGGTTTCTGTTTTACCCAAGAGCTCTCTCAAAAATCACACTAGTGGGTCCCACTGACAAGGTCTATTCAGCAATCATTTTTTTAAGGCAAAGAACTTGACAAACCTTTGAAAACTGGATTTCATTTTTGTATGATAAGAAAGCATTGTTTATGAACGTAACATTATAGTATTATTATAACTGGAAATCAAGTCTGTGTATTTGTCTTTCCATTTTTTGTTTATTCGCCAATATTTGAGGACTTTTTGTTTCAAATAAAAAGGGGACCATAGCAACACATGGAAAGACATAAAAAAACTGTAGTCTAGACTTGCCACATATACACATATATCCTACAAATAATACCAAAATCAAATGAAATGTAAAAACTAAAATATTGATTGACCAAAGATGAATCCATCTTATTCAGCCATTAACCTTCATCCAAACAGCCTGCATTAAAAGGAAACCACTTGCTAAATCTTCTTAATGCATCATATCAATCACCATCTAGTTCGACAGGTCATTTAAATGTCTGCTTCTTCTCCAGAAACACATTTTGTGCTTGAGAGAACATCAAGTATAGCAGTTTTTGGTAGCTTGTGCCTGTCTCTTTTCAGGTAGAGTCTAAAATACATACATCAGCAAGCAAGCAACAGGCAAGATGCATAGTTCCTGTCTCCCCATTCCCTGGGGCCTCACTCATAAGTCAGTAAAGTGAAATACAGTTTCAGATCAGCAAAGACAGACAGACAGACGGCACCATGGCTATAATTGCAGCCTGCCAAAGACAGTACTTGAGCACAATAAACCTCATTTAGACTATCAACCGAAGGGAGTAGGTGTTAGTTCAAAGGCGGTGGACATCTAAACTCCTGTACCTTAATGACTCAGCAATGGTTTAGTTAAAAACTCTTAAGAGCTTTGGGCCCATTGGCTTGAGGAGAGATAATAAAGTTAGATTAAGTGCTAAATCGGTTCAGCTCACTTCAATGAGAACATTCAGTTTTCTTCTGTCTTCCGATGTATGCGCTACCGGAGGCGGGGATTTTGGGTACTGGAGACAAAAGCTGGGAGCAATTACGCCTCTCTGTGTTCATTTAACCTCAGCACCCTTCAACAGCTCGGTTTACTCATTAGAAAGGTAGAGAGTGTTATTACTGTTATTAAATTCTCAAAACTGTCTCCAGCAGAGTCAATCTGTTCAGAGAGACATGCTGTCAGCGGCTCCCATAGGATGGCAACATCTAAGCTCAGCAAGAACAGAGACCTACACAAGTTTTAATCGTGTACATAAGATGTATCAGGTGTTTTGAACAAACCATTTGAATTAATTAGACACTAATTCATCCATAACAGAAAGAAGTTAATTTAGTTTTATGTGAGATATTTATTAGCCAGAATATGGACTAGTTTGTAAAAGTAATGCAACATATGTACATTATGGGTAATTTAATTCACTCAGGTGTTTTGAACAAATTATTTAAGTAAATTACACAGTTATTCAACCCCCGAAAAACATAGAGATTCCATAAACTATACACTTATTCATAACAAGAGGTTTAGTAAAAAAAAAACACCTGTCAAGGGTGAATCCCCTCAAATGGTTGCACTCTGCAAAACAAGCAGTGAACCCATGCTTCTCCCACTGCCATCCCCCCTGGTGGATTTTTCTTTAAAGCACACCGAAAATCCACCCATTTTCCACAAATATATTTATAAAACATCAAAACACCAAAAACATCCAAAAACACACTTTCTTTTCATTGTTTTACTATGGTTGCACCTCCGGGTCAGTCAGAGCGTACATTCTAACACTAAAAGATGCTAGAAATGTCTGCAAAGTCGATTTTACACGATACAAGATCATTTAAAAACAAACATTTAAATGCGCTGCCTCAAATGTAAACCATTATGCAGAAAATAAAAAAAAAAATCTCTGTGAAGAGTCCTCACTTCAATTTATTTCAGCTTTGGGACATTCCTCATGCAGCCCAGTGTTATAAAATTAGTGCAAAATGTCACAGTTACTTGAGGACAAGTGGTAAATGGCTCAAAGGAAAGCAAACATTACCAGCAGAGATCAAACAACAGCAGAGGCCTTGTTGACTTACAAAGCAAGAGCTTAAAGAGGCCATGAGACTAAAGGTTATGCTGTCAGAAGGCTTAAGTCTTTTATTTAGTCTCCATTTTGTTTCCAGACAAATACCAGCCAGTTTCACAAAACTTGAAATGAACAAAATGGACACGCAAACACAGCTAGATGGGCATAGAGGTATTTCCTTTGAAATCCAGAGCTTGCGTATAATGCGTGGTGGATGTGCTAGTCAATCAGTAGGGTAAACATGCAATTCACAGCGCTTTCACCAGCCAGACGGCCACATGCACATCAAAGAAACAACAGTCTGTGTTGCACAGGGCGTTTCTAACCTTTATAAATGCCTCAACTGGACACTATTGCTTTAATGTATTTGTACATGATGAAATGTAATAAAATAACAAGAACGGGATGTATCCCAGACAAGCCAAGGCAAGGTATGGCTAATTATTAAAGGGGCTCCTAGACACAAAGTTTGGAGGAGATTGTTGCTTATGATTTTTTAGCAGCAGTGCACAAATTCAATGAATAGGCACTCACTAACTTGAGTTTAAAGTGATTTTTTTTACTTTTATGAGTTTTTTTCACCAGCAGTGAATCGCTACAAATAATACGAGTCACGGTCATCTGTAAATATAATTTTTTATTTAGTTCTGAATCTGATTGAAGAAACACCTTGGGATAACAAAGCAAACAACGTATTTTTTTTTAGCAAAAATACATAGCAAAATAAGTATACATTTGAAGTCTTATCACTATATCACTTTATATATATATATATATATATATATATATATATATATAATTGTAATTAACCTTTTAAAACAATATCTTTTTAATATGAAACAAGCAAGCTTAATCAACAAGAATTGCAATAAAATGCTGCAATAATGCAAGACCCACAGATGGGTTGTACCTGGTATAGATTCATTGAAATGTAGCAGTTGTGCACATCTGCATTATTTTATGGTTTGGTTTAGGTCAACAAATAACAAACTAATTGTTCTTGTCCACAAAAACTCAGTTATTACATTTTTTTTCATTAATCCATTTTTTTAGAAAGATTATCTACAGTGTTAACATTTAGAAAGTATTATTGCGTGCAAATTGTTTTGTTTGATTATGTCTGTATTTGCCATTTCTACTCCGTTCAACAGCATTGTTGTTATTGTTGTGGGGCGTTTTAGACAAAAATATTTGTATTTGATGGAATAACCAGTGTTTTGACACTAAAATGAATGAGCACAAAAATAGTGATTTAACTAACAGCACTAACGCCATTAAAAGTACAACACAGAGAGATAAAAATGTAAGAAACGAATAGCCTGAGGCTAAACACGCATCCATAGAGCATCCAGAGCATAGAGCAAAAACCGCAGCTTGTCATCCCTTCCCACCAAAACTACAGGCCCAAATCTATCTCGGTCTGTTTCATTCCCTCTAATCCAGGGAATTCTGAATAGATGAACTCATTCCTCCACAGCACCACTGCCAGATTCTTTAACCAGAGAGAGAGGAAAGAAGGGAAGGGGGAGAGGGAGTGAGAGAGAGAGAGGGAAGGAGAGAGAGAGACGTTTCGGAAATAATGTGATCCTAACATTCGTGGCAGAAACGCTTTCTTGAATTGGAGGGAGGGAGGGAGAGAAAGAGAGTGAGTGAATGAGTGAGAGGGAGAGAGATGGAGAGGGAGGGAACTGAGGGGGAGTTTGAGTCTCTTATCCTGTGCCAAGGATTAGATTCCCTACAGCTATTAGACTGTACCATTGCGCTGACAGGCGGAGAGTTGGGGGAAGACAGAGAGTGTTTATGTGAGCAGGAGAAACAGAACGAGAGAGAGCGCAGTTAAGTTTTACAGGGGACAGAATTCATCTTTAGACGCCACACTTGACATGGGGAATTGCCTGGGCATTCTTCCTCTTACTGAGGTCACAGAGGGAAACTGAAATTACCGTTGCCAAGGGCGGCAGAGAAAGAAAAGTAAAATAAACACTGGATTGATTCTCTCCCTCTTTCTTGGCCTTTTTGGTTTGGCTCTGATTTTTAGACAACTATCACTACAGGGCAACTTACGACACTAGCGGGCCACATTTAGGCTGGCGTCTATGCTATCTCTGCCATCAAAGACTGCTTTATCAGCCAGACGCACTAACTGGGGCAGCACTCTCACACAGATGGGTTTCTTTCTTTTTGACCTGCTCTCCTTTTCTTCCATCGCTTCATTAATTTTAGAGTTTTTACTCTTTTTTTTGTTTCCACTGCTTGGCTGAGACGTGCTATAGCTAATCCCAAACTATCCTTTGTTTTCATACATGCACAAACAATGTTGATAGGTCTTCAGCAATTTCATTCTTTTAAACACAGGATGAATGTTAGATGTGTAAGTTTTAATGGTTCAAAAACAGCATAGCCATGACGCAAGCTCGAAAATATGAGCATATCACTCCCATTTTGATCCCTCCCTTGTATCACCATTTTCTTACTCCTGATTTCATGCATGCCTAAAGGAACTTTTTCCGATTTTTGCTATTGATCTGTGCGGGTCCATCCACGGCCATTGATTGGAAATTAAAAGCGAATCGTTGCATTTTTGCAGTAAAATTGTAACCCAATGAGGTCTTACCTTGAGCCCCAATATAACAAATCACACCACAATTACTTCAGCGACTCCATTTCACAAGTTCCCTTCCCATCAATCCAACAAACTCGGAGACCTTCACAGAGTGTAGGTTGTTTTGAAATATAGTTGTGAACAATTGTCTGTATTGCTGCTTTTTAAATGATACAAAAAACAATAAAAATTGTAACATATTAAGAAAATGCCGGGAATCCTATTGAATTGCTCTCCATGACCCTAATTCGGATTTATAAACAGATGTAAAGTAAAAAATATTTATTTTCTGGTTTGATTGGTGTTGGACTCATTAAAATTCAGATAAACCCGTTTTTATTGCATTGCAAATGGTGACTGTACAGTTTAATCCCTTCACTATGGCTCTATAGTGTTAATGACGACTTGGTCAAATGTGTGTAAGATTCACACCTTGGAGCCATTTAAAGCACAGCTTAGCTAGTCAGAATCTCTGCCGACCACCGATGCCCCACGTCTCTGGATTCCTTAACACTCACTAGTGTTGACATTTCAACACATGGGCCATCTGAGCCCAGAGCAACAACTGAAGGAGTATGAGTATATGTGCTCTCCCCAGGTCACTCACTTCCACAGGCACAGATCTATGTGTGCTGATCGCCATGGGTGAGATTCGGGGATCCAAAGCAAATTCCTTTACCATGAGAACAGACGAAGCAGTGTGAAGGACAACCCCCTACAATATACAGGCCCTGCACAGGGTACCCACATGATTACATCTCATTACTGATTTGAAAGACAATGTTTGCTAAAAAGGGCAAAAAATGCAGGTTAAAGGTTAAGCAAGCCAATCAAGAAGCAAAGAAGCTTTCATTCAAGACTGGAAACTCATAACTTTGTATTGTTTTGTATTGAAACCAAATTGTGTTCTTTCCCTCTAGCAATTATCTCAGAACATTTAACCTTTAACTTCACCATTCATGACGCATTTACCCGATATGAAAAGCAAGCAATGTATTTTTTACAAAATTTATAGATGATTAAAGAGAAAGTCAACGAACATAAAAATACAATGGGCCATTAGAACATAAGATCATTTGAAAGTTTCAACACAAACAAATCAAGACCTTCACTTTGACTATTGCCTCCCAGAGCTCAGCACAAGACACACAAATTCAAACCCCAATCTTGAAGTTTTACATCAACCTTAATGCAACACACCTGATTTCATTAATTAAGCTTCTCTTGGTTTGTTTGAAGCTACTGCTGTCAGCCCTTCAGGAATAACTATGCCCACCCCTGCACCCCTCAATATTACAGTGAATTTTAGAATCTGTAATTCTATATGACCGAACAATCATGTATTTAGTCTGCGGAATGCTCGGTCACTAACAAACAAGGTTCCCCTCTACCATCACAAGCTCTTACAATCCTACAAGCCCCCAGCAGTGTGTGTTCAAGGAAAAGGTTTGTGTTTCCATCTCAGAAAGGCAGAAAAACAATCAACAGAATTTTCTCACCCATTGTCCCCTGACTGTTGGAATAATCTACCTAACAAACAGCACAACTAACAAGTAAAAAAAAAACTATAATTTTTCCAGTCTTGATGACACCGTGACTGATTAGAAATCCTGAGTTTCATCACCACATATTTTGCTAACGTAAAAGATATTTACTGTGCGTTAACGAGAAATGTGGTTTGACAGCTAAATGAAACGCAGCAGGTAAAGTTTCAGTCCTGAGAGGCAGGCCAGTGATTGAGACAGTTCTGCGGTTCAGGTTAATCTTAGGTGAAAGCTGTGTATTTGGATACAGCACCTATGCAAAGTGATGGAGGCATACAAAGCTCAGATGATAGGATGCTATTGATCGTCTTAATAGATCATAAACAAACACTCAAGTGAAGGCATCCTGACAGCCATTCTGTCCTCACATTCAGTTTCAGTAACAACACATGAAGAATTCACATGTGCTGTGAAGCTAGACAGCTGCTAAAACCAAGTAAACTGTTTATTTTTCCCCATTAAAATTGCACAAGTGTGCACTTCTTACCCTCTCTGGGATTACAGACCTGTCAGCATGAGACAAGAAACAATTTCTAGGGATTTACAAAGGAGCTGTTGATGTGTATTGATTTTATATATAGAAAGATATCCATGATTTTTTTTATTAAAAAAAGGATTTAGTTTAGGTGAAGCAAAAGTAGGGCTGGCATAATGGCAGAAATATATTTCGTAAAATGTGTCCCAGCGTAAATTCATGTTCAATATTTTAATATCAATAATATTTTCTGTATAAAACCATTTAGAAAAAATATCACAAATAAAAAAGAGGAAACATTTATTTGCTCATGTTTTCTTGTACTCACCACTTTGGACAACAATGTTTGCATTGTGACTAGAACCTAATCAATAAAATTTGTTCAAATCACAATATTTAATATTTTCATGTCAATATTTTTTAAGTCAATTGGTGAGAATAATGAAAAAGTGCAAATAAAAGGTACACATCTTCAAAAATGCGTCCAAAAACCTGCAATAACTGTTGCAATTCTTGAGTACTTGTTATAGTACATTTACACTACAGCACAGGCAGCTCATGCTATTGTTGACCCTGGCCTGCCTAGCTCTAGAGATGAACTGGAAGTGGGGGACCTTTGACTTTCCCTCCTGGGGAAACTGAATGAACTGCAGTTCATCGTGTGACCACATAGGGCTGACTCCAGAAGTGCACAAATTCTCATTGACAGCAGTGTCAAGAATACCCAAAATTACAGCTAAAAGACATATTTATATCCCTGGGCCCATTATGTTTTTAATGCAGCTGGTTTTGATTTCTTTGCCCATTTTTGACTATTCAGCTGTGATGCTTTGTCAAGGAGGTAGTGGCTGATTTTCCCAAACTCTGAGTCTCATTTTTATTCTGTTAAAACCTATGTGTGACATCATGCCTACTACTGTATGTCCATGTTATATACAGTCAGCGAGTGGAAGCTAGATACTGGGTATCTCAGCATTATTTTGTCTGTCCTTTTGCATTTCTGTAAGAGTAACAACTATACTTGTTATAGTATATGCCAAACTACATATCCTCTTTTAGTTGAAGTCATTTGTGGCATATGTTGTAGAAATATTGCAGTGGATCAGTTTTTGAGATGCAAAAATGTGTGCAGATGCTTCCTATTTTATTGGCAATGTTAGATTTAGATGAATGCACTAAGATGACCAAATGGCCTGTTCACACTTATGAATTTGCTGCAAGTAGCTCAGGCATCTTAACATTAGAACAGTTTTAAGGAGCCTGTTTTCACCAGCTCTCTAAAAGCAGTGCATAGATATATAACTTTTCAGTAAATACAACTGTCTCATTTCTGAATTCATTCACAGCTTCATTATGTACAAGGTAGCTTGTATTTTGTGTGTCCACATGCCGGCCCTTTCCCCACACAATATAATTAATATATGTTCAGACAAGATTTTAAAAACAAGAAAAAATACAAAAAATGACTGATTATGTGTTACACACAAAGCTCAAAACAGAACTAAACCTTAAGAAATGTCCCACAGCTGCACATGCAAATTGGCTTGTTTGCTGTGGGTTTACAAAGAGCACACTAAGGTCCTCACCCAGGGAATATCCATTGAGGGATATAATTGCATTTAGAAGAAGAGCCCAAACATTGGACACAGAGCAAATACATTGTGCTTGAGCAGATCAACTTAGTGTTCCTTTTGATCTCCAGTGCTCATAAATCCCGTTTTGTGTCTCTGAGGGAGTCTTTTGTTCTGCGCCTAGATTGACCAACAGAGCAAACTAAAACAGGTACAGTGTGATTCGTCATACCGCTAATCACTTTAGCGAATACGCTTCGGCTAAGTGAGTGATAGCAGTTTGATCACCAGGCTCTCTCTCTCTCTTTAGCTCTTAACCTTATCTTTTTCCAGTAATTAGCATGAGGATCAAGGGCTCGTAAATGTTCAGAAAACCAGAACGCTCTTTCTACATGCACTAAACTTTTAAATGCATTTTAAAAACATTTAATCCCCATTCTGTCTAACAAAAAAAAAAAACACTTTTGGATTGGTTCAAATTAATTAATATTAGTGCTTACATTTACACATGTAAAGAAAACTTCACTGTAAAATATGCAAATAACTGTTATAGTATATAGCATATAAAATCGTATATCAGAGAATGCGGCTAAAAAATACAATGTGATACTTTCAGACCTTCTTTGTGAGTACAGCTTGCTTTCTTGGACTGAACATGCATATCCACCTTGGTTAATGTGAATATTATTTCCATAATTTTGAGCAGCAAAACACAAGAGAGAAGAAAATATATTTAGTAGAGCCAATTTTCGGCTCGATTTTTGATAGCTCAAAAGGCTCGAACCACATAAATTTCTTTCAAAAATATCATCAGCAGATTTTAATTTCAATTTGATTAAATATGAAAAGAATGAATTAAAAGGGAAACCATAGTTAAATAACCAAGTGTGAAAATACTTTATATCGCCAAAGAACTCATTACCAGGAAAAATGAAGCAATAATGAAGCAATTAAAGTATTGTATCTTAGCCTATGTGTCAGTTTCTCATGTGTTTCTGTTTTGTATGTAATGGTGAGGATGCTGGCCCATGTTAACACGAATATGTCGGACTTCATGGGCCCCAGCAGTTAATCCACACAGGCCATTCTGCAGGCCAGTGGAATGTGTTGGCTCTCCCAGTTTTAAAAATACTAACTGCCATAGGTCCTTGCACAACTGTCGATGCTCCTCTGGGGAGAAAGGGGGGAAAACATTCTTCACTTTATTTTAGTTGGGCTATCAGACCGCCCAGCCGCTAAGCTTAAATATGTATAATTACAAACAAACAAGTTTGAACTGTAACGTAGCCTTTTCTCCATAATTACCATCTTTTTATTTGATCTAATCTTTAGTAAAATGTTATTATTGTTACCTTTCCAAAGCCTTAATAGGAGGCTCACTAAAATACTGAACTAACAGTTGGACATTCCATACATTTTTAATGGCATGGCTGCCTCTTTATTTGTTTCTCTAACCCCGTGCCCTTAGCTGAATGAATGGGTCTATTGGAGGAGGCAGGCAGGCGCAGGAGTTTGATGGTTGGAGGAAGAGTAGAGATGAGCTGCTCTCCGCTGCCTTCCCATGGGGCATCGCAGGAATCCTGCAATCATTCATTACTGGGTGGGAAAATTAGAGAAAGAATTACCTTTAAAATCTATTAATCGCATGAAACTTCACTGTTTATGCTAGGGCTGGGAGATATAGAGAATATGAGAAGGTATCAAGCCGGATACTGTGTAAAGATCCATCTGTCTCTCCAGGATAATTTTTTCCCAATTTGTTTGCATTGTGAACAGTGTAAACGTCTCTCCAACCAGGTTCAACTGGAAAATTAATCTTATTGACAAGATCACGAGAAAAACTGTGCATTGCACCCAAACACACTTTACGGTATTTCACCTCAAATGCATTGCATCCTCTGTAATATCCAGTTGTTATTTTTAGAGTGAACACATTCAAATAATTCAAAAGTTACATATACAACATGAATGACCAAACATAATAACATAATAGTGAAAGCAAGCCAAATTTGCATATACATGTATGAGTTATGATTTACCTACAAATGGATTCAGACTTTTCTCCTTTAAAGGGCCCCTTATGAAGCAAAATCCAATTTTGAAAGGTGTTTAATTATGAATATTTACATGGACAATGTAAACACACACATGCTAAAGATGAAGCATGTTAGTTTTGGCCAAAA
Source organism: Danionella dracula (assembly GCA_900490495.1). Lineage (NCBI taxonomy): Eukaryota > Metazoa > Chordata > Actinopteri > Cypriniformes > Danionidae > Danionella > Danionella dracula. The sequence goes on along the minus strand of UELW01000178.1, from coordinate 5,341,248 downwards.
GTAGTACTGAAACCAACAACAACAACAAAAAAAATGCTTCCCAGCTCCTACCCTTACATGGTGACAGATTGATGTTAAAATATGTGCATTTGCGAAAGCGACAACACATGGGCAGAAAATTTTTTTATTGACTGTTAATTATTCTTATACCTTAAACTCGAAAGCTTGAATCATAGTTTTTATAGCCAAAAAGTGTAAAAGTTTTAAGTTGAATATTTATGAAGAATCTTTCAGTAATGAGGTTAATAAACTGATTAACATAAGTTTGGGAGGAGCTTGGCTGATAAATGACAGTCAATCCTATGGTTCCACCTACCTATATCATCTCCAGTATATAGGACACGACCAATGAGCTAACATCTACATCGGGCAAGCTATGCCTCCTTCCACCCCTTCGCCACTCACAACGCAATGTTTTACTCCATTTAACTTTGACGATCTTAAATACGGCTAAACTGTAATAGTTGGGAATAAGGGGGGTCCCGGACTTTCACATACCTGGTACGTTTCTCCATAGCTCACCAAACCCACTTGCAATACTAAGATACTACTTACTAAAACTTACAAAGAGAACATTACACAAATGAGCTTTCATAATGTGTATTAATAATACAGAAAAGCTGTGTTTCAGTTAGTATAAGAAATTAGCTGTAGTGCTATCTTACGTTACCTGTTCAGATTAAATGTGTCTATTTATCTTCATATCGTTCTGCTTTATGTGTCACTTTTCATATTTTTTCTCTGCTTTCATCTGTCTTCATCTTTCAAAAGCATCTACTTCACATTTTTCATAAAACCTCATGTTTCCTAAAACACAATGAGGTATTGAGGTTTAGTGTTTCTCATAACTGTTATTGTTATTGTCAAACTGATTTTAAGTGGTTAGAAAACCTGAGAGGACACCATGTCAAAACACAGAATTCAAACGTAAACAAAAACTTGAATGTTGAGTTTTAAATGCAAATATTCTCAATACTATATCAACATATATCAATAGCATATCAATACTTTCAGTAATATTAGAACTTGAACTAGTTTCTTATTGTCTCTTGACCAATCAGAGTCATTGTATGATTTTTAAGGTTCATTTTCAGGGAATGCACCTTTAGAGTAATTTAAATTCAGCAAGTTGATATTTAGAAAAATTAAAATCACTCTAATGCTCTACCCAACCAATCAATAATGACTGAAAGGCACAGGACACTGCCATTGGTAGTCAAAGCTATGCACAAAACATGTGATTTACATGTACAAAACAAGCCAACAACTCTAATAAAACTGAAAAAAAAAACTGTTTCATAATAATGAATCTGTTAGAAGAATCTTTAAAACAGCTTTGCCTAAAGGTTGTGTTTATAAAAAGCCTGAATTCATAGCTTTTGATCAGGCATGGAGAAGGCAACTATGGAATACTAGAGAGAAATTGTTTTTTTTTCTGGATGAACAGTCTGAAACTATCGTTTTCTTTATGACCATTTTTATTTATCTAATGCAAATATTGTGTTTGGTCCAGTATAATAAACCCATACCAAATTGCATCGTAACATTTTCTATTTTACAATAGTTATTTTACAAAACTTAGACTAAATTAAACCTAATATATTTTTGTTTAAATAGACAGTTGATTTTGTCAGTAAGGTTCTACGCTGTTTTAGATAATTGCACTAAGACCAAAACTAAAACTAACACGGTATTTAAATGAAAACCAAACCAAAATCTGCAACATTGCATCGATAATGAAAATATGTTTTATCCTATAGTGAATCTAATGTAAATTTTACTAAGGTTCATATAAAAATATTTGTAGTTCTTATAAATAAAGGTCACTTTCAATGTACAATCAATAAAATTAACTGAGAATGAAGTAGTATTTAGGCAGAACTTTTTTACAATGATTTTGCTTACCTATTATAATGTGGAATTTGTAGACCAGACGATCCACAATGATATTACCACTTACGAGTAAAACATTGCGCATAGGTACTCACTTTGTGAGAACAAAAGAATATAAACCGCTTTTTTTATTTCCACATCTTGACATTTTTATAGTTATCAACATGGCTTGGAGAGAAGAATGTTAAAAATAATTTAATGTTGCTAAACACCAGCCCAGGAAGTCCAATCAGCCTGAGCATAGACACGCAAACCTTGGGGAAAAGGGAAAAAAAAGACACAACAGACGTGCAGTAAACAAATATGCATGTCTGAGTCTGAATCTATGGTGGGATACAATGGAGGTGGGCGATTTTTTCAGCGGCCCGTTTGTTTGCCTTGTTTACATGTGTTATGTAAGAGGAAGAGGAAGTCGCTCATTCAGGACAGGAAAAGGCCTTCAGTGAGAGCTATACGTTTCAGCTGTGATGGTACAGTGCAGCACGTGTTGTGTAAAACATACAGATAACGAATGTAATCTCAAAAACACACTCAGAAAGGCACATCCTAAGCCATCAGCCACAGGCCTGCTGGGCTTCTCTTCAACATTCCTCAGCTTCCCCCTGTTGTCAACGGGGTAGCGGAGCAGCCCTGCGCTACAAAACCCAGGCAATCTTTTTAAAACAGGATGTTTGGCTGAGGCCACCTTCCCCTCAAATAAACAATCCGCAGAACCTGATTTTCTCGAGGCAGGGTGGAAGTACTCCAGTCACATTATTTCCACATCCCGTATCCTGGAGCACTTGGGGCCCTGGGGGAGTGTGGGCAGGCTCTGGAGCTGCGGTGGAAACCTGAGGCCCCATGCCAGACAACGGGAAGAGGAGAGAGGGAGAGAAAAAGATAAAAGGAGAGAGAGCGAGAGAGAGATTGGGAGGCTTGCCGAGGTGAGGGGGGGAACAGAAGGGTGGCCCCGGTGCTGTCCACCCCACTGAAGCTCATTTTTCACAGGCACAGAAACACACAGGAAGGACTGAGTGGACTCTAGGTGGGTCTGTTCTGTCTTTCACTAAAGTGAATTACTATGGTTTGAAGGAACAGTGTGGAAAAGGATAACTTAAACAGACTTCAAGTTATATAACTCATCATTTGTAGCTGTTTTGTAAATGAAGTAATGCAGATGTTGTCAAACAAGATGGTCAATGACAGACGAAAGAGTAACACAGCCAAGTCCTTTTTCAAATTCCTCTGGCATTCACTGTTTTTCTTTTGTTGGGTTTAAAATAAAGCTTATTTTAGCTTTTAGTTATTTTATGAGTTTATTTTTTAGTTTGAGTTACTTATTTAACAAAAACCTCCATAGAAACAAACAAAAACATTCTGTTTGCAAAAACAGCAAAAACTCCTTGTCCTGATTTTCATACAGAAGAACAATTATTGGTTCAGGTTTTTTTGTTTTGGTCAACAGTATATTCAAAATGAAAAAACATGTGAAAAATGGCCAGTTATCAGAATAGTATTTTTCAGGCATTTGTGGAATTAAAGACTTAACATGTCTTTTTAAAGCTGTTCAAGATTTATGAAAGCAATCAAATCAGTGGTAATAAGTCACAAGCTTCAATTTCTCTCCTTAATTTTTACTCCTGATGTCCTTTTTGTGAACTTTAAGAATTAGGTCAACTCTATGTAAGGCTTTAGAAGCTTTTTGTGGTTCTTTTGGATATACAGAAGTTTATTAAATTGTGCTTGTGTCTGTCGAAAAAGCAGCTGCTTTATACAAAAGCTGTACAAGAGATTTGCAATTAATATTGTGCCTAAAGAAGTCTTTAATTATTTTTGCAACCTTCACCTAAAGGTTGTCTCAGCTGGTCACCTGAACAAAGTAGTAGTAATAGTGAGAAAGAATTTTGTAATTTAATTTTTTTTTTTCATTTTAAGTGTTTCTCTGAGAGTTTTGTAGCCTTTGGAGGAAAATTCAAAACAGTTACTTTGAAGGGATTCTGCTGTATTTAGATGCATAGCATGCATAGTTTTTTTTAATCTACAACTTACTGTATACACATATCTGTAAAATACAGAAGTAAAAATTTAGTTCTATTACTTTATCATTTAAATCTGTAACAATTACAACACAATACTTTGTTTATTTACAGGGTTGTCCAATCATTATACATGCATGCAAAAAGAAAGTGTTTTCTACATTTTTTTTCATGAAATTCTCCCATTTTAGCTTTCTGTAAACTACTTTTTGGGGATTTTCTATAGTAAGGTTCAAAACCTCAATGTCTCTGAAGCTTAGAGCCGTTGCATACCAACAATTGAACACTAAAACAGCTCTCATTTTGATGGATAAAGGACTTCCTGGGTTCGGTTTCCAGCCACAATGCTGATCAGTTTAGTACAGTCAAGCAAAGTTCAGTGAGGATGACACTGCCTTCTATCGTTAGACATTTAGTATTGATAGGCCTCAAAGAGGCTCTGGTCTACTCTGCAAAAACAGTAAGGTCGGTGTAAAAAGAATTATGTATCTTGTCTGAACCTAGAGTAAATTACAGATGACCTAACCAGCCTTTCCTCTTTGTTAGCCCACAATAAAACTATGTGAACCCACTAACAGAGGCATCCCTCCACCTTTCCTACTTTCTCAAGGAAAAACAAACACACCACACAAAACACAATGGCACGACAGGGTTCTTCAAAGAGTTGTGGGATCTTTTTCAACGTAATGACAAAACTACAGCATTCCCTCACAGTCAACGTGACTTTTCAAATGTGTACATGAGTGCATAAGATTAGTTGCATTGTTGAGAGGACTCCATACTGAGCTAGAAAAGGTAATCTACCTTTCTGAAATAGACAATTTGAATGTCATGGCACTTTTAAGATTTTTTTTTTTTACTGCACATGTGTATACCTCAGGAGTATGAGAGGTGGTAATCATGAAGCATAAAAACTGGATGTAGTGTCAATGATGTCATCAGTCAGGTTCAGAGGAGGTGTTTACAAATTCACTGCACATCGCTGCCAGACTAAAATGGACTAAAAGTAGAGGAATTTAAAGTTAAGTTAAGAAACATTAAGTATGTTATGGCAATCAGAACAATTGACCTCCCTCATAGTGGTCAAAAAAGTCACAAGAAGTTATATGTTGTTTTTACATCAAATAGCAGAAAAACGACTTGTTCAGTATTGAGGTGACTGCAAAAACTCTAGGTTTCTCTGCCAAAAACAAAAAACAAGCGGGTGCATTGAGAAAGGGCTTCAGTCTCCATTCTTCTCTTCTTTAAATAAAATTTCCACTTTTTTCGGTACTTTTCAACTAAAAATACATAAACAATGCAATGCTGGCTTTGCATCTAAAGCTAAAGGAGTGTCATTATATTCCCAATGCGAGTAGAAAACCTGAAATCTCTTTCCTCAGAGCAAAATTGTTTGACTCTTGTATTTGTAAAAGGCTCATTTGCTGCTGTTCAGCACCAGGTGTCAACACTTTGCTCTGCAACTTCCCTCCAGACAACACGTCACTAGTCTAGAGCAAGCTGATTAGTTAGGGGAAGTAGATTTTTGCTCCGCTATTCAGCTTTTTGGTGGTGTGAACATGACCATATACAATTAAATGAATTATATTTGGTACCATTAATTAAATCAAATTAGATTAACGGTGAAGATATTTTTAACAAAGTTATTTCACAAGCCTCCTGCAGACCTTCCAGTACACAAATGTGACCAAACATCAGTCGATCAACTTAAATCATACTTAAGAGTACGCATGCTACTCCTCTGGTGTACCCAGCTTTCAATCTTGATAAAAAAACTTCAACTCATGTTTCAATTTCATGTGAAAAACAAAAAATAGTTTAAGAGCACCAATATGTAGAGACCTGCAAATGCACACGCGTCAAAGAAGCAATCTCAACATACACCATTAAACTTTACTTACAAAACAAGAAATTACAGTAACAAACATCAAACATTTTCTCATTAAACACCTAAACAAACTGGAAAATAATGCAGATTAGTCTATGTTTAGGTAAATATTGAGAAATGTAATGATAACAATGATAGGCATGTTAATACAAAACATTTATAGATTTTTTTATGTACACTCAAAGATGTAATTAATTGACAACACTAATTAAAACCAATCACTAAACCTGTAAGAAAACAATTGTATTGTAATAAATGTACTCAAAAAAACGTCAAAATCTCAGATTACCTGTTTTTTTTGTTAAATATATGTTTTAGTATGGAAAATATCAGTTCTTTAAAAATCAGTTTTGGAAAATTTGAAAATGGGATCAATTTGGGGCTCCCACTAAACAGTCAGTTTCATCTTGGCTTCAGAAGGAATTGAAAGGTTGTCATTAATGAAAATATAGATCAGGACACTTTTATGTGCTTCATGATCCTCTTGAAATGTTAGTTTACCTAATTTACCTTTTGACCATGTTCCTTTCCAGCATCTACAACCCAAACACCATTAATGAGCAACTTCTCTTTTACTTTTAACTGCCTCGTATCACTATGTGAGCTGTCTGAGTAAGGGTCAAGAAAACATCCTGAAACATCCCCCGCAAAAGAGTGGGGTTGGAAGTTGGGATAGCTTGCACAAATGATGCAAATAGTCTGTATAGTTATATTACACGTTACAGAGCCAATTAAGTTATTTGCTGAGTTTTGTGAGAAATAAATGTAAAATGCAACTCCAAAAATAATGCTAAATAAATACAGTTGATTGAATATTGGTACAAAGTATAATTATAAAATACATTTTTTAAAGTAGAACTTGTTCAATAGTCTCCCTAACCATAAATCTTGGCGAAACAGTGCCAGCTCTCACAATCCTGTTGACAGATTCATTGTGCATCAGGAGCAGAAGTTTGGGAGATCACCTCCCAATTCAGGGAGTTATAAAGCACAATGAGCACAAAAACCCAAATACAGGGAGGAAACACAAAGTCGCATACACACAGTTATACAGGAAGCAATGAGAGCTGCTTCAAAGAGCATAATTCTGATCTCCACACGGCCACAACAAGCAGCAAGGAAACAGGTGGGCTGCATTACAAGCTACAGAATGTGACTGGAAACACAGACACATGTAGCACATCACGACCACATGTTTCTCTGGCCAGCTTTGAAAACAGAACACTTCATCACCATCTTTGCGTTGACACAGCATAGACGTAACCTGACAAACAGAGTTGTCTTTAAAAAGAGACATCAAGATACACAGATGCGCCAAAACACAGAGTAGACATCACAGACACCAACACAGAACTATTAATACCCAAGGATACGGAGATGTGCAAGAGGTGCAGACAAACATGTGAAAGGGTAATTGCTGGAAAGCTTTAAAAAAAAGTCTAATATTTGAGCTAAAAATCCAAACATTAGGGGCTTCAAACAAACTCAAAGAGGCAGCAGGAACTTCAAAGATCTATTACACAAATAGCTTCAGATCTCAAGCTTGCACAGACCATCTTTCAAGCCAAGACGCCAAATCCTGTCAATTGTGGCCCTTGGGCGGTGAGAGTTTTCACCAGACTTGTTGAGATGTGTTCTGTTGCTATTGTCAGACAGAGTGGATGAGTGTTCCGAACAGGAGTTACACTCGCCTGGAGGACTGCAATCTGCCCTCTGGCCCCACTTTCAAGAGCTTTACTAGTTTCTGCATGTGGGTGGGGTGGGATAAAGGACTCCGGATCACTTTAGTGCTGTTCCTTCTTTCATTAAGGTACCAAAACATTTTCTAGGTAATACCCTTTGGGGAGTTTGAGGTTGCGTTCATTGCTTTAAGAAGTATCAACAAATATGTAAAATACAATAAAAAAATACAAATTATTTTGTGTTGTCTTGTTTTTTTTTTAAATATATTTTATATAAATATATTGTTTCAAGAAGTGAGTTTTTAAAAATCTGTATGCATGAAAATTAGTTAGAACAACTGTTAAACTTTAAATTTGAAACGGTTTCAAAGTAACAAATTCTATAGCAATAAGTTGCCATCAATTGTTGATTAATTGTTATAGTTTTATCACTTTAGCTAGTCTAGTATTTTCGGGGGAGTATTTAAAGCATTCGCTGTCTACGAAGCAGTATGTTCATCACTGAATGGACCCAGAAAAGTTAATGGACCCGGTAAAAAAAACACTGAAACTCTCCAAAACAGTCTCTCTTCATGAAAGACGGATGGAAAAACCTTGCTTGGGAATATACATCAGTCAGAGAAGCACCAGCAGAATGACATGTCGTTTCACTCTAAATATGTTTTAGGGCAGGGTGAAACCCAATAGATAAGTTACAGGGGAATTTTTACCTCCAAATTACTGAAAAAAAAAGTTTTGATAAAGCTCAGGATCGCCAAAGACCTCAAATCGCCCGAGGTCCCCAGATAATGCAATCAAGAGTTTAACATGGGAAAAATACAAGTATTACCCAATAATCAAAACAGAACATAAACCAGTATTGGAGTACAATAAACAACTGCATCTCAAAAGGCAGGCTAAAAGACTTAATTATATGCCTTCAAGCAAATTATAGTTCACAAGGGCCCATTCCAGAGAGAAAAAATCTCCGCAAGTATTTGAAACATCATTTGTTTGTGAAAGGAGTGTCGCCAGCCTGTGAAGTGGTGGTGACAGAGTGCATGAAGCCACAAGCTCAGGTAGCTCCTTCTGGGAAAAGAGCCGGATTGACCCGCTCTCTTTGAATGCTATTTCTAGCTCTCCAAAACAAGGCCTTAGCCTTTCTGTCTCCGCAGCCAGGATCCTACTCATGTGTTGCACAGTTCCAGTATTATGAAAGAAGTATGAGAGTTCATAAGAAAGATTTCATTTCAAAACTCTTTCTAGCTAGTATTTTTAGTGCCCAAAGTGGCCCTTTCCATGGAAGAAGGGAGAAAGCTGAAGATTGTGAGTTTGTGTTACTGCGAGTGTGTATGCGGAGAGTATAACGTGACTTGGTGGGCCTGACTCTCTGCGAGCTCAGATCTTATTACAGTTTGATCCCAGTCAAATATTTCTGAAAGAAAACAGAGGAGGGGAGGCTGGCTCCATGACCAGCCAGCACAGCCCCTTGAAGCTCACAATGAAAGCTTTATCTCCAGCACACTCTAATGGCCTTTAATGAGGAGGAGCAAAGTACAACATAAAAACCAAATTACCTGCAAAGTTTGCTTTTTTATTCAAACACACTCCATGGGAACCTACAGAACCTGGGTCACAGCGAGGTATGCTGTCTTTTATTTTTGCTGGACACCTTTTAGGCCAAATGCAAACGTGTCAAATAAACACTGCAGCTCAGCTTTGAGAATTGCAGGGCACGTAATTGCAAAACACCAAATGTTGTCTTGCAAAGGGAGGAAAAGCAAACATATGGTGCAAGGTCACCATCACAGGCACATAGCTTCTTGTATGAACAAAGTTGTTACCACATGAGCTCGGCTGGACAGGAAAAAACAGCAACTCTGACAATCCTGGCATGAAGACTCTGATGAAGAAAAAAAAAGCCAGCAAGTTTTAAAAGAAAAACTCACCGGAGAATTCTCCTTGGGTGACGTTCGGTGAGCTGGCAGCCTCCGATTCAGTGTAAGACAGTGTGGAATCTGACAGATCTGTGGAGGATAAAATAATGTTTCTGTCACTTCACGTTCTCTATTTTGTTAATATATATTAATATAATGAGTTGCAAAAAACATTGTAGGCCGTGAATGTCACAGTAGTTAATGGGATACTGAAATTTTAAATTAGTCGAGACTTTGTTTTCACTCTGAAAACCACTTGAGAAAATAAAAATAAACTTAAGTCCACATTATCTTCTACAAGTCAACATACATGCATACAAAGTAGAACAGAACAAAGCATGTTCATTTGTTTCTTTTTTGATCGAAAAGTACTCCCATCAAATCATTAAATTGGTATCTAATGCCTGATGGCAGAGGAATTTTAGAATGTTTTAAAATGCTTTTTAAGACTTCACAATCCGTATGACATGAGAGTTCATACAGCAGCCACAGGCCTCCTGGGTTACATCCAAAATATCTCAAATTCTGTTCCAAGTAGGAATGAAGCTGAAGATTGGAATGATAAGGGGTAAGTGATTATCATTTTTATCTATTGAAGAACAATTAACTTGGTCATAATTTTACATCTGTTAAACATAAACACATGCTTAACCAGTGATGAACTTAACTATACAAAAAAGGATGATAACTTACATTAGGATTCTTTTTTGGAAAATAACACACAACCACTGATACAAATTAGCATTAAAATAAAGGTACACAGTAAATCCATGAGAGTAAAATTAACTCTATCCAGAGTAGGGTCAAATAGACTCTGAAAAGAGTACAAATCACCTTCAAAGTGTTTTAAACTATATATGAGGTTATCATCTAAATCACCACGTCTTCACCATAAACTTTGAAATAAATGTATTTTATTATAAAACACTCACAATTCTATTTTATCTGTCACAATGGGCACCGTGTTAATTCAACTCTATATAAAGTAGGACCAAATAGACTCAGAGCAGTGTCAATTTAACACTACATTTTAATGTGTAATTAATGCTGAATAAATTTGATTACTAAGAATTTAAGGAAAAAAACGAACCAAACTGCTTCACCCAAAGCCTGTCAACAGTTCCCGAATTTGAACTATGAGACTAACAGGAAATCCCAGGCCAGTGACAGGCCACAGAAACCCTCACATGAGACGAGCAGAGCATAGGGTGACTCCACAATGGCATGCTGGAAATGGGCCTGCCGAATTCTGGCTGCAGCTTCCATTGGCTCTCATTTGATGACTGTGTCTAATTGCCACCATTAAAATGATTCACGTTGTTCTACTTTTTGCATACCCGTTAGCTTCCATACAGCCAGCGAAGGGTGGAAACTAATAGGACTGGCTTATGCTAACCAGGTAATTTGTTACACATATTATTTGATTAAATTAGTGAGTAAATAATCTCTCATCAGAATGCGGACGTACATGATCTTTTACAAGGCCCTCTTAAAATAAATAGATTCTGAATCCCACACTGCGTTTAAGAGCAAACAAAAAACTTACCCAGTGGCTTGTGTTCTTCGCTGGGGGAAAGTCTTGAGTACGGAGGAGGGGGTGAATCTAAAATATAACAAAAGCATATTAACAATTGATATAGAATACATTTGATCTTTTAAAACTAAATTTGCACAAAAATAAACTAAGATGGTAAAGCAAATTCTACCCTGTCAAACGTAAAAATGATAACAGGATAATAATCGCTTGGTTTGTAGCATAGCAACATCACTGTGCTTTCAGGCTATGAAATAGTATGTAAGAGATAATCAACACTCAGGTGTGTGTGGTACAGTTTTAAAGCATGACGTGGGGGCGGAGACCTGGTGCACCACTGAGCACCGAAATTCTCTTTTTTGCCATTGTCATTAACCAACACTCACATTTTTAAATCATAAGGGCTGCAATAAATGAGTGGAACAAAGAAACATCGAGTTATTTTTGCCAATTAACCCTTATTTTGATTTCAGTATTGAACCAAGATTCAAGTCATTTGTGAAATTTCATACCATGGTACTTGTACTATGGTAAATTATACTGCATTCTGGGATTTTTTATGCTGGGCTTCATTCAATTGTGATGTTGTATGTTGACTTTTCATTCATCACATCAAACAAATTCCAATATTTCAGATAAAAACTTATTTCAATAAAATTATTACATAGCTGTATTCTTAAAGCCCTTAATTGAGTATGAAAAAATGCTTTAAGTTAAAAAAAAAACTGCTCAGCTTACTCACGGTTTGAGTTTTATGAACTTTTTAAAGAATTTTTAACCTTCTCCAGATCAATCAATTGTTTTGGAATGTAATATGTTATGTTAGTAAAACAAACCATTTTTTGTTTAACCCCTGGTCCCAACTACACTGAAGAAGCTCATTTATTCTTTCTACTCACCAATGATTGAACGGGGGCTCAGAGGGTTTATCCAAAGTTTCATTTTTACATTTTAAATTAAACATTTTAAATTAAACGTTTTGTTCAGATGTATTTGTGGCAGAATACTTGAAATTACAACAAATATTGTTGATAGTACTGGTGGTAATCTGTAAATATTTTGGTAGGAAACCATGGAAAACAGCTGGGGACCTTCGTGGTAGAGTTTACGTGGGTTCTTGAATGGGTTGTCAAAAGGTCCTCAACTTTTCTACTGCAGTCCTTCTGGAGTAAATAGATAAATAGGACTTTTGAATGGCACAGGGTGTTCCCTATCTTTTGCCCAAAGTGAGCTGGACATTGGCACCAAAAGAACTACATGACACTAAAAGGAATAAGCATATATCATTTTTCGATATGTGCAAAACACAGGATAAGTTGTTAGGACAACAATTGTTTGTTGACACAACACAAAATAATTTGTTGCCAAAACAGAATGGTTTGTTAAGTTAAGGAGCATTGTGTAGTTTGTGTTTAAAACAAAAATGATTGTATTGCATTTAACATTATGTAAAAAAAAATTTGCCAACAAAGTTGTCTTACATTTTTGGTGTGTTTTTAAACATGTCTAATGCTTAACTATTGTAAGGAATTGTTTGTACTTTTGATGTTGAATTCCTTTAATAGAACATAGGATTTTGTTTTACCCTGTATAGGATGTTTGTGTATAGGATTTTGCAACTCTCAAATGTGAAAAGTGTGTACTTTGTGCAATATTTTTCAAAACATGGGCAATATCACGTTTTTGTTTTTCTTGTTTCACATCGGTCCCATGGATCCTTCTTTTGTTGTTGTAGTTGTCCTTATGCTGCTGTACATACAGAATTTCCCCATTGTGGGATTAATAAAGTCTATCTTATCTTAATCACAATTTAGTGCTACAGGCTTAAATATGCAACTATTTTGAAGGCTTTCATCAATCCATTCAAGTCGCTGAATGCAAATAAAGATAGAAGAACAAGTCAAACTTGATCGAGTTATTTGCTTTATATTTCGGTTTCGCAATCTGAGATAATCGGCATTTAAACTTAATCATGGAAAAATATTTCACAGCAGCTCATTTCAACTTCCCTCAATACTCTTTCCCACCACAAGAATGCATATGCCTCTTGAATGTATTCCAATCACTTTTGATATATTGTAATAGCATGAAAAGTTTATAAGTGTTTGTAAGCACAAAATACTATATATACAAACAACAATATTATTTACAGTATATATTATACAGTAAAATCCTGAGAGTAAATTTAATTCTCTCTTAAGTAGGACCAAATACACTGAATAGTGTGCAAATTACACTGATCTCTGAGACTCTATGTTATCTAAATACCAAATTTGTCCCCAAAACTCTGAAAAAAAAAATCTAACTTAATACATTGTAAGGTATAAGTTGAGAGGCTCAGTGTTAATTTAAATAATTAAAGAGAAGGACACAATATACTCAGAACAGAGTCAATTCAACTCTCTAGATTTTAATGTGCAGAAAAATCTTACATCGCTCAAAATCATCACTTTCTGAAATCATGATACTGAAGGCTGTCAAGTTTGCAAAGCTGAAACCTAGTCTGATTTCAAATAAAAAGAGTATGTTTATTCATAAAGAACCACAAGTCTCTGGACATGTAATAACTTTGTATTTTAGTCACTATTGAGAAAAGAAAACCAGAGCTTGGACTGTATCTTTAAGAGTGGCGGCAGTAATTGCCAGGATCCTAAACTCAGTCGCTCAGATACACAGCGAGTCAGCCTGGCGCCAGCTGTATGCAAACTGTATATTACCGCCACTCCTTCACCTAAATAGCATGAGAGGGGTCCTTCTTAAGGGAAAAGAAGCTTTTAACGTGCAACTTGAAACTGATATCATTGCAATGTGATAATTCTTCTTGTTTTGTTCACACACAAAAATTACTGCTCTGTTAATAACTAGTTACGCTTATTCTAGTGTCTTGCTAAATTAGTGGGCTATGCTAAAAAGCTTCCTGAAACATTGTTTTATATGATCAAATGCACTCATCTGGCATGTCTGAACAAAGGGACTTGACTCTTTAACTTACTCTGAGAAACTAACTTTTGAAAAAGCCATCAAACCATTGATGGAGTTTGAAGATTGAGAGGGGTCTGTTCAGTCGCATGAAAGAAATACCATCTTCATGGGGACACGCATGAGCGATTGTGAGCTATGCGTGTTTCTACAGAGAACAGAGGGGGAGAGAGGGGCTCCGGTCGCCCTCAAGCCTCTCTGAAACCCAGATAAAACGCAGAGCAGAGAGTATAATTATCAGTTTGAAGGCTTTGATTAAACATTATCTCTTAATAGGTGAGGATTTATTGGGGAAAACCTGATTTATGGCTTGCCAAGTGCCTCAGGTCGGCAATGGTCCCCTCAAAGGATTGTCAATCCATCATCTGAATGCTTGGCATTCTAGTCATAAAACTTGTCCATCAGTCTGTGGGATTTTATATAAAAAGAAACTGATGTAATCTTTTCTCGTTTACTAATGTTGAGACTCAGCAAGTCTTTCACAGTTCCAGCTTAAATTCAACCTTGATTGTTCATAGACCTTCTCAAATACATGTAACCACCTTCTAATTTGTCTTTAATTTAAAGTCTGTAAGAGATTATAAAAAATTTTAAAAAGTAAAAAAAAATTAAAAATATGTTTTTATACAAGTTTATTAATCCTTCAGATTTTCAGAGTTAAATCTATTCAGTAGAACGAAGTAACATTATTGCTATATAATATAATTTTAGGATAACGCTTTCCGAAAGAGCTACACCTCCAGTCTAAAGTCTGAAATTACCTTTTCATACTAAAAATGTCATTATTCTCAGAGAAAACTCAACTGCAAATAGAAATTAAACGTGAATAATTTTATGAGAACATACCAGCTGCACTCTGCAAAACTCAAACTTCAGAAAAGTTAGATGTAAACAAATTCAAGAAATAATGCATTATATTCCTCTGAGGTTTTTAAAGGTATTAATTCCTATTTTAGTGTATTTTTTTTTTGTGTGTGTGTGTATATATATATACACAAAAAAGGCCCCAAATAAGCTCTCTACAGACATTTGGAAGTTGTCATTGACTGCTCTCAAAGGCAAAATGAGTTGTGGGTGAGCATCTCCCACAAGAAAGCCTTGATGGGCTCTTCCTACACTTAAACGAATCCCAGACCATCTCAAAGGAGATCAGATCCAGAGCCTCAGAACCTCCTGGTTCAAAAATTTTGGAGATCTTGAACCAGGATAAAACCTGCCACAAGTTTTGTTTCATTGCATGTGCAATCATAACTCTCAGTGATCCATAGGATAGAATATGTTTCTTGCTGTTTTCCATTACACTGTTATGCTGCTTCCATTATTCTGCTCAAATTTTTGCTTATAAACTCATTTAATCATTCAGTACAACCAAGAGCAAAGCCCTTTTTTCCAAAAAAAAAGCGGGCTACTTTTAAACTCAAACTTGACTCACCAGGTCCACAGAGTCGACTGTAATGGTACGGGTTGCAGCACACCACCGGCCCGTCCTGAGCGCAGAAGCTTTTGCACTCACAGAGCGCTTTGAGCTGGACCGTGTGCTGCAGGTCCGACCATCGGTAGAGCTTGCAGACGAGCAGCTGTGGAGCAGCCATATGGCCGCCAAAGCGAAGCTCGGTTCTTGAAACCATCACACAGTCGCTCGGCATCCCTCCTTTAGACTCCACGGCTTCCAACAAAGTATCCAAGTTTTTCTCCTTAAGCCTTTTCAACAACGAATACGTGGCGGTCTTGAGCTCCTGCTCCATCACGGAGCGAGCTTTCGTCTCCTGGCCCTCAATAGGCCCGGGGTCCCTAGAAGAACCAATGTTCCTCAACACGAACTGACAGGAGCCTGGCTCCGGGCTTCTAGATCCAGAATGGTGGTCCCGGTCTTTAAACAAACAGCACGTGACTGTTCTACCATCGCTGTCCTGCATGGAACGAGGGCTGCCCAGTGCACAAACCGTACCCCCATCTTGGTCCACAGTACCCCCCGAGGTGCCACCCCCGCGGCTCTCAGAGGGGTCCCTCGTACACACTTCAACATAGTCCAGGCCAGGCGAGCCGCTCGGGGTCATCGCTCGGAACTCCGTCTTGGGAATTTTCTCCGGGTTGGTGCCGAACAGATCGTCTCGAGAGCCCTCGCCGCTTTTGCCATATCCATCGCTCCCGTCTTTATCTGGAATCAACCGGCTTCTCCAGAGTCGCCGCACAAGACCCGAGCGTTTCGTCCTGAACATACGACAACTTGACACTCTAGATGAGTTATTTACGTCCAGATCTCAGCGGGTTGAAACTCTGTCGGAGCGTTTGCCACATTAATGTCGGTCGAATGCCGTGCAGCGCGTGCACAGCCGAGCACCGGAACGGTGGCGAAACCACAACATTAGTTTGAGAGGAATTAAAAACACGCATCAATCTACCGCAAGGGGAAACGCGTTCATTTCAGAAGAACGCCGTGGAGCAGCCAACACGTGAACAATGTTTAGAAAGTGGATGCTCTAAACAAATTTTGCGTATGCAAAACATCAAATCCAGGTTTTGGGTACAAACTGCGCGAATCTCCGGTTTAATCACGCACTCTTGGAAGGTTTGCGGACTTTGAAACTCCTTCAGATGCACTCTTGAAAAGCGGGTGCGCTGAGTTAATGGAACCGTCTCCTTGATGAATTAATTCCACAGACAACTCCTCGCAGAATTCACAAAACTGGAGCTTTTACCGATGTCCAATGCTCCGGCGACGTCTTTTTCCCGACTCAAACGATCCCTGCGCTAGAAAAGATCAATCCGTCAATTTCTTAAAGGGTTCCTGGTTCCGTGTTCAGGTCTGCTCAGACTGCAACCCAGATCTCTCTGTCTTTCTCCGTTTCTCTCCCTTTTCCTTTTTCCTCCCTCTCTCTCTCTCTCTCTCTCTCTCTCTCTCTCTCTCTCTCTCAAACACACACACACAGGGCCCCCGAGGAGAGCGATGGAGCCATTGGCTGACTACCATCATGTGCTAGTCTAGACACTTTGGCGGCTCTGAGCTGCACTGATTGTTGCGCAAACAAGGTTTCAAGTTTCTTAACTCTTAAAGGCATAACATCCATACTTAACTTTATTCTTTTTGTCTTTTTGTACCCAAAATAATGTCACAAAAAATAGGAATTAATACCTATAAAAACCTCACAGGAAGTAATGCATTATTTCTTGAATTTGTCTACATGTACTACATCTTTGCAGAGAGCACTGTTAACATATGTTAATATATATATATATATATATATATATATATATATATATATATATATATATATATATATATATATATATATATATATATATATATACAGGGAAATTTACTAAAGAATAATGTTGGGACAGTTAATTTATAAAATAAGTGTATACACTTATTTTATAAATTAACTCCCCAACATTATTCTTTAGTAAATTTACAAATTTCCATGTTCAGCATACTGAGATGTAAATGTAATCAAGGTGAGTTTTGAAATTGCATATAAATATGCTTTGCTAATTAAAAGTTAATGTTGAGGGGAAGATTCTAGGAACCATACATTTTTAGGGTATTAACTAGTATGTTATTTCTCATTTTTTACCATTTAATTGCACAACAAACATATAATAAAAAAATAATAACAAAAATTTAAAACAAAGTTTTAGGGGTATAAACAAGTGTAAAAAGAAGATTAACTAGTACCAAGGTTGTTTTAAAGATACCATTTGCAGACTGTGATGGTTAATCATTCACACAAAATGTGCTACAGTGTAGGAGTTAGTTAAGTTATTAATTTACCTGGCGATGTGTCAACATAGAGGGGCAACAAGCATTCTCCCTGAAATGCACCTCTCTTAAACTAAAATTGATGGGCAATTATATAATTATAATTTATATCCACTCTTGACAGCGCACGTTGAATTATTTTTTGTTGGTTCAATGTGTTTACGCCAAAGTTAAAATTGTTATTGTTTTGTGCTAATTAACTAATTACTTTTTTTAATGTTGAGTGAAAAAGCAATCTTTCAATTAAAATTTTGCAATCAGCCATTTAACAGCTGCGGTGTCAACATAAATTATTACAACTACTCAATTTTTATAAACAAAAATACATTTGTTGAAATAAAAAAGTACCTTTTCATTCTGCATAGTCGTTTTTTTAAATCATTATTTGAATTCAGTGTTTATATTGAAGATCTCTAGTTTGTCTTTACCTTTAAATTATATTTACCTTTATATTCCCTTTATGCTTCCAATAATGTTTTTTTATTGGAAAACGTTACTGACTTAACCATGAAATAATACAAACACGTTAGCATGCCCACCATATTCCCTCTTGCATTTTTTAATTTATTTATATTTACATGTTCCAGGTAGAAGAACACTAAGCTGGTTTTAGCTATTGGGGCGCAGGGCAAGGATTTTCGGTTAACTGGGAGGTGTGTGAATTCCACAGAATGACCTCATGAGGTGCGAGTGGCTATCATGGGGCTGTGATTTCTAGCAGTGGGTCATGCAACAAGTCAAATTAACTTTCTAAATAATACATTTATTAAAAGACAACACGCTATTCTTAAAACCTAAAAACTAAAGTAACCCATCTTAATTTATACATCTAATAAAACTCCCTGTTCTGTTGCTTTGCTCTTAAAGCAAAAAGGGTTAAATGCTTTGACTGTGGTAGACCAGGCGGAGCAATGGCTCTCTGTGTATTAACTTGCTCAAAGTAGCAAAAGTTCAGCAGAGAAGACTACTGATTGGTTCCCAAAAATTTTCGACAGCCTTTCTGAGATGAGGATTGGTTAGAAGAGGAAGAAAAGGCAAACATTCCCACCCACTGTAGATGACAGTGAATGAAATAAATTTCCCGGCAGCAAGCCAGAAAGCGAGCTCTGTATTTGACACGCTTATTCAACAAGAAGCTATGTAAATACAGTCTTAACAATGGACTTATGCTGACAGCCTTATTTATCAAGGCATCAAGAGGATGTGAAATGAAACAGAGTGCAACAAGATGCAGTTCCAGCATTTCAGTGAGGAATTTATGTATTTTCAAACTGAGAACAGTTTGTTTGTTGTTTTTTAATCAAATGAAATAAGAAAGACTAAACAAAGTCCTAACTTTTTTTCCATATAGTTGGCAAATTAACAAAATGATAGACAATTTACAACTATTAAAAAAATGTTGTATGTAAAAAAATGCATGTGCATATGTGCTAAAAATATACTTCAAATTGATGTGAATTTTTGTTACATGTAAGATTTAGTTTAATTTGATATTTTGACCTTTTTTTAAAAGACAACTTTGTGTCAAACTTGTGTCCACTTTAGGATTTTATTGTTACAAAACATGTTTCTTCTACATTTTTCTGGTGGTGTAAAGGTTACAGTAATATTCTGTCAATAAAGCGTACCTAAAATACCTAAAAAAATTGGCGTATCAACAATAACAATAGTATATCATTCTATTTTGTCATAAGCATTATTTATAAGATACAATTTACATTTAAAAAAACAACTTCACAATGTTTGAGAGGAAATATTCTCAGTATTAATTCTTAAAAAGTTTAAGATTTCAATCATACTGATCACCTCATGGCGATATAAACTTGATCATGCTCTAGCACCAGAATGATGGCCCCAAACCTCAGGTCAGACCTTTGTGAGGTCACATCCACCTCTCTCTGTTCCTTCTCTGAACACAATTTTAGTATTTTGTATGTCATGTACATGGTGAGCATGATGTTACCCAAAGGTATTAGCAAAATTCTTTCAAATTTTTGGTAATTTGTTGTTTTCTCCTTGGCAAAGTGACTGTACTTGAGAGTCAAAATGGACAAACTCGGGCAATATGGTGGAGTAAAAGTGACAAGAATGAATGTAAAACAAACAAAAAATATTAGTTAAAGCATTTATATTTTAGCTGTTAGACATGTTTAACATGGTGCTCACTGGCACCCTGCTCCATTTTGAAGTCTTTCTGTAGTACTTGGAGAATACTTCTCATCTTTGCTCAGACCATGATAAGTAAAATTCCTTAGGTGATGTATGTTTTTAACATGTCCATTACCTAAAGAGCCTTTAAAACCAAAAACATTTGGCTCTGGTAACGGTTCATTGTAGCGTGTGTGTAAGAAATTGTTTGGTTTCCATGAATCGTTTCCCAAAGCGCTTCGAGAGGTAGTCTATGAAACGATTCAAGCGGTCTAGGGGAGATATGGGCGGGACATGTAGATCAAAAGAGGAAGTTGTCTGTGCTCAATGTGAAGTAAAAACTCCTCGACTCATTCGCTGTTTATACACAGATCAACATGGCTGGAAAAGGATGTTTGTGGAGGAGCAAGGAAATGCAATGTTTGAACGAAATTTGACCAGACGAGACAGGACGAACAAAAAATCTGCGATAACCAACATTATTATGTACAGACAATCGTATATTTTGGTGAGCAGTTGCAGACTGATGACACGAGAGCTTTCGTCTTTTCTTCTTCCACAACGTGTTTCCAGTGACATATGTACGCTAGAGTCTTCGAAACGGATCGGAAAAATAGTGTGTATGTAAAACTGTGGGGGATTGAGAAAAGGGAATGAATGTTGATGGTAATGAAACATTCTAGACGTTCCCAGTCTGAAAGGCCCATTATATATTCCATGATAGCAGATGAGCTGCTTCCGCTTGCTGCTAAGCTCACAAGGTAACTGTGATTTTCAAATAATTTATTTTCAATGTAAAATGAAACATGTGAAGAAATCTTTGCATATTGAAACATTCATTCATTCATCTTCATGTCGGCTTTCTTCCCTTTCGGGGTCGCCACAGCGGAATTAACCGCCAACTCTCTGGCATATGTTTTACGCGGCGGATGCCCTTCCAGCCGCAACCCATCGCTGGGAAACATTCACACACACATTCACTCTTTAACACTATGGGCAATTGTTCTTACTCAATTCACTTATACCGCATGTATTTGGACTTGTGGGGAAACCAGAGCACCCGGAGAAAACCTACGCGATCACGCGAACAAGCCGAGCCTAGAACCAACGACCTTGTGCTACTCACTGCACCACCGTGACGCTATATTGAAACATATCGGATTTAAATATGGAGACAATCTGTATATTTTTTAAATAGATTTATTCTAGGATTATAATCAGTATGATTTACTGCTTTTGTATCATTTTTTATCATATGTATTCTTCATTGACCATTGCCCATGGCCCATTTAACTGAGGAATTTCTATGATTAATGAGGGATTAAATAATACCTGAGAATAGTTTCTAAACTTCTCAAACAACTTCAAAACCTGCAAACTACAAAATACTTCAACTAGCTTATTAAAATATATTTTTCCAGAGCTTTCTGATATGTTTTTCTTTTTGCTGATGAGATACAGTTTCATGAGTTATTCTCAGACAAGTGACTTGCAACTTCATGTACTGCTTGTTGCTATTTATTCATGCGGTTGCAACATGTTACTCAAGGAACTGTTTTAAGCCTGGTCTGGAATTCTAATGGTTTGGCATTGATCACAGTCTTTCACAAATGCAGCCACGTAATGATAAATTAACAATAACTTTTGAATTAACATTATGAGAGCTGTGCACAGAGCGAATTAAAACAATCTGGTTATAACCAAAGAAATATATTTGTGGTTTAATCCAGTAGTTAAATCCATGCCTTTTTGTATACACATTTTTAAAATCTGTATTACTGGTAAAATACAGCTTGATATCACAGCTTTTAAGTACAAGTATTAATTTGTTATGTGTTTTATATTAAGCTAAGTGCATAAAAGGATTGGTTTAAAAACAATTAAACAATATGACTTGGAACAGAGTTTTATTTAAAAAAATTAACAACCCAAAGGAAAACAAAAGTCAAGAGATACTGGAGAGAGGAACTTAATTTTACGAGGTAATCACAAGAATACCCGAGAAACCTTGTCTTTCTGAATTTTGGTAATTTGTCATTTCGTTCTTGGCAAAGTGGCTGTACTGGAGAGTCAAATAGGGTAAAAAAAACTATGCTTTTTATCAGCATCTTTCAATTTTTATCAAATAAAATTTACCATAAGATCCCTGACTGATCATGATCCATTGAATTTATAGCAAATGTTAAACACATTAAAATGTTCACACACTGTCCTCAGCTGCTTGCTTCTATCTAAATGGACACAGCACTGCGCTGATCAGCTTAAATCCCAGTTTAGAGAGGACAGGACAACAAACCAATAGTAAACACAAATACAATGTATAAGTATACTATATAATAAGTAATATCATAAAAGAAAGAAACATTTTTTAAGAAGCATTTGATGTTATAGCATAATTGAACAGCTGAAATGTCCACTTCCTTTGATCAGTTTAAGGGAGTTCATCTCAAATCACACTTGAGGTGGTTAAATATTTAAGCTTGTTTCATATTGGACAAGCCAAATTTTGATCCAATAGTAGATGGCAAGAAATTAGTATTTAAGTTATGCAAACATTAATTTTCTGTAAGGTTTTGCCTAATAACATTAAAGAGGACGTGCTAAAACGTGTTCCATCTCTTATTTTGTGTAAAGGTGGGGGTATTAAACACAAAAAACAACACATAGCAGCAAACTTTTATCAATCCCATTAATTTCATATATAAAGTGACATGACAACATGTCTGTGTGGGCGACAAAAGAACAGCAACTAATGTTTAGAAAGTTTTAACCTCATGGAAATGTGAAGGAATTTCAAATAAGGAGTCTTTTCCATGTGATTTCTTCGCTCCTCGGTTTTTATGTAACCGTTACTTTGTAACTTGAAAATTGGAAGAATCACTGAAGAGGCTGATTCACCAGCCAATGGCATCAAGTAGAAAAAAATGGCTTTTGTTTCAAGTCTGGCTTAAAGTAACTCTGTTATAAATGTTTGAAATGGAACTGTCATGTGGAATGCAACACAGCTCTGTGTTTAAATAGTATTTTGTTTTAAATCTGAAAGTGCTCCTTGTGTCTAGGTATATCAGAGTTTTTGAAGTTTTTAAATTTAAATCAATATAAAATCATTTGTTGGTAAAAAAAATAGAAAAATTATGATGGCAAAACGAGGAAGTTTCAAGGAAGTTTGAACAGATTAATGAGATGATAAATGAATAAATTTTACAGTAGTTTGCGAAGCAGTTAGTTTGAAGGGCACAAGCGTAAAGGGGGTTCTTCACATGATCTATTCAATCGGCCACACAGGGAACAAATAAAATGTATTCTGTTAAATAAATAAAGCTCACCCCCTTTAGAATCTCGTGTATAGAAAATGCTGTGTATAGTAAATGCCAAAATGCCTTTGTGGAGAAATGGTTGACCAGAATTGGAGAAATGGAAAGAAGTTTCAATCCCTAAATGGTGGCAATCTGATTCACTGTGCTGGAGTCGAGTAGACCAGACAGACAGGGACCTAATCCGTATGTGTCACCTTGTCTTTGTTCCAGTTGGGATTATTCATTTCTCCAGAGGCCAGCTGTCACTCAATAAGCTTGCACATTCTTAATGATCCTGCCTTTATTGGTCTACGATCAACAAGGATGGCTAAAACTGCAATCACCAGATGGCAGAGAAAAATTTAAGAATAATAAAGACAACTTAATTAAAAATGAACAAAATTATGTAAAAAGTGTGAAATTCTCTGGGAAAAAAAGAAGATTGTGGTTTTTATATAACAGTTATTCTTATAGAAAAAACATGTTGCCTATAAACGCACCTCAAGGATTAAAAATTTATTTTTGATAAGAAAAAACTATTCCTAACTCATACTGAAATCCTATCATCTTGAGTTCATTAGATGATTTTTTTCCCACTGTAGTGTTTCCCAAAGTGTTTCTCGTTAATCTGTTGGACTCTGGACTCCATATTGGCTCCATATTTAAGTTCTTCATAATTGCTCCCCAGTCTTGTGTGTCATTTTCCATCATTGTTTCTTCATTTATTACCTGCAACTCCTAGGAACGTTGGTTTGATGAGTGTGTTAATAAATGTTGTCAAACTTACCTTGCTGGTATCTCTGACACATTTCATGTGCTATTTTTCATCACACATATACTCAATGGATGGATGTTTAGCTGTGCTAGCTATGCTGTTGGTCCCCCAATCAAGCCAGAAGTCACCTTTAAAAATTTGAATCATACAAGCAATGTTAAGACATGTAATGGTAACCACTTATTTTCTTCAATAGAACAAAATAATTATCTTAAATGATTGAAAATGCATGGCATCAAGTTAATGAGGCTAGCCGAAATGATCTTCGACAGAACTTTGAGACGTTTATTGAAGTCAGCTTAACGCATTCAGCTTCTCTGAAAAAAAAGAGAATATTTTAATTTATTTTATGACACACAGACTCTTACGGAATTAACAGTAAGTAGATTTATGAGCACAAAAGTCAAGGTAAAATGAATAGCTTTACAAATCTGAAGAGTGGATTGAAAACAATCTGGAAACAATTTAAGTGAGTCAAACATCACTCCTCCAAAAAGCTTCCTGAAAACATTCCACCCGCAGAACCTTTTCCCCCATGCTTTCTGTCAAACTTCTCTAAAAAGTCACGACTCCAGAGAACCCAAAACAAACAGCTCTTTGCAAGCATGCTGAAAGTGATTGATTAATCTGAAATGTCCTGTCTACATCAACACATCTTTGTAAACAGCTAATTAACAGTGGAAGATAGGAAGCAAATCATTTCAAGGCACCTGCATAATGTCTTACTCACAAAAATGTTTTAAGAGACTGACGTTGCAGCACGCAGATCAATAGTTTGTTTATCTAAGTGTTGCATGTTTTTTTTTCTCTATCTCTTCCTGACCAGGAGAGACGGCGAGGCTGAGATCCTTTTGAGTTGGTCATCAGGGCCCAAATGAAAGACTTGCATGAAGAATAATATTTCCAAGCTTTTTATCAGCATTTGTTTGGTGGGTCATGGAGACAGTCTGTCTTTGACAGCCAGATAACCAAGTCAAAATCTCTAATTGCACTGTCTCTGCCAGATTCATTTAAAACAAGTCTCCCTATCACATGCATGTACATGCACCCAGCAGACACACACACTCGTCTGGGCCCTTATTTGGAGGCACGTTCAGAGATCGGACAACCCCATTGGGGAAAGCAGCCTGTCTCCTCTGCGAAGCATACATACATCATCCATAGATCAGGGAGAAAGGCAGGTTTTTACTTGTAGTAAAACACAACTTTTGGATGTGCAAATTTGATGGGGTATAGCCTATCCTGTACAGGCATACTTGAACAGTGTCAAAACATTTGAGAGAAGGCAAAATTATAAATTTGATTTAAGCGAAACAAACAGTTAATCTACTTTCAAAAGTCTTAAAGTAAAGACTTATCATATAAAAATATCTGGCATTTGTTTACGTACTTAAGTGGACTCTAAGTTGAAAGTGGAAATTACCAATGGATTTTTTTTATGATTGTAAAGTGTCAATTCATTCCTTTTCATTATATACGTTCACATTTTTCACAAGTAAAGGGCTAGTTAAATACCTCGAAATAATCTTGTTTCAACCTTTGGTCAAATATGTCCTGAGGAATTACTCTTTTATTAACGTTCATTACAAACGTTTATTACAAATGCTCCTTCTGCCTTTCCTCATGCTCTCAAAGGGAAAGCAAATGAATGAAAAGGATGTAGATGGCAACTAAGATTTCATTCATAAATTGTGTGTTTAAGCACAATGCTGGGAAAGAATGGATGGTTTGTTAACTCTTAATAAGTTCCATAACAATTGTGTCCTTTGAATTTGGTTACGTTTGGGATCTTGTGTCCCTGTTTGAATACGAATATGCAAATGTTTATGCCATGATTCTTGTAGCATTGGAATGTGTTTACCTTCTTCTAAGGGAAATGAGGGAATGAGGTCAAGCTCAAAATGTTTACAGTTTACAATTATACAATTTTTGTCAGTGAAAATTCAGTCATTCTGGAAATATTCTTTTAGTAACAGGGAAAGGGGAAATCATAAGATTACCCAGACAGTAAAAACTGGGGAAAACTATGCACTTGAGAGTTGAGATTGTGGAGAGAAAAACTCATGATGGTAAATGTTTTCATTCCATGTGGAAATCCAAATCTTCTGGAAGAGATGAAGCACATATTATATGTTGCATAAAGTACAGTATAAAGTTCAAAGAGTCATTGATGGTTTGGCTGTCATGTCTTTTACTGCCGTTGGTTCAACTATCCAACTATCACTATCACTGCAGCCATCTACTTGGAATTTTAGAGCAAAAAATATAAATCAAATTATTATTTGGTGTTACTACATTTGTCTTTTAAACCAGCTCTAAGTCTTATAGGTACACTTTAACAAAAGTCGGTGATTTTGTTGTATTATAGTCAGGTGTATGACAAATTCATTATCCCAAATAGGTGCTCATGTTCATCAATGCCACACAGACAATGCTGTGTAGAAGGTTTTAAATTAGGTGAGGAACAGCCAACCTCTGTTACTAAGATGACATTGCAAAAACAAAGTTTGTTATCAGGGCAAAACTGAGCACAGTAACAAGACACAAGGTGGTAATACTACATCGACAACACGATTCCTAAAATGTATTACAATTTCAATAGAATGATATCAGTATTAAACTAATTCGTTGTAGTGGTGCAAAAAATGTAAAGGTCATGGTTGATGGCACAGAAATTCTGGCGTATAGTCATGTGAGAGACAAAGTTAAATACTAATGTCGGACAGGGGATTTCACCTACAGGAAAAGAAAGTGAGACATGAAACAAGAACCTTTCCTCTAATTAAGTGAGTGATTATCCTGTCACTTATCCACCAAAATTCTATTTTTAGATCTATTCATAATTTATTATTTTTTGTTCACAGCTAATTGTTTGCCAATTGCCAATTGTTTGCCAATTGTTGGCAAAAATTCGTCTAGATGTGCGATGGTATTAATTTTGGGTGATTGAAAATAAATGTTCTATTTGAAAGGTCTTCAGTAGTTCAAATACTAAATTCTAACACAATTTTACACTGTTCCAAAAATTATGCTGTATATAGAACTAGCTAATTAAATAGGATTTGAGTTAATATGGTTAATTTGAGAAATAAAGCACTAGGGAATACTACAAGCTCAACTGATGCGGTAAAAGTCTAAAGGCCAATAACGACATTCGTTTTGAACTACACCATATTGGAAAATAAATGGAGCTATACTTAAAATACACAAACGTATGCATTGATTAAAACCCACGAGTATTCAATCAATAGACTTGTCTCATTGAGTCAAGTTTGTTTTTCTAGCGTTTATGCATTCATAAAATTTTATTCAGCAATGCCTGCAGTAGTAACCAGGATCCATTACAGTAAGAATAATATTGCACGAGACAAGATGCCAACACATACAGAAGAAAGACTGATGGCCAAAATAAACTGGCACCAGGCAGAGTTTCACACCTTGGCATAACCCAGTTCTCTCACTATGGCAAAAACATTCACATGCAGGCCCTAAACACTCTTAGCATACTCTCCACCAACAGATTTCTGACCTAGCCCAACAAAGCACTCCGAATATGTAACATTCCAAAAAAAAAAGTCAGTTTCCCTGGAAGCAAAAAAGAAAAGAAATAAGGCCTAATTGAGTGAGATGAGAGTATCACAGTAGTGAACGATTTGATGTGGGGATTTAATGTGTGCTGAAATGGCATAGGATTACAGGGTGCATAGGGATGTTTGAAAAAGTACAAGCTCTCACTGTGTACCCCTGTTCTTTATGATATTTCCCAAACACTAGTAAATCTAGCTCTCAAAAACCTTAAGCTGCCAACAATGACATCATGCACAGACACATTTTATGATTTCACCAATTTCATTTGCAAAGACGGAATGAAGCAAGAGAGCCAGCTTTGTACCCTGAGTTCACCCCATCAACATTGGGACCCGCCTTTTTATGACGCCACCAGCGGTTCTAAATACATATGACTCACAAAACACAGTAATAAAACATCAGTAGCTGTAGGCTCATTCTAGTTTACTGGTGTTAATGACCATCTGTTATTAGATTTCTGCTAAACTGATGATCAGAAATGTTACATGGCATATCTCATCGCTCAAGTGCTAATGTGAGCCTTGGGGCTGAGAACTCATTATATTGCATTGTTTCTTCTGGAATGTACTTGTTCCATAGAGTTTGTTAACAGGTCAGCAGCATTCTTGCATAGCAAAGTAATTAGGCAAGTTAGCTGATATTTGTCAGAACATTCTAAAGATCCTTTTAAAGCCAGCTTGGTCCTTGTGTTTGACATTTACAAAGATTTAAATATTGGTGGATGGGTCAACTCCTAAAAATAACGGAGACTCTGGTTGTGGTTCTGGAGCTACTAGAGACCAGGCAAGATTGCAGACGTTTTTGGACAACCTGGTTGAAGTTTTGGCCTGGCGGGGGTGCAGACTCAGATGGAGAATCTGGACAGAGAAAATCTGGAGGTGACTCAAGCAGAGAGAACACAACAAAAGTGTTTTTTAATCTAGTACTTGTGTCAACCTGTTGTTGGAGAACCCCGCTAATGAAGCTTTCAAAATTAAATCATGTTTAAACAGTGGTTTTAAATACTTTCCATTAGGCTTTGATAATAAAAACATATTTTTGGAAATGGTCGGCTTTCTGCAGAAGAGACCCTGGAGATGCCTCAGGTAGAGAGATGGAGGCTGTTCTGGTATTCATCCATAGACTGCTTTGCCATGAACCTTGAAGAGTGATCTGCTCTGGTCTGGTCTGATGTGGAGCCCAGAGGTGGATCTGGAGAAGCCCCCAAAAAAGGATCAAGAGGAGACCCTGGAGGTGGATCAGGAGAAGACCACAGAAGCAGGTTGAGGAGGCTCAGGCTGAGAGATCAGAGAAGGATTTGGTTCTGAGTTTGAAAGTGACAATGGATTTCTGGCTGGCTGGGAAAGAAAGCTGGGAGTAGAATTGGGAGCCCATTTAAAATTGTGAATGAAATTGCTGAACTAGGTAATCTTCTTGATGTTCTAATTATATTACCATAACCCATACATTGATTACATCATAGTTGAGGTTCTATAACATGTCCACATGAATTTCTAGTTTGATGAAAAATATGATTGATAAGTGAAATAGCATCTTACATCACAGATGTGCATTACTCTTGAGTTTATGAAGCGTTTTGGGCCAAAGGAGATTAGCGACAAGCAGAATCTTACTCAAAATATTTTACTGTTTGCTGTAATTTACTGTTGGTTAGGACTTTTTGGTCTCATGTAATACATGTGATATAATGTAATATTATTTAATATAAACAGTTTGCTGTCCAACTCAATCAGTTCAGATTTTTTACTATCTTTTTTATTCAAATATTTATTACACCTTGTTAACCAGTGGATGTTTTACCTGCCTACTGTCCTTTACTTGTCGGTTTCTGACAAAGAGCATGTAAATCAAGTCATCATGTAGTAACATTAACATGAAACATTAAATTAATTTTCAAACTTTAAGGAAGTAAAACTCACCAGACACTACTACACTGTCACTAATTATGTAATAATGGAACATTATTTGTTTCATTCATTGGAAGATTAACATTTAGTTTTTGATGTTTGACATTGACAACTTTTCTCTCATTTTAACATTTTCACAAGCATCTATTCTTGTGCTTTCTGCCGTTGATATTATTTTTGCTGCTCTCATATAACATGTTTCTCTTTCTTAAAATGGTCATTAATGCTGGGAGTGGTTCATCTAGAGTAGGGGTCCTGATGATAACTGCTTGGCCTGGCGTCAGGCTGGTAAATGGTGATGTCTCCCCTTTAAGAGGCAGCAATCTGATAGGCTATCAGCAGACAGGCAGTCCTGGGGAGACAAAGCGTCCGGCTCAAAATGACCTCCCAAAATAGAGCAGTAAGCTGGGCCTCGCCATCCTCTTCGACAGAGAGGGGCCGACAGAGGGCCAGACACAGGAAGAGTGTGTCATCAGGGCAATTTTTGTTAATGGGAGGTAGGAGAGATGCTGGCTATAAGCAAAGAGAGGTCAGATTAGTAGAGGTCAGCTTTGTTACGTGCCCACTTGTATCCTGTCCCTCTCATACATTCAAGCTACTTCTCAACGAGTGTCTTTGTGATGAAGGAAGCTGAGCTCTGTGTTTACCAGTATTTCATAGTTGGGTTTGTCTTGACATTAACCAACATTCCCCAACTTGTCATAATACAAAATGTGTAAATATATGTATATTAATTATCATATATGATGAAATCCCCCAATAACTGTTGAAAATTATTGCAGGTTACAAGACCATAATCAACACTTTGCATCAACCCAAGAGTACGATTTAGGTTTGTGTGATAGCTGGAGAAATTATTCTTTGCCTTTGTATTTTTATCTGGGAGAAAATGTTTCCTGCAGGCTGAAGTGACATGCTTGTAACTTCTCCAATGAGCTCCATCCAAAGGTTTTATTCAATCATGCATGGTTTGATTTGGAATTTAATAAGACATTTGTTAATTTATGTTGTGTTGACATTTTGATTCATTCGTTATTATTTCTCTAAATACATGTGATTAAGTGAGCATTTAGTCACAAAACAAATAATTTGTGAGTTGCAGTAAATCTGGTAAACAAATTTTTACATAGTATTTGTGCCAATCTGTTGTTGGAGACTCCTGAAACCAAATAATGAAGGCTTTAAAACCAAATCATGTTTAACAGTCAAAATAGTGCTTTTAAATCCATTCTTTTATGCTTTGATCTGGGATAATAACTTATTTGTGAAAATGGTCAGCTTTTGGGAGAAGAGTTCTTTCTGAAGGTAAAGAGCGTGTGCTTTGGCTGCACATATATGCCCTACATAAAATGCATTCTTGTCACCTTTCATATTGCTCGTCCCGCAAAATGTGGGGGAGTGTGATTTTTGCAGAGAATTAAACTTTAAAAAAAAGACAGTAATAAAAACATGATGAATAAATCTGTTTATCAAAACCTACCAAAAAACTTATGGTGGACTAGATTTGACCCTTTGGTTATAACTGGTGTATTGATGTATATGTGTGTATAAATATATAGGTTTAAATTAAATTATTATTAATTAGTCCCTTTTTTAACTATAAAAAAATACACAATTTCTACTCTAGAGTGTGCGTTAAACTTTGTCATCACTTAACTTTCTCACATGTTCTGAGTCTTCTGTAACATACACAACATGTGGTATAGTCTGAATTGTGGCCATTTACTGGTTTTCGAGGATTTTAAATTCCAATAACAGTATGCAAGTAAAACTTATTTAAACATAATACTTGTGACTGTGAACAATATATACATTTTCTGTTCTGGACTAATTAAAATGAACAAACTGCACTTGCCCAACACCTCCTTCTGCACGTTATAAGACACTCTATTTCATGCCCTTGCAATTCTATCAGTTTGACACATTGTTCTTCTGTGTTCCATTGTTTTCAGTGTTCCTGTTTGTGTGATTATTTGTAAACTTCACAGTGATTGATTAGTCCAGATCTCCTCATTCCTGTTCCACCTTCGATGCATATCTTACTGCAAATCTAGTAATATTTTTTCGCTTGCCCATATTCCTAACTGCATGAATGTATGAAGAGGCTTTATCTAGCAGTTCCTCACATGGACCTTGCTGTTTTCGTTAAGTAGCTCATCAGAGCACTGTCTCTCTTCACCCATGGTAGCTTGGTGATTTAAGTGCTGCTTCTGCTGCTGAGGTCAGGCTTGCGACCCTCTCTCTCCACCCGTGATTTATTCTGAGGTGTATGGCAGCACACTCTCCTGCTTGACCCCCAACCCCTCCTCTCTCTTAGCTTCTTTCACGTTGCCTGGGTCTGCTTCTTCAAAAGAGTCACTTTTTTAGAGCATAGTACTGAAAATGGACAATAACATTGCTGTTAAAGACAAACAAAAACATCTACAGAAAGATTCCACGGTTGGATTGAAAATGTATAATAGAATAGTAAATTATATTTTGTTGGAATTGCTGTTGTCAATTATGTCTCTGCAGAGATAATCTAGATTCACATTTAATTTCTGGTAACATATTTGTATATCATTGTATATATTTTGGTAACACTTTAGACCGCAAATAACTGGGTAGGTAAAGCGTTATTGTTACAAGTAAAAGCTCTTATCGTGTAATAATTATGGTAGTAACAATAACAATTGTTATACTAATCACAAGCAATGGAAATATTTAAAACTACATGATAAAAATGAGTTCCATTATTAGAATATGTTTTAAAAGATAAAATAGGACAAAACATTAATAATTAATAATACTAATGCATTTTTTTAGTATTAGTATTAACAGTACTGATACAGCAAAATAAAGTAAATAAATAAAATAAAAAACTAAATTAATAGACATAGTACACAGTAAAATCCTGAGCGTAAAATTAACTGTATCCAAAGTAGGACCAAAATAGAGTGAAACAATAACACTTAAACGGAGTTAAATCATCAATGAGGTTATCATCTAAACCATTGATTATTCACCAAAAACTTGTACGTAGTGATAAACGCTTGTATTTCAGTATAAAAAACAATCACAACTATTCCATTCATTACATAAGACTTTAACTTAATTTTTTTATGGTTCAGATTGATGAGCTCAGTGTTAATTTAACTCTATTTAGAGTAGGACCAAATAGACTCAGAGCAGTGTTAATTTAACACTGTAGATTTTACTGTGAACACGTACAAGTTTTGTGTTTGGGTTTCTAATTCATTCTCATTTGATATCTAGCAATAAATTGAGGCTTTAGATTAAACCATATATTAAAATCACACTCTTCATTGTGTAAGAAATCCAAAAATAGAAGAAAACCCAGCTGAAAGTAATCAAATTAATAGAGATTTTTTTACAATAAATCTTTTTTACTCTGTGAATACAACCTGTTTTTACATTCTTGGATGCTAACCTCAACCCTCCGCTCATGGTAAATCATATCTCAGTAAGTAGCTGTTTCCATTAAGATTTCCATAAATACCCTAAACATTCATATGAACTTGAGAAACAGGCAAGAGAGCAGAATTATCAAATAATCCACAAACCTGTTAAGGTACAAAGTGGATTAGTTGCAACAGCACACAATATCAGCACCCGAGGTGGGCTAATAAGTTAACTCCAAAGTAAACTACGTTCCACTACAACTTTCTTTCAAACTGTTGCTCTTCTGTGACCTAAATTAACCACCAACAGCTGAGATTATTAATACTAACAAATGAAGTTTTGCCTGAGGTAATTTTGAACTCATCATATTAGACATTGTCCAGCAAGAGAGCGACATTAACAACATCTGGCATTGAGTTTTCTAATTGGTCAATATGTGGCGAGACGTCAGGTAGAGGTGGCATGAGACATCTCACTAAGTGGATAGACTCAAAAGTAAATTTGGTGTGATTTGTAGAAATATTTTAACTAGTTTAAAAGGGTAGGGGGGTGGGGGGTTGTAAAAAGGCAGAGAAAAATCTAACCTTAATTGGGTACGTTTTCTTAAATTCTCCTTAAATATAATATCAGCTTATTGAGAAAAAAAGAAGAAGAAAAAAAACATATCACACCAGTTTTTACTCACTAGTTATGTGTAAAATCAGCATCATGATTCCAGTCTCCTGTAGTAACAGTCTCTCAGATGACTCCAGACACATTTGCACAGTTTGGCACTGGGCAGTTAGCCTGAAATGGGCACTCCTGGGAAAAGCAGTAATGTTAGCCTGGCATGGAGAACTATTGGTCTAACCTGAACAGGACACCGCTGCCTTGTAGAAAATATTTGGCAGACTCTAAATTATATGCAAAACTCCTGAGCTATGTCAAACCAAAATTCAGTGATATATTTCATGCTACTCAAACTCAGATTTGTCTATGTGCTGTGTAGCATACACCGAACATAAAGAGGCTTCTCAACTGAGAAATTAACCACAAATCTTGATGCGTTAATAGCCAGATAGTGACGCCTTTTACTGTTTTAACTTGAATTTAAAATGTAAATACAACCTACCAGAATTGCACAGGAACGTTTATTGACTCAACACAGACTATTTAGAGAGAAATGTTACTTACCTATGCATTTTTTGTAAATAAGTATAATCTTTACCTTCTTCACTGACCAACTGAAAGTGAAGATAGTAATAGCCGGTAGGTGTTTGGGATATGGTGGCACCTGTTCAATTAGCATTTTCACAAAGCAACAAAAGTTTCAAATTATGGAAAATAAAAGTTAGTTTTGTCAGGTCGAATGAAGGTGTGAAAACAGTGTTTTTAAATCAGGACGAAAATCACACATTTGGAAGCACTCAGCTACAGAATTGTCAAAGAGTGGTAAAATCAGACCCCACACTAGCATTCTTGGGAACTTCTGAGAAATTGTTATTTTTTCAAGCCCCCCCAACAGCAATCACTGGCCATGAACATGGTTCTTTCTTTATATTCTTTTTTTTTTAAGATGACAATTGGCAAATGTCTGATGCACCTTTATTCCAGTCTTGGATGTCAGAACATTTCTAAGTCATTCAACTAGAAGGAATATATCTAACAGAAACAAAGTTACAACCCAGATGAAAAGCTCTTTCTAAATTTCTAGTCTGTATGTATGTATTTATGTGACCTTTTTACTATGCGAAAGTGTATGTGAAGCTTCTGTAGTTATTAGTTTTTTTTTTTTTTACTTTAATTGTTGGTCTTTCAAATTGTATTTATTTCCATTTCCAATATGGCCCTAGCCTACACTGAATTTACTTTTAAATAAAATGTACTGTTAATCAAGATGTGTATGAAAATCGGGACTTTTAAAACAAGGATATGAGGTTTAACCAGCACCTTGGTTTTTGAAAGAAACTCTATGACATTGTTAGGCGCCGGTGGCCAAAAGAGGAATGCGGACCCCAAACACATGACAGTCTTTCTCTTTAAATAATAATTTATTTAAGAAACGAATAACAAAGGCAGGGCAAAGCAAAGCAAAACCCACGAGGGGGAGAACCAACGAATAATATACTTCTTGGACTTGGCTGAACAGAAAAACAAAACTGCAGCACAAGAGCAAATACAATCACAGTCACAATAAGGGGTAATTAACCAACACCAAAACAAAACTAAGGGAAGCTTATAAAGGGAAACCAATCAAACATAACGAGGGAAACTACAGGTGTACTAACTGAAAGCTCTAACTAGAAAATGAGAAGGGCGGGGAAAGGGAAGAACAAAACTAGACCATTTGCAAAAACAAACAAAACAAATCAAATATGGCCAACGTCAGTCACATCACCCAAGTCATGTGGCTGGAGGTAGCAAAACAAAATAAGAGAGAAAACTGAAAGAAGGTAAAACCAAAACTGAGGGAAGACTGTTAGTGATCTGACCCCTGGCGACAAAGAAGATACTTGGCACATCCTGACAGACATTATGTTGTTCCAAACATAATAATTAGAATACTTTAGAGATGTGCATTTACCTGGCCATCAGCAATCAAAGTAAGAAAACATCTTCCCCTTTTTGGTTACTGTAAAAAAATAAGAGCAGGTAATTTTTCCCAATAACTCGATTTTTCTTTGCATGTAATTCCTTAAAGTATAGTATTCTCTCATTTTGTTTTGTTTTCCCATGTGTGCAGGTTTGTCTCTGCCCAGCTGGCCAAGACCACAGACGGTAAGGTTTAAATTTGCCAGTCACTGAATTGCACATAAATCAGTTTATTGAAGTGCAAAGCACTTTCAGCATACTTCTTGCTCAAAGATCTCTTTCAGCATACTTCTTGCTCAAAGATGGGTAGCCACCCAGAAGGAGACACGTCTGAATAAGGATGGCATCGGTATTCCATGCTCTCAGACAGAGCCTTTTTGCATCCTTGATTAACATAGATGTTGCATAATTATCAAGACAAATAATATGGCTATGCAACACTATAAGTTTTGATAGATTAAATCGTTATATCTAAACTCTGTTCTCTAATGTTATTTATCATGACTCAACCTGTATACTTAAATGTTCTGATTTGTTTGTATGAATTCAATAATTGACTTAATGGCTACATGTGGTGTAAATTTTGTGTCGATAGCCCACTTAGAAATCCCCTTACTGATAAAAATGCTGATGTGTCAAATACTTATTTCCCCCGCTGTATCACTCTTTTTTATTTATCTGTGTTGGTTGCCCATAACAACTCATACTCAGTTCAAACTTATCCTAGTAACATACAAAGCCCTCCATAACTCAGCACCTTCCTACCTTTCAGAATTGATCATCACTTCATCCCTGTCTCTAGTAGTCTTTTGGTTCTTGTGTATTTGTCTTAGCCTCCTGTCACTGTGGAGTTACTCCCAGATATAAGGAGCATCTCTGAGTTGGAGAGTTTAAAATCCAGCATTAAAAACATTTTTGTTCAGACAGCCTTAATCTCTTTAATGTTTGTCTCTGTTTCACTTCTGTTTATCTCTGTTGCTATTTTGTGTTTTATAACTTTCTACGGTCACCTTGAGTGTCTATTTCAGTTGCCTAGGGTTAAAAATAAACAATGTATTAAATAAAATGTATTATTATTATTATTCACTTTACTCTATATATCACTTTACTCTTCACTAAATATATTTCCAACAGATGCACAAAAATATCAGTGAACAAAAGAACAACCCACTCTTATTGTTTATTATTTTACTTTTGTTTATAAAGAACAGTTGTTTATGTGGCAGGTGTGTGAATTCACAGTTTGTCAGCACGATGCCAATTTATTATTCATCATTTAAACTTTTCAAACTAAGCATTAAGCAGTTATGTGCCGTGTGCTCATAGTAATAGACCTAAAGTATAAACATTAAAAAAATGTGTTGTTTGCCATTTAAACCACAATGAATAATCCCCTCGAACGTGACCATTTATGCTTTATTATTAACATAAACACCTTTGACCTCATTCAACCTCAGAAGAATTGACGGCATGGGAAAAAATAGACAAGAAAAGTTTGTTGACACGGCTTCTTCAAAGGCTCCTAACAGCACTTTCTTTCCCACAGAGGGCTGCATCAGGTGCTTGGAGTCAAGTCCCCGTCCTCAGGGCTCCTGAAGGGCTAACAAGTTCTAATTCTGATTTACTTGATCTGGTATCTGAGAGGAAGCCGCAGAGTGCCTGCCAGTCTGGCTCCCCTCATGACCTCAGCGCATAGGCCTGATCAACAATGGGCGGCCCAAGAAGCCCAGCAGCCTCATGGGTAACTGTCAGCCAGTGGCAGGGGAGGATTTCCTTCAGGAGTTTATATGCTCATAAAGGCCATCTTAGACAGTAACATCACTTTGTTTCATTTCATAAAACAAATACTGCTTTATACAATTGTGTACGATGTATTTTTAATTATATATAATTGGGATTAATGATGAGTTTCTTTTATAATTAGGCTAGTCAAGGCAAGGCTATTTTATTTGTATTGCACATTTTGGTACACATTGCCAATTCAAAGTGCTTTACAAAGGAATACAGATCATAGATAAAACAGGCAATAAAACAGATCATAGATAAAAACAAGGGAAAAGACATTAAATTCAAAGCATAAAAGAAAAATAGAAGTTCATAGGAGCAGTGCTGTTCGGACAGCAGTGCTCGGTCAGTAAATGCACATTTAAATAAATGTGTCTTTAGTCTAAATGTGACTACTGTTTTAGCTCCTCTAATCTCTTTTAGAAGCTGGTTGCAGCTGTGGGCAGCACAGTAACTGAAAGCAGACTCTCCCTGTTTAGAGTGAGCTTGTGGTAGTTCAAACTAATTCGAACTTAATGATCTAAGAGCTTTGTTTGGTTGGTATATAGTCAGCATATCTCACTTGTTCTACAGCTTTGTTGCCATACACATGAGCGACTAAAGCAGCCGCCTATATCCAAGAAAGTTTAAATATCTGACCGAACATGTGTTATCCACACTGCTTTCTCTGCATAGATTCAAGGCTGAATCTTCCCATTGACTTAACAAGTAATTCACTTGCAAATCAAGCAACTTCTGGTTTCAAATATTAGAATAATTCAGTTAAGGTCAATTAGGGTACAAGTCTGACATAGCACTTCTTGCTGGCATGGGTTCTTTATTGCTACTTACAGATATAATGGAAATGTATTAATAATCTAATTGGTCTAACTAATCATTTTTTATTATCATATTTTTATATAAAAAATGCCAATTAAAACATTTTAGTAACTTTTTCCTAAACCTTTTCTGTTTTTTAAAAAAGTTGATAAACCTGTCACTAATGTCTAATAAATGTGTACACTACATGCAACCAACTTCCTGTAAAACATTTCTGGACTTCTAAGAGTTATTTGGAATATGTCTGCAAAGACAAAAAAGCTTGATCCTGTCTTTATTCGAGCATAAACACAATAACACAAGGAAATGTGTCTGCAAGGGAGAAGGAGGGGTTGATTTATTGTTGCTTCCTTAAGAGCTGGGTAAACTGTACTTTTCACTGTTGAAATAAAAACATCCACAAATTCATTTGAACCATACGGTAGACTCTTACCAAGAGCTTGCTCAAGGTTTGTGTTTTCTGCTTAAGTGAAAGAATGTAATGGAATTGTTAACTTAGAAGTGATGCCAGAGATCAAAACATCATGCGAAATTCAACAACACACATATATGTACAGGTATATAAGACAGGATTTGAATCGCAACCTTTTAAATGTACATTTCTGATTATGTAGCCCCATATAATGTAGGAGCCCTGAAGATATTGTGAAGATAAGATCAGAAGAGAACTTTTGATTTTCTGGTGCTTTTGAATTATTTTCATGAAATCCAAACATCAAAAGTTTATATATAAAAAATAGTGCTAAGTTTTATATGAAAAAAGCAGGCTTGTATCAATTAGTTGATAAATAAAAAAGTTATGTTAAATCAACATATTTAGAAAGTTTACAGATTGATTAATATATCAAAGGTTTTATTCTCACTCATTGACACACATAGTATCTAAAAACAGAACAGTAAAAGCACATTGTGAGTAAATGTCCATTCGTTACGACTGAACATTTTTTGGATAAATTGCAATTATTTTTAAAGCTGTATTGCAATAGCCTTTTCTGTTCTGTTCTATATTTTTCTAACAATACCATGTAATGACTCATATTAAAGTATTAAGTAGAAAATTATTAAGTGAACAATAATACATGAACTAAATATAAATACCATGAAATCCTGTGATGATCAACAACAATCACGATAGTCCTATATTGATTGATCTGCTGAATTTCAAGTCTTGTATGCATATAAAACCTGGTGCAAACATTCATATAAATGCCAGAGACCAATCATACAAACTAGTATATGTTTAAAGATACATAAAATGACGTTAATCATCAGATTAGCAAAAGTTAGGGAAAAGCTTGGCTGATAATTGACTAATCATTTGGGCCCACCTACCCATATTATCTCCAATATATGAGACACGACCAAAGAGCTATCATCTACATCATGCAAGCTATCCCTCCTTCCACCCCTTCGCCACTCACCATGCATGTTTCATTTCTAACTTTGCGTAAGTAGGTCTACTTGTCCTTTAAACTGCGGTAATAATTGGAAATCTAAGGGAGAAGTATTCTCCGGGCCCAGGTTGTTCAACGGTCCCGGACTTACACTTGGACAATTGGACCTAGTACGCTTCTCCATTTCTCACCAAACCCTGCTTGCGATACTAGCCAATTACGAGAAGAGTGAACTTGTGAAAAACATATGACTGTGTTTAATTATGTGGCAGTTTAATTACAGTTTCTGCCATTTTTGTAAATTTAACTGCAAACATGGTTAATTGTTCAGCCCTGTTGTTCATCATACAGTACATGTCAGTCATTACTAATCATATAAAAAAAGTAAAAGTGGTCAAAATGTTTATATTTCTACTGAAAGCCATTACACATATAATTTCTTGTAATGTTGTATGTGAAAAGCATATCATAATTAACAAATTTGTTGGCATTTTTTGGAGCTCTCTTAGAAAAATAGATTTACACCAAAAGAGAAAAACAACGACAAATTTTGCAAACAACTTTTGATAGAATTCTATTATGTTAATCAATCAATCAATCAATGAACAATTTTTATATATTGCTTTTTTGCAGTTGCTTCAAAGCAGCTTCACAAAGGCCTAGTGTGGGTTAAGTAGGGTAAATAGGAGTTAATATTAGATCATAATATGGGGTAGAAATAGAACTACCATATATATATATATATATATATATATATATATATATATATATATATATATATATATATAAACTAAAACTGACAAAACTGAAGTGAAAATTGTATTCCTTACAAGAGAACCGACAAACTCTACCAACCAATCTCTACATCCTAACATTTATTTGATGCAAAGAAACTGAGCCGCTTCTGTGTTAAGAGATATCAGTATAAGTTTCTCTTGTTAGTGTAAGTGATGTGAACCAATCCTTGTGTCCCTACCATTTTCTAAACTGAGATAGAAATCTGCTGATATGGTTGCTAAAGTCAAAACTATGTTTACTAGGGAGGTATCGGTGAGTTAATTAAACATAACCTTGTCACTAAAGTGATGTATACCAACCACCAAGTCTTTAGGTTGATCTGAATCTGAGATATGTATTTGCTGACTTGGTTGCCAGAATAAACAATCTAGCTGCTGGAGATGAGTCAGAAATTATAAACAGTTCCTTTTCCTCTATGATTAACAGAAACCAACGAACATCTAAAATAAAAAAAAAATCAATTAACGATTAAAACGTTTTAAATTAACAAAAAATACTTGTATTGAATAAATTTAAACTCAAGAGAAGTGAAATGATTTGATAATCAGAAGATTCTGACAAGGAAGGGGTTGCATCAGGGAGTTTGTTTATTATTATGAAAGCTATTCAGCTGAACCTGAGAGACCCCAGAGATATTTTAGGTGGACTTGTAGGAGCAAGGGAGAGAAAAGCAGCAGATAGTGAGCAGGATGCAGTATTTGAAGGAAGACCACTGTTGTTAAAGAATATAATAATGTTTCAGTAAGTTTATAATGCAGCATTTTTGGGATTTTATAAATCAAATTCATTTCAATTAACAAGTCTATGAAAGCATGGACCAGAACCAAATAATTAGTGAAAGAACATGGCTGCAGAAATGAGTATTTCTTTAACAAATGGAAGAAGGGTAGAGTGTTTGACTTAAACGGCACAGTTCAGAACACAAATATGCATTAATTTGTAATCTGATTTTAAGAGTATCAGAAATGTAGTAAAACAGCAATTAAACATATAGATGGCATTTTTGGAGTAATTAATAACATTAAAATATATAGCTTTGCCAGTTATCTGTAAAATAGCGAACATATGAGTTTCAGTAGAACATATAAGAGCCAGGGAGAACCTTCCCT
The DNA here is from genome assembly GCA_900490495.1 of Danionella dracula. Lineage (NCBI taxonomy): Eukaryota > Metazoa > Chordata > Actinopteri > Cypriniformes > Danionidae > Danionella > Danionella dracula. Next base: position 5,299,989 of record UELW01000178.1, on the reverse strand, counting down.
AGTTTTTTCTGTAAATTTCTGAACTAGCATGTCTTTGGCTTCACATTGCCAGGGTGAGAAGCTGATTGAGTGCAACCAAGGAAGGAAATGCAAAAGAAAACAGAGTAAAGCAAAAGAAACCCTCGCTGACAAGTACACTGCCCACGCACCATTCCTGAAAACAGCAGAGGGGAGCAAGCATTTGGCGCCATCAGAAATGACCATCCAGGCGACTCAATTGAGCAAACAAGGACGTCCATGATGTCCACTAAATACCAGCAGGACTGGTTAACCGCGAGCTGGACAGGAGCACAGTTTATGTATTTTAGATGGTGCTGATTGGGCCACTATAATAAACACAAAACCTACTGAAGAATACAAATTCCTCCCAAAGCCAAGTGTTGAAATTATATAACTTGTACTCTATGTACTGTAGGTATTGGCAGCACTTCAATAGAAGATTGTCAATATTACCACAATGATACCATGGCATCTGAAAGGTTTTCAAAATATAATTAGGCAAAGGAACAGTTTTCTAGTTTACTGACCAGTTGCATGTTTTGTGTTTGAATACATTTCTAAACCGTGCTATTTCTTCCCTGAAAGGGATGTTAAAAATGCTGTATCATGTAGACTCCACTTTTCAGATATTTCTAGAATGCCTTAGATCGCTCATCAAAAACATGCTTCATTTTCAGATTCTATCTTTTGAAATGTATGTGATTTAATCAGTCAATTGTCTATTTAATTATTTATTATTATAAATAGCTATGAGGGGCTATTGATTTTGTTTTCAAAGAAATAATCAAATGAATACATAAGTAAAAATAATAATATTTAATTTAATTCCCATTTTTGAAACAAACACCACAGTATATTACCTAATTACACATGTACTTATATCACCTAGTGCACATGGCACATAAACAGCACAAAAGCAAATAATGCCTTCTATGAGTAGTTTTGATCAAGAATCCACAAATTTCAACAGTAGAAATTGATGCTGGACTATTTATATTTTCTGTTTGTCGCAGTTCTTGGGGCTTCATTTGTCTCATTTATTTATTAAGCTTCAAAAACAATGACCTCCCATCCAGTTAGACTGAATACCAATGAATTAAATTGAATACATCCGATTAAAACATTCGATACCTTCCAGACTCATTCAGAACTACAGTAAACTGTTTTACAAGTCATGGCAATGAACAGCAGAAAAAAGTCTACTCAGACGTTTACTGAACCTGTTAAGCACATTCAAACTCAAAGCAAGAACACAGGAGCCAAAAGTTAAAAAGAAGTTGAGGGTAATTTTGCAGAAGTAGGAATGAAGAGAAAAATCAGCAGTACGGATTTTAAACAGGAAGAGAGTGGCGTCAGTAGAGGCGAGAGATAAGCTCAGCAGCCAAGCAGCTCTCAGCTCAACAGGCGCCTCGCTGTAGCACCATCCACCCACCCATCTCTAGGCCCCTGAGCCACAGCAAACTCACCAACAGACAAATGCATTCAATGCCTTTTTTAGTAAAGTATATAAACATAAAATTTTTTGTTATTTCATTATGTAACGCCTGTGATGACTATAATGTGACTACAGTCTCAAATCCCTACATAGGGTTAGGTACTGATCAAATCAATATCCTGGTAATAGTCATTCCAGTTTCTAACTGGTTCTTAAATTTCTACTTAAACAAGCTTGTTAACAAGCTAATTTGAGAAAGTGTTTTACAAAAAATTACAAATGTTTTCTAAAATCTTGCCTTTATTGTAAAAAAATCACACAAAAATGTCAGGCGTTCTAATTGTCCATTTTTGCAACTGATATAATATCAAATATTGCCCCATTTTCCTATGGAGCATTTCCATAAAAGGGATTTGCTTGATTGACCTTATGCATAAACCACTCTCATAACTGCTCAATGGTGTTCTGATCTAGATACTTTCCACTCTGTTATAGTCAAAATCACAAGCTTTTGACATTCTAAAATTGTGTTTGGGTAATCTTCTAATTTTTTTGTAAATACTGGGATTTTAGTTCCCTTTAAACTTAACTGCAAACATATGTTACCTTGTGAGAGCAAATTAGGTACATGAACAAAACAATTTGAGAAGCAATCATCAAACATAAAATAAACAATTAGTTGATTGTAGTTTTTATTTTTGTTTGTTTTATTATTGTCCATGTATTTTTTCAGTTTGAACAACATGAATTCAACTACATTGAATGATTTAATCGACACACTTGTTCCTTTCCAATCCAACATCCTGAACATTAGAGCTGTGAATAAAGTATACACTACAGGCATTGGTTTTTTGTTTTGCCTGCTCAGTTTATAAAGATAATGTTTCACGTATGTTAAAGATGAGAAGCACCGCGAGACCTCCTGTCACTCCGAGTTAGTGCAGAGCTGCGTCAAGAATGTATTTGCTACAATAGCAACAATGATAAATGAATACTTTAGTTTTGCTGATGCTGATTCTTATACTATTTTTAATTAAGTAAAAAAGTAGAATGTGAAGCATCATGGATCATATTCTTACACACTTTGCAAATTTATAGCCGCAATTACACAGCAATATGTGCTCTGGTGCTAAAAAGCATCTTTTGTATCTTTGAATAGTGCCCTGAATCGTAGATATTTTTAGGGTTCAATCTCACAATCTAAAATGTACATATTGACTGGCACATATTGTAGATTTTAAGTAATTTCACAGCAGACGTAATGCTTATGATTTTATTGTTATAAAGCTTAACCATATACTATAAAAAAGGCATTGAAACTTTTAAAAATTATTTAAACTCTCATCTACTTGATATCTATCAACTTATGTTCAGTCAGTGAACTTTAAGAATTAAAATAAAAATGTACACTCTGTAAAATAGATGAAAAGTTACTAATGGTTCTAGATTGAATCAATTCTGCTTGTAAAGGTCTTTTTATTATACTGCACTTCATAGTGTTCCACTGATAAAACGTTTAGAGAACACAGCAGAATATGAGTAAGAAATTCCAAGACGCCATAATAAAAGCGTCCTGTGGCGCTTTGTTTTTCCAGCAGAACTCGGCCATTTCTGAAAGTGGATTCATAAAAGCTTTCACAGCACTGCCTCAGAAGGAGTCGAGCCACAGGCCTGCACATCAAAGCCACAACTAACTATCCTCAAAAACTCACAGCAATATTCCACACCTATTAGAACATTTGTTGAACTTGATATAATCCTGGATGTTTGACCAGTCGCATTGATGTGAATCCCTGTGTAACATTCAAAACAGATGAAGTCTAAGCTCAGTCTTAGCAAATACTTTTCATCCAAGTACAATCAAGGGGTGTCCCAAAATTTTTTTTGAATGAAAGTAAAGGAGTGAAAAACCTTTGAAATGAAGTCTCAGCCTTCAATACTCCCCAGAAACTCAGAGGCAGTTGACACTGCAAACTTTAACTGATGAACAGCTTCCAACACAAACCAAAACATACAAACACAAGTAAATATGGCATTTATAATGAGTTTAGATTAAGATAAGATTATCTTGATTAGATTAGATTATCTTGGTTGCACATATGGCATATGGCCACAATCCCCCTTTTCACTAAATAATCACACTAAATGATGTTCAAATACAAAGATTTTAAGCAAGTTTGAGTCTTTGCACAGAAAGGGCATCTTCACAGCTGTAAATAGCAAGAGTAGAGGTGTCTCATTAAATTTACAGACTACACTTACTATTTTGTTTCAAGAAGAAGGGTTAGGAGTAAGTGAAAAGGAAGAGGTAAGTGAGAGAATTGGAAATGTACCCAAAATACTCTTTTAATTAATATTTTAAAAAATCACACGAAAAACTATGCTGAAACCTAAAAAATGTAAGCAAGTGTGAGTCTCTGTAGAGACTGAAACTATTCAGCAACAAACACATTATCTACTATGTTTCAATTTTACCACTACGACTTAACATTCTGTTGCAAGAAGCAGGGTTAGGAGAAAGTGAAAAGAAAGAGGTAAGTGAGAGAATTGGAAATAGACCTAAAACTTAATTTGCTCTTCTTTCTTCCTAATACGATGTCTAAATGAGCATGCTCTAATGCTAATGCGCTAGCAGCCTCATTTTAAAGAAAACTTTACAGGTGGCTTTAAAAATCATAGTCAAGGAATATTAAAAAGAATATCAAAATACTAACATCATTTGAAATTTATTTTAATTCTATTTTAATATAGTGGTGGCAGAGAGTGTCTAAAACAATTGCGGCTGAATATAAATACAGAGCTTGAAACTGGGTCAGTAATACGTAGAAAGATCTGGGGAATTACAATCTAGGGATGGTAATTAGAAGCATGCTCTATTCGCCATGAATTTTGATTCAAATTTCCCAAACCAGCAGTAAAAATACACCTGGATCCAGTAGGAATAAGTCAGATCTACCCTTTGGGGGCAAAATCCAGAGGAAAATGATTAAGCTTCCTCTGAGGACTGAGACTTCTGTGAAATCTGGAGGTCAAGGATTAAAGACAAGCTTGAACTTAGGCAAATTCGAAACAGGAAGGCTGTGGAGATGACGATACTTCACTTTTTCTCTAGGACCCATTTATTTTGTGTCATTTTACACTATAAAAATGACTGCACTTCGAAGACTGGCCAGCCAAACAAAATCTTGCGATCCAAACCTGTTCTTGACATGTCTCTGTCATCATTTGAATTATCAGTCATAATGCATGCAGACTCTCAGACGTGTTGTGGCGCTTGGTAAACACAAACGGAGTCATTTCCTTCTCCTGATTATCAGCAGGGAGACAATCAGGCCATCTCTATCCAGCCCAGTCTAATGGTTGCAGTCAGTTCTTGAACTTAACTAAGGAAACATAAAATGACTGCTCAACATGATTGCTAAGGTTTTTGAAAGGCGCCTTTGAGATGTCAGCAGCAGATTATATAGCTCACTCTGTGAATGACAGGATTTTTCTGTCCACTGCTTCTGTTGACATTTGAATGCTGATGCTGATTTATGATCCAATAATTGACTTGTAAATTTTGCGACATCATTTGCATGTGAAGAATTACAAAAGTTACAGAACAGAGGCCAATATATGCATATATGGCATTTGATTTTATAGATTTTTTTAAATCTCAAATTAATTTGTGTTAGGACCAATGCAGATGATTTAGATTCTCTATATGCAGACCTCTAGCCATGGACTAAATTGCAGCTCTAGTCCCTGGATAGGTTTGAGAAAAGTGAAAGTGAACAGTCTGACTAGTATAAAACTGAATGAATAAATTAAGAGAATTATTTGTATAAATATATTAAAATTTAATTATAAAATATAAACACAATACGAAATTATTTTAACTAATTAATATTTTTGTAGGCAGAATGTACTTACCTACAAATTACGTACGAGTACAAATTAAGAAAATGGAAGCATTCTAGTAAAAAATAAACACTGCCTACACTCCTGTCTGTTAAATATCTATTTTAATAAAACAATATTTTAAATCAACAAAATGTATGGTGACAGAGAAAGGTTAAAAACAGTGCTTGAAAACTAAGGTTACCTTTTTTTTTGTTTCAAGCACTGCAAAGCTGCAAAAATGTAGATCAGGAAGCAAAGATCCCAAATAAAATTAATCAGCAGGAATGGAAATGTGTTTTTTTTAATCCCACTAACTTGATTATCCATATAAACAAAAAATCTGCTGTGTTCTATTCTATTTTTTTTTTATTTGTATGGAGAGGTTTTTGGTTTTACTTTCAATAGGTGTTGGTGTATTTTCCATGAGCACTAAAGTAATCCAGTTAATATTTCATATTTGATCATTTCAGAAAAGATATTTTCTAACTTTCTTTTTCAATTTTCCATTCACTTTACTTATTTTTCCATTAAATGACACAAAAAGTGGGAAATGTGCCTCATCACCAAAACATCTTGCATTTGTCAAAATGTTGAGATTTTAAATTTAATTAGCAAATGTTTCCACACCAAATAGGTGGCAAACTGTTTAAATACTGCGGGAATAAAATAAAATATAAAGTTGCATGTAAATGTTTCACTTAAAACACTCTATTATGACAAAATGTGGAGAAAAAACATTCTGAGAAAAAAAAACAACACTTCGAATGCTAATGGAATGGTTCGTCGATTCAAAGAAAGAAAAAGTATGGCTAGGGAACTTTTTCTCTACATTGAGAAGTCAAAGTACAAAGTTTTTCTTCCTCTCAGTCTGACTTTCCATTAAACAAATGCGGAAACAGCAGATAGCTTTAGCATATCTGTCTGCTGGTATGTCCTGTACTGCCAAAGTTCCTTACCACAAAGATAATAAAGGAATAAAGGGTTTATTTCACTTCACGCCTCAAGAATGCTAAGCTGAATTTCACTGTAGATGACAAAGATCTAAGAGCTTGAAACTGACACTTTATTTTCTTTCTTTTCCATCACACATTCCAAACTGAATTTAGCATGTAGACATCAGTGCTCCTCTCATTTTAATACATGCAACTCTTGATGACAACCCTACTTATCACTTGAATACGCGGTTTAAGCTTTTTCTTCCTGCACTTTCACTATTAACAACTGTGATTTTACTAACCCTGCATTTAATATTGTACACTGCCGCTTTGACTTTATAATTGTTTGATTATTTGACATCTGATTTAGTTTGAATAGCACACACTTTTATTTTATTGATCTTCATTGGTATTTATTATATTTCATAAAAAAAAATAAAAAATTTTCAATGCTGTTAAAAAGCCCTGCTCTCCATACAGATCAAAGCTCAAAATTCATGCAATGTTTAATAGCCTCCAAACCTGCCAGCGTTTTGAAAAATGTTCCCAGGAAGAAAACTGATGAAATGCACATTGTGTGAAGCAGTGAACATATTGAAGTGTGTGGGATAGAACAACGTGGAGACAGAGACTCTTCTCTATTGATTTATCCCTCCGTAGCCTCTTTCTGCTGCAGACTGTGTTTTTAGGGAGCTGGTCTGGCCAGGCAGATTTGACTGGAGCCAGAGTGTAGATACAAGGCTGAGCTCAGATAAACAGCTTCTTGTTTGAGCTGCCGCTACGCTGAGCTGTTCTGTGCTGAGCTGAGCAGGCTGATAAGAAAAGGCAGTGGCGGCGTCGGGGCCGAGGCGGCCAAGAGAATGGAGCAGGGCCTGGGGAAGCAGACACTCTGACTGCACCCTGCCCTCCCCTGACCGCATCTCCTCCCAGCCCTAATCTCTCCTCTTTTCTTCTCTGCCTCGCTCTTTTCACAGTAAAGGCCAGAGCTGCTTAATTGCATGGTGGGAGTGAAAAGTATCAGCAGGCCGCATCAGAGCAGATCGCAGGGGACGAGACTCAGACGTGGCCCGTCGGGCAGACCTAGGAGGAGAGGTTTTAAATTTAAAATTAAAATTTAATCATTTCTACTTTATAGTTTTTTTGTCTCCTAAATGTTAAACTATTTAGTGTGTTCCTGTATTTAGCTTTAATTTTTATTTATTTCCTTTACTCATATCCCCTCTTTTATTTGAGACTTCTGTTAATGTCTCAACCCCAGCTCATTATTATAGATGTACCTGTTCTCCTGTCTACTCATAACAATTCTGTAGAGTGCTCATTTTTAGTATATGAAATGTTAGATATAAAAAAAACACGGCTTTGACATTCCTACTATGTCATTGGCTTAAAGCTATTTGGACCTCTTTTCAGTGGAATTTGAATAGAATAGAATATTTCAGTTTCTTCCCACAGTTAAAACATGATTCGAGTAGATTTGTGAATGGGCTTTCTTGCAAAACACACAGACATGAGGCAGCCATCTACTTGCAATTTGAAAGATCCACACCTGATCTTTTTATTTTATTTTCCCTTTATACATTTAAGACTAGTCTATATGATAACTGTGCATTTTATATGTATGTGTGTGCGCATGCGCGTGTGTGTGTGCGTTAGACATTTAGAACATGGTTTGTCTACTCTCAAAAGATTACAATGCATTTAGAATATAATTATATGTTATTATAACTATACATAAATAATTCACAGACACCATAATGCACTGCTTGGAAAAAAGAAGCTGTAATTTGATTAACTGAACTGTTAAGAAATAAAATCGGTTTAATTCAGGAAAACTAACATTCTATTTTAATGTATAACATTGTGTGAAAAAAAAATTCAAATATAATTACTAAAGTTTGACTATTGGCTTGAAGAAGAACCAGAAAAAAAGGGACCTTCAGACTGCGGTCATATAGCAAAAACGGATACATTTCATATTATTCAGATATGAAGATGAACTGGGTCAGATTTTTAAAAAAAATCAGAATTGAGCTGCTCAGAGACAGATTAAAAAAAGCAGGATTTCTGTCCCTTTGGGATGCAGTCTGAAGGTAGCCTTCTGTTCCAAATGGTGCAATGCAGTCCAATCCTGGCACTGAATTGGACCATCAAACACAGCATGAGGTCAGGATAGAGAACCTCAAACATTGTACATGTACGTAATAGAAATGGTCTACAGTTTTTTTTAACTGTTTCAAATCAATATATTTAAACAAGTAACAAACATCAAACTGTAAACCTGAAAAGAGTCAATACAATCATTGTTCTCGAATTAAAAAAACTTGCTTAAGCCTATTTATTGAAGATTATGAAGAAGCGCAAAAGCATGTAAGGTCATACAAATAATACCAAAGAACTTATTAAAGAAGTTAACCAAGTAGTGACACCCTCCTTTTCCCTTACCGTGTCATACTTAATGGACACTAAATTAGGGCTGAAGCGAAGGGAGGGAACACTTACTGAAGATTAGGTGTTCTTTGAGAAGAGCCACAGAAAGAGATGAAACATTTTGTTTGGAGGAAAAGGTGTGTATCACACTGGGAAACAACGAAAAGTAGGCTTTGTTCACATTGTAACAAATGTGTAATCACAATTGTTTACTAATCCTATTTTCAGGCTGACAGTGATTTACATAATGCCATAGAATTTACAGTCTAGAGGGATTGTCCCTGAACAATATCTACTTGAAACCCTCCTCGATCACTTTGTTTAGTTTCTGTTGTTCAGATAACTAAAAAAAACATAAATCATGACCACAATGTACTTGTTCTAAACCAAGAAGTACACAAAGTACCCACTTTTTCCTAAAATATTTGCCTAACACAAAAGATCTGTCATTTCAGGGATGGGTAGAAGCCTCTTAGAATTAACAAATTTATAAGCATAATATTCAATGTTCTTTTGGCAGGAAATCTATCCTTCAATTTCTGTTAAGGTAAAAGCAGTTCAATACAGAAAATAAGACCTAACTAAAGAATCTCTATATACATTATCCTGACTTTCAGTAAGAAGAAATGCTTTGTGCTATAGGACATAAACCCAGGGAATGTTTATAACACCAAAAATATAGTCAAAACTGTGAAATATTGTCAATTTGTATTGAGAAGAAAAAGAAAAAGCACATGTTATTGAAATTATGATTTTTTTAAGTATGTGTAACAATGTTTTTGTTCACATTATTTTTATTTAAATATAATAATAGAACCTAATATGCAGCCAGCATTCATAAAGCAGTCTAAAGTGAAACTAACATATCTTTTGGTCAGTCGGTTATTGGTCCTTTCAACCTTAAATGAATTGTTTCCACCATGTTTTACAGTTTGAAGCTACTTTTATAAACCAAGAATATCACTCACTTACAAACTAACAGTCTGGTGTTTACTTCCAGAGATGGAGAGATGATAATGCCAAATGGCAATGAATACCCAGGGTCCTGTGAAATGTGATGTCATAAAAAGTATGTTCAAAATAGCTCTTTTGTACAGAATTACAGACTTGTATGAAATAACAGAACCCCATCGATAGATGCTTGGCACTATATTGGGGAAGTGTACACATCTCTGATATTTTCTTAAGCCCCACCACGCCTATCTTTGATTACTAGGTATCCAACCAAGTCTATCAATTTAAAAGAGGAGTGAAGTGTTTTTGTTGTTTATGTTTTATGGAAGTGAAATTATGCAAATTACACAATTGTTACCTTTAAAATGATGGTCAAATCAAACAAAAACATATAAGTGCATATGAGAAATAAATGCTGGATTTTAGGGGATTTGATCTTTTTTTTCTTTAACTTCACCCCTTAATGAGCTAAGTGTTGCCCTCGCTAGTATGTCCTTGAATGAGAAAGTAAACAAACAAAATGATAAAGCAGTATATAGAAAGTGGGATTGGAGCTCACACTTTTTTTTAGCTATTAGAATGAGTTTTTCCCTTAATTTCTGAGGATAGGCTGTGAGGCCTGGGACAGAGAAAGATGCTGACTAGAACTTCCTCAAAGCTTTGTTTGGACTTAAACATGATTGCTATCATGACCAGCAGACATTGTACAAAAATCTGTGATTTAACTAATATAAACTTGTCATGGATCATTTTATGATTGTGTTTTTACTGGATTTGACCGTTCAGCTCTGTACACTTACTGTAGGCTTGCTATTGTTAGCTACTCATCCAACCAGGGTTAGAAGCTAGCTTTCCTCGCTCAGTGGTAAGTCTTTAAAAGGTCTCCTGATGTAATGAACTCCTGTCTCAGAGCTCAGAACTCTTTGGCAATGACAGATCCAGAAAGGCTCTGTATTTACCTCATTGAAGAGAAGAAATACAGAAACACACTCGCATTAGTGAGCAGGAAACTGGAAGTGGTTGTGGGAGAGAGTGTTTCATCAGCACTCAAATTGTCAGAAAATCAAACGGTTTTTGATTATTACAGAAAGTTACTTTCAGTTTTGAAAGTTAGTACTTCAGAATTTTGTGATATTTATTGTGAACAAGTATGATGATACAGAGGTGATATCTCTTTTAAGCCTGGTTCTCTAACAGCAGGGCAGGCCATGACTCAGTGGCAGACAGAGAGGGCGATGACGGTGCAGATAAGAGCTCATCAGGTCACCATAGAGATGATGATAATACCACTGGCCTCTCCCTACTGACTCCAGTCTACTCTGCCCTACCGTCGGTGCCATCTTGTCTTCATTCTCACACACACGCGCACACGCGCGCACGTACACACACACAAGCACGCGCGCACACCCACACACACACACACGCGCACGCACACATGCACACACACACACACACACCTCACATAGGCAAGTAGTGACTGACTCAGTGCTATTTCTCACAACAAAACTTTCCGACCAAAAACCTCCCAGAAACCAACAGGCAGCCTGCATAATGCTATGCTCCACTGCACAGAGAAAAAGAGAGAGACAGATACTGCTCTTGACAGTGATCATGGGCATAGACGCCAGTCTCCTCACTATCATCAGGGCGCGATGTAGAGATAATGGAGGGAAGACTCCAAAATAAGCCTTTGGTGCTATTGTTCGAAGATTGTAAGGAATTATTTGGCATAAGAATAGGCACAGAGCTTATTCTTATTCTAGTTTTTTGTTGTGTCATAACAGTGCTGGTAATGACGTGCAACAATAACAAGGTTTCGTTTTTCTGAAATATACTCAAAGAAATAGTCGTCAGATGGTTCGATTACTAAAATGTTTTTATTTTCAGTTTTATTGTATTTATAAAAATATGTTATGCCTAAAGCTAAATCATGCTAGAAACGAAAGCATTATTACCAGATTCAATATTACAGTAAATATGTGAAATACAGACCTTATTAGTATTCATGCAATTGTCGACACACTCTTCACTTTTTTGTCACACTTTTTTGTCACAATCATGTGGTCATGGGATGTAATTATGCATTTTTTACTGTAACGATGACTGTCAGCCAACACCAACCAACGTTTATGAGTTTGATCCCCACCAATATAAAACAACTCAATTTATGTTTTGGAAACATGACCTCTAGTGGTAAAATTCTGCACAATGAACCTATATTTTGAATATAATTTAACATGTTTTATTGCAAAGCAACAATTAAAAAGCTAAATTACCTGTTATTTAAAGGTATTATTGTGATAATAAACACACATGTTGGTAAATGTTTTGTAGACTTCTAATTTTTTCTGAGATTGGACTTGGTAAAAAAAAGTTTGGGAACCACTGTTATAGATGTTATTTTAAATTACCAGTTGAAATTGAGAAAGGCAGATGTTGATTAAATGACAAAACAAGCGATTTAGAAAGCATTAGATATAGAACAAATTAAAAAAGAATGAACCACTTTAAGAAGGGTGAGATTTCCTGGTGTGTAATCAAATCAAACTTTTTATTAAATATAAGTTATTTACAAAGTGATAAACACACGTTTGAGTTAACATCCAGTTATGTTCTTCTGATATCGTGTGTAAAAAAGAAAACGTGCTTGATATCACGTTTACAAAGCTGGACATGAAAATTGGGGTCATTTTCAGTTCAGGGGTTGAAGACCCGGCTGCTGCCCATGAGTCCTGCTGCTTCCTCTGGCAGGACGAGCGAAGGAGCCAGAGCAGCGATACACACACAAACTCCTTTCCATCCTGCCGCTGTGACAAAGCTCACGTTCACCTCTGAAGGAAAGCCAACCAGAGCTGAACGCATTCCCTTTAACCTATACTTGAATTGTTGTGGAAGAGCTGTTGTATATAAATGACGGAAATACTGCAAGTATGTTCATTATAAAAGGAAGTGGAAATAAGAATTGATCACAGGATGAAAAAGTCCTGGGGAAATTCATGACTGGAAATAAAACTTGGTACGGAATTGCTCCATTAGACTGAGTAGTTTGTGTTGTAATAATGAAAGTTAAAACAGTGCCAGTTAAACAAAGGGAAAACAGACAAAATTAAATTGACTTCTGTTTTTATTTCACTACTTAGAATCAGAAAATGAGTAGGTTCCAAATTGTAGAGCTTTAAAGTAAACATTGTGTCCCAAAAGAGGAGTTATTTAGAATAAACATACACTAAACACCACAACACTTATATAGACAAATCCTAAATTCAAGATTCTAAAAAACAAAGAAGGTAATTGTATATATAATTGTATTTGTGTGTTTTTAGTTTTGTCTAGATTAAGTTAATTAATTGGGTATTTTTTAACTTCCAACTTATCAAAAAAAGTAATGTATTGTTTTTAACAATTTGCTGCACGTTACTAAATAGGAATAAAATGGCAATTTCTCCTAATTTCAATACGCCCTCTATTGACTGGTTAAATAATTAAATACTTTTTACTAATTCTACTAATAAAAATGACCAAATTTACTCTAAGAATTCAGAAGACGGCATCATTTGAACAATCAGAAAATGATGGCTTGCGAAGAAAATGGAAAATATTTATAAAAAATAAAATCACCCAGGATGTAAGCTTGTCAGGGTGAGCAAAAAAATTTATATTCTGCATAATATTTTTCATAAAAAGATGTTCAGTGGCTAAATCCACTCTGATTAATGACCAGTGATATCGCAGCAAATGTCCAATATTTTCCCTGATAATTATTTTGCTTTCAATGATGCTCTAAAACTCATAGAGTAAAACACAAACTTTTTTGACATTTGCCCACGTTAACATGCAGTGCCTTCTGCCCAATGGCCATTCTCCATGTCTCAGTGTCCATACTGATCTATAATTAATTTATAAAAGCTTGTGGCCCAGACCACACTGTTGAAATGCTCTTTGTGTTGTCAGGCTGGTTCACTTCCACCCTGTCTGACAAGGATTGCATTTCTCTGCCTGACACAGCCATTGTAATGTTAAAAGCTGAGTAATGCACACAGAGAGCTGATCTATCTGAAATAACTGGCTTGTTTTGCTGGAGACACTCAGTCCAGTCAATTGTGATTTGGTTCTTAGAGGCTACATGGGCAGACTGAGTAAAATTCACTCAGAGAAAGCTTTTTTTAAGACATGGGCACTGGTCATCCTTAAAAAGAACTTACTTTAAAAATAATTATGTAATTTACAATAGGTGACATTTATAATAATTTATTGTCACAAGGTGGCCTTATTTACTCATACAAAATACAATTCCCACCCCAATTCTGTATAGACATTTCTTCGTGCAACACACTTCCCTGTTTCTATCCATGTGACTGTAAAATATGAAACTGAACAGTTTCCAGTGGACTGTCTATTTCTACTCTGTAGCTATATAACTGACTTATTATTCCCCAGGGACACTTACCTTAAAATCTTTCCAGTATCTGTTACAATAAAGAAAGAAGGAAATTGTCACAGCTTTGCATGTGAACAGCTCCATGCGCACACTTTTTAACCAAAAACTACATTTCCCAGCAAGCTTGACATCTGGTGGCTGAAAAGCTTTGCAGCTGTTGGCCCTTACGATCAGAGACTACAGTCGCAAATGCTCCCAAATTGTATGATTTGCATTATAAAATAACACACATTTTAACAGTTATAACATGTAATGTAGAGTTATCATAATAAGCATGTAAACATGTACTTTAAATAATGTAAAATTCCAAAAATACTTTAAAACACGCATTTAACATGAAAAGTGTCATTCTTTTTTATTCAACATATAGATTGAATATAGACTTTAGATCTCTCTTGGCTATAATCACAAATTGCTGCTATATTGTATATAAATGGTGTTATTATGCTGCATAAGTCAGAGTCAGAGTCATTGCTGCACATTCCTGCACTATCTATGCAGTAAACTGGATCTCCTACTTCCTCTTATCAGCTCTCTCTCTCTCTCTCTCTCTTTTTTTCTCTCTCTCTCTCTCTCTCTCGCTGCCTTTGACATAAAATAATTATGGTTAATGATGATTAAGATAAGAGAGCGCTCCGGGACACCAGATGCCTCAAGGGATCCACTGGAACGCAAACACTGAAAGGGGAAGCGTCCCATCATCACTAGTCCTACATCTAACCTTCCTTCAACCTCCATCAGCCAGTTAGGTGCCATTAGTATCCAGCAAATATGTGCTCATTAGACCAGGAAATGGTATTGTAAATGCAAACTGGCCTAAAATGTGGATTCATTAATAAATAATTTGTTTCCCTAATGTTTTTAAAGAGTAAACAATAGAACAGTATACATTAGTGTTGTTGCTTCAAAGTGCTACAGCAAAAAGAATTTTGCTGAACTCCAAAAATCACTTTTCAAAGTTCAGCTGTCTATACAAAGTAAAAAAAATTCGTCAAAGTTTCAAACTCAAAATATTTAAAGGTTAAAACTTTTTGAGATATGTTTTTCTCTTATACGTTTGGTAAAAGAATATTAATCTGTAATCTTTTGCATTGTGGAATCCCTTAAATCATCTTACAGAAGAGTAGAGGTTTTGAATGGGTGAAACAGCACATGGTCAATAACTGCGTAATAGCAATAGGTAAAGTATTGAAGTATTCTGATGTATCCACTGAATGATAACAGAGAGGGGCGCGCTGGGCCAGAGAGGGCTGTGGTGTCATAGCATTTTTGGGGATTTTATGGTGAAGTATAGGATCCTACAAAAACTTTGCTTTGTACTCATATACCTTATACACCATTGTCTCTTATATGGTTGAACTCCGGACAATAATATTATTTTCTAATCGAGAGACAGCAGCAGTGGCACCCAAAGTATGTCAATGCTGCTTGAATCATAACATTGCAATTCAAAAACTATTTACAAATTCATATTTTGCTCTAGACGCTCTGATCTGCATGGCAGATGGCTAGCAAGTTGTGAAAACTGCTTCACCACACAAGAGACAGCTGAAGTCAATTAAACTGATGAAAAGTGATGTTGAGCTTGGAGCAAGTGATTCAGTACAAATGCGTGTGTAGTCTAAAAGTGAAAATTACCAATTCATATTGAGTTGTCATCTGCTATGAAGAGGCGTCGCCTGGCCTGGGCATCCCATCTGGATGTTAGCTCTGGATAATTTAATTTCAGAAGAAATGCCAACTGATTTTTTGAGTTTCACAGACTCAAAGTGTCGAACTGCCTGTCTCAATACCTCAAGAATACATTGAGATTTAACCTCACTAAATAAACAACCGAGACCTCATTTTAATTTGTGTAATGACCTCTGCTTTACTCTAAATACTACTTTCTTCATATTCACCATATCACATTGCTCGCTCTGTGTCCATCTGACAATAAAAGAAGGAGGGAGGAAAACTTATAGTGACTGGAGCTGGGCAACACTTCAAGTTTTTCCCCCATAGAAAATATCACGTTTTACTACTTTATTTTAAAAGCACATGAGCTAAAACAAATACTGATTTTAGAAGCCTGTGGTTTCTCTACACCTGAAGAAAAAGAGCTAATGTGTCCATACTGGTGACCAATCAAACACTCACACTCACACTCAAGCGCTCTTATAAATGAAGAACTTTTTAGATCTGGTGGCAATTTCTAACAAAATAAGAAGCACTTAGTAATCAAGTTAGCTAGGTAACGAACATTCTTTTTTAAAATGGTTATTAAGAGTCTAGAAAATAACCTCTTAGAATTAATAAACACCTCCTTGTGCTCTGGCATTTCCCAAAACCTCTAAAAACCGCAGTGGTAACGCCACTACTGAAAAAGACAAACTTAGACAATACTGTACTGAGCAACTACAGGCCCATCTCAAATCTACCTTTTATTAGTAAATTTATGGAAAAGATTGTGGCAAAACAACTGATTGAATTCCTGACCTAAAATTAATACATGGATTGTTATCAGTCTGGTTTGAGAGCTCATCACAGCACAGAGACAGCTCTACTGAAGATAGTCAATGGCATCCGGTTAAACACCGATTCAGGAAAAGTGACTGTCCTGGTTCTACTCGATCTGAGCGCTGCCTTCGACACAGTTGACCACAAAATCCTTCTCGATAGACTAGAAAACTATGTCGGTCTTTCAGAAACTGTGATAAAATGGTTCAGATCATACTTAGAAGGAAGAGGCTTCTATGTAAACATAGGTGATTACATGTCGAAGTGGACTGCAGTGTTGTGTGGAGTTCCTCAAGGTTCAATCCTTGCTCCTTTACTATTTAACCTGTACATGTTTCCACTGGAGCAAATTATGAGAAGGAACCAGATATCATACCATAGTTATGCTGATGATGAACACATTTATCTAGCTTTCTCCCCAAATGACTACAACCCCATAAACTCTCTCTGCCAATGTCTTGATGAGATTAAAAACTGTATGGAAAACATTCATTCATTCATCTTGATGTCGACTTTTTTCCCTTTCAGGGTCGCCACAGCGGAATGAACCGCCAACTCTCTGGCATATGTTTTACGTGGCGGATGCCCTTCCAGCCGCAGGATGGAAAACAACTTTCTTCAATTAAACAAGGACAAAACTGAAGTTATTGCTTTTGGAAGCAAAAGCGAGGTAGTTAAGGTTAACAGGTATCTCAATGCCAAGGGACTAACAACTACAAATCAGGTCAGGAATCTTGGGGTGATTCTGGACTCTGATCTTAGTCTAAATAGTCACGTCAAATGACCAAATCAGCTTATTACCATCTTAGAAACATTGCAAGAATCAGATGCTTTGTGTCCAGACAAGATTTAGAGAGACTGATTCATGCTTTCATTTCCAGCAAGCTGGACTACTACCTTCTCACCGGTCTTCCCAAAAAGACCATTAAACAGCTCCAGCTCATTCAGAATGCAGCGGCTTGAATTCTAACAAAAACTAGAAAGTCAGAACACATTTCTCCAGTTCTTAAGTCTCTACACTGGCTGCCGGTCTCCTTCAGAATAGATTTTAAAGTTCAGCTGCTCGCATATAAGTCCAAACATAACTTAGCACCTAAATACCTAACAGACATTATCAGTGA
Organism: Danionella dracula; assembly: GCA_900490495.1. Taxonomy (NCBI): domain Eukaryota; kingdom Metazoa; phylum Chordata; class Actinopteri; order Cypriniformes; family Danionidae; genus Danionella; species Danionella dracula. The sequence continues at coordinate 5,282,295 of UELW01000178.1, read as the reverse complement.
ATACACACCAAGCGTAGAGCATCCCTCGGTTCAAATAAATTAGATCTACCCTGGGTAAATTCCGAACAGGGTAAATACTCTTTTAGTTACCATGCGGACAAGGGTCAAGATCAAGGGTGCCAACACTCTTGTCACGTTTAAATCCAGGCTGAAGACTCACCTGTTTAGTTGTGCTTTTGTCGACTGAGCACCAACGTCCAAACAACTATTTTATCTCTGCAATTTACTATCTCAATCTTTGTTTTAATCAATGTTCTTAAATTTTCAGTTTTTAATCACTTTGATTTTATATGAATTTTTTATGCTTGATTTTATTAAATGTACTTTCTTTTTACTCTTTATTTCCAATGTAAAGCACTTTGAATTACCCTGTGTACGAAATGTGCTATACAAGTAAACTTGTCTTGCTTTGCTTTGCCTTGCCTAATAAGTAAAAGTAAAAAAAGAATTATAAACCTTTCTTGGTAACCATCTATGTGTAATCTTTCTTATTTTAGTTGTTAAGTACTAAAATACTTTCCAATTGGACCATTCAATTACAATTACACAGATTACCTAAATTCACTCTCAAAAATATTATTTCACTGATGTATTTTATTTTATAAGATTTCCGCTATTACAGATTGTTTCGATAGTATATATTCCTTTGCTTTGATAATGAAATGAAATTCATCCGAATGTAATTGTCATAGATATCAACTTGTTTCTGGGTGGATTCATTATAATTAATATTGCAGGGACTTCCCTTTAAGAGTCTGGACTTGGCCCCCAATGTTCACAGTCCCAAGAATTGTCCCTAGATTTTGCTGAACTGTAATGTTTTAGGTATAATATAGGTGTGAAAGGTTTAAACTATTAAAGTAAAAGGTGAAAACTATTAAAAGGTTCTTCATTTAAAAATATAGGCATGCATGATTAAGCAAAGTTGACATTTTACTTTCAAATGTGTCCTTAAGTTCCACAACAGAAAGCTCAGTTTGAGGGCAGACACGTATTCTTGAAAGCATTCAAAGGTGCTGTTCATTTTCTGGAGTCTCTGCTGTTAGATGGGTCACTGGATTAATTGGTAATCTGCTCAGCCTTGCACACCCTTCTCAGCTTTCCACAGTTGTAGCCACTTACAGGGCCTTACATTCTAACCGGGTTAACTCACAAGTATGTATAGGATTGCCGTGGAGGGCTGCTGCAGGGTTGTATTTTTAGCGTGTCGAGCAGGTGCAATAAATCTTTTTTTCTGTTGCTTCTGTGTTCGTGTGAATAGAAGAGGGAGTGGGGCAGATGCAGGCTGCCATCACATCAAAGAACCAGTCACTGCCTGACATCTTCATTTAAAGAGAGGCGCACATCTACATCCACACTCAGCTGATCAAACCATGACACCATGATACTCTAAAACACTTCAACCCCCAATTCACTTTTAAACCCCACAAATGAAGATGTTTTATTGAACTATATTGTTTAACCATACCGATAAATGCATATATTGACTTATGCAGTTTTAGATAGAGTATTATTTGAACATAAATTAGCCAGTAAATGTTATCTTTGCACTCAATGAACTTAAAAACTAAATTACGATCGTATGTCGATGACATACTTCAATGTCCAGCATATAACAAGAACCCACTGCAAGCAGTATAGTAGTGTCTGGAGATGGAGGATTTACGACTGAATCTCTCTGTAACTGAAAATATGGAAGCCATATTGAACAAGACAATGTTACATGCTGTACAGAAATCATAGCCTCCATCTGTTCCAGCCTGTACTGCATAATTCTGAAAACTCTGTGTTAATCTGTTCACACAGTGTTTTGATCGGCTGTGGGGATCAGGAGAAACCAGCTCAGGTTCTCACATTTCTGAACTTGTCACCCCTTCCAAATGCTAGCCCCCAACAATTCATGCTGATGTGAAGACAGACCTGGAAAGACCAGAAGCAAAGGGTCCAAGTGTAACTCTGTGTCTAAACTGTGTAGACTTTAAAAACATTTTTACAACAACTAACTGGAATGCCTACAATGAAGGTTTAGGTTTATATTCCTAGCTTTTTTTGCTAGTATCCTCTTCAAAACTCGAGTGACACAACTGCCATGCTTGCACATACATAGAACCTATTAATATCTGCCTTACCCACGATGCACCACAAGAATTAGTCTACTTGCAGTTCTGGCAGTGAGCAAACCTGGTTTAGTCACTTAGATAAAAAAAATTTATTTTCCTTTTTGCGAAAGACAAAGGGTAAGATTTTGCACACTGTTCCAAGAACTGTTGCTTAAGAACTTAATTGCATATTGCAAAAAAATACAGATGTATAGTTGCCAATTTTCTTTCTTTCTTTCTTTCTTTCTTTCTTTCTTTCTTTCTTTCTTTCTTTCTTTCTTTCTTTAAAGCCTGGAGAGAAACATGGCAAAAAAATTTATTTTAACTCGTTCACAACAATGTTTACTTCGCAAATTCAGTTAGTATAGTTCATTGCATTCAGTTTTCCTAAAATCTGCTAAAAATAGACAAAATATAGAGGATGAAAAACATATCAGAGAGGGAGAGTTAGGAATCATTCAAAACTGAAAAAAAAAACATATTTAAAAGTATATGACCAACATGACTGTGTAGTATGTTAACCAGTTTGTGTTATCAAACTATTAAAAGGTTTCACATATTTTCCCGTTAACTCGCTATTGAAATCATTTAAAAATAATAACACTTAAATTATTTTTCAAAAATTGTTCATCACTATTTGGGAATTAAAAAAAACATTTCAAAACCTTGAATTGGATAATAAAAAACTGTCTTAAAGGTAAAAATCAGAATTAGGCATTTGAAGAGGGTAGGAGGAGTTTAGGGGCTAACATGGTGACATAAGGCAAGAACGATTAAGAGGGACTCCTGATAAGAGTCTAGCATGGACAATAGCTTCCATACTATTCATGGATTGAGCGACACACAGCTGCACGCAACTCTACACAAGCATACAGGAATGCTCTCTGTTGCTCGCTCGCTCTCTCTCTTTCTCACGAATACACACACACACACGCATGACTGCACAGCCATACCGCTGTATATCTTAGCATCAGTGTGGAGGCTGGCAGGCCTTGCCTTTGAAATGCGATCCTCAGCCATTCCAAGAGCAGTCTCTTGCCCTAATTAGATGATTATATCCAGAACAACATTATTTTAACTTAGAAGATGAGAAAAAATCTTTACTACTCAGTAAACTCCTCCTGACTTGCTATTTGTAAAGGGGGGCTAATAGGTACCAACCTCAAGCTGTCAAATGAGTGCCAGATTGTGTCGAGTTTCGAAGCTTTAGAGGAGGGAATCATTTCTTTAGATTCGTTCCGCTCTAGGTTCTTTGCCACAGGCCAGAAAGTCCACATCCAATTTATCACGCCAGGTCTCAGTGGACCAGCTGCGGTGAGATTTTTTTATATATATATTCAGGGCTACATTTCTAATCTCTTTAATAAAACAAGCACTCAATGCGCACTCTGTGTGTTCAAGTTCAAGAGACCCACTTGTTTAGACCAAGCACTCTGTGTCCTGAGACGTCCTCAGTAAAAAGCCAAGAAGATAAACAGTTAGGTAATCAAATAAGGGTGATCAAAGCCTGTTTGTTAAAGGCAGCTTTTGCTATATTTACTTTGATGTCTTTACTTGTTGACTTGCCTCTAAAGACAGACTTTCTAAACAGAAAAAGTTTTCTTCCATCTAAACTAGCAAAATGTTTTCGCTGTGTCCAGAAACTCTTTTGCCTTCCCAACATGAGAAGGCTTGTTAGTGGTGGAGGGGAAATGTTGCACTGCATCTCCTCTTGGCAGCAGAAATGGTAATTTAGAGGCTGTAGCTGGGGAACAAAAAAGGGTTCGGATCTGGGCGGAGAACAGATTCTAGCCTGTCATTTCAGCACTCGTCTATTTATCCAAAATAAAAAATAAAAACAGAGAATGCCCTTCAAATATTTCCTGAACTCAGTTTGCCCCATAATCATGTGTTAAATGACAGTGTGTTTGCATTGTTCAAACAGAAGAGCCCTGTTCTAAACACAACGAGTCAGCAAGGACAGTTAATGGACCTGCCGAAATGATACAGTAGCAGCTCTGCTTTAAGCTTGATCAAACACACAAGCACTCACAGAAATAGGGCAAACATAATATAGACAGGCTAAATGTTCAACTATTCATTCTGCTGACTTTACTGTTCAAGCAGCAGCAGTTTTTCCTAAAAGTGGAATAGTCACTTGCCTAAGGCGCCCTAAGGGGATTCTAAAGGGGTAAAATTGAGTCGAGTGACTGAATACACACGTTTTCAATCTATAAAAAAATTTAAAGAGATGCACAAAAATAAATCAGATTCACAAACAAGTTATGGAGTTAAAACACAATCCACAAATATGTTTTCAAGAGTCACAGGTACATGTACCTTTCGATTTATTTGTAGATCTGTTTCTGTACATTTATGAATCTCGACCTTTGAGTTGTGAACGTCACATTTGTACATCCTGACGCAGATCTCCTGTCATGAGAGCGAGAGATCCACTAAAAGTTACCTGGTAAACCAATCAGCTTGACAGCTACAACCAGTAGTGTCATGAGAATTTTGGTTTCTGCAAAAAATGTTATCATGCTCGTGCTCTCAGGGACTGTTCCATTTCAAACTAAATTCTTTTGACTGCTAAAAAACTAATCAATGCTTTCAGAAAGGCAAATGTTGTTGCAGCGACAAGGTTAACATTTATTACAGCAGTTTAAAGTTTTGAGAATTTATACATAAACCGTTCACAAGTTGGTTCAGACCTGGCTCGGTTTGACAATTCTTGTTGTGGTCTGTATTTGTACTTGGCCTTTGTGTTTTTACTAGATTTAAGTGATAAAGTAAAAACATACAAATGTTTAGCTCATTGTTCCATGATATTACTGACATCTGCATGGGTAAAAGTGTTGGGTGCTTTAGTATATGTTGTAAGAAAGTTATTATTTTATAACGGGTTATATAATTTGTTTTAAAAGTTGTCTTCTTGCATGCATGTTAGATATGAAATAAGAAGTTCTGTTTAAATTATTGTAATTAAACAATTCAATGTATCACTGCAGTCTGGTGGCTTTTGTTTTCTTACTTTATTAACTTAAACTTGATTTCCATAGCAACTCCAATTGGCCAAAGCACTGTCCATTAAACATATAAACCGCTAATGCATCTCAATGGAAAAGTATGTGCTGACTGACCCAAAAGTGTAATAGTAATAGAACTGTGTCAAATAAACAATGAAAACAATATGTATTTTTGGATGTCCTGGGCCAAAAGTGTTTTTTTGGTTTAACCAAAAGATTAATATATTTGTCATAAATGGGTGTATTTTGATGATACATACTGCCTTTTTTTAATTAAATTTTATTATATTTTCTGTGACAGCAAGATTGAGACTGAGACAGTTAATGAGAGCTGGATAGAACTAGATTTGAATGACATCTTTTATGAATGAGACAATTAAATAGTGTAAGTGAAAAAAAGTGAAAGTGACCAGTTAAGGAGTGACTCATACCTGGAATTTGTGCTTTGCATTTAACCCGTCCCAGTGTACACATACGGCAGTGAACAAACACACCGTGAACACACACCTGGAGTAATGAGCAACCATGGCTGCGGCGACCGGGGAGCAGTCGGGGAACTGGTGCCTCCCTCAAGGGCACCATAACTGTGGTTGATAAAGATGGGAGAGCAACTGTTTCATCACTCACACCAACTTCAACTCGGTGGATCTGGGGATCGAACCTGCAACCTTCAGATCACAAGTCGATCACCTTATCCACCGGAACAACTGCCAGATGCTACATAAAGTTTATGCAAATGGAAAAAGAAGAATATAGGTGTCCTATAGGGCTACAAAATGGCTAGAAGTTTCTTTCAATCCATTGGAATTCCATTGACACAAACAAAAGCTTATTCACAAAAAACTGCAAAAGTCTTTTTATCTGGGTCTTCTCATCGTCTCTTACATCTGATTCAATATGGGCAAGTTTCAGAGTCTTCCTACAATGACTTTTTCAGAATGGAATGGAAGTCCTGTTTCTCAAATCTGTTTTCAACATATCAAAAGACATTTAGGACTAATGTCCTTATTTTGCTTAAGTGGCATTAAATTAGCTCAGAGCTGTGGTAATTCTTAACGCCATGTCAGCTTCTGTAGATATTTTTATGGTGAGATAGTGAAAAAAAATTGATTCTTACTTGAGTCACTCAACTCACATTGGTTCCCATGTTATTAATTTGATGTAGACTTATAAGAGCAGATTTCAGTCATTCATCGACTACCTCTAGAATTGCTAACTGCTCTTTAAAAGATTCTAGCTCTTGTTCGGGGACAGAGTTATACACTGCTTTAACTTTAACAATTGCTCTTTTTATCTTAAATTATGTCATTTCAGAGTATTAAAATAATCATATTTTGAGGAAATCTTTATTAAAGTTTGTTCAAATGGATTTAGTGTTGTCAGGTATGCACCAACATCAATGAGACATTCACACAACACAGAATTCGTCAATCACAATTTCAGTCTTAGAGTTGTTTATTCTCACCCAATCACCTCCTTCACTCTGACTCCATTTCTCAGCACTCCTCTGTCCAGCAACTCTTGTATTTCCTGAATTTAGCCTTTAATGCTTACATCTCTGTTACAACCCCAAAATGGTGGTGTTGTCTAGGGTCGGGGTGTAACAAAAAGGTGGAGGAGCAGAAATGAAAACGGGAACAACAGGACACAAACAATAACTTGACAAATCAAATGTGCTTTAATGAACAGAACTGGTGTTACCAATGGTAAAATAAATCAAATACCAAATACACACTCCAGGGGCAGAGACTAAGGGACGCCAGGTAAAACAAAACTTAAACTAACTAGAAAGTGCAGACAATTCTAAGCTAACTAATTAACACACAAAGCTAGAACTAATCTACACTAACTGGAAAGTTATACAATAAACAAACCTGGCGCACACCGCTAAACTAGTGTGTATAACAGAAATAGTCCTACGTGCAGAATGTATGTCACGTGACATTCTAAGCTGTCTCTGAGACCCTGGAAGTCAGAAGACAACAAACGTGACACACCGGGTAGGAAACAGAATTGAACTCAAATGGGAACTCAAATGAACCACTTCTTTTGGTTACACTCCAAAATTCACTTCTGAATTATCTCTGGATCTCTTGCCATCTTCTCCATCATCATAATCTTGAACAACAGACTAAACCCCACTGGAACTTCCATTTGTTGACATCCTGATTACTGCTGTACTGCAACTGCTCACACACTGTTGTGATTTCTCTGTTGCTCACTTGCTCACTCCTTATCGGGTTTCTGTCAACTCAAAATGTGTTTCTGATTTTTTCTTTATTCCATCCATGTATTCAGTAACACAGGGTTTTTGAGTATTGCTGCATCTCTCAATAAGCCTTAAGCTGACAGGAAAATTTTATGGACACAAAACAACTGAGTTTAAACATAGCACTTAATCGACTTAGTGGAATACGAAGCAGTCCATCATATGTAAAATAACTATATGTTGAAAAAAATAATTAAACAAGTGTATTTTCATTTAATAGTTCACTATCATTCAGGAAGTTGTACTAGGGCATGTGCTGAAAGCTGAGTGTGAGGGTCAGCATGATTCAATGTCATCTGAAGTCACAGGCCAATCGGGTCCAGCAGGTGAACAAACATAGCCTCTGAAACTGTCCCAAGCACTCTGGGAAGTTGTGGTTGTCATCACCCAGCTCTAGTCTGTGGCACTCTGAGATGGAAACTCTGAAACTTTCCTCTCATTTAATTATTCTTTGCTTACTCAACATATTCTTCTTGTGCATGAATGAGAAAAATGATTTAACCTAAAACTGAAACATTTCTGTAATTAAATGTCTTCCATTTGAGCCAAAGTTTATACACTTGCAATTGCATGATTGTGCTCTGAAATATGTAAAAGCAAGCAAAACACAAAACTTAAACATAGAGAGAATGAGTAGCAGGTTGTTTCATTTCTCCAATGTAACCAATTCCTGTTAAAATCAGAACAAGAACAAAAATATCAATGAACAAAAAATAAACTGCTCTAAATAGTTAATCTTCAGGTATGGTATGCAATTTTGCAGCCACCTTTCAGAGAGACATCTCATCATAATAATAACAACATTAATTAATACATAACTTTCTTTAGTGTGTTGTTCATACAGACATCTCTACAGGAAATTTTTAGTTTTCTGTTCATATATGAATCTCAAGTTCAAATAGGCTTTACGCTGAGGAGGTGATTAGCACCTGCCCCTGTCAATGAGGCTCCCTGTGACCTCATAGGGTGGTTCTTCACTGGGGAAGAGCTTTTCTCTGCATGTGCGTGTGGGTTTTTTACTCTGGGCCCTCCATTTTATACCACATTAAAAAATAAGGGTTTTTGTTTCTTTAATTCACCACAAAATCATTTTAAACTGAGCTTTTATTATAAATAAGATATTACTGACCAGTTTAAATAAAAAATAAACTTGACTTTTTAATCCCTTCTATCTCATTTATCTATAATAAATTCCTGTTTAACTCTAAATTCACATGCCATTGTGAAGCTGCTTTGAAGCAACTGCTAAAAAGCACTACATAAAACATTTTAATAATCATTTTGCATTGTGTGATGTGATTGAATAACAAGGACTGCCCATTCACATCCTTCTACAGATATTAAACAAGTTGTTCGTCTGAAAGCTTTCAAACTGGTCAGATTTTCTTCTCAGTTGGAAAGAGTCAAGTGGATCTAATAGGCCTTCTCAATATTTTTGGTAAAAATCTAATTTGCCCATAACACTAACATTTGCTCAAGAGAAAATATCTTACAGAACACTGCAAGTGGAAAGAATTCTGACCATCAAAAACAAAACAGAAACTCTAGACTAAATAAACTTTGCAGGCATTTAAAAAGGTCTTGATACATTGTTTTGCTTGAGATGATTAACACGAGTTAACAAAGGAAAAATATTATCTGTTTAAATGGGGATTAGTTCTAAATGTAAACTGAAAGTCTTTTTAGAAAAGACTAGTGTGAGAGTCACTGGCAGTATAGCGTGTGCAGATTTGAGAGTAGAACAGCTTGTTGTTTTCTATCGAATGATTGGTGGACATTATGTTGAGACAAGAGCTAAATCCCCAAGCAGTGTTGATATCAAGGGCATGAATACTTACGACCAGCCAAACTGAATGCCACACACTGATGGATCCCATTAAATATCAAAGACTTTTCAGAACAGTACATCGCCATAGTTCTTTAATAACCATTGCAGATACAAAAGCTGGAGGAAAACACATTATGATGACATTAAATGAGCAAGAGGAGGTCACATAAGGGATCTGTTCTGCACAAGAAAATATTATAACAACATGTTTTTCATGCAATGGGAGGAGAAGGGACACAAAGACCAGTAAGAGACTGCAAGGCGCGGGAGTGTTTGGATGACTTTGAGGGGATTTCTTCAAACAGCCCTGGCTAATACAAGCAAACAGTGTTCATCTGCATTTTATCCCCTCAAAAACAGCTTTCTTGACCACACAGTGACAATATTCTTTCCTAGAGATGCCCAGAAGATAACCGACGACTCTGGAATTAAATCCATGCTGTGTGGCTTTGAGGCATAAATAAGCATGCAGAAAAATGTCTCCTTGCTCTTATTAAACTAGTCAGGGAGATCAGCTGAGTGTTTTTCCCTGCCTAATACTCTGAGTTAAACAAGAAAAGCAGACGAGAATAGCTTGCTGAGACGCACAACAATCTTGGAAAGTTCGAGGCTGAAACTCGCCGTCCAAAAGCTGACCCGCAATGGTAGTTTCCTTCAAATGGGAACTTCACCCTGAGATGATACAAAATGTTTACAAGAATTACTTACAAAGATTTACTACTTCCTTAAAAGGAACACTCCATCTTTTTGTAAATGAACTAATTTTCCATTACCTTCAGAGTTCTGAACTAGTGTTTAACTATTTTGGAATAAATTGGAGATGGTATGCAGCATTTTTGTTCCACGTACAGATGAAGAATTATCAAAGAGTTTTAACTTTCTCCAATGTAAAATCTGACTCTTTTATAGTTATGTCATGCACTATGTCCAGAAGGGTGACTCTATAGGTGACCGCATCATGGGAGACTATATGGATGCTCCCAGTGATCCCCCAGATTGCATACTGGTCCACAGATCAAGTGGTACTGTGCCATGGTGGATCCTGGACGTTTAAATGGGGAAGCCTATAGATGAAGTGCCCCTCTTATGATTTTAAAGATTCGTTATTTGTTTTTGGTTTTGGTTTGGTTTATCTGTTATTGGATTTGGTAATCCAATAACAGATTGACGGGCATTCAAAGTAAAAAAAAAAAACATTCACTTCTTTTATCACCTATAACACCTCATATCAGAAACTTAATGAACGATTACCTTATTGCTAGTCTCAATTTAATTCTCCTACACTTTCTTGACTTGTCCCCATCTTCCCTGGAATCTCGTTAGAACACTTTGTTATCCACACCCCTCAAGATAAAAAATGATTTGGATGTCTAGAAAAGAGCTATGTAAATGTTATGAATTGTTAACTTATGGTTAATTATTTGCTACTCAAAAATGTTACTCAAGTGTATCTTCAGGGAAAAAAGTTAATTAACTTTCAGTGTTAAAACATAACCCACAAAGTTTAACCATGTTGAATTCAACACAAGGCAAATTGATATTTTGAGCTTATAAGGCAGGTTTGTTGATTTTACTCGTTCAATTCCAACGTTGACATCTACAAAAGTCAAAAACTTGTAGTCCTAAATGGATCCAAACTAAAACTGTATAAATAAATTATATACATGAAATATTATATACATGGAAGACTTACTTAAGTTACAACCCAACACAACATGCAAATAAATGCAACTTACATTTGAGATGAAGAACAAATCAAGTTCATCAAATAAAGGTGTGTGTAATAAATATGAGTAACTAAGCAGGAGCAGGATGAACACGTGCTTGGCACAAAACTTCCTGTTAAAAACTTCATCCTTATCACATTTTTATATAGTTGTTCCAGAACTTGCGGTAAATACTATTTAGTGGTTGGTGATTTGTACTAAAGGAAGAAAAATCTTTAAGAGAAAATGACTAGAATGTTAAAATGCTAACTCTAACTATAACTCTGGGAAAGATGAAGATTGAGCTCATCTCCAAAAAGGTGCAGTGTTTGCTTTAGGATATAGGGTTTAGGATATACGCTGATGACACTCAACTCTATCTGTCGTTCCCCCCTGATGACCTGTCAGTAACTACCCACATAACTGACTGCCTGAACGACAACTCTACTTGGATGAAGAACCATCACCTATAGCTCAACATGGCCAAGACAGAACTTCTTGTAATCCCGGCCAATCCTTCTGTGCATCACGACCTCACCATTCAGCTGGAATCCTCTACAGTCACCCCTTCTCCTTCAGTCAGGAATCTCGGAGTGATTTTGGATGAACAGCTGTCCTTCAAAGGCCACATCACAAAGACAACTCAAGTGTGTAGATTTGGACAAAAGTGTCTGCCAAATGCATAAATTTAAATGTAAATGTAAATAACATTCTGCTTATCTAGAAAAACTGATATTATTTTGAAGTTCATGATTTGAGAGTCACATCATCATTTTTATAATGTTTTGGAACAAAAAAACAAAGTTTTGCACACATTTTTCCCTCTAAGCTTTGGGACATTAGAAATTGAGCTATAATTGAGTGTCAAAGCCTCACCTACCCTCTTCCTCTCTTTATTCCTGACGAATAGGCTCCTTGGCTTGAACACAGGCAGTGTGGCTGGGCTGTTGGGGGCCTAAAGAAAGTCTCTTCCTGTCCCAGTATTGTCTTCCAACCAACTTGTTGCTGACAAAGAGAACTCAGCCTTTTTCTACCGCACAGGTTCACAGAGCGGACAGTGACTCAGAGGTTTAGAAATGCAAAGACAGTGTAAGAGCAAAATAGGAATCAATGCAGTTTTCTGTATGTCTTTGTAAATTCTGCAACAAAAAAAACATATGCTTTCAGAAACATTGATTTGTTATTTTGTTTAATCAATGTTTGAAGCTAAAGCAAGTGCAACCAAAAGTTTCTCGATAGTTTGTACAATGCACATTCCCAAATTCTTCCACTTTAACCATCTGCCGTCTGTGTCTGTGACTATACAACTTGTCCCAAAATTGTCCAAACAGGAGGTTCCTACTTCAAACTGAATTTTATAAATACAATGAACCAGCATCAGATCCAAAAAAAAATAACACAGCATAGATAAACATATGTATTCCATTTTAATGTATAGCTTAAATTCGTATTTAAAAGCATCAAGTGAAAATTTAGTTTCAAACCATGGCTGTTTGATTTTGTTCTTAAAACTCCATCATCCCGCCAGCTGCATTTAACCGACTCAGGGGGGAACACTGAATGAGATTACAAAAGTAGATTTAATGTTTATGTGCAAAAAAAGATACAATTATTTTATTGTCAAAAAAAAAACTTAAAATAATTATTGCTCAAAACTGGTTTAAAAACACTTCATTTCTGAAAAATACGTTTTAAAAAGTGCATACATTGAGAGGCATGTTTCAAATTGACAATTGATTGTAAGTGGATAAAGACATTGATTACGTTCTACAGAATGTGTTTAACATAGTAGAATAAGGTAAGCATAGTATACATTAAAGTCCATGCCACAAAGGGTTTAATACCAGGCAAGAGAACACAATACCATAAACAGTCTTAGGTTACTATGATCACTACTCCATTCTGAGAGAGTGACCTGCTCTATCAAACATTAGCTGATGGTTACAGATTATCATCAACTAGCAATATGAAATTCCTCCAAGGGTTTATGGAAGATGTAATTTGAGCATTTGTATGATCAGTGTGCTAATTGCAACACTATTCTGTATTTATTTTACATGGATTGTAGTCTATTATATAAACAAAAATAAAAAAATCAATCATGTTTTACAACTTTATCTATTAAATCATGTAACTATGTTTAGAATGTCTATTGCACTGCATTTGTTTGTTTTTGTTTTTATTAACTGAATGAGGTTTTAGGTACTCTTCCCATCCTAATCAAGCTTAAATGAAGCGTTGCTTTGTTCATTCACAACAAGCAGATGACACCCTGCATGACATGGCCTTCTAATAATAGTTTTCATTGAACAATGCTGTGAATGAGGTACTGCAGTGCATTCTACAGTCAAAAATCCCCAACAGCAAGCCAGTGAAGCAACTAACGGATATCAATTAAATAGAAACTGAAGGAGGAAACATACACAGAACGGTGTCCAAATAAGTTTTCAATGAATGATCCAGAGTCGGAAATGAAGAACACATGCGAATAAAAGCTCAGACAACAAAAGTATGTGCTTGTTTTTGCACCTTGTTTGTTTTTTGTTTTTTGTGTCAGTTGTTGTAGCCATTATTTTGAGCTTTCTGACAGCCTTCATTTTACAAGAGGTTTTACTGTGGTTTATCATATTTACAGAGGTCTTCGGTGATCTTAATCTGTTCAAATAGTCATATCAGTAATCAGAAAGAGAAATTAAACTACACTGTCTTGAGAAAATATTAATCTGGTACTATTCAACATTTCAGTGATTTCTGTTTGCTGATGCTTTTGACAACTGTCTACAAGAGTCTTGACATTTCTTTAGCTGTTTGCCTCTATTCAGTGATAAATTGCCACACAAGAGAAACTTGTAACGACCTTTGGCAACATTATATGGGACGCTGATATACAAATAACTGCAAGTAGAGGTCATTAACTGAAGTGTATGTACTCTATGTAATTTGTGTTTTCTCCTAATTTTTTACTCTCAAAAATTTGAGGTTTGCATTTGTTTTGTACATGTAGTTATAAAAACTTACACAAAGTTGGGAGATTATTTCACTTTTTGCCTATTTATCTAGTTTTTGTGTATTCCTTACTTAATGTTTTTATAACTGGGGATGTAAGGATTGTGGTGACATATAGTTTTATTACTATTATTTTATTTACTATATTTCTATGAAGTAGATCTTCATAAACCTCATGACTGCTTATGACACATGTTTCTGTTCTATCAAAAAACATTAACAGTTCATCAATATAAAATAAATCTCTATTATTCAAGAGATATTATTCAAGATATATTACTAGAACATATTAGTTTTTGAACTAACTAGTGTAACTTGTGAAGGTGGCAGATAAAGAAACATTCAGAACATCCCTCATGGTACAACAGAAACCAGTCGGAAATATGTGAATAAATATGAAAAAATGTAGTTTGAAAAATAAATACACACACTAACTTCAAAAATGATTTTTTTTTATTCAAAAACTGAAAATGGGCCCCTTACGTCACAGAAATCCGATGATGACTGATGATGTGACAGGGAATAATCTCTGAAGGTACCCAGAGTGCACAATTGAGTGTGATCACGTGTGACACCATGTCAGGCTGTTGCCACTACCTTTGAATTAATTCAACATGTTTGATTATCCCATGAGAAAGCAGCAAATAAACCAGCAGGGTTCTGGAGTTAAACGTCACCTGAGGTCCCTAGAAAATGCTAACACTTTTTGTAAGATCCCTTGAAAATGCTTTTCCTGTATACATTTTTTCTGCCATCAATAGTAAAGTTTGTGTCTCTCAAGCACCAACAAGCTTTATAAAGCAAGTCTGGTTTCACAAATTACCATTACATATGACTTCATATTTAATAAATTATCTCTACAAATAAAAGTTTTTTTCCAATCAACCACATTGAATTTGAACGAACTAGGCGTACATGTAAATGCTAATTTATTATGGATAAAATGACTCATGTCAATTAGAATTTAATTGTTTTTATTTAGATTCTTCTTTGTGAAAATATAGAGAGATAGGATAAATATAAAGCAGTATACATTTAAAATGATATATTACAAAACTACTCTATAGTATTTATGTTTCCACGCTCTCTGGGTTCTGCCACCCAGATATTTGTTTATAAGTTTATGCAAAGTGAGAAATTACACTCTAAAATTCAAACCTCGGTCAGAACATTAAGGGGTACAAATGGTCTCTTTCAGCAGGCAGGGGGAACACAACAAGGTGCTTCAAGTCTGAAGGCCATGATACCTGATCATCAAACCACCACCAATTAGAGCATTAGGAGAAGTCATTTATTTTGCCTATGTTAAAAAAGGTGCTAAACTCTGTGAACCATTCTCTCATACCCTGCTGAAATTTCATCCAGAGAGAGGCCCCACGGAGAAACACAGAGGGATATTGAAAAGCTATGCCTGAGTATGACTGTAGGAGTGAATGAAAGTGAGAATGTGAGACCCTAGAGATGTAAACCCCTGGTGCACGGTTCTGTCATGCCAATATAAGAAAGAGCAAGCCTTTCTCGGTTATTCCTCTTCCCCTTCCTCTAATAACTACATGTTCCCACCTTTCTACTTGATGTAAAACTTGAGAGCACAAAAACAGTATAGATAAGACTTTGGCAGTGAAATGTTATCATGCATAGAAAATTATTGCGATGAGAATTCCTGACTAGCAAGTGCAATTTTACATTTTAATAGCATTATTGAACAGCAACAGAGTAAACATGGAGTACAATTAGTTAAAGTGAACGCAAAGCAGGTATCGAACAATGAATTGTAATTTCTAAATAAAAAAAAGAACCGGTGTCAAATTTAACTAGTACATTTACGTGAATGTTACTAAACTGGATTTGCTGACTTCTGTGAAGTTGAGCAAAGCTGGTTTCTGTCATCGATTTATTGCTAAAATTACTTTATTCCCACTTAAAGCTATCTTTATAGTGGACAACAACCACTTCGAACAGTCTTACAGGCTACACTAAGGCTGGAGGTCTTAATGCTCAATTACGATTTTTTTTTTGTCCGTCCTGTGTATGAATGCTTTGCAGCTCGCTGTAAGGGGCACATGTGCAGGAAATGCCTTTGATCAAAATGAAATTAAACATGGAAAAGAATGTGACTCAAGGTGATTGTGTGGCTTAATTTAAGCTCATTTCTGATCGTAGCCGCCATAATTTCAACCAATTCATAACAAGAAGACAAAGAAGGAATATGTCTCAGTTCTTTTATTTTACTTTCCCTCCATTGACTGCTGATTGAAGTGAAGCCTTACGCTCACGACCAGAAATACAATGTCTGTCGCCATACAAAGGCGTAGAAGTCGGATAAGTGCAACCTCACTGTTTAGATGAGGGTTCCCCAAACCTGGTGCTGGAGAGCCACAGCCCTGCACATTTAGTTGCAACCCTGCTGTAGTATGCATTCTACTCTTGTTTCAGACAATAAGAGGACCCTAATTAGTGCCTCAGGTGTGTTTCATGATGGTTGAACAAAAAATGTGCAGGGCTCTGGCCCTCTAGGACCAGGTTTGGAGACCACTGGTTTAGACTGTGGTTACATGGCAAAAAAATGGATGTGTATCAGATTCAGGACCACATATGAAAGCAACATGGATTGGACTTGAAGAAAATGGAAATTGAGCTGTCCAGACTATCTTGAAAATATCAGATACATGTCACATATTGGCAAAAATTGTGGTGCCGGGAAGAGCACAGCTTTCAGAAGATGGGAAATCTTAACTTTTAAAATAATTCTGCTTTCCCCAACACAATCACCTCTCTGCTGTAGTCTAGTGGTGCATTGTATGGAGGGAGGTATCAACAGAAAAATAATGGAGCAACTTTAAGTCCCTGTGTGTGGACACTTGGTTCTGTATCTCAACACATACCCTTTACAAACACAAGACTTAAACACATCTTGCTCTGAGGAAAATCGGTGAAGAAGTTGAGAAATTTGGTGAGTTTAAAGTTTTCTATTCACATTGGGCTATATCTAATGAGCTTTAGCTGCTGCACTAGCACTGTGCTACTGATGAGTTGAGTAAGCAATTCATACAGCGAACTCTACCTGGTTCAAGCTATTCTTACAGCAAACTCTACCCACTTCAAGCAATCCTTATAACTGATCCTGTCTGCATCATACAGTGTTTACAGCGAAAACTACTTGCTTTAAACAGTGAATAATACCTGTGTCAAACAGCCTTGTAGCTGATCATACCTCCTTCCAGTAATTAAAAGAAGAAATTGATTATTGAATTACTAAAGTTGAAGTTGACACACAATGACAAACAGATTCTGTTCACACATATGTCTGGAGGTGAATACAACAGTATTAATGCTGTTCTGCATTAATGCACAAGGATTGTTTCTTGTAAAAATCATTTAACAAACAATGTTTCATTAACAATCATTAAGTAAGGTATGAATGTTATCATGGCTGTATCTTCTATTTGCAAACTTTGTGCTGGAGCCCCTTGTGTCTAACAGTGTCACCTACTGGATGTGTGGAAAACAGTGAGTAAGGTTCCTTTCACACATTTTGCTTTATCGTGAGAATTTCTAACTTTATATATCTGATCACATTATTATTGTAAAGATTCCTTTCTTTTTAATTAAACCTTCTACAAAAAAAAGATATTGCTGAACCCGGTGACTTTTGAATGACCTTGAAATAATGAATAAAATCCATAAAGTTTCAGGTGATTTTGGTTATTATTTTCTAGAGTAATGTTTGGCAATGATCAAAATTGTACACACAGTAGGGTGCTGTAAATGGACACTGACAATTTAGCTGCAAGATAAAAACTTTTTCTGTTTAAACTCTAAAGCCACAATCGCTTTATAGGAGCTGTGCATTTCTTAGCTGTGTAACGTCTTGTTAACATAAAAAAAAAAACGAAACTCAGTCAAGAAGTGAAGTGGCTAAACTACCAATAGATTTGGGTTTCCTAAATCAACTAAATTTTAAGCATGAAACCGAAGCTAAAGTTATCTCACTCCATGGAACAAAGAATGTAGATATAGTGGCAATTCACCCAGTTCACCACTCACAGCTAGAACACTGTCTATCTAATATGTCCTGTGATGATTAAAACTATTTTCAGCTTTTGCTTTTGCTCTTACTGTGACCATATTATTTGGATGTTTCTGAAAAGCTAAAAACTTTCAGAAAAGCAGCTTGTTAAAAGAAATGAGAAAAACTGCTTTAGATAACAATATGAAGCACCTGTTCCCTCTAATTAAGGTCCTCTCAGATTTTCTGAAGCTAGAGTAGTATGCTCGCTAAAGCAGAGTTGCAACTAAAATGTGCAGTCCTCCAGAAATGGATTTGGGGGACCCTGCCCTATAGGTTTATTACATCTCCAAGATTACAAAAAGAAAAGGTTCAGAGTGATGTTATCATCCTTCAATGTATTATGTAGCCATGGCAGGGTAAATGGCTTAAAGAGATGAGAAACAGCAAAACATACAGAGAGGGCAGAATTATTAGGCAAGTTGTATTTCTGAGGATTCATTTTATTATGGAACAATAACCATGTTCTCAATGAACCCAAAAAAATCATTAATATCAAAGCTGAATATTTTTGGAAGTAGTTTTTAGTTTGTTTTTAGTTTTAGCTATTTTACGAGGATATCTGCGTGAGCAGGTGACAATTACTGTGCATAATTATTATGCAACTTAACAAAAAAAACAAATATATACCCATTGCAATTATTTATTTTCACCAGTGAAATCAATATAACATCTCAACATTCTTAAATATACATTTCTGACATTCAAAAACAAAACAAAAACCAATCAGGGACCAATATAGCCACCTTTCTTTGCAAGGACACTCAAAAGCCTGCCATCCATGGATTCTATCAGTGTTTTGATCTGTTCACTATCAACATTGCGGGCAGCAGCAACCACAGCCTCCCAGACACTGTTTAGAGAGGTGTACTGTTTTCCCTCCTTGTAAATCTCACATTTGATGATGGACCACAGGTTCTCTATGGGGTTCAGATCAGGTTGACAAGGAGGCCATGTCATTAGTTTTTCTTCTTTTAGACCCTTTCTTGCCAGCCACGCTGTGGAGTACTTGGACGCGTGTGATGGAGCATTGTCCTGCATGAAAATCATGTTTTTCTTGAAGGATGCAGACTTCTTCCTGTACCACTGCTTGAAGAAGGTGTCTTCCAGAAACTGGCAGTAGGACTGGGAGTTGAGCTTGACTCTATCCTCAACCTGAAAAGGCCCCACAAGCTCATCTTTGATGACACCAGCCCAAATCAGCACTCCACCTCCACCTTGCTGGCGTCTGAGTCGGACTGGAGCTCTCTGCCCTTTACCGATCCAGCCACGAGCCCATCCATCTGGCCCATCAAGACTCACGCTCATATAATTTGTCCATAAAATCTTAGAAAAATCTGTCTTCAGATATTTCTTGGCCCAGTCTTGAGGTTTCAGCTTGTGTGTCTTGTTCAGTGGTGGTCGTTTTTCAAGCCTTTCTTACCTTGGCCATGTCTCTGAGTATTGCACACCTTGTGCTTTTGGGCACTCCAGTGATGTTGCAGCTCTGAAATATGGCAAAACTGGTGGCAAATAGCATCTTGGCAGCTGCACGCTTGATTTTTCTCAGTTCATGGGCAGTGATTTTGAGCCTAGGTTTTTCCACACGCTTCTTGTGACCCTGTTGACTGTTTTGAATGAAACGTTTGATTGTTCGATGATCACGCTTCAGAAGCTTGGCAATTTTAAGAGTGCTGCATCCCTCTGCAAGATATCTCACTATTTTTGACTTTTCGGAACCTGTCAAGTCCTTCTTTTGACCCATTTTGCCAAAGGAAAGGAAGTTGCCTAATAATTATGCACACCTGATATAGGGTGTTGATGTCATTAGACCACACCCCTTCTCATTACAGAGATGCACATCACCTAATATGCTTAATTGGTAGTAGGCTTTCGAGCCTATACACCTTGGAGTAAGACAACATGCATAATAAGGATGGTGTGGTCAAAATACTCATTTGCCTAATAATTCTGCACACAGTGTAGGTAGTTAATAACTGACAGCAAGATACAGGGACATTTAGAACATGGTGACACGACTGGTTTGGGATGAGCTAGCAGAAATGAGGCAAAGTTCTTTATGTGTAACAGAGGGGCAGGAAGCATGTGCACATCAGTAACAAATTTTTGGTCAGTTAGCTGATTTCTATTGTATAACGTAACTGCAGAAAATTGGTTGCTTTATTTAGTTTTATGCAGAGGTCATGTTATAATTCAAGTCAAGAAAAATCAGGTTTTGAAATATAAAGTTATTTCAGCTTACTAACCACTTTCATATGTCCTCATGACGACTCTACAACTATCCAAGATAAGAACTCCTGAACAAGAGTGATGCTGGAATTCTATGTACCCAGATGGATTATTTTTAGCAATATTATCTGAAACCTAACTCCCACCATGCCAATCTCCAGACAGCAACTCATCCAAGAGGAAGGCTGTCTGAGCTCGCCACCTAAGCTAATGTGACAGTTAGTTTGAAAGACATGATGTAAGTCAGAGAAAATTGGAGATAAACAGATAAAAAAATTCATTCTCTGCAGGACACAGTGGGAAACAGAGGACAGGAAATAAACCTGTATTTAAGCTGATTACCCACCCAGAGCCCCAGCCCCTATAAGGAGCACTACAACGCCAGGCCATGCTGTTAATTAGAGTTGTGCTCAGGGGGAGAAAGCAGTCCTGTCAGTCTGGTAGGAGTGTTAGTGATGGCTGGTTGGAGGGGATATCCAGCAACTTTTAATTGGGACTCTGTGCTGTATCGGTGGCTGGCCTGAGCATTGGTGATGATTGCTGTGAACAGGTGGCCATGATGGCAGCTCCACACTGGAAGTCCCAGGCCAGCATGTCCGTTCTCATCAAAAAAAAAAAAAAATGAACACTGAGCAGACAGCTCTCACTCATTACCCCAAACCTGTGCACCCTTGTCGCTTAGCAACCAAATTTGTGATCCCTCAACATTACATTCTGAGGCCCAAAATCCACGCAAAACTTAAACTGGAGTATTTTTTGATAGCACTTTGCAACGAAACAACATATAATGCTTATGAAATCAACTTAATTTCAACATTAACAAACACATTTGATTCTAAGACATTGTTTTAGTACTCAATGTGAAGAATAAATTGAACCGTGAAATCAAAGTAAAACCAAATCAGCCCTTGTTTACCGCTACAAGCTCATACACTCCTACATGCCCTCCAGAAGCTTGTGCTCAGACAAGAAAAAGGCTTCGTGTTTCCGTCCCACAAAGGCAGAAAATCTCTTTAGCAGAATCTTCTCTCTCACTGTCTCTGGCTGGTGGAACAAACTCTCTGATCCAGTCAGGAAAGCAGCAACACTAACAGATTTCAAAAAGCAACTGAAAACTCTTCTCTTCAGGGAACACCTACTATTAAAAAAACTTTTTAAAAGTCTTTATTTTCTCTCTGCTATGGTTTATTGATCAGTTTATACAACTTATATTACGAACAAGCTGACATAGACTTTGACTGTGTAACAAATTGCATATTTTCTCTCCCCTTCTGTAAGTCGCTTTGGACAAAAGCGTCTGCCAAATGCATAAATGTAAATGTAAATCTAAAGTAAAAATAAATGTGTCTTATTGTACAAAACAGTTTATCCTCCCAAATGGTTTTCATGCTTCAGGCATACCACAACTAGAAGACATACTCCATGGCTTGTGTGATTGAGATCAAGCTGATAACACCTTGTTGAACACATACACAGAAATTGTTAAGATCTTGAAAGCATTCTTTGAAATCTGCAGCCGTCTCTTTCTGGCACAGATCGGCTCAGACCAAGATTATGCTAGATATCTTGGAAGTTTAAAAAAAGAATAAAGAAAGAACTCTCTTAGAGAACTACTCTTGTGACTTACAACCTCAACATATGAAGATCTTGATGGATAACATGCAGGGCATGTGACCAGAAAAATATTTTTTTATTCATCATGTTTTGTTTGTGGGGAAAAAGAACAGAGACAAAGTACAACCAGGGCTCTATAAATAATTGTAATATTAAATAAGTTTTAAAAAAACTCAAGTTTTAAAAAAAGTCAATCATCTAGCATTCTCATTTGACTTAGCACGGCTTAAGAAAGTTGTATTTGGTGGCATTCAGCCCAGGCAAGGAAACAGCATGAAATTACATCATGTGTTCTGTTCAGTGCTTTACAGTCTTGGAGTTTAATGGACATGCTGCAAACTTTACAGCTTCAGTATAGGAGTATCCTGCTCACACTGGAATTAGGTGCTCTTTAATTTAATTGGAGGTGAATCCTCCAAAATGTATTTAGGTTATGAGATGTAAACCATAGATAAAGACAGATGGTTATAACATGAAAAGTAATTAAACTAAAATGTTCAGAACCTGATGTGTTTGTTTGTTGTAAATTCTCAAATTAATAGAGAAATCAGCGATGCATTATCTAGCGCTAGCAAGAATAATGCACCAATGCGTATAAATACATTTTATGAATGAATGTATACATTTCTTTTTACATAAATGAATGCAGATGGATTGCTTGACCCAGACCAGTTTCTATTTGAATTTTGAGGATGAACATTACCTTAGGCATTACAAGTACATTTACATTTTTTTACAAATTCAATTACAAATGACATTTATGCATTTGGCAAATGTTTTTGACCAAAGCAACTTACAGTAGGAGAGAGACAATATGCAAATTTGCTACAGTCAAAGTCTTTCTCAGGTTGCTCGTACTATTTGTTGTATCAGCTGATCAATCAACCATATCAGGAAACAAATAAAAGGGGGAAAAATTCCCTTTTTTATTTTTGTAAGTGTTCTTTGAAGAGAAGAGTTTTCAGTTGCTTTTTGAGTGTTGCTTTTAGTATTGCTTTCCTGACTGGATCAGGGAGTTTGTTCCACCAGCCAGGGACAGTGAGAGAGAAGGTTCTGCTAAGAGACTTCTGGACGAAACATCAAGGCGCAGGCTTCTGGGGAGCATGTAGGAGTGTATGAGCTTGTGGAGGTAAACAGGGGCTGATCTGGAGATGTTTTTGTACACCAGTTCAACGATTTGAACTTTACACAAGAGAGCCAGTGAAGAGTGATGAAGAAGAGAGTGAAATGAGCTTGCTTCGGTTCCTTGAAGAAAAGATGAGCTGTAGAGTCCTGGATCATCTGCAGAGGTTTGACCAGAACCTGAACCAGGAGTTGAGTTGCATGATCTGTTAAGAAGGGCCTGATCATTCTGATGGTGTCCTGTGCAAAACTACATGCTTGAGTTAACTTGGGGATGTGGTCTTTGAAGGACAACTGTTCATCCAAAATTACTCTGAGATTCCTGACTGAAGGAGAAGAGATGATTGTTGAGGATTCCAGCTGAATGATGAGGTCGTGATGCACAGAGGGATAGGCCAGGAGTTCCATAAGTTCTGTCTTGGCCATGTTGAGCTGTCTTTCAGGCAATCCGCTATGTGGGTAGTTACTGATGAGTCATTGGGGGAATGACAGATAGAGTTGGTTGTCATAGCAGTGGTATGAAAATCTGTGGATGACAGAACCCATTGAGGTGGTGTAGATGGAGAAGAGAAGAGCATCAAGTACTGAGCCCTGCGACACCTCAGTCCAGTAGGATGAGGACAAATGATGCCTCCCATATTTGCATCAACTTGTCAAACACAAGGTTTTGATTGGGCAGTGTGTAGTGGAACCTGTATTTACAAATGTGATCACAACAAGCACAGAGACAGGGATAGAACACCATGAGGAGAGTGATTAGAAAAAGTGTGGATCATCTGTATTGTTTTTCTAAGTCATTTAACTCCAACTTCACTGATGCATAGTTTGTCACATTTATTTATATTGCTAAAAATCTAATCCAACAGCTTAGAACTTCACACTGAAAAATAATCTAAAGTCTGAACGTAAATCTAATATAAATCTAAAGACCAATCTTGTACCAAAGTGATGCTAAGGTGATTTAATTAAAAAATTAAGCTAATAATTGCTTGAAATAGAAACCTCAGATTTACAGTGCAACAACACACTGCAGACTGTGCAATGTGATTTCACATCTAGGTTTTGAATCTCAAATTCTATCTACTCGTTGTATTTTATAAATACTGTGCTTAAATAATTTTATTAATAATTATATAATGGGCGTCACGGTGGCGCAGTGGGTAGCACGGTCGTCTCACAGCAAGAAGGTCGCTGGTTCTAGGCTCGGCTGGGGCAGGTGGCATTTCTGTGTGGAGTTTGCATGTTCTCCTCGTGATCGCGTGGGTTTTCTCCGGGTGCTCCGGTTTCCCCACAAGTCCAAAGACATGAGGTATAAGGGAATTGAGTAAGAACGATTGCCCATAGTGTTAAAGAGTGAATGTGTGTGTGAATGTTTCCCAGCGATGGGTTGCGGCAGGGAAGGGCATCCGCTGCGTAAAACATATGCCAGAGAGTTGGCGGTACATTCCGCTGTGGCGACCCTGAAAGGGAATAAAGCCGACATGAAGATGAATGAATGAATAATATAATGTGATTAATTCAGGTTTTTTTAATGATCAGCAATCGTCATTTTATTATCAAAGTGTTAAATCCCTGAACTTACTTGAGAAATGTGTTTAAAATTTACATCTACTGCCTTTATTTTCAGATTATGTGAAATTTATAGAATTTCACACACAACATTGTGATGGCAGTAAAAATACCAGAGTATTTATTATTATTGATAATAGAGTAATATAGTTTATAATTTATTTAGCAAGTTATGGAGAAGATTAGTCTTCATACAGCAAATAGTTGATGCTTTGTAAACTGAAGACTGTAGACTGTAAACCTTTACAATAATTTTTTTTTCTGTTAAATTTCAGTTAATCAAGAAGATCTTCTATCAGCTGATCAGCAGGGTCTTAGTTCCTAATCACTGTGCTTGATGTCAAGGTCTGCAAGACATAAAGCTGCACATTTAGTAAATGAAAAGTCTGAAACATTTAAGGTTTGAAATCCAGAAAATAGAATATATTTCTAAAATATAGAACATTTCGTTTTCGAGAATATACTGCACTACTGTTGTACTGACTATTTGTTGTAAAGATTTTGGGAAACTAACAAACAATATGTCCACTCATCAGTAATCATCCAGAGTAGTTACTAGCTTCATCTGTGGTACTTTCACTCCTAAAATGAACCAAAATCATAGAAAGAGAAAAAATAAAATAAGGGACATAAAGATGTTATATACTTCTTAGAAAAACAATTTAAATGTTACACAGGTTTAAGTTTCTAAAAGTGAATTGTTTCCTTGTCTTGCTGAAGGTCATTGAGAACTCTGAGCCCCAGTCTCGTGGCATTCACATAATGACCAAACATAATCTTATATCTCATATCTCTACTGGATCAGCTCATGCAGCTGAGAAGACTCCACAAAGACCCTTCGGAAACCTACTGAAACACACCAACACTCTCCTGTATGGAAAAGGATCTTCAGGAATTCCCCTGGCTGATCATTTGTCAAGGGCTGACTTTCGCATGGCTGGAATTTCACAGTTTGCACATGCAGAATATCAGACAAGATGTGTGGTGGTTCTGCTGCTTTGGGCTTCTTGTGTCATGTCGATCAAAGTGTGCAATGGGGCTGTTACTCTGTTCGCACACACTGCATGTTCGTCTGACTTGTACTTGGATAGCGGTGTGAGAATTTAACATGGACGTTTTAGTAAATCTTTGGTTTTGCAAATGTGCTCACACATTCCCTACAAAGCTAATGCAAGCATGTGGTCTACAAACTCAAATCTTGCTCTAGTATGGATATACTGAAACTGGCCACTCACCAATAAGATTTATTGGGCTACCAAAACTGGAATGTTGTGCTGAGCCAGATTTTGAAAAGGTAATTTTCTGCTTTAAGTGAAACCACACTTGTCACAAAGTAGAGTTTTAGGGTTCTAGATCTCTGTTAAAAAAACAGTGATGATTAAGAGGGTTTGTTTATGTTTTTTGAAAAAGAGGCCAACAAATACAGTGAACAATTTGTATTGAAGGTTCAAACATCTCTTCTGAAAACAACTGTTCTACAGCATTAAACAGGCTCAGAGTTTTGTAATTTTCTTTAAAACAAATTGTATAGTCTTATTGGATGCCTTCAATAAGTAGACTAAAGAATGTTGACAACTGTTCAGGTTGTAAGCCGACCCCTTTAATGAATTTAACTTTTCTAAATAACACCTTTTTAAAGAATTAAAATTTCATAAGGTTTTGAAATTAAGTTATTAACTATTTGGGTGAATTACATGTTTTGCTGTTTGGTTCTCTTTAAAATATAAAAACTTTTTATTTCAATAAAACATTGCAGTTGTTAGATTTTTTTTAAACCAACAAAAAACTTTCACCTACTTCTCACTTTCTTATTTTTTATTCAAAAGGAAAAGAAAATAGTGAAATTAAATGGAAAAATTTCAAGCATTAAAAGACTTTCACTGGTATTGGGAAGAAATAACAGCCTTCTAGCTTAATGATTAAAAAGAAATGAAAAAGCTGCAAGAGCTATTTATTGTGTGATGTGTGGCTAACATTATTCATACTTCACATGAGATGTCAAGAAAGACCAACTGGCCTGAAGGATATAAACAAATATGGCAGATTAAGAGTAATTGACATTGATTAATTTAAAAAGTCACCAAACACTAGAAGATCTATGGGGATAAAAGCTGCTGAGTTCCTCTGACACCAGGTATTTAAGACAACATTGGCTCAATACATGTGGTCAATTAGTTTAAAAGTCACAGATGTGCTCCTGTGACTCGTGCTGGAAACTAGTTTAAACTATTTATCCTCCTCTTTTGAACGACGCCAGATCAACAGCAGACTAAACGCACTTACAAACCACAAGAGGCCTGAGGCATTCCCCAGCTTCATGACAAAAATATCTTTGTCCGTGTAGTTCACCATAAGTCAACAAGCCTTTTTACTGTGGTTTCTCCTCATATAGACCTATCACCAACGTATGACCATGCATAATTTACACTGCTTTGATTAGTGTTCTCTTCCTAACAGAATATGTTCAGTTTGACAGTGAATGATTCTATTGCACTTTAAACGAAGACTTAACGATCATGGCAGCCCAGTACCTTCTCATCTTACCCAATTTGCATAGTTGTGCTATTACCGTGATTACTGAACTACAGAGCACATTTGAATACACACCAACTACATCAATGAAGAAAAAAAGTATTTGTTCATATATAGGCTGCAACTTTGTATAAGCCACAGGCATCCACATTATAATTAGATATTCACCCAGAAAGACTTTAAATGTATCCATGCTTTTAAGCATGTTACACAGCAGTAATGTGGCCATAAAATAAGGATGGTTAAATGACAAAAACATACGTTGTATCCAAGATCTGCAGGTTCATTGCAAAATGGCTGACATGGACTATGTTTAGAAAGCAGCTTCAATAGCGTAAACATTTTCATAACTTACCATATTATTTGACTTACTCAATAGTGTTCATCTAAAAACATAACTTTAAACTCTTTTGTCACACAACTTCTGGAGTCTACTAACAGGTATAAAGAGATTACCCTTAAAGCTAGACCAAGCTATAGCTTCTTAATTATGTCATATCCTGCTGCTGATTGGTTTTTGGGTTTTCATCTATATATTACATGTCAACTTGTCACTTGTTTATCTTTTTTTCTCATCTTGATGAATGCACCCCCACTTAGCTGTTAGCCACAAAGAGTGCGAGAGCCACTTGCGAGAGTTTGCAGCAGCCTGTGTTGTGTTGGTTTAGAGGCGTGGGTAAACTCTTTGTACTTATTGTCCCGTTGAGCTTTTAGGTGCTTGACTGAATTACTTGTGTTAAATGTGCTACCTTTTGAGCCTGCTCTGGACAATTTCGCTGAGCACAACTTGCAGTCCGCCTTTTTTTGTCGTCTTCATTCACTTTGAAATAGTTCCACATGACTGGCATGTCTCGCCTCGTCTTCTCCTCCCTCAGAGCTGCAGCCGGGGTGTGGTGGCGGACACTCTGTGCTTGTGTTTACCCCCTTAGACGGCGCTCTAACATAGAAATTTTTCAGACTGTGGTATCAGTCCCTGATATCGGGGGTCTTTTAATGAGTGCAAGTACTTTACTTTTAAGTACTACTTTTTATTATACTTTCTGTGAGATTAAAAGCATGGTAACTTTCGAATAAAGATATATATTTGTGCAACCTAACATGAAATGCAAAATGTATTCAACATATTGTGATGTAATGCAGAGTCATTGTTGTATGGGAATTAAAATGACCCATGGACATATGAGACTAAGGCCTAGGACTTACAAGACTAGTAATGTGACTAGGTGTATTTCAACCTCTCAGGTTTGTTCTAGAGAAATGTGTCAGTAATGTTTTCCTTCAACCAATATCTTATGATAAATCTCTAAATTCAACACTGAGTCGATGCTCACATATCGCAAAACATTATATAGCTAAAATATTGGCATCTAAACCCATTTCTATCAGTGTTAAACCCCTCTGTGCTGTGTATGGGGCACTTGAATGGTTAAAAACCCCATACGATACTCTGCGATGACAGACACAGACCATTACTGTTGACCAAGTTGAATTTCTGCGGTCTTTCTGATGAGAGTCTGAGATGTTTTTATAAATCCTGATCTTTGATGTCATAATTACCCACTGCAGGAACTCAAAGCAGGTATTTCATGTGCTGTTAAAATCACAGCACACATAAAGAAGCTCACTGTGTTCACACATCCGCACTCGCCCACTTTCAGCATGTCCTGCAGACAGACTCTGACTCCAGGCATCAGACTGTGAACTGTGTTTGAACATCAACAGAGAGGGGCTGCTGTGCCACACCTTGAAACTGAAACCAAAACTTAAGAAAAAATATCTATATAAACAGAGCAAAAGATCTGATTTGAGCTCACCTTTGGTTTAAAAGTGTGTCAGATTCACCATCATTATTACCATTAGAGTAGTTAATCTCAAGGGACATGCAGATCTGCTTTAAATTGTCATCCTGTAGATTTACTAAAGTACAAGAAATAGTTCTCAAAAGGAATCATGTAGTTGAAGCCTTGTTGCTGAACACCCATTAATCAAATCTCAATGGTGCTCTGGTCTATCTTGGGGTTTTCACAAATTTTTCAAGCATTAATTAATGCTTGGACATAGAAATAGTTGGGTTTTTATCCTACTTTCCCCTCAGATTTAATGTAAGGTTTAACTTATTCACCTGTCACTTTATCAGGATTACCTGTCTAGCTTTAAACTGAATTTCTAATCAACCAATGACAAAGCAGCAACTCAATGCATTTAGGTACGTAGACATTATCAACTCAATCTGCTGCAGTTCAAATTGAGCATCAGAATGGGGAAGAAAAGTGATTTAGGTGACTTTGAAGGTGGAATGGTTGTTGATACCTGCCAGACTGGACTGAATATTTCAGAAACTGCCAATATAATGAAATTGTCATCACAACAATCTCTAGGGAAGAAAGTACAGAGAATGGTCCGAATAAGACAAAATATCCTGTGAGTGGCAGGTCTGTGAGTGCATATGCCTTGTTGATGCCAGAGGACAGACTGGTTCGAACTGATAGAAAGGCAACAGTACCTCAAATAACCACTCATTAAAATCAAAGTATGCAGAAGAGCATCTATGAACACATGTCGAACCTGGGTTAAAGCAGCAGAAGACCAGTCTACAAATCTACAGGGTTGCCAAAACCTGGACAACAGAAAAGTGGGAAAATTTTGTCTTGTCTGTCGAGACTCAATTACTTCTACAACTTTTGGATAGACAGAATTTGATGGCTTCCACGTTCAGCCTTGTGTCAGCCGTCAATCTTATGTCCATTCCTTTATGATCCTGGTGTACCGATTTTCTGATGGCTACCTCCAGCAGTTAAATGCACCACCTCATAAAGCGTGAATCATCCAATTGGTTTAGTTCCCTAGAAAACGTCAAAATAAATATTTAATCTATAAAAAAAATGTAAATACTTTTTTTCGTTAAAACTTAAAAATCATTATTTGAATTATTTCAAACAAATCAATGCTTTTCAAAATCTTGTCTGACATTCTACAGTTTAGATACTATTATCATCATCTAGTTTACCAAAACCATATTACACATAAACTTAATCCTTTTAGATTTTATGCATGTAATATTTAAAACAATGTCGGTTGTTAGGTAGGAGTTTGTGGAGAAATATGTATTGCTCAACAATAAAATATTCCAATGATTAATTCAAATCAAGGCCCCTCCTCTTTGTAGTAAAACAAAAGAAATTTAGGGAGGAAACTGGCATCCCACATTTTAAACAGAAGATTTTTGTACTTTCTTAAAGAGCAGAAAAAAAAATTTCATTATAAGTTTCTTTAATAGAAACTCTGTGTTTATAGTGCATAGCTTATCTGTCTAAATAAATACGTGAACTGCTGCTGAGGACGCCAAGCTGAGACCAAGTGACAGTGCAATGTTCTTCTGCTGTCTTGCAGTTACTTCCTTCTGTTATTCCTCTACAACAGAGGTGAATGGGTCCCTGACTGAGATGGCTCCTCCCAAGTTTTATTTTTCTTCAATTTGGCTCCTCTTTTGATTACTTACCAAAGTTAAACTGACCTATATTCTCTACAAAAATTCCAACATTGAACTAAGAAACTTTTTTCTACATGTAAAACTGCCTTAACACATTGAAATGGGTACATTTTCTACTCTTTTAAAAACTATTGGTTGCTTACGTTACTATCTGTAAGTATAGACATGTATTTTAAATACATTAAGATTATTACTATTTTACATTACTAATATGTTTTAAAATTATCTAAAACTTTTATAAAACATAAATAGGTTACAGTAACACTATACAATGTATATAAATAGATATAAGATTTTTTAACAAGTTTTATTAAATACAACAGTAAAATTAAAAAAAAAAAATTGTAACTGCAACTGTAAAGTAACTTTTATTCACAAACGTTGTACATTTTTTACTTGACCGACATGATTAGGTTTATTTGTTTCATCTCTGTTTGCTCTGTTTGATCACATCTACATTCTCAAACCCATCCGGTCGTGGCTTTAAGGTTGACTGAAATTTTTTGTTAACTGATGGGTGTACCTTATAAAGTGATCAGCGAAAGGAGTTTTTTGAGGACAACTGCACTGGATATGTGCAGAAGTACAATATATACAGTCAGGCTTCAGATGTGTGCGTGTCTGAATGCACGGGAGTGGATTTGAGACTCTGGAAGAGTTAACGGATGGGAAAAGGTGAAGGTTGAGACGAGGCTTTGAAAACAAAGAGTCTGAAGTCTCCACACACACTTTTCCTTTTCCTTGGAGCACAGGACTCCTTCCACTATTATGGGCTCGAGGGGTAACATCCTGGACGCTGTGGTTTTGTTTGTTTTTCATTTTCATTTATAGAATAGATTTTGTGTGAGGGTAAATAGTGAATAGTAATTTGTCGAGAACATTGAATTCCCTGTAAACAAACCCATTTTCAATGTGAAAATGGACTAAGGTTGACACCAATGGCCACATCGTTTGGCGTTAATAACAATTTGTTGTAAATAACAATGAAATACAATTCTTATGGAAAATTGTGTCATCCTGGTGATAAAAAATTGTAATACTGTATCCTATTCTTCTGCTGTAGTAAATTTTTTACATCTCTATCTTGCCATTCATTTATTTATTTCTTCAATCTTTTTTAGCTCTGCATCAAGGTTCCTTTGTGAAATTGAGTCACGACTTCCTGACTTGACTGGTCAAAGGTCAATCCTGCAAGCTCAACCCAACTCCCTTTGCCCCCTTCTCTTATGAGAGGCCCCTGAAACAGCACGCCCAGCTCTGCATTCCTCAGTCACACAGCACCTTCAAACAGAGCAAACAGTCCCCGCTCCACCAAAGCAGCCAGCTCGAGGAAAGGTCTCACTGTGAGAAAATGCAGACCAGCAGCAACCCGGCCCCTGTGATGACAGGGAGAAAGCAACCCCGGGCCCCGCGGGGTGCAGATTGGTATATGCAGCACATTAGTCCCTCAAAACCAGATTCCACAGTTAAGCCCCACATGAGAATATCTGGAATATCTCAGGATGGCAGACATGAAGTAACTAAGTTATTTTGTAATTTGTCTCATGTTCATAAAAGCAAATCAGTTAATCTTATTCCGATTCTGTTTAATCTTGCTTTTGAATAATTGGCTACTGGGATTTGTCCAAACAGATATTGTGTGATATATACACACACACACACACACACGCACACACACACACACACACACACGCGCACACGCACACACACGCACACACACACACACACACACACACACACACGCACGCACACACACACACACACACACACACACACACACACACACACACACACACACACACAAACTGTTGAAAAAAACAATGTGGTTCAATGTGCCTATCCCCATCCATAATCACTCATCCTGCAGCTGATGCTGATCACCTGTTTGTTGTCTGTAAAAAAATTCTAACCATTGTTTTTAGATTGTTAGTTTATGTTTTCTTTAGGGTTTTTTTTTTCAGGTGCTGCCCAGCGAACTTTTCGTCGATGGATCTTAAGTTTGTATATTCTTTATATTGGGGAGGTGACTAGCACCTGCCTCAGTCAGCGAGGCTCCCAGGGACCATGCCACTTATTTCCTATGAAGAAAAATATGTTTTAAATATTTTCACTTTGCATTATTTTTATATTGCTTTCGAATGCTTTTTTTTTTACTTAAAGTGTGTTATGAAAACACCAGACAGCTACTAAACACACATGCAGTGAGGGGTGTGGAGAGCAGAGTCATTATGGAAAGCGCATATTTGCCAAAAGCGGATTTATTAAGGTAAAAAAATATATATATATTTTTTTTTTTACAAAACCCTTCTGACCCTGGCAAGGGCTGCAACAGCTCTTTGGGCTCCCCCTGCACTCACGGTGTGCTCCAGTTACACCCTTCTGACTGGCCTGGCAAACACACACTGCACAAGCACTTAATTCCTCTTTGGAGGTCTTGCCAGAAGGAGAGATGTGACATTAGAGGTGAGTCGTGTTTGGCAGGTTTGTGATATCAGAGCCTCATGTGCCTCCAATGAGCATCATCCAAGCTTTGTGCACTCATTGACCCCTGCGACTCATTTCTCGGCCACAGCAAAGCCTCAACTTTCAGCTGCAGGGACGAAAAAAGGGTGAACTGGCTGTGTCATTCTGCCACAACATGCCCGCCGCTGAAGCCATCCTTGAGTGAGATGCACAGAGATTGTGAGCGATGATAAAAGAAGCTGATAGAAATCCATGAAAGTCTTGCACGAATGCGTTTCGTGCAACCACCTTCTCTGTTAGCATGGTTAAACATTCTGGAATGCATCATAATGTAATGATAGCTTTTGCTTTAAATGAACTTGGTTAGAATATCTGGGATATATGTATGTATGTATGTAACAGCAAGACAAGAAAATATATAAATTGTACATTACTCTTTTCATTAAATTGTAACAAATTGAATGGAATAAAACAATATCATCAATAACATTATCAGTTTTGGGGTTTTTATGTCGATAGGAAGTTGTGACCTGTTGCAAAATTAATTTAAAAATATTGAGAACTATTGAGATGTTCCTTAGCAAGAAAAATTTATATTTTTTTATAGTCTATGGACTATTCACCTAGTTGCAGTTACATGGTAATGTAAATGAAAACAACAACAAAAAACATTACAACCCAGATTGCAAGTTGATGTTTGTTCAGAATGTCAGATGTGAGAAGTTTTTAAAACCAAAATATTTAAGTTCCAGATTTTTGCTTTGTGTTGATAGAACGATGTATCTTATAGTACTATTTTACGTTCCAAAGGACTTTACAGTCGTCTCTGTCAATACTGGGGTGCTCGGGCCCAAAGAGACCATAGAGTGAGCACCCCCTGCTGGCCTCACTTGCACCACTTCCCAGAGTAACCAGTTTTTGCCTTGAGGTCTCCAATCCAGGTACTAAACCGGCTTCGACCTTCTTCACTTCAGTGTGAACCAGTCATGAGTTGCGGGTGATGAGGCCGGGACAATATTTAGATACTGGAACAAGAAGAATAAATATTGTTTTGGGTTGTTTTCCTTGAATCACACAAAAATGGATTTATTTCAGTTGAAAATAAATAAATTATATATATGTCATTTATTCTATATTTTGTTATTATTTAATGTAAATTATATCATTTTAATTTAAGTAATTGATTAAAACATATATGAAACAATACATTTTTAATAAAAAATGGACAAAATTCTGTTCTGGACAAAATTAATAAAGACTTTCTTAAAAATTTTATTTCTATCTTTCAGACTTGTACACCATCCGCTGGTGAACTTGTGATGAATATCAACGTTCACATCTGGATGGGTTTAGTAAAGGAATCCTATAAAAAACCCTAACGAGCACTCCAAGCATTCTGAAAGACTGATTAAGAGACCTCTTAGACGTTCTTTACATCAATGAGTTCCATCTGTGATGATTGCAGGACTACTTTGAATTAGTGTTTCTCTTAGTTTCCTGTATTTTTGAATACATCTAGGACATGCACGCTTATACTTCTCCCAAAAAATGCAGCTGAAATAAATAATTTTAAAGTCTCTGTGATGATAGCAACTGCCTGGTATACAATTGCTTGTAAATACAATTTTTGTGTGATGTGATGTATGAAATAAAATAACAAATAATGTTTTTGTGCCTATTTATTTGGATTGTCTTTTGTGCAAACAAAAGTTGAAAATTAGTAAGTTAGTAATTAGTTGAAATTATCCTTTTCCTTATATCAGGTAATTAACCAGAGGTTCCGACACAGCCCTGCCCTTTAATGCAAGGTTAACACTGGTGATGTGGGCTATTTTTAAGAACTGGACCCAAAACTTGCTTAACATTTGCAATTAATTAAGCTACCTGATGTAGTAAAGTTGACACCTGCCATTTTAAACAGCTCCACCTGCAGGTGAAGAGCGTGCTGCAGTGATGACCAACAGCTGGAGTAAACGAGGAATGGTCAAGCCAGTCTTTCTCTCTCTAGCTTTCTTGATTTGCGCTTAACTTATTGCATTAGATTGATTTTTGTTTTTTCAAAGGGGATTCGCTACAATTAAATAACGTTATTTTGCTAAATTTAAAAAGAAACATGACCAGCATGCCTGATACTTTTGATAATGCGTTTTTACTATTTGACCAATGGATGGCGCTAATAACCTTTAAAAAAATTCTCTAAACATCACAGCCAAATTCTTAAAAAAATTAAATAAATAAAATAATAATAATGATAATAATAATAATAGACAGAAGTGTAATAAATAAATTAACTTTTTATCTAAAAGACACCTCAAAACAATTGAGAAAATGTATGAAATTGATTTACGGCATTAAAAAAAGTCGTAAAACAATTATAAAATGGTGAACATAATAATTATGAATATTTTATACATGTACAAAACAAAAACTACAAAAAATGCAAAAACGAAAACCAAATACAAACAAAAAATTTACATATGGAACGAAACTCTCTAAATTATTATTTATTTTAAACAGCGTAGCATACATTTAAAACAACATGAGGGATTAGAAGGATCCGATATTAATATGTGACTATTTTGAAAAGATCATAAATTATTTTGTCAAACTTTTATCTACAAAAAGCCTTTTGTCTTTGGACCACAGCCAACCCTTTAGAGTTATACCAAGGTTTCTCTGTCGTTTGCGCATGCGCTTGGTTTGCCCGACATGCTAAGATAATGATGCCACAACTGAGAAGTTCAGACAAAATTTAACTCCAAACGAAATCACCTATGCACAGTAGAACATGTTAAATCAACAGAGTAAGTGATGTCGTTTACTTCATGAGACTGAAATTAACGAGAGTGAGGTTAAACGCAACACATTGTGGTTTGGTTTCCGCTAGCACGCTTGCTAAATGTAACTGTTTTACTGTCTACTATGTTATGGGTTCAGGTGCTAGTTACTAACAGTTTTGACGCATTAGCTTTTCCCATTCAATGCTAAATAGCTTCATTTTCCATGATATGCTTGATAATCAAGGATCAGAAATGCAAATGTAAGGTGCTCAAGAACATAGTGTACAGTACAAGCACACATTTCAACGCTAAATTAGAACTTGATAAGCCATTTACGAATCTAGAGTGTGTGTCCTTCCTGTGTGCCTTAAATCTAAGCTTTTTATGCAACTAGTAATTTTGGGAGATGAACGTTGTTCATTTCATGATGTGGTTTACAGTGATGCAGTAGAAACGTCTTCGCTATGTTGAGTCGACTTCAGGAGCTGAAGAAGGAAGAAGAAACTCTTCTCAAAATAAAATTCATGCTACTGGATCAGCTGAACAGACTCAAGGCAAGTTTCCAACCTTTAAAACTATTTTGTTTGATCCTTGGGGGTGAAAGTGACTGCCTTACTTGTTTTTTATTTTTTATATTCATCAGTTTGAAGAAGGAACCCTGAAGTCCATTATCAACGCTCAGTCTGAGAACAGTACAATTGATGCTTCTGCTGTTAAGGTAAAGTGATAAACTGACAAAACCTCACGACAGAACATGACACAAAAATCACATCTTTTTCTTACATTGTTCATTAGAGCACACCAGAGGAGGTCAACCCGGATGACGAGACTGGGATCAATCAGACCAAACTAGTATTGGGTGCTCAAGCGGACCTCAACATGGAAGAAGAAGAAGAAGAAGAGGAGGAGGAGGAGGAGGAGGATGATGATGATGCAGATGACGATTTCAATATGGTTCAACAAGATGATGAATATGATGAGGATGACTACTAACTGTGCTCTCGTACGTTTCGGTGATCGCTGGTGTAATCTGCACAATTGGTTTGTTGAAGACTAGATTTTCGTCTCCAGTGTTCAAGAGCGATAGCTTCATTAGCCAATAAAATCCTCAACAATGTGTAGCACAAGTTTTACTTCTGTTTCTTAGCAGTTACTCAAGCCTGCACTCTATTTATTTTTAATACACACAAATTGTGCCAATCCTCTGGTTAGAAAATAAATTACTTTATTTAATATCTGATAGTTTTTTTGTTGAATGCATCAGAAGTGTGTAGCTGGTGAAAAGTAATGTGTCTACATGATGTGAACTCCTAGAGAGTAAGTGTAGAGTATATTTACATGCATGCGTGTAAATAACTTCTGCTAGAGCAATTATATTTTTTGCACAATATGTGCCTCATTGTTCATGTACATAAAGTTCAGATGTTTTATTAAAGATTTGTGCAGTTTCCTGCAGAATTTTGTTGTTACCAGGATGTAAGTTTTAGAGACTAATTTTGTAAAAATCAATCCAAAACACATGTTAATAAAAAGAATATGTTGTAAAGTGTTCTCTTTCAAAATTTCATTGACTACCAACAAGAGCCTTCTTGTTCAACAAAATCATATTATTATACTGTGTATATGTTAACATTGCCGGGTAAAAATTACCTTTGTCTTTGAAATTGAGTTAAGTCAAACTGGTTTGTCTGTTTGAATCTGGGACAAAACAAACAAACAACCAATCAGCAGGACCTATCAAAATAGATACACTTTTGGTCAAGGGGCAATTTTGATTGGTTGGTAATAGAAATGGTTCCTAGAAATTACATACCACACCTTGAGTGTGTTTGAGCATATGTGCAATTTCCTGCTGAAGACAGCAGGAGATCCACAGCCTTGCACATATTAGCTTCAACCAACACAACACACTATTCATTCATTCATTCATCTTCATGTCGGCTTTATTCCCTTTCGGGGTCGCCACAGCGGAATGAACCGCCAACTCACTGGCATATGTTTTACGCAGCGGATGCCCTTCCCTGCCGCAACACACAACACACCTGATCACACTAAATAAGGCCATCTTTGAGTGTGAAGCCAGATCAGTATGCATACTAGGCAAGTGTGACTTAAGACACCCCTGCACCAGATAGTAAAATCAAACAAGCCAAAACCACATCACTATTAGTCAAACTTGCTGTATACTATGTATATTTGTTATTTGTTGTTGTTTTTTTTTTACAACCATTGTTACAGTAACACAGAAGTATCAGCTTCTCAAACGTAAACTTTGCTTACAGAGTAAAACCCAGATTTGTAAGAGATCTGTCCACCAATGCAAAATGTGATCACAGTCCATTGACCCTCAATAGAGAGGCATTAGGGTCTGCTTTGGGGTCATGGGACCAGCTTTAGTGCCTTGCCACCCAAGCTGAATGGTAACAGATTTTGAATGCCAAACAGCAGTGTTGGGTGTTGGATGTTGGACGATTATCATCGATTTTTTTCAGGGCATTTTCAATGCTAATTCTTTGAGGTATGTTTAAAAAAAGGATTTGTATTTTGTAGATGTATTATAAAGTAAAATATATAATTAGTGATGAATGGAATCATGTCTAGTGAAAGGGTAACTACCTCTCAGATCAGGAGAGCGTGGGGCAGATGAGAGTCAAGGAGCTGGAATATGATGCTGCCACACCGTGTAGGACGTGCGTGCCATGTGCTTGTGCTGGTGTTGTGTCTGTCTGCGGCTGAGGACTTCGACTGGTCAGCGAACAACCACGACTCCTTCTATTATGGCACTTTTCCAAATGGTACCATCCTATAATGGATCCCATTTACGGGATCTACAAAAATAGCAACAATAAAATGTCAAACTTTCGAAAAATATATCATTTTCCTTTTGGTCTTTAGGATTTTCGTGGGGCGCCGGCGGTTCAGCCTATCAGACAGAAGGAGCCTGGGACAAGGATGGAAAAGGACTGAGCATCTGGGATGTATTCACTCATAAGAAAGGCAAAACATTCTTGAATGACACAGGAGACTCTTCAGGTGATGGATATTACAAAATCAAGGTCAGCATGTTGGTTCTTGTGTGGTCTTCACTTTCCTGAACACTATTTCCTGAAAGATTTTTTTAGTGATTTAGATTTGACTATTTAGTCAAAGTAAGCTTTAAGTGGCTACACAGGTGGTAAATTAAGGGAGCAATGATATATTGTCTTTCATAATTCCAAAAGGTTTAAAACATATTGATTTATGCATAATAATAGAATGCTATATGCTGCCTGTTTTTTGAAATGTTCAAACACGTACTGTCATAGCAATATAACCTACTCTCAAGGGTCTCCATATCCAGACTTGGAGGGCCAGAAGCCTACACATTTTTGGTTCAACCATCACAAAACACACCCGTTGCACTATTAAAGTCCTCTCTGATGGTCTGAAGCTATAGTAGTATGCACACTAGAGCACCTCCAGGACATAATTTGGGGAACCTTGTGGCCTACTGCTTTCTCATTTGAAACTTTGAATAATAACATTTTGTATAACTTAAATCCAGTGTTCAGTTGTTCAACAGCTTCTAAATCCTGTTATCCCTCTTACTCTGAAGCATTCCAGACATGAAATGTAACAATTTATTGTACTTTCCTTCTACCTAGGATGATGTATCACTGATGAAAGAGCTGAAATTGAATCACTACAGGTTCTCCATCTCCTGGCCTCGAATCATGCCAACTGGAATTAGGTGTAAGTAACATGACATCTGGCTTCCATTTTGATATTTGATAATAATATAAAACACTAATATTTAAGACCTGTGTTTGCAGTTGACCATGTGAATGAGAAAGGAGTGAGGTATTATGATGTGCTTATTGATGAGCTGCTTGAAAATAAAATCACTCCTATTGTGACCCTGTATCATTGGGACCTCCCACAGGTGTGTTTTCATGGTTTTTAATGACAAAACAATCCGCGCCAAAACAGCAATAGTGATGGAGAGTAATAGAAGCGCACTACAAAAACTTGACTTCAGTGACCTAATTCGGGCCTATAGTATATAAATGACCACAAAACTAGCAAACTAGAAAAAATATTTACAGCGGAAGTGTCCAGAACTCCAAACATTTGAGCACAGAAGCCAGTCACCTCAAACAAGCTTGGTCGTTTTCAAAATGGTCACGTGAGTCACTTAGTCAACCAAAAAAAATCTGTGTGGTGTAAGCTAAATAAATGTCAAAACTTAATTTCGAATTTAAAACTACAAGTTTTAGATGCAATGAAGTGTTTTAACATAGTGCAAAAACATAAGTATTATGTTAAACTGATGTAAATGTAAAAGGAATGTAAAAAATAATTCACAGACATAAACTGTCTACTGAGCTGAATTTGAAACTTAAAAATTAATCCCAGATGGCCTGACTCTAGAAGCCTGTTAAGCAGATTTTGATTGAACCCTAACAGATAGATCTACTCAAATATGTCATAACACACTGACATGGCAAGAAGTTTTAATGAGCTAAAACGTTTTAGATTTTAAAATGGGTTACTAATATGAAGTATTCCTATTTCTCTATTTTATAAAAAGATAAAATAGCCTACTGTAATTTGATCTTTGGTGTAGTGTGCACCAGCCAACCGCATGCCAATTGCTGTCTCTCTCAGCACTTCTCTCTATTTGAAATGAACAAGGCACTTGCACATGTCAGATACTTTATGAAACCACTTTTGTTCCTGTCAAAAGCATGAAAGTAAATCTTTCATGGGCTAAATGTGTCTTA
The DNA here is from genome assembly GCA_900490495.1 of Danionella dracula. Lineage (NCBI taxonomy): Eukaryota > Metazoa > Chordata > Actinopteri > Cypriniformes > Danionidae > Danionella > Danionella dracula. The sequence goes on along the minus strand of UELW01000178.1, from coordinate 5,241,748 downwards.
AGACAGTTTTCTTACATCACAGATTGGAGCACAAGCCTAAGTCTGTGTGTGATTTTTTTCTTTTTAAAGTCCCAAATGAAGCTTGTATATGTTCAGCCTTTAATTCTTGACACACTGAAGAATAATTATGTTAGCATTGAGGCAATCATTGGCAATAAGGTGAGATTTGAAGCAAAAATGACATGACTGAAATATGAACAGTATCCTCATTATGCATTTACTGTAACATTGAGAAAAGAGTAATCAAATCTCATTATCGTATAATTCAAATCAAGTGACATGATTTTTAAAAATCTTTACGAGCCAGGGCCTTTCAGCATGTCTTTTCTGCTGTATTGTGTGGCATTTTTAACATCGGAGTCAATCGGAATCTGCACTGCTCCCAATATATCCTCTAGTGGACCGTCGATGAACCGCAGATAACTTAATTTGTTACTTGTCCTTACTTTTTGCATCCAAAGGAACAAAGAGTGTCCAATTAATTAAGATTCATAAATGTGTTTTTGAATTTATAAGTATTAATTTGAGTCCCACCATCAGATCCTGCAAATAAATTAGTTCGACCATCAAAAATTTGCAAACCTGCTTTAGTCAACACTATTAATAAGACAGTTTTTATGGTGCTTTCACACTTCTTAGTCTGGACCAAGAGGAACAACTCATTTTGAAAATAAAGAAAATAAAATCATGCAGTCATGGGACATAAAATAACTCATTCATTGGTCAGATATGGCAATGAACAACTTTCAGATTTTTTTTTTGTCTGCGAAATAACAAAAGGTAAAGGTAAAATGGAACATCAGTAACATAACATAAATCCCAATCAAGTAGGTCACTGTGATTGTTTTATTGGCTTAAAAAGTGTCAGTAAAGTGTTTTTTGTCAGGTTTGTTTAAACCTATATGTGCTGATATTAAATCAAACTAAACAAGGAAGGCGTTAAAGCACTCCAATGTCTCTAAGTGATGTTTACAAACAAAGTTTCTGGAGTAGCGCGTGCAGTCAATTAGCGTAGGGAGGTCTATCTATTATAGGAGTTCTACCCTTTTTAAAGCATCAGTTCGCCAAATCTCATTGAACATTCAACAGCAAAATAAACCCTCCACAATCCACAATTATTCCTGAAACTGAAGCCCTCCTACCACCAACTCCGCTGGTATGTGTTTATGCACGGCAAATTCTGCTTGAGCTACCAAGGCTAATTTATGCAAGTGCGCCCTCGTGAAATCAACAATAAGTATGTTGATGAAGTTGTAAGATAAAAACTTTGTTTGAGTTAAATGTTTGGAAACCCTCAAAGAGTTGACAAAGATTTGCAGAATTGGAATACAAACAGATGCATGTTCACACAAGTATACAAATTCTTAAACAACAAAAAATTAACACCATATGCTTTACAAATTTAGCATGAACTGGCTTTAAGTATAGTATAGGTCAAAAAAACACTCACCTATCCCAATCCTTAGCCATCCAGAAGATTCCAGAATGTCTACCATATGAACAGTGCAATTTGAAGTCCTTATAAGCTTTTTTTTGGACAAGTTTTGTTTTCTCATGATGTCTGCATATTTCAACAGGTTTTGCAGGATAAGTATGGTGGATGGCAGAACATCAGCATGATTCATTATTTCAATGATTTTGCCAATCTGTGCTTCGAAAGATATGGCGACCGTGTGAAACACTGGATTACTTTTAATAACCCATGGGTATGCTCTCTGCAATGATCTCTTATGAATTAGACCACAGTTAATAAATATTTTCAAAATGCTTTGTTGTTCTAATGTGCATCAGTCTGTGGCAGTGGAGGGTTATGAAACTGGAGAGCATGCTCCAGGGCTGAAGCTCAGGGGAACTGGGGCCTACAGAGCTGCCCACCACATCATTAAGGTAACACATAAATCCATTGGCAATTGAATTGAACATCACAGGACCCTGTTAAGAGCAGTATTGTTTATATTGTATTAACAACAGGCCCATGCTAAAGTGTGGCACACTTATGATTCTCAGTGGCGAAGCAAACAACAAGGTATGGCCTTCCTAAAACCCATTATATTTATTAAAACTACAATCATGGAATCTGCTTCTGTTTTTTTCCTTCTTCGAGGAATGGTTGGTATTTCTCTGTCGGTGGATTGGGGAGAACCAGTGGATATCACTAACCAGAAAGACATTGAGGCTGCAGAGAGATATGTACAGTTTTACATCGGCTGGTTTGCAACACCCATCTTCCACGGAGATTATCCTCAAGTGATGAAAGATTTCATAGGTACGGTGATTGCAAGCAAGAGTTTGAGAATGAAACAGCACAGCATATTAATGGCAACTTTGCATCAAAGGCAGGAAAAGTTCACTACAGGGTTTGGGAACTTCCCGTCTTCCCACATTTTCCTCTCAAGAGAAGAGCTACATCAAAGGCACCTGTGACTTCCTTGGTGTGGGACATTTCACAACCCGTTACATTACACAAAAGAGCTTTCCTTCAAATCGTGGAACCACATACTTCACAGATCGTGATGTAGCTGAGCTTGTTGACCCAAGGTGGCCTGATCCTGGTTCAGAGTGGCTCTACTCTGTTCCCTGGGGCTTCCGTCGACTGCTCAACTTCATAAAGGTGCAGAAAGGGAACCATGTCATTTTATTCCATGAATGTTAACGTTTTATTTAATTTTAGCAAGAATATTGCAATGCCATAATTAACAGCACACAAAAAGATAATGTTTTAGCTCATGCCGTACTGGGAAACAGCGACAATAATGACATCAACTACTGTCAGATGATTGAGCAGAATAATTCACACAATCTTGGTAAATGCTCAAGAAACAAGACTGCGTTTTTTTTTACATTTTAAAGACTCAGTATGGGAACCCCATGGTCTTCGTCACTGAGAACGGGGTTTCAGAGAAAATGATGTGCACAGAACTTTGTGATGACTGGAGGATACAGTATTACAAAGACTACATCAACGAAATGTTAAAAGGTACAGGGTGAAATACAAGGTTACAGGACAAAAAAAGCAGTTTGACCTCTGATGAACTCAAAGTTTTTTTTTAATGCAGCTATTAGGGATGGAGTAAATGTAAAAGGCTACACTGCCTGGTCTCTGCTGGACAAGTTTGAGTGGGATGAGGGCTTTTCAGAGCGGTTCGGCTTGTTCTACGTGGACTTCAAGAACCAAAACAAACCCCGCTACCCCAAAGCCTCGGTTCAGTTCTACAAGCGCATTATTCAGTCTAATGGATTCCCCAACCAGAGAGAGGTACGCATGAATGTGTGAGAGTGTGCGTATATAATTTGTTCTAAACAGCCTATAGGTCATAGCCCATAAAAGTTTAATGGAATAGCAGGTTACTATAAATAACTACATTGTACCCATTTACTATAAATAAAATTATCCAACTATAATGTATGACTCCACCAAATGCCCTCCCTTTTGTTACTTTTATAAACTATTCTACATTGTAGAAATTCCAAATGCAAGTTACAAATGTTTATTATCAGATTATATAAAAACAAAGCACTTCTTTAAATTGAGTAGTTATACTCATTATACACATACACAAGTATAATAAAGTATACCAGTAATAAAGATAATAATGACAATTATTTTTTGCAGCAAGGTTCACCTGGCAAAGTCTTCATCTGGAAGATGATAAATTTGCTTCATGAAACAATGATTACGTTCTGAATCCTTTGCAGGTTGAAGCCTGGAAGAGGAAATCAACAGAAACATGTTCCACTAGCAATCAGCTCCTGGCAGCAGGTCAGTGATCATTGATTCTTAGTTTTAGAATTTTTGTAAAAAAAAAAAAAAAAAACTTCTCATGTCCATCACAAAAAAAAGAAACCATTTAGATCCTAAATCTTTTAGAAACCTCCCATAATACTTTATTTTCCTCTTCAGCTGACTGGAAATCATTTTACCAAAGTGTTAAATATTTAAAAAGTTCAACATGCTTTTTTTTACACACACATTTCAATTTTTAACTACTTTAAAAAAAAACTTGAGCAATACTTTCCAGGGTAGCTATTTTCAGTTATAAACCATGTATTGATTGAAGCTTAAAAACTACAAAAGTTAAAACATTATAGTATTAAATTAATAACAAATAGTATAATGTTTTTTTACATTTCAAATAAATATCTAAATACAATACCAATAATTGATACTTTTATCTTATGATAAGTAACACACTGTCTTAACTATAATCTTGTAATTAATTTCCATTTTAAGACATTTAGTTAGTTAATGGTAAGTAAGTGGCCATCTCCAACTTTAAACCTTCCACCTACACTACCAGTAAAACATTCCATAACGCTTTTTCACTATTTCCATGACTATTTACATCAGGGGTCTCAATTCCCAGAAAGACATGCACAGTTTTGCTCCAACCTTGCCTGAATACACCATTTAAGCTCTTCTTAGCTTGTTCAAATGTACTGGTGTGTCTCTTGAAGCAGGGTTAAAACAAAACCCAGCAGGCTGGAGACCCTGGATTACATCAAATTTGTACATTCTATGGATTTCTTCAAAACTGTTGTAAAGCCATTTTGAGTGACCTAAAGCTCACAGAAGAAAACCCCAAGTGTGTAAAGCAATGATCAGAGTGCAGGGAGTTTGTTTTAAAGAAATGTTTTAGGTTCAATTCACACATATCTTTTTACTGCACAGTTAAACAGGTGATCCTTCAGTTTTAAGGTCTTCAATGTACATTAAAAAAGCCTTCGTTACATAAGAAGCTATGTCCAAGGTTTTGAATTCTACTGAAATGCTTTCTTTCTTTTGTCCTATTATGAACAATATGGCTACTGAGTGTATTGTGAGCTTGTGCAGACCATTTCTCTCTCTCTTCATTAGAGGAACAGCGGAATACGGCAGCAAATATTCTTAAACTTATTCATGGTAAGTTGTCGCATATATCCACACAGTGAGGAGAATGAAACTAACCCTTTGACAGCTCTGGTTGTGTGCAGTGTAGAGACTACATTTTAAAGCCGAAAGTGTGTCTGTTTCAGATCCTTTAACCAGCCACATGGAGATGGTGACGGAGGTTGTGGTTCCCACTGTGTGCACTCTTTGCATTTTAATCAGTGCTGTACTTCTCATGTTTCTGCTGCGTAATCACAACTAGCTCAGATTGATAAAATACTATACTTTTTCTTTATTGACATTGTATGCATTCAAGGATGAGGAGGGAGACATTTACATTTTAATCTAAATACAACTAAAATTCACAAATGACATTATTTTGGCGTGGAAGTTCAAGTGCATTTTCAGTTTATTTATTTTTAATATTTTAGAACTTTTAATTGAACTTGTTCTTTTATAAATGAGTACATTTAAATATATATACAATAAATGATTTTCTTGTTGTTGGAGATCAGTGAGTTTTTTTTTCACATCAAAGTAAAAAAAGTTCAGAAAATTCTGATTCAGTATTACAAAAACAAATTCAAATAATGATGTGATTTACATTTGAACAATTCTGACAGATCTGTTATAAAGTCAAATAAAGTTTGGCTGGCTGAAAATGAAAGGTAATGAAACAACAACTCTAAATATAATTGTGTTTTACATTACTCAAAATATTTAACTATCCCAACCCAATAAATATTTTGGGCTCCATCTGTTTTATTCTTTTTAACTTGTGAAAGGACAATGTAAATATGTATTCTGTTAAAGTGATAATCGAACAAGAATACCGAAAGAGGTTTAAAGCACACGTTTCTTCTAGGTTTCCAGGATTAGCAGGAAAGTGAAGAGGGTTGTGCGATCCATGGACACAGAAGCAAAAACGTTTGTTTCTTAGAGCTTTTGCTGTCCGGAACTGCAAGAAAAAGAAACTTCTGTTTTGATCTAATTACAATCTTTGTGAGAACACAATATTTTGTTCTCCCATCCTTTTTTTACCCAAAGAACCATATACATTTAGGGGCACAATAGGCTATTTTACAGAATATGATTCATGTCTATTTGTGCCTTCATTTTCCAAAGCATATGATGACGAAGATATTCATATCAGAACAATTTCAGGTTTATGCATATTCTTTAGCTTCTCTGCAGCAGAATGTTAGAATGTTAACAGGGTTGAATTCATTTGCAGTCGCAGATAAAAGGAGTTTATTCAAGAGTATCTGAAAAAGTTAGAATGCATACATTCTGAAACCAAAAACTCTTCATTCCTGTTGTTCCTGCTAAAGCCTTTACACAAAAAATCTTAGCATTTCCATAAGAGGAATTAATTTAAATACACTTGCTCTAGGTTATTCATGGATTGTGTATTTCCCAATGCCATTTTAGGTTTTCTTTCTTTCTTTCTGCAAATATCAGTCTACAAGTCAACATAAAAAACAAAACACAATGAGCTACAAATTGCTAGTTAACGGAAAACTAACCTATGTGCAGTGTGAGAACTTGTTTGATAGATATAAGGTCTGAAGTTACATTTTACACCATGCTGCAGTAACCCTGTCTCAATACACTTCATTTCTAATACTACAAATATGTGAGGAAGCTTGAAACAAAAACGCATAAGCACAAACATTATGTCTCAAAATTAAACTCAGCTTTTAAATCAAATATTATTTTAAGATTAACACTGTTCTTGACTACCTATGTTGAACTTTTACATGCTGTACCTTTAATGTGACAAAGATTTTAGTTTAGGCAAATTAGCATTACAGGAGTCTTACCATCATTAAATAAAGTTGACGAGACTGCAGCTCACCACAGTCCTATAGTAAGCCATCTTTTCTCCATTCACAGTGTCATCCAGTGATACATCTGAGTGGAGAAACCAATTGAAAGCTTGGATAAGGTTGGCGTATCATCAATAAATAAATAAATCAACTGCATGCTTCACCTAAGTCAAATGTAACATGGTCCACATGGGGCTTGTCACTGAGGCACAATGATGTTTTGGCTTCCTTCGGCCCCTGACCCGAGGATACCTCCACGGCCCATGAGAAAGGCTGCTCTCTGACAGAACATAAATTAAAGTTTTTTTAAACACAATATACATATATCAAATGCCAAGGAAGTAAGAACTTCAGAAAACTCACTTCTCGTAAAAGTAACTAATGAGTGCAGGTTTAATTTGCAACTGGAAGACATGGTTCTCATCATAGTCGGCTGTTTTATAGTACTGCAGGCAGGACCTGACAGAAGAAAAAAATACATTCGAATTACCTGTGGTAAATAACAATATCAGGAGGCATAACATTAGGAACAACGCACCAGTATTGTTTTGCCAACTAGCTTAAAATTTCAATTAAGTAAATCTATTTAACTCCCAGCAGTCTGCAGAATGTGTTTAAAAGATTTGCAGACTAGAAAAACCTGTATTAGCTACTAACAACATCAAGCTACACCAGTCACTACACTTGAGCCTTAAAAATCTACAATTTAATGATTTTTGGATTATTTAAGCTCATCGCATCAGACAATCGCTTAAAAAGCCCCATTTTCTAAAAACACAAAAAAGAACATTATGACTACAAAAAAAAAATTATATGAAGTTTTGACCTGGTAAGGAAGCAGAAAGTTTGACATTGTGAGTTCTTTTAACCTCTCTGGACTGAATAATAATAATAATAATGTCATGCAAGATCTTGGCTCCAATGAAGGCGAGACCTTAACTATGGTACTAGCATGATTCATAGACTTAGTCCAAGGAACGGTCCCAATTGAAGTTATTTAAATGCTACTATTTGAGTTTGTTTCTGGGAATGTACAAGAATTGTTTACACTATCACTTTTTCTAAATATTACAGTAATTTATATGGTGTATTTCACATTCTATAAGAATGTGCTTTAAAAGATCATGTTGGATCCATTTCATACTAATATATTCTGTTTTGGCACCTTTGGTCTATACTGAGATTATAAAATGATAAATAGGCAAATAAATCATACATCTACATTAATGACAGAAAACTCACTGAGTAAAAAGGAAAAGTCGCTCGTGTGGAAGACTGAGGAAAGTACTGCAGGTGCCCAAAATCTCCAGTAGGTGGTGCAGTTTCCTCACTCGAATTACCTGCTCCTGCAGATCCACTTCCGTGTCCAAGTAGTAACTCTATAAGCATCAGATTATATGCGGATCCATTTATTCAAATACTGTATTCTGAGCAAGAAATACATTTGAAAACCATTGTTATCGTTTCATTTAAGATCATCTCATTCTTCTCATAATGTGATCTCTTTTTACAAATTGTTATATTAATAATTCATATAGTAATTTACAGATGAGAGTAGTCAATTTGTTAGTTGTACTTGATTACAAAAATTAAAACATTTTTCCTACCAAATAATTGAAAGTTGTAAGCTCCTTTCCTGGAACAGATAAAAAAAGACTTTTTTTCACGCCACATTTATTTGTAAAGCACATTTGACACACATCAGCAACTTTAAAGTTTAACTTTAAACTCACACGTCTGCTTTAAAGTATTGCTATATTATATTGAGTATTTAGATTTTCCTCATAGATTTCCTCATATTGGCAGTACCAGTAGTATTTTCACTATTGTTCCCCTGTTTATAGATCACACATCACAGGCAGACTTCTGCAATGGCGGCTTGAGTTATAAAACACATCTGTACTTAAGCTGAAGTATTTGTGCTACAGCGATCAGTCCCATCTCATCACCTGATGAATCAACTCTCGTGATTATGCATGCACCCAGACTCTGACATTTGTTTGGGATGTCACACTTAACTTGTGCAAATAGCAAGTGTGATCAAGAAATGAAAAAAGGCACTGACAAATTACTAATAATAAACTATATCAAGTCCAAATTATTTTTTCTTAGGTTTTCTAATAACAAAACCAAATATTTTAGTCACATACCAACAAGGTAGTTGATAAAGTCTTTCCTGATCTTGTCCAACCCCAGTTCCAGGAGCATATTGGCAGGTGTAAGGCCAGTGAGAGGAACATCATCTATTTGCTGCTGGTACGACTGCAGGATTAACTTACTCAGGGTGCTGTTGCTATCTTTATGAATCTACATGGGTTAACATCTTCATTAGTTATCAGATTCACCATAGTCACACAGAAATACATGTAAATCAATGCTATTTTTGTTGCAACTGAGATTCTACGCACCCACGGTTTGATTTTTCCAAGTTTTACTGCTTTAACAACAAGTTTCATACATTCTGCGATGTCTTGATATGAAGTGACACCTATAATGAAATAAAATCACTAGACCGTAACACAGAAATCTTTCTTGTTGTATTTGCAGAGAAAGAAAAGTTATACTTACTCCTTCTCATCTTTTCCCAGAGTTGTTCTGTGAAGTCCAGATCTCCTCTCTCAATTATCATTGAGCTGAATGCAGCCTCTGGTTTAGCTTTCTGTTTTTAAAAGAAAGTTCAGACAAACATTCTCATGTCCATACTGTTGAACACTGAGTGAGACATTTCATATTGACATACAAAGGAAATAATTATTTATATAGGGAACTAACCATTTCCATGTATGATTACATTACCTCAGAAGCTTTAATATTATGTCCAGTCACTGCATTAGCAAGTTTCTCAAGCTCTATAACAAGATGGAAAAAATGAGAACATAAACTTCACACACCATGTTGGATTTCAGTCATTTGGACTACAGTTTCAATGTAGCCTAATAGTAGCCATAATTTGTTGTGTATTTTGTTATTACAATATATGTATTTGTATGTATGTAATAAACATTCTTTACCCTTAATGAGTGCCCTGGTTAGGTCAACTGCTGACTGAGTCTCCATTGGTTCTAGCCATTCAATTTCTCCAGTACGCAAACCCTCTGCCAGAGCCTATAAATAAATATTGCGCAATATATTAACGTGATATAATATAATGTGATTATAATGCAAGTCTTTTCTAAAAATAACATAAATAGGTGGGAGAGCCTTCTTTGTTGCTGCAACTTTGCTCTGGAACAAGCTCCTCGAACTGTTGTCTCTTTTAAATTTTTTTTTTGAAAATGCTCCTCTATAGACAGCCCTTGCAACAGTAATGGTGCTATTTGGTCTGTGTTTTGTCTGTCTGTTTGTATGTTTGCATCTCTTCAAAAAATTGTTGTAGATTTTGTTTAATTGAATAAACACAATTATTACTTACCAAAAGGAACTTCATTTCTCTGTAGGTCTGATACAATGGACTCCTTATATCTCCAATTGAAACTTTGATTTTCTACAAGTAGCCAAACAAAAATAACATTTATTTAACTATCTAAATATGTAACAACAACAAAATTCACTGAGACTGATGATGAATCATTTGAGCACCAGATTAGCTTTAGACGACAATGGAGGACACTCCAAAATTCTCCCCACGTTGTTCCATGTCAGATTTGCAACGACACTGCTCTGGGACTCAAATGCCAAGCTTTCCTCTTTCAATGAGCAAAACAGGTTGTACTGTGCATAACCTTTTGTGACCACCTGATAAAACAACCCAGATGATATTTAAGAAATACAAATTAAAAAAAACTATAAAAACAGCAAGGACAAAAATGCATGAAAACATTTCCTACTGTAGATGTATGATGTAGGTTCTGATGTTTTCTATTAAGTTCTTCCAAAGAAGGGAAATCGGTTTCATCTATTGAAGGACCTGCCAAACATTGTGAGACATGGTTTAGTTTCTGGATGGAACCGTAACCTGTATTTTTTTAGTACAAATATACTTGTGGTTACTTATAATTATACGGTACAAATGTATTGTGCCTCTAACTTTGATTTTGCGACAACAATTTAAAGTTCTCATAAAAACAACCAGAAAGTAATGAGTTTGTCTTTACCTTTGCAGCAGACTGTGTACAATTTAACCCCGATGGTTTTGTTCTCACTATAGATCATTTCAGCTCCAAGCCAAGCAGTGGAGCATGGATCTGACTTGTCACATCTAACCCACAGAGGGTGTAGATTCTCTGGGGCTTTCACCTTGGTCATCATGGGGTTGTGAGCCATGGTGTACCATGACAACAACTGCCTAGGAGAATAGAGCAAGTTTCCATTATTCAGAGCACAGATACTGGCATTTCATATCAACGATAAAATGAGTATGTTCTATGTAATTCGATTTTATATTAAACCTTGCTTTCATGATGGAAAGTGGCTGAGGCCCAATATCTTCTGCAACTCCCAAGAGTACATCCTCTCCATAACTGTTATCTTCTGACATTTTCGAGGCTTCTGGATCACACTTTGGTTGCTTTAGACAAAAATGCACATTACTTAAAATGTTCATTGCATATTTGAATACACTCTTTTCAACTGTTATACTCTTTTTGTGAAAAGACTTTTCAGTAAAATTAAGACATAGCAATGTTTTTGTAAAACTTACAGCTTTTTCACAAATAAATGTGAAGAGACTTTTATCACCGACCACATGGTGCAATAGCGGTTCCTTCTTTACCAGCAGTAAAGTTACTGCGATGTCATCCTGTAATGAAAAATAAACATTTAAACTCGGAATAGCATTGCTTCAGACCAGTTACTTGTAACATTACCATAATCGTGCGGACGTCTTCAATAGCATCTTGAAACTGCCTAATAAAAACAGAGGCATAAACTAACATAACGTCACACACAACTTATATGCACTCGCAGATGCGTTAACAAGACAGAGGAGCACTAACCAGAACATTAACATTACTTACTTTAAAAACTTCACAAAAGCGTTCGCATCCGCAACTATTTTTCCTGCCATTGTAATCGTTTAAACACGTAAGTTGGACGAATTAAAAACTCGATTTTTCAAACACATAAGATTACAAATGCTACCTTATTTGATTACAGCGCGCCAAATGAACGTCGTTTGCGTAATGACGCAAACATGCTCGTTCCACGCACGCATTGACTGTGAATTACACATTGACTATATAAGACACTACTCTTGTTTTAAAAAGTGTTTTAATGAACGAATATTTTATATACCACTTAAATTACACATAATAACTATTATTATATAAAAAACTTAAACTTAATTGTTGTTTATCAACTTACTGAATGTAACTTACTTCACTATCCGCCTCCTTCCGCTAATAAAATAGTACCACTGCCAAAGTGTGTTAAGCGTAATTTATTGTGCGCGATTCACTTTAAAACGCGCAGCATACAATAATAATTTAAATATATGCACTCTTGGTACAATATTGCTTTCATACAGTAATGTACAATATAAAAGCAATACGAATGTTTTGGCGGAAGTGACATGGCTCGGATGTATATGAAAATACCGGTGGAGTGGTTTACACTTCCTTTTCCTCCGTGGCCGCCTAAGCGTTAGGACTCTCGTGTGGCGAGCCGTGAAAGCTTGCTAAAATGGTGAGCTACCCGTATTGAGTTTGACCTAAGTTAGGGCTCTCAAGTTATCGGGCTATGTTTAGGGGTCGACTAGTGTGCATGCTTCAAGTAACGTTTGTAAATGTATGAATCACATGATGGCTAGCTCGTATGCTCACGTTGCAGTGTCCGGGAGCCATTTTGATATCAAAGCGTCGTGAATACACGTGTCTCTTTGAGTAAGCATTTGACGACGGATTCGAATTAATTGTAATCTAATCTGAGTTAAACGTATATTTTACACTGCATTTAGTTTTTGGTTAGTTTCTTAGATCGTTTAAACTTATGCTTATCGGTGAGCCCCAGCTGCGAAGTTGACACTGAAGGATGACGTTCGCACAATTACTCGAAATCTGTAATTGGTTAATCATATGTCCATGATTTTGTGTCGATGTACTTTGTTTTGAAGACGTTAAAATGGCTCGTTTCAGACGTGTTCTTGCTGTTAAACGCATGCCACCCTTTATCACAACGCTTGTTCGTTTAATTAAAGTGTGTGTTTGCCTACATTACTTACTGTAGCAATTTCTGATAAACACATAAAAACGTTAGATGAAAACTCCTCTGATTGTGTAATTTGCGTCTGACTCCACGCACAGGGACAGAAACCTTTTGACACATACTGGCTTGGAGGGTTGATGATTATTTACTCTAAAGAGGATCACATGTTTGTTTGACTCCCCAGCTTATTGCCTTAATGTGCCTAAGCATATATTTGTCGATGTTAGTTAAACATGGATTAAACACATGTATTCAAAAAAAAAAATTTTTTTTATTAACACTTAAATATTCAGTCATCTCACTGAAATTTTGTCCAGAAATTAGTTTATTTGGGAATTATTAAAAGTGGCGCTGTGGGTAGCATGGTCGTCTCACAGCAAGAAGGTTGCTGGTTCGAGCCTTGGCTGGGTCGGTTGGCATTTCTGTGTGGAGTTTTCATGTCCTCCCTGTGATCACGTGGGTTTTCTCCGAGTGCTCCAGTTTCCCCACAAGTCCAAAGACATGTGGTATAAGTGAATTGAGTAAGAACGATTGTCCATAGTTAAAGTGTGAATGAGTGTGTGTGTGAATGTTTCCCAGCGATGGGTTGTGGATGGAGTTGCGTCCACGCATAAAACGTGTGCTAGAGGAGTTGGCGGTTAATTCCGTTGTGGCGACCCCGAAAGAGGTAAAGCCGACATGAAAATGGATGGTAATTATTAAATTAATAAGTTGTTGGCCTAGAATCAGGGTGGTTTTATCTTCAAAAGATTTGGGGACTAAAATGGTGTTTGTTTGTTTGTAGGCTTGTGCCCGACCATTGGTCACGGTTTACTCTGAGAAAGGGGAACTTTCTGGAAAAAATGTGGTTATGCCTGCTGTCTTCAAGGCTCCCATCCGCCCTGATGTGGTGAACTTTGTGCATACCAACATGCGCAAAAACAAGCGTCAACCTTACGCTGTCAGCGAAAAGGCTGGTGTGTTTAAATTCACAATTATATGTTTGAAGGCTTTCAATTATATTTCTAATTTCAAATGGATTAAGTTGTTTCTGTTTTACAGGTCACCAGACTAGTGCTGAGTCTTGGGGCACTGGAAGAGCTGTCGCCCGCATCCCTCGTGTTCGTGGGGGTGGCACCCATCGCTCTGGCCAGGGTGCTTTCGGAAATGTATCCTGAACTTGGTTTTTGATGTTAGCAAAGCCTGCGATGATGGTGTAATTTGCGTCTGACTCCACGCACAGGGACAGTTGCCTGCTGTCAAATCCTGGCCTGGATGTTTGAGGATTATTATCTCTGAGCAGGTTCAGATGTTTCTGTCTTTGAAATTTGAATGTTTAGCAAACTTTTTAAACTAGGTTCCAAATCCAAGCATACTTTACCCTTGGAACATTTCAAGCTATTCCTAGCAAGATGTGTGACTTACAAGTCGGCACAGCGTTAAGAAAATCTGAAAAGTATACAAGGCAATGTATTGCAAGATACAGTGCGACCCGGAACGACTTTACTGTGGAAGGAGAATATCACTATTTGGTAATAATTGAAGTTCCATTTTTTATATATAGATTTTTCGGGTCTCCATGCCTGATATAACTTTAAACTAACATTATCTTAAATAAAAAAAAAAGTTAAATGGTTCCCAGTGTGAAACACCATCAAGTGGCTGAGGAGAAGAGAGCTGGGAACGGACACTTAGCTTGGAAAGAAATGTCCGGTTGCCCTGCTCTACCTTCGAAGTTTAGCTTAAGCAGTGAGAAGAATAATTGCATGAATATTTAGCATTTAGTTGTAATATGCCTTTTAAAAATATTAAATATTCCCAATTAATAAAACAGCTGATATTTCATAAGTTACTTATGATGTTCTTGTTAAATATATTGACGCTTAACTCACTGTAGATGTGTCGTGGTGGGCGCATGTTTGCCCCTACTAAGACCTGGCGCCGTTGGCACCGCAGGATCAACGTTAAGCAGAAACGTTATGCCCTGTGCTCTGCCCTGGCTGCCTCTGCTCTGCCTTCACTCGTCATGGCCAAAGGTGAGCAAAGGCATGTTTTCTTTTGAAGATGAAACATTTTTGGTGTTTTAAATGTGTATCTCTCTAAATATGCACCGTGCTCCTATTAAGTGGCTTGTCAACCGTTGTTTTTCTGCTCAGTCCTGTGTAATAGAAGCCTCAGTTGGAAATAAGTCAAAATCAGAAGCAGATTTTAATTGATAATGTTTCTCTTTATAAAAAGCTATAAATGTAGATCAACAAGACTTGAGATTACAGAAATCAACCTCAAGCTTTTTTTTTTACATCAACTCAAACAGTTTTGTTTGAATAGGGCTTTGTGTCCATTTCACACGTTTTATTTACAAATGTACAGTGTTTTTTTTGTGTCCCTAATACTTAGGCTTCTGCCATACTTGACAGCTCCATCCCTCAGGGGAATTCCCCTTCATCAGAACAATCTATAAATATAATGACATTACATAAGACTACATAAGATTTGTCAAAAAAATTGGCAAAACATAAAATAAAAATATGGATTGAAGCAAAATTTCGTTGAATTCTAGAGCATGAGCAGTAATAAAGCAATGTTATATAATCGCAATTAGAAAAATTACAGTATATTTTGGAAGACTTTGTTATAAAGCTGTGAACAAACCCTGTGTATTGAAAATTGTATTACTTACTGTGGCTGAGATGGTGGCATGCGCCCCCTGCTTCCTGCTGTCTTTCCTCTTCCACAAATCTCCCAGAGGTTCTCCTCACAATCTTTCAATGAAAACTTTAACAAAAGCAACTTTGATTTCAAGATCGCCTTGAATTCTTTCTCTGCTATTTACAAGTGTTTTGACACTAAAATCTAACACCAAGTGTTCCAAAAAACGATAGAAGAATGCGAGGATTATATGAATTATGTTCTTCAGCGCAAATGCAGCAGAAACCTTTAAATACAATGAAAACATTGCCTATACTATTATATGCAAAACAATTTTTTTTATATGAATTCGCCTCTAACAATATTTTAGCTGTTTTAAAGTCATTCACATGTAATCAGTCATGCATCTGTCTCCACTTTTATACGCTCCACAAACTTCCTGCCCCTGGAACACAAACAATACTGTCATTACTGTAATGAAGGTCCTATCAGTTAAAAGAGCTGTTTCTCTATTTTCACACTATCGAAAAAAATTCACAGATTCTGAAACCAATCAGAGCTACGGTAGAGTGAGTCTCCTGGCAAAACGTTACTTGTGTATTCCTGTCACCAGCTCAGACAAACTAGTCTTTCTGACAAAAAAAACCTGTGAACGTTTTACAAATATAGTGCATTATCTAGAAATTATTTTTCTTTACCTTTTGCACATTTAACGTACCTCTTAATTCCAGACATTGTTCACAGACTAGTTTTCCTGGCAAAAAAATAGGCAAACAAAAAAGAATGTGAAAGTTTTACAAATTGTGTTAACTTTCTAGAAGTTGAGGATTTTTGTTTACATTTATCCACAGTCAATGTACGTAACGCCAGACATTGTTTACAGAGTAGTTTTCCTGGCAAAATGTTTTATACATGTTTTAACACAGTCAGACACTGTGTTTAATTGTGTTACAATTTATGTTTTTTCAATAAGTTTGTTTACATTTTGTACAATTACTATACTGTCTCAACTTTTATGTATTTTGCTGTTTTAATTTTAAGGCCAAATCTGCAATCTGTTTTTGTTAATAAACTATACTTTAAACTGTAGTTTAATGGATCCTTTCATTTTTGTGGACTCAGTCATTGTTGAGATGCTCTTTAAAAGCTGGCCGCATTAACAGATTAAATTGAAATATAAATCGTTATCGTTCAATATGGAAACATTTTTATCGAGTCTACACTTTTGCCATATCGCCCAGCCCTACTTGCACACTTATATTAGCCATTATTTCACCCTTTTGGGCCATGTAGCTTCATAGTAGTTTTGAAAGACTGCATTGTATAATCTTGGGTCAATCTCTTCTTGTGTAGAATTTATTGAAGGTTGTAGTAATGCGTATGTGCGTTGTTAATCTAGCTTGTTCGCAATTGTAATGTACTACAGTTATTTTAAGGTTATGATGATAAACCTAGGTTTGTGCGTTCATCTGTGGAGGTTTTATTGAATGGTTCAACAGAGTGATGTGGGAAGACTGCCCTCACTGCTTGTAACTAATGCCATATATTTCAGGACATCGCATTGAAGAGATTCCAGAGGTCCCTCTCGTTGTTGATGATAAAGTTGAGGGATACAAGAAGACTAAGGAGGCTGTTCATCTATTGAAGAAACTGAAGGCTTGGAACGATATTAAGAAGGTATGCCCTTGCTTGATTTATTACTATTGTAAACGCTGTCTTGCCTTTTAACTTGAGTTTGTATTCTCTTCTGGACTCTAGGTTTATGCCTCTCAGCGTATGCGTGCTGGTAAGGGTAAGATGAGAAACCGAAGACGCATTCAGCGCAAGGGACCTTGCATCATCTACAACGAAGATAACGGCGTTACAAAAGCCTTCAGAAACATCCCTGGTATGTGGTGTAGTCTTTTACCAGTTATCTAAAAGTACAAGCTGAACAGGATGAATCTCGATTTTGGGCTGTGTTTATGAATCCGATTAATGTACTTGAGCAAGGCATGTAGTTTATTGGCAAATTAAAATAAAAATTTTCTGTTTTTAGGAATCACCCTGCAGTCTGTAAACAGACTGGATCTGTTAAAGCTTGCTCCTGGTGGACATGTCGGACGCTTTTGCATTTGGACAGAGGGTGCTTTCCGCAAGCTTGATGATCTTTATGGCACTTGGCGCAAAGCTTCCTCTCTTAAAGTGGATTACAAGTGAGTTTCCTTACATCTGGTTTTGTTAAGTTTTGCATTTAAATTACATGCTTATATCTGTTATAATGTAATCATGTTTCTGTAAACCGAGGCCAAAAATCGGTCTTGCTGAAGATAGTTTTGCAGCAATTACCTCATGTTTGTTCAAGAAATTTATTTTAAACCTCTGATTCGTTTTCACAGCTTGCCAATGCACAAAATGACCAATACTGACCTGAACAGAATCATGAAGAGTGAGGAAGTTCAGAAGGCAATTCGTCCTGCCAAGTATGTTTTCAATTTTTTTTTTTTGTTTTTGCTTGATTAAATGAGTGTCCTACTTAAGGTTTGAGTTCTGATTGTGTTAGAAGTCTCCATATTTCTTATGGTTAAGACTGCAGCAGTAAAAAATATTCTTCTTCTCCAGCCACAAGAATACTCGTAGAGTGCTGAAGAAGAATCCTTTGAAGAATCTCAGAGTGATGTTGAAGCTCAACCCCTATGCTAAATCAGTTAGGCGTCGTGCTATCATGGCAAAGAATCCTGATGTGAGTAACTTTAATTGTTTGTTTAAGCATAGTTTTTTTTATTACTATTTGGTGACTTGCTGTAATGTCAAATTTAAATCGTATACAGGTCAAAGCAAAGTTGCTGAAACCTAAGAAGAAGAAGCAGTACATGAAGAACAAGATTCTTAAGACCCGGAAGCGTGCAGCTTTAGCCGCCACAACTGCTCAAGCTTAAGTCTTTTAAACAAGACTGGAGTGCTCAAATAATTTTCAGAATAAAACGATTGACAACTTGCGGGTTTCAGTGTTTTCATTGAAGTCTTTAAACCCAAGTTTAAACTAAATTAAATGTGTTAGACAAACATAAGGGATAATGCTTATTATTATCTCTGCATTTTACCAAAAATTCAGAATACTTCTGGTTGTGGTTTTACACATATTAGAATGCTGTTAGACCTCAAACCTTAAGAATAATCAAATATGTAGTTGCACCTAAAAGTGTTCTCTAGTGTATAAAAACAAGTAATAAAGGTAAACAACTGTTTTCTGATTTATTTACGTGTTTTATGTATTCCATACCAACACAGGTCAGTAAAATTGAATTCTTCATTGCTAAAACTAATGCATGTGAAATTAATTCTTGAAGGCTCAAATATTAACTCATAAAATTATTTAACTGCTGAAATGATTGAGATCAAAAACAGCGTTTTAAAGGTTGATGGCCGCATTCCATGAAGGGCAGTTATAAGCACGCATCCATCATATGTTGGCAGGAAACCTATTTCAGGTCTGTTCTACTTTTCAATAAGATCAGAAACAGTCCTTGCCCTTTATAAACGGTCATAATTGAATTTTATTCCTAGGTTACCAGACTAGTGCTGGTCTTGGGGCACAGGAAAAGCTGTTGCCCGCATCCCTCGTGTTCGTGGTGGTGGCACCCATTGCTCTGGCCAGGGTGCTTTCTGAAATGTATCCTGAACTTGGTTTTTGATGTTAGCAAAGCCTGCGATGATGGTGTAATTTGCGTCTGACTCCACGCTCAGGGACAGTTGCCTGCTGTCAAATCCTGGCCTGGATGTTTGAGGATTATTATCTCTGAGCAGGTGTTTAGAATTTATCATAGTTTATTAATTCAGTCCTCAAAATTTAAAGGAGAACTATTTTGTGTAGGCTTGTGTTTAAAAATATAACTGTAGCCATTATCTTATTTTGCAGTCTGAATGTTTTCTACTATTTAAAATATTAAACCTTAACTCCATTCAATGTTCTAGTGGGTGCATTTTTCCATCCACAGAATCAACAAGAACCTGGAATGTCCTGTCTTCAGTCATGTCAAAAGGTAACAGCACTGTTGAAGCACAAAATTAAAAACCAACCATTAAAAACAGAGATTAATAACATGCACTGTACTTCTATTAAGTGGCTTGCTACTCATTGGCTTTCTGCTCAGTTCAGTGCTAGAGAAACCTCAGTTGCAGATGGGAAAAATCAGAATTGAATATTTATTCCCTTTCGAAGGCTGAGAACAATGTTAAAAAAAATTAAATATTTGCAGTCCAGTTTGTAAAAACTACTATTTTTCCTCTGTCTTTTAGGTGGCAATACTGGGATGTAGATGGCCAGGGTAAAAGAAGTTGAAGGTATATCCAAGCGCAAGGAGGCAAGTGAGTTTTTTTTTTTTTTTTCTACCACTAGATGTCTTAATGCCTGAAAATAATGCACTGTACTTCTATTAAGTGGCTTGCTACTCATTGGCTTTCTGTTCAGTTCAGTGCTAGAGAAACCTCAGTTGCAGATGGGAAAAATCAGAATTGAATATTTATTTCCCTTTCGAAGGCTGAGAACAATGTTAAAGAAATTAAATATTTGCAGGCCAGTTTGTAAAAACTCTACTATTTTTTTTTCCTCTGTCTTTTAGGTGGCAATGCTGGGATGTAGATGGCCAGGGTAAAAGAAGTTGAAGGTATATCTAAGCGCAAGGGACCATGCGTAGTCCATGAGAACACCGGTGTGATGAGCCTTCTGAAATATCCTGGGTAGGTGAGACCTTTAACAGTTACCTAATTTAACAATTTTAACATGATGATATTCACTTCAGGTCCGTGTTTATGAATCCAATGAGTAAAGTGGAAGTTCTGACTTTGCTCAATTACAGTGGATTATAAATTGGTGTCATTTCATGTTAATAAGGTGAGGTGTTTCTCTTCAGGAATCGGCCTGCAGACAGGATCTGTTGAAGCTTGCTCCTGGTGGACATGTTGAATGTCTTTGCATTTGGACAGAGGCTGTCTTCACAAGTTTGATCTCTGTGGCACTTGGCACAAAAAAAACATGTTGCATTAAAGGAGGCAAGTGAGTTCCTTTACCACTAGATGTCTTAATGCCTGAAAATAATGCACTGTACTTCTATTAAGTGGCTTGCTACTCATTGGCTTTCTGCTCAGTTCAGTGCTAGAGAAACCTCAGTTGCAGATGGGAAAAATCAGAATTGAATATTTATTCCCTTTCGAAGGCTGAGAACAATGTTAAAGAAAATAAATATTTGCAGTCCAGTTTGTAAAAACTGTACTATTTTTCCTCTGTCTTTTAGGTGGCAATGCTGGGATGTAGATGGCCAGGGTAAAAGAAGTTGAAGGTATATCCAAGCGCAAGGGACCATGCGTAGTCCATGAGAACACCGGTGTGATGAGCCTTCTGAAATATCCTGGGTAGGTGAGACCTTTAACAGTTACCTAAATTAACAATTTTAACATGATGATATTCACTTCAGGTCCGTGTTTATGAATCCAATGAGTAAAGTGGAAGTTCTGACTTTGCTCAATTACAGTGGATTATAAATTGGTGTCATTTCATGTTAATAAGGTGAGGTGTTTCTTTTCAGGAATCGGCCTGCAGACAGGATCTGTTGAAGCTTGCTCCTGGTGGACATGTTGAATGTTTTTTCATTTGGACAGAGGCTGTCTTCACAAGCTTGATCTCTGTGGCACTTGGCACAAAAAAACATGTTGCATTAAAGGAGGCAAGTGAGTTCCTTTACCACTAGATGTCTTAATGCCTGAAAATAATGCACTGTACTTCTATTAAGTGGCTTGCTACTCATTGGCTTTCTGCTCAGTTCAGTGCTAGAGAAACCTCAGTTGCAGATGGGAAAAATCAGAATTGAATATTTATTCCCTTTCGAAGGCTGAGAACAGTGTTAAAGAAAATAAATATTTGCAGTTCAGTTTGTAAAAACTATACTATTTTTCCTCTGTCTTTTAGGTGGCAATGCTGGGATGTAGATGGCCAGGGTAAAAGAAGTTGAAGGTATATCTAAGCGCAAGGGACCATGCGTAGTCCATGAGAACACCGGTGTGATGAGCCTTCTGAAATATCCTGGGTAGGTGAGACCTTTAACAGTTATCTAAATTAACAATTTTAACATGATGATATTCACTTCAGGTCCGTGTTTATGAATCCAATGAGTAAAGTGGAAGTTCTGACCTTGCTCAAGTACAGTGGATTATTATTGTTTTATTTCATGTTAATAAGGCGAGGTGTTTCTCTTCAGGAATCAGCCTGCAGACTAGATCTGTTGAAGCTTGCTCCTGGTAGACATGTTGAATGTCTTTGCATTTGGACAGAGGCTTCCTTCACAAGCTTGATCTCTGTGGCACTTGGCACAAAAAAACATGTTGCATTAAAGGAGGCAAGTGAGTTTTTTTTTTTTACCACTAGATGTCTTAATGCCTGAAAATAATGCACTGTACTTCTATTAAGTGGCTTGCTACTCATTGGCTTTCTGTTCAGTTCAGTGCTAGAGAAACCTCAGTTGCAGATGGGAAAAATCAGAATTGAATATTTATTCCCTTTCGAAGGCTGAGAACAGTGTTAAAGAAAATAAATATTTGCAGTTCAGTTTGTAAAAACTATACTATTTTTCCTCTGTCTTTTAGGTGGCAATGCTGGGATGTAGATGGCCAGGGTAAAAGAAGTTGAAGGTATATCCAAGCGCAAGGGACCATGCGTAGTCCATGAGAACACCGGTGTGATGAGCCTTCTGAAATATCCTGGGTAGGTGAGACCTTTACCAGTTATCTAAATTAACAATTTTAACATGATGATATTCACTTCAGGTCCGTGTTTATGAATCCAATGAGTAAAGTGGAAGTTCTGACTTTGCTCAAGTACAGTGGACTATAAATTAGTGTCATTTCATGTTAAGGTGAGGTGTTTCTCTTCAGGAATCGGCCTGCAGACAGGATCTGTTGAAGCTTGCTCCTGGTAGACATGTTGAATGTCTTTGCATTTGGACAGAGGCTGTCTTCACAAGCTTGATCTCTGTGGCACTTGGCACAAAAAAACATGTTGCATTAAAGGATGCAAGTGAGTTCCTTTACCACTAGATGTCTTAATGCCTGAAAATAATGCACTGTACTTCTATTAAGTGGCTTGCTACTCATTGGCTTTCTGCTCAGTTCAGTGCTAGAGAAACCTCAGTTGCAGATGGGCAAAATCAGAATTGAATATTTTTTCCCTTTCGAAGGCTGAGAACAATGTTAAAGAAAATAAATATTTGCAGTCCAGTCTGTAAAATCTGTACTTTTTCACCTCTATCTTTTAGGTGGCAATGCTGGGATGTAGATGGCCAGGGTAAAAGAAGTTGAAGGTATATCCAAGCGCAAGGGACCATGCGTAGTCCATGAGAACACCGGTGTGATGAGCCTTCTGAAATATCCTGGGTAGGTGAGACCTTTAACAGTTATCTAAATTAACAATTTTAACATGATGATATTCACTTCAGGTCCGTGTTTATGAATCCAATGAGTAAAGTGGAAGTTCTGACCTTGCTCAAGTACAGTGGATTATTATTGTTTTATTTCATGTTAATAAGGTGGTGTTTCTCTTCAGGAATCAGCCTGCAGACTAGATCTGTTGAAGCTTGCTCCTGGTGAACATGTTGAATGTCTTTGCATTTGGACAGAGGCTGTCTTCACAAGCTTGATCTCTGTGGCACTTGGCACAAAACATGTTACATTAAAGGAGGCAAGTGAGTTTTTTTTTTCTACCACTAGATGTCTTAATGCCTGAAAATAATGCACTGTTCTTCTATTAAGTGGCTTGCTACTCATTGGCTTTCTGCTCAGTTCAGTGCTAGAGAAACCTCAGTTGCAGATGGGCAAAATCAGAATTGAATATTTTTTCCCTTTCGAAGGCTGAGAACAATGTTAAAGAAATTAAATATTTGCAGTCCAGTCTGTAAAATCTGTACTTTTTCACCTCTGTCTTTTAGGTGGCAATGCTGGGATGTAGATGGCCAGGGTAAAAGAAGTTGAAGGTATATCCAAGCGCAAGGGACCATGCGTAGTCCATGAGAACACCGGTGTGATGAGCCTTCTGAAATATCCTGGGTAGGTGAGACCTTTAACAGTTACCTAAATTAACAATTTTAACATGATGATATTCACTTCAGGTCCGTGTTTATGAATCCAATGAGTAAAGTGGAAGTTCTGACTTTGCTCAATTACAGTGGATTATAAATTAGTGTCATTTCATGTTAATAAGGTGAGGTGTTTCTCTTCAGGAATCGGCCTGCAGACAGGATCTGTTGAAGCTTTCTCCTGGTGGACATGTTGAATGTCTTTGCATTTGGACAGAGAGTGTCTTCACAAGCTTGATCTCTGTGGCACTTGGCGCAAAACATGTTACATTAAAGGAGGCAAGAGAGTTCCTTTACCACTAGATGTCTTAATAGAAGTACAGTGCATATTTTCAGCCATTAAGTGGCTTGCTACCCATTGGCTTTCTGCTCAGTTCAGTGCTAAAGAGACCTCAGTTGCAGAAGGGTGAAATCTGAATATTGTTGTTTTTCACCTTTCGAAGACTGAGCAATTTGTTGCACTCAGAGAAACTGTTAGTTACATTGGATAATGGTACCATGCACAATCTTCAGTGAAAGCAGTGTTTTTACTCACAGGTATTTGAAGTGCCCTCTTGTAATTAATAAAGATAAAAACTTAACATGATTATCTCCACTTTCGGTGTGTGTTTATGAATATTGTGGAAGTGCTTGCCCTGCTCAAGTATAGAGTAACAACATGCAGTTTATTTAATAAGGAAATGTTTCTCTGTTTAGGAATCACTCTGTTGAAGCTTGTTTCTGGTGGACATGTCTGATATATTGGATTTTGCCACAAGCCATTCCTGATCACGTGGTGCAAAGCTTCTTCTCTTAAAATGGTTTACTAGTGAGTTCCCTTACTCCTAGATATTTTTATGGCTTGAACTAATATGCACTGAACTTGTATTAAGTGGTTCGCAAGCCATTGGTTACAGAATGGCAAAAAATTTATATTGTTTTTCTCCTTTCGAAGGCTGCAAACAAAGTTAAAGAAACATTAAGACCCCAATAGAAGTTATTATACTTTTTATTTTCAGGAGACTACGCTGAGATTCATCAGTGAGAGTTTGAAGGCATATTCATTGTAATGGGCCATGTGCCAACTTCAGTGAGGACAAAGATTTAGCAAGCAGTCACACATCTTTGGTATGTTGTGTTGTCCGTAAACATTTATCTGAAAGTACAGTCTGAATATGATGAATCTTACTTTTGGTCTGTGTTTATGAAAGGAATGAATATAGTGGAAGATCTGACCATGCTTAAGTACATGGTAAGCATTTGTTATATTCTTTAATATTTAGCAAAGTTTTCTCTTCAGGAATTGCTGCAGACTGGATCTGTTGAAACTTGCTCCTGGTATATATGCATCAAATGCTGTTGCATTTGGACAGATGATACTTTTCCAAGCTTGTGCTCTATGGCACTTGATGTAAAGCTTGCTACCCTAAAGGAGGCAAGAGAGTATACTCATCCCTAGTGGTCTCAAGGCCTGGATATATCTCAGTTGCAGATGGGCAAAATTGGAATGTTATTGGTGTCCCCCTATTCATGAAGTAGTTTGGAGTGGTGAGTAAAAGCTGCGGGAGGGAAACTTGTATAAAACAAAATAAAGAAAGTGTTAAGCAGTCACATTTGCAGTTAACTTTGCACAAAGTTTCCTCCCAAAGTGGATTTCAAGTAAGTTTCTTTACCTCTAAGTTTCCAATTTTCTGCAGATTAATGATAAATGTGTGTTTACATTAAATGCTCTGAGTCTGAATCCAGTTTGCTAAAGATGGTTTTATCGATAGTAATACAAAATGAAAATGATTTTAAATCTGTTAAAAGGCTGTACATTTAAAACCACAACCCATACTCTTGACTACTGATTCAGTTCATCATGAAGATACAGAAAATGCATGCTCTTTACAGATTACTAATCTATAACAATTTGTCTAAAACTGAATTATATGTTTATTTACAGACTGCTGAACACTATCTTACTGAAATTTTAATTGCTAAGAAGGAATGTGTTCTAGCTTTTCCCTTTACTGATGGGAAATATTCTTGTGTGTGTTAATCTACTGATGAATCCTTTAACTCGTGAATGAGTGGGTTGATTATCAAGACTGTTACATTAAGCCCGCATAATCTAAAGGTTGTATGTCTTGAACAAATGTTTGGGAGGGAAAAAAACTACTTCACTTCCGTCTGTTTTTGCTCAATCTTTATTTAAAATAAACAACTTTATTTACTATGGATTGTGTTGAATATTTCTTAAGTCTGTTGAACGTATGAATTAACTTTTGTTAAAGTACACATGTTTCTAATGCATGTAAAACATAAGTAGAATAGAGTTACACCAAGAGAATTGCAATTACTATACTGCCAGTGATGTGGGCAAAATCTACAAACATTTTTCGATGGAAAACTTATTTCAAAGATGAATGATTGGTTAGGTCAGGTAATTCAGTCAAGTTGCAAAAAAATAGCGACAAATCTTAACAAAAATCTACTTCAGATGCAAAAAAGGTAATGCCAGATTGCCCATTGCATCTTAAATGTAAAACCCTTTTACACACAGATAAGACTGATCATGGTCTGCTTTGGTGCATTAAAATGATCTGATTCATAGATGCATTATACCTAGGGCAAGTGTGTGCTGAAAACATAAAACCAAATAGTATAATTTACTATTAATATCAATGAATGATCACATCACATGCTAGTCAATCTACCCTATTAAGACAAGTCAAGAATTGGATGTTGACTATTAAACTATATTGTTCGTTTTAGGTAAAGCTAATGTTAGTTTAATATTGTATCAATGGATTTTGTTTTTGAAATGAAATTGTTTTTTTTACCTTATTAGATGTGTTGACATAAATACTATATTCCTTTGTCTTTAAAATATTGGAAATAGGCCTTTTTAAGCTAAAATTATTCCTGAAAATGTGTAACATCCCTGCCTAACTTTATTTCAATATTGTATCATTTAGTTTATCCAGTCATAGTGCCCCGCATTTGAAGAAAATAAAAATGCAACAAAAAACATCAAATAAACCAATAATAAAGAACATCAACGCCGAACACATAAATTCATTGTCCTAGATAGGTTTTCAGCACATTTTTGTAGCAGAAAGAATTATCTCTTAAAAAGTGTACATCAATTGTTTTCCTGGAAGATACCTTTGCTGAATTTTTTCAATAATACATAACTTAATATTATAAAATTTTCTTTTTGTTTTTCAGTACAACATACAATTGAGACATGTTTGTTGAATAGAACATAGCTATTTGTTAAAGAAATAGTTTTGGCTTTCGTAATATGGCTCTCTTCTCACATTCCCACAATGTGTGTTGGTGTTGCAGGCTGGTTTAAGCCAATAGTGCTGCACAACCATGCAGCAAAATCCACCTCTTCTGCTTCCGAATTCTTTATGAAGGGATGTATCTGTGAATTAAACATTAGTTAAAAACAGCTCGCCACATGTAAATTGTTTAAAAAATAATCTTACCATCAACTGTTTAAGATCTGCTCTTTCCGCTGGATTTTTTATTAAACTACAAAAAAGATAATGCAAGCCATTATTTAAAACCAAATTGATCAATATGATGTAGAACAATTTTGAATGTAATTTTTCAAAAGTATTATTTTTCTCAAGTTATTTTGGCATAATATGTATAGAATCTTATTAGAGAGAAGAAAAATGTACACTTGTGGAAAATGTTAATTAAGGGGGAGATTATTTCACCAAAAACTTCACCTAATTTAGTTCCACATGAAATACAAATGCAGTAATCAACAAGAGCAGGCAACTTAGAATGCTTTACTCACCATTTGAAAACAAAGTCTTGGAATTCTGTGTTAAAGATGTTTGGTAGCTTGGGTGGAGGCTGGAAAAATAAAGTTCTTTACATTGAGATGCTTGTTATCATTCTTTTCTTTAACTCATGTTCGACATGTTTTTAATCTATAAAGATTGGAATTTTAAAATACACAAGGCAAATAAACTACATACATTAAGCCGATGTCTTAGTAATATTTAACCCAGATCAAAACAAAAAGGTTTAAAAGTGCCATGTTTACAAATGGTTAATATTAAAACTATATAATTTGCTCTTTTCAATGTTAAAGGGAAATATTTTTTTTTTATGGTATAAATTTTGGAAATGTAAACGATTACAACATTTGCTTAAAATGCTATATATTTTTGATAAATACTTATTTTGACATATATTTGGCAGAGAGAACATTCGTAAAAGTGGCAATTGTAGGATTAAAATAAAAAAAAATATTTCATTTTATTTACGCAGTAACATAGATTGAAAAAATATTTCTGATAAATGTATTACTTAATATTTTAAAAGGAATATTTAAATAAGGAACAATTCATAAATAAAGGGTAGTGAATTTGACCAATGTAAATATAAATAATGCACTTATGCTTAAAGCCAGGTCCTGATTTTGCCTTGTGCTTGTCCTGAAATTATCATTTCAAATAACATATCCATCAGCAAATCACAAACTGTCATCAGAATGAAACCTGTATGCTAAGCTAAAGTTGTGTATGCAGTCTTCTGATGTAAATGATTATTTCCTATAAGTCGTTCACTAGATGAGCAGTAAGGTACCATGATTAATAATAACTGTCTGAGGGTAAACCCCCTCTATAACTAATATTCTTCTTTTCAGAGATGTTAGAAGTGAACTCATGCTGATAACATAACTTAATAAAATACTCAACATGATACTTACTTCATTCACAATGTAATCAAGAAGCTCAAATATAGCCATGGGAGGCCTACTGTCTTGACCGTATGCTGGGAAGGGTAGAATAAAATTAAATTGCTAATAAGTACTGAGAGCTAATTTTGAAAATGCACCATCAATTCAACACTCACAGGCGCCAGGTCGACCAGGGGGTCTGGGCTTTGGGGACATTTCGCTACCTGATGCATCACCTTCTAAAGGTTGACCAAAGATTTGCTCCAACTCTTTGGAATCTGGGGGTGGAATGGGGAAGCGACCGATAGCCATCTCCACCAGTGACAGACCCATGCTCCAGATATCAGACTGCACGGAGTAGTGAGTGCCTTGCAGACGCTCTGGCTGCGATCAATAAAAGAAAGGAAATTAACATTGGCGTACAGGAAGTTACCTGAGAGAAACATCAGCCATCAAACAGGGGAAGTCCTGAGATAAAAATGCATTATGTTAAAAGAAATTCATAAAATGTCAATTTTGTTTATTTTAAAAACTGATAAAAAAAATTGCCAAAGATTCACATTTAAAAAGCTGAGACCATACAAATGTTTATCATTTTGGTCTAAGGACATTGCGTCTGTACTCTAGTTATGTCATGAAATAAATTTCTTTATATTAACAGTTCACTGAACTGCATAAATAGATTTATGATAAATACTTAACCTAAGAAAGGGTTGTTGTTAATCATAGAATTGAATAAAAATAAGGATAATTAAACTCTTTGAAAGATGAAGTTGGCTGAAAGGGAAGATGCATTTGAAGCACACCCTTAATTTTCTACTGGGCAGTTAACTTTATGAAGGTTAGTAATATGACTCCATGAAAATAATTAACTGTGCCTTGGGTAACATTGCTGTAAGTGTAAGTTACATCCAGCTTCAGTCATGAAAAGTATTTGTGTGTCAAGTTATCATCTTTAAAAAGAAAGCACCGACTCAGATTCACTGAAACGAGTATTTTGAAAAGTGACGTTGGACTGTACACAACGTTATAAGCTCCTCCCAGCACTCGTGCAAGGTCACCTGGTGTTCCCCAAACATAGTTGCCAGTGATTGTGATTGTGTCGCATGCTAGTGTTTTTTCTTTTGTGACTGATTCGCATCTTTTTATTCTCTGAAGTTGCTGTAAGGGAGTAACATTTCACCTGTAACTCAGGAGTTCAACGCCACCCCGCCATTTTCACGAGAACTGCTTTGATAATCTTCAAGGGTTCAACGCCGGTTTTGCAGGCTTTTGAACCGAATGGATCAGTTCCCACTTTATTTGGGCTTGCATCTTCCTCTAAGTCAAAACCAGTGCGATTCTAACATTATTATTATTTCTGAAGCGCTAGACGCTGTATCCAATAAAAGCAGACTTGAGTCTAACTACCAATCACTGCAGATTGTATCAGGAGAGGTGTCTATAAACGTGTCACAAAACTTAATTGTTTTGGAGTCAATGGAAAATTAAGCCGAAATAAATTCACATTATAACAATTTGTGTTTTTTTGATGTCATCCTATTTGAGACACTAGGACACAAATAGTCAATATTTCAGAACCACAATTCAGCTCTTTAAGACAGCAAAGTTTGGCTGATGTACAGTGAGCATTGACATTTGAGCTTAAAATACTCAAATGTCCTCCCTGTCAAAACATGCAATATAGCAACATAGCAAATTGGCATAACATTTTATTTTTAGGAATTTATTGTTTCATAAACAGCTTTACGGTGAAAAGTTTGAATTATCCTTATTAGAAATGTTACTTTACTTTTTACCACTGTTATGAAAAGCAACAGGACTGATGATGGAATGTCTCATATGGTCACATATGTGTGCAACTGACTTTTCTACTTGAGACACTTCTTGCGGGGCTTCCTCAGATTTATACAGAAAATTAAACCAACACTACAGAAACAAGACAAGAGAATGACACGGCCAAGCATGAACTCTTGGCCGGCTGGATCTGGCTGCCATTTGGTGATCCCTGCCTTATGGTGTAAATACACAAGTATTTATTATTAATTTACAGGTTTACCCCCTATACTCCCACAGTTTAAAAACATGAGGTGGAGTCTTGGAATTTGTCGTATGTGTGATGTGAATTTATGGTGTTGATTAGTGTATATAAAGACAATAAATCCTCTTTAGTTTATGCATTTTCATATCTGCTCTTAGAAACGTTTTTATAAGAATCAGGAAATTCTAAGAGTTGACTTACAGACATATAGGATCTCGTGCCAACAAAGGAATTGGCCATGGAGTCAATGAGCTGTCCACTCACTCCAAAGTCACACAGTTTGATCTCCCCACGTGAGTTGACCAGGATGTTAGATGGCTTGACATCTGCAAGATAAAGGCAAGATTGTAGACGCAGAACTCACACATACACCAGAGAAGATGGGCAGAGGACTGGTAGAACAGACATCACCTCTGTGCATGATCTTGTGTTTTTCTCGCAGGTAGGAAAGACCTTTGATCACCTGCATGAAGGAAGATCAACCAGACATTCAGCCTGAGTTTAAAAAAGCTTCTATAAAGAGAATTCTGGCTGCACAGATACTGACCGCAATGCTAACTTTACCCAGTATTTGTTCAGGGATCTTGCCTGCCTTCTTTAGGCACTGATCTAGTGAGCCACCATCCTATCATAAAAGAAAAAATATATATTTGTTTTTATTAATACTAATCACCCTTTTAAACAGTTCACCGTTATTAATTCCCAACAAATATAAAATGACTTTTTCTTATAAAACGAAGATCAATTCAGATAGTGATCAAACATATGGAGCACAAATTGTGTCAAGAATCAAAGTTCAATATTTTTTAAAACAAACAGTCTGCTTTGTACAGGATAACTGGACTTGCAAACAAACTCAAACCAATTTAAAAAAAATTATATCACTGCTGCCTATTGTTGTTAAGTAAGGCAACAATCATCTGATTTTTATGTAAAAAAAGAAAATTGGCTGATCACGATTTTTTTAAAACTCTTTTTAAAAACACTTAAACAATGTTATTATACATTAAATATGCCATTTAACATTATAACTGTACACACACCATGTAAATGTACATTTACTTGCTACTTTTAAGCAAGTAAAACTTATTATTTTATTTTACAAATATTAAATGTTTTATTCTGTATATTGTTTGCCTTGTTATCTAAGCATATTCTTGTTATTTATTTGTCTATTTTAGGTGTCCTTTAGTGCCAATAAAAATGTCTTTCACACAATCATTTGGCTCTAAAAATGACTTAAGAAATTGGACAATACAAATAACTTAATGAACTGACAATCTAAACAGATGTTTAAGTGTTTGACTTTGTTATTCTGTGCAGAGTGACAGCAGATATATTTTTCTAGTGAAAATAAACGTGTTTCCTGTCTTCAGAAAGGATAACTATTTTTGGCTTTTAAAAACTGTGTCTTTGGGAAAATAAAGCATTTTTTAAACTTAGTTCACTTTTTTTAGTATTTCTTTTTATTCAGAAACAAAGATTGTCAAAAACAAATGTGCAGCTAGAAGAAGTATGTATATATATATATATATATATATATATATATATATATATATATATATATATATATATATATATATATATATATATATATATATATATATATATAGAGAGAGAGAGAGAGAGAGAGAGAGAGACCAGTTTCAGTATTTTCAGAGGCAGAAGTAACTAGTAAACAGCTTGAGAGCATTTGTGCTATGCATATGTTCCTAATATTTTATCACTATATTGTTGTTGTGTAATTACAGTCCCATATCTGGAAAACTGGCTGAATGCTGGTGGTGAAAACCCCCTTCCAAAGAACCTTCTAGTTCAGATTTTTGGCCAGTCGACTGGTGCAGCCTTAGATGTCCATTCCTTTTTGCCACATTAACTCCCACAGCATCACTCACAAACTCATTTTCTCACAATACAATGCACAACTCACAAATGCAATGGGTTTTTAGACAGCAGTCCATTTTAGTCAATTTAAATTGCTCTTTTGGGGAAAGTTTACACTTAGTTTACAGTCATCTAACTCCCAAAATGACTCTCTAGTTGTCTCCATAATAAAAAAACCATTTGATGTTTTTTTTTATTTAAAACCCTAATTTAACATTAAAATTTCAATAACAAATAACAAAAAAGGCCCTAGTTAAACAAAAAAATGATGTTTTTTTTTAATACAGCATTTAAATGAAAGAATACTAAGCTAAATATCAAAAGGGCGATGATTATGAGGCATTATAAGGTAACTTTAAACACTTGTGTTATATTTGTTTTCCTGTTCTCTGGCCATCTTTGGGAACTAGAGTACTAGAAACAAGCATCACTTGTTTTCCCAGAAATACTTTTTAAAAGTGCAAAAATTTCATTGCATTTTCTGCTACAGTGGATCCAACTTTGTGAGAGCATCATGAGAGTTTTTGTAACAAAAAGTAGTTCTCCTTTAAAAAGCAGACAGTGTTTGTTTAAAAATATAGGGTTTGGTTGAGAATTTGGCACATATTTTACTCCATACAATATAAAATAAAACTTGTGTTTATTTATAATTATATTTATACTAGGTGCTAAAACCTCTTGATAACTGGTCTCATAGCTAACACTGAAGGAGGACTACCATGTTCTCCATGCAGATGCTGATCTCTCCGTCGCTGTAGAAAGCCCCGTAGAAACCCACAATGTAGGGAGAGTTGCATTCATGCAGCACCTGCAGCTCTCGAATGATCTGATTCCTTATAGCTGGCTTGATCTCCAAGTGGATCAACTGTATAAACACAAAATGAAAGTTCATTACCTTTTAGTTAAAAATGTAGTCTACAGATATCACTTGGCATACAGAGGTTAGTGATATATGGTTAGCAGCACTGTATTAAAAAAGCTAAATTACAAAACAAAAAAATCAGTCTGACGGCTAACTCACATTTCTATATTTTTGAAAAATAGATACTTGTTTAACTACCCTACTATTTTTTCAGATCATTTGTTTTGTATGCTTTTCCTAGCGATGGGTAGCGGCTGGAAGTGCATCCGCTGCGTAAAACATATGCCAGAGAGTTGGCGGTTCATTCCGCTGTGGCGACCCCGAAAGGGAAGAAAGCTGACATGAAGATGAATGAATGAATGTTTTGTATGCTGTAAACCATCTTGGGTGAACAAAATAAAGCTAGCCAATGGAGAATGTAAAGCTTTTGTTTCTTTACAAAGAAAGATTTAATAAAACAAGTAAAATGGCTTACACAATTTAGCTGGACTCAAAATGATTATACAGTGACTTGTCTGTCTTTTTTTATTTACACAGCCTCCTGTTTCTTTTGCTGTAGTGTATCTTCTTCCGATCTTGGTTTTTAAAATGATACAGATACAATCATATAAAGTAGGTATTTGAGTTCCAAGGTTTTTTTTGCATGTGCTCAAGTAGTTACTGGATAATTATTATTTTTTAGCTTTTTTTTGTGCTTGTAAAAATACTATTAAATTAAGGCTTTCTACTTTGTTGAAAAACCTGACTGACATGACGAAGCACCCTTTTCTCGTCATTTTGATACATCATTCTGTTTATGTAATGTGGTATGTTTATACAGTACCAGGGTTTTGCCATGATACAAATTCCACTGAAGCTTCGTTAATTTCCTCAGTTCCAGGAGCGTCTTGCGATAAATACATTAGAGAGTCAGCTGAAAGAGATGTTTCTCAACATGAATATGATCAGTTTGTTCGTGAGCAGTCTGCATGTTGGATGGGTTCCCAAAGACCTCTTGTTCTGAATGACAGTTTGCCAAAAATGTTAAATAGAGGCAAAAGTGCAATATTGTAATATCTTTGTAATATATTTGATATCTGCAAAAAATGCAGTATCCAATATATGTTGTGTTTACTTTGATTGGCCATGACTCATCATCCATGTACAGTATTTTACCAAATTGAGCTATAACCAGAGTCGCAGATGAATGATGACGCTACAAAAGAGCCAAGATCTCTCAAATTAAGATTTTTTTAAATATCTAAAAATGAATCATGAAAATTTTAGTGGCTAAAAAGTACTGTCATTTCACTCCTAGCCATAAGAATGAACATTATAAAGGGCCAACATGTCCAATAAGCATCATTTTACTAAAATATTTAGTAACTTCTTCCATTGCATGAAAAAGACATTCAACCTATCAGGTCTTTAAACGAAATGCAAACACAGCTCAAACCGCTTCTAGCACCCTAGTTCTAAAGCTATTAATAAAAGTTATTTATATTAAAGTTAGTGAAAATCAGTGAGCATTATATAAATAGCATAGCTCACCTTCCGGGCCATGATGAACCCCGATGGCCTGTGTAGGACCTTAAAGACAACTCCTCCATTGCCTGCCCCCAACTCACAGATCTTCTCAAAGTCATCATCTTTTAGCTCTCCAACCTTTTGCTTCTGCGTGAGGAAGGCTTCCAGGCGTTTCTTCTGCTGCTCATCCAGCTCTAGTTCCTCCAGTTTCTTCTGCAGGGCTTCCAGGTTCGTTCTGGAATGCAAACAAAAGCAGAAACATTGTTTTTAACTTCTGGAGTTCATGCAGTTGTTCCTTCAAGTTGATCCTTTTTTTAAACAAGTAGTGAAATAGAATTTTGTTTTATTTATGCATTTTAACCATGTTTTTTTTTTTTATTTGTTAAAGGTTGCATGTTCATAAAAAATGTATCAGCAAAAACTGAATGTAGAGGTCATATAATTAGAGATATAACAATAAATATAAACATCGTCATTTCAAAAATAAGTGTGAAATACAGCAAAGATCCTAACAATGAACCTTATGAGTATGCAAAAATGTAATCTAAAGTCTAAACTAAAAACCTGGAAATTAAAAAGCCACCACGTCTCAGCAATCTCTGTTCTACAGTAATGTCTGCTAGTCTTGAAAGTACTTATTGTTATTGCTACAAAGTCTAAATTCTTCTCTTGTGAATTTCAGATTTCTAGCATGCTGAAGCATATCTCCATGCTTAAGGCAGCAAGCTTATTAAACAGGCTATTGTACAAAGTGATGGGAGGGCCAATCTTCCTAAGCTCCGTCTGAGGAAACATCGTGTTCCTATAAGCATAGGCTTTCACTCGTTCCTGTTGTCATGGTGATCTTTCCTTAGCTTTCTGCTGGTACTTCTAAACTTCAATGGCCTTCAATCTATGGTCATTAGCAGTGTGATGTTTTCGCCACAATTTCACTGACCAGGTGATTATTAGGTCAGTGGAGGGATCACTGTAATGGCCCTCCATCTATGGTCATTAACAATGTAATGTTTCACCACAATTTCACTGATCAGGTGATTTTTAGGTCAGTGGAGGGATCGTATGTCCCAACTAGCTTGATCTGCTACCATTGTTGCATCAGGTTTGATTGATAGACCGTCCTCGAGTCAATCACTCAAAGAGCTATGCTGATTTCAAATATTAACATCATTCTTCAACTTTCAAACAAGAACTTTACAATGTTCTCAGAAAAAAAGTGTCCTATCAGTCAATCAATCAAATTGTTTTTATAGCACTTTTTTAGCTTTTGCTTCAAAGAGGCTTCACAAAGGCCAAGTGTGAATTAAGTTGCTAAATAGAAATTCCTTTTGAGTAATTCAAATGGGTACAAATATAACTACTATAGAATGCTACCTTATGGATTGTAAAGTAAAGTTTGTTAGTATGAAGAAATTGTTGATTTAAGCTGACCAGTAATTGCTGATTTGATATAAAAGCCCAGTTTAAACTGATTTTGGGGGAGAAATAAAGCAACCAAGACAAACATTTTTTATTGATGTGGTAAAGGAACATAGTGGAGTAAAACCACAACACACATGCAGAGAAAAGATCTCCCCAGTGAAGAACCCCTCTGAGGTCACAGGGAGCCTTAATCTTTGGGCAGGTGCTAATCACCTCCCCAGGATAAAGACTGTTTGAACTTCAGATTCATCGAAAAACTGCACCTGAGAAAAACTAATTAGTCCTATTAATATGCTTAACAGCCTTTTATTACTGTATTTCACTTCCAGTGGCTTCAAGAAACTCATTCACAAATGTATTATCTATTTATATTATTCCTTCTACTTTTATTCATTTGTATTACTTTTATTCATGCATGATGTTAGGGCTGAAAGATAATTTAATAATGATAATTATCATGAAAAAAAGTCTCCATAAGAAAAAGCTTGATATTATGAGATATTATGAGAACTTGCTGTTCGAGTTTCATAGGTTGTTTTCCCCAGGTTAAGATGGGCTTTAGAACAATTCTGGGATAAACCATGCAGACATTTCCTGCTCTAAACTGAAAACACTGCAAATTAACCTAATTTTCTACAAATAAAACAATTGTCTTGCGTGTTGATGGATTGATATGAAGTTGACTGCTGGAAGACTAATCAGCAGCCAGGCTTTCTGCCTCTTCCAGCTTCTTCTTGGTTTAGCTCATTGATTGGCATCTGCTCAGAGAAAACTCCTCAGAGCTATGCAGCTGAGAAACAAGCAAATAGCCCCAGGTTTTACTTCAACCTAACAAAGACATAATATAACAGCACAACAAAGCTTAAATATGAAGTGTAAACAAAAATTACAAAAATTTTGAATGAAGATGCTGAAATCAAAACACCAGGAGAAGACTTGCAGCTCTTTTCTAGAGAGAGTAAATAAGAGCTGGAAGTAGAAAAATATGGCCTTTAATATATAAAAGCATAATAAAATCTCATAGTGCCATCATAAATATAAAACATAAAGCAGAATAAAACATTTATCCAAGATTGTCTACAAATCTCCTCATGTACCACAAAAAGAAGGAACTCCCTTCATTAAAAAACATCTTGGCTTGCTGTGGGCACATAACTCTGCATCCCTTGGTGCGTAATGTCGCCTGCCATTGGCCATGTGTCAGTGTGCATGTGTCGTCGCTCTTTAGAAGCCGGCTGGAGGGGCATGGCTGCACACCTGACCTGACGCTGGTTATCTCTTGTGCAAAAACCAACAGAGTGGAGATGGAGGGGTGACGTTCCTGGGGAGACGCGGGAATCGCAGCTGAGGTGAGCATAACCATCAGCAGCTTTGAATGCGGCTGTCTCTGGAACTGTCTTCTGACTTCCTCCCAGAATGACTTTCCTTTCTTTTATCAGTCCTGACTTACTTTATACTTGTAAATAAATTATGTTGAAGTACGACTTTGTGTCCAGTATCTTTTTTGGTGCAGCTTTTGAGCCAGCTGTAAGATATACTTTAGCATTACCTTAAACTGATATTTTTTGTAAACTCATTCCTTAGTATTGACAATAAAATAGTTACAATCACAGGAAATGCTCTGGAAAACATCTTTCACCTCAGAACAAAAACTTGAGGTTACTTGTCACAGTTTATTTGAGGTAATTATAATTAACTACTGATTTAAAAAAAAAATTGTGATACATTTTTTGGCCAAATTGCCCCGCCTTACATCAGATGATGGTCATTGTAGTTGGGTAAATACACAGAGTTTAAAATAACCAAGCTATAATCAAGACAGAGTCCAAGTTTGAGCACTCCCAATATATCTCAGAAATCGCTCAATGGTTTAAAACCTGCATTTAAATTAAATTGAACCATGCCGATCAGCCAACAAGACATCACAATTTGTTTGACAAGTCCGTAAGCACACCTCAGTTCCATTAAAACAGCACAATCTCTACACAACATCTTCGTTTCATCACTAAGCAGAATGAAGCAAAGTGTTTCAATTTTATAGCAAGGCCACTAATAACCATGGTTACGAGGCTGCTGTGTGGGTGGACGTGGGTGGCATGGGCTGGTAGTGTTGGAGTCGTGATATTGGTGAAGGACGCAGAAGATGCCAGAGAGGAGAAAAACACTTCACAACTCCAACCTTGTGTTGCATGTAGGAGTGTGAACAAAAGCGCTATACCCAGTGACGTTAGGAGGTGGGAAGAACTTGAGAAAACAGAAGCAAAGACCTAAACCTACGCAAAAAACGGTAAAGAAAGCAACCGTTTTAAAAACAGATTCTTCCAGTATCCTTACCCATCTGACTGCTATTCATTTAATGAAAATGAATCATGTAAAATAGTTTTATAGAATTATAGAAATTAATTTCAAGAAACTGTCTGCACTTTGATATAAAATTTCAGCGAAAACACAGAAATTTTAAACAAATAATTTGAGAAAACAGCCTCTGCTACAACTGAAAGTGTCAGTCTTGGAATATTTTGCTTGATTTCAGTAATTAGGGTCAGACCAATAATTTCATATATTTAGATTGAATCTAAATATAATCTTGGCAGCAGATCCACTTTGGTTGTCCACATTATGGTTTGTTCCCACCGGAACCTCGATTTTGTTCTTAAAATAGTTCTGAAAACAGCATAAAGTTACAATTTTTGTGAGGTACGTTTACCATTGTGGGGGCCATGCTGAAGGGTTTGGGTAGCCTCGACACAGTGATAAAAAAAAATGCCTCGTTAATGTCACGCAACTGGTCTATTTTCATGATTTACAGGGTTTTACCTATATTTTTGAAACTCACATTGCATCATAATTGAACAAATGCCATTATACCCCCAATAGCTTCTGGTTATCGTTATCTTTTTCCTTTCAATTGGTAAGTGAATAAGGTAAGGCTAGCACATCTTTAGTAAAATACATATTTAAATGACCATGTCTAAATAAATAAATAAATACTGGGTAGTGTGTAAGACTAAAAGTCCAGAGGCTTGACGGGTCCAGAGTTCGGATCTTTCTCATGACAAAGTTTTCAATGTTTTAAATCATGGTTCTATTTTTAACATTATTTTACAACATTATACAATATAATACAGATTCTTTAAAATATTCCATGTTCTGAAAACTACCATTTAAAATGACAATGTAATTGATTCTCCCTTACTAACAGTAAGAAAGTTTTAAAGAAAAATTTGACTCTTTAAAAACATATTTTGCCCTTTCTGGTTAAGAAAACTGTGCCCTTGCAACTAATATGAGCTTCAGCTGGTAACCACAGGTAATTTCTCCTAGCTAACAAACTGTTTCTGCATTAAAAATTCCTGTACATTTAAGAAAAATTCAGAAGAAGGAGGAAATAGCATCATCTTGACGTGTAGAGACAGGTTTGGCAAATCATATTTCAACCTGATCTCTCAGGAGAAAAAGTGCTGTCACAGTATTTAACATTCCAGTGAACCTCTCTCTGTATAACACTGACTTCCACTGGATTAAATCTCCACTACACACACACACACACACACGCACGCACACACGCACACGCAAACACATTCCAAAGCAAACTCGCCAAAGCTTGTGCTGCTCTTTAGGAAGGAATTAATTCCTCTATGACCATTCTTTTTCTTTAAAACATGACCAAAGTTATCTCTCCAACCTTACAAAACACTAAACTTAATTTATAATGGCATGACAAGCTACAGTGTTGTGTTGGCAGCTCTGGCCAAACATGATAAGCTATTCTCATTGATCTTAGTGGCTTTTGACGACACTCTTTTATGTGTTTATCTGACAGTAAACAACATTAATATTGTATATGCAACATTGCACACAGAATAAATGTTGTACTCCTCATTTAATCAACTTGAAGTTTAAATGAGACAAATATTACAATATGACACTGTCAAACAAAAATCAAGCCTTTCATGGGATCTTTTGGGGCTAAAACTCCAAAATATCATAATGAAAAGTTTTTATATTTGGATTTAATTATAATAAACACTTGTCCTCTGATATTTATGTGTAAGGATTTAGCAGATGCATTTCTTCAAAGCAACACACAAGCATTTTTTTAAAGGTTTGGTTCAATTTCAAATACTTATTGTCTTCCATTTTGCATACTTTTGTTAGAGCAATTCACTTTTGATCGAGATGATTAGGTACGGTGTAAACACACCGTATGTTCACATGTTTTCATCAGCATGGCTTAAAGTGCGTTTTTCTAAATTGTTTTAAATTCTAATTTAAATAAAAAAATTACCACAAACATAATCATTTGCTTTGTAAGGGGTGGACACAGAGCGGAATGGGACACAACTGGATTGCAGCTTTAACGTCAAATAACGCTCATATAAAAGTAATAATATTATACATTGAAACGATTAATAATACATCAATAGAGAATGCTGGGCATTCTGGTGTTGACCTTCACAGCCATGCTTTCTGCCTCCACGCTTGTGGAGCGTACATGTTGAGTGTTTCCTCTGTTTTGTTGGGTCTGTTTTCAGCAGCCCCTCTAGATTGTTGCTTGTAGTTGCTGAGTTTTTGTGCTTATTTTCTTATTTATCCCCAACATGTGTTTTTTTGCTGTTGTTTAGATTAGTCAGGCAGTTGTTTGCTCTTGTTTGTTGTTCTGTTGAGCTGTTAACTTTGCTCTGTTTTCTAGCGCTATGCACTCACATGTTAAGCGACGTTAATCCACCCTTCTTGTTACCTGGTTGTTGAGTCATCTACCTCAGCTGCCAGTTCTTCTCTCTGCGTGCTCTGTCCTGTGCAGGCTAAATATTTACATCATTCACTTCCAGGTTTAGCTTTTAAGTTCATCATACAGTATAGGTCTTTTATAACTAAATGGTGTATAAAGAGCACAAGAGCATGTATGCATAAAGAGCTGTTGGACAGGGAGTTCATAGAGTGAATAAAACGTTAGTTGTTTAGATGAGTGGTCCTGAAACTGGGGTACGGTACCACCATTGTTACTCGGATGCAAGTTGGTTGTACGGCGGTCATTACTATGGAAGTCACAAAAAGAAAAGATCAGCCATAACGGCAAGGTGTCTGAGGCCTCGTTTTTTTTTTTTTTTTACTTCTTTTTCTTACCCCGTTTACAAAAAATAATCACGTTCACACAAGCACGGGTAGAAAAAAAACTGTGTCCACATGAACCTGGGGAAAAGGATATAAAACGTTGCAGAGAGCGTATCTACCCAGTAGAGGGCAGCAGACTCTTCACCCATTGCGGTTAAATCAACCTATCATAAGCTTCTTTTAGCTCCGAACCGAGGCTCTTCAGACTTCATTTTAATTGCTGAGAAAACAGCTCATACAAAGATAAGAACAACGTCTTTTATAAACTAAAATTCTTTAGCCAGTCTTTACCAACAAAAGCTTCACTCTCTAAAAATCCTCATTTATCTGAGGCTCAAACGGTAGTTTTTCAAAACTGCCACTTTTTGCCTTGGTAAGATGTGAGCACGTGTGCAGCAAAAATACACACATTTTTGTTGTTTGACGTGTCTGTTCTGTGATTAATCATGTTATTAAATATGTTGTGTGCTTGTGTAGTCCTGTTCATCTCAGAAGACATGTTTTAGCTCAGTGAGCTGGAGTGCAAACCCTCGCTCCGTCCTCATTAATGGAGCCCTGCGAAAATGCTGTCTAAAAAAATGCATTAGTCAAAAAGCTTATACAACTCATTCAAACTTCGCCTGAACTAGAATTGGCACAGTTATCTTGTTCACATGGAAAAGAATCAGTAGCATTTCCAAAAAAAATCACTTTGGCCGGTGTTTTCAAATGAACTTGGTTACAGTGAAAACGCTGCTCCGGTTATGTGTGGATTGTGTTGTTCGACCCTCTGAAGTATCGATAATGAGTTTGATAGTCTTTAATATTGGACGAATTATGCTGCAGTCCTGGGAGTGCTCTGTGCCTCAGTCCAATCTCCCATCAGTCACATCGAGTTTCATTTTAAGCAGGAGTAATTGCAGGGTTTGCAGTCAAAATATTAAGTCTGTTGTCACTATTCCTGTCCAGGTAAAATATATAATTTGTCTAAGGTTGTTTAAAAGTGACGCTTATAACATCACAGTGTCTCCCTCTGTGTGGGTGAGTGTCTGTCATGATAGCAGGAAGATTTTTGTTTTAAAGTTAATGAAAAGTTATCTAAAACTTAATTTTTTGTTAATGTCTGCAGCTAGAATTAAGATAGATGTTATGGTACGTTTGTTAAGAGTTTTAAGAGTGCATTAAAAAGACTGATATTTTGCTATCCAACTTTTTCATTTAAAATAGTACATTCTTAATGATTAGGCTGTATAGTGTTAACTATTTCTAAATTGAATAAATAATGTTTTAGCAATAATATTGTTATGTAGTGTATAAAAGTATCTTCTCACTTTGTATTGGTACTCCTGATGTCAGATGAAGCACTTTTCATCAGTGGTGTAAAGTATTTGAGTAAACTTTGTACTTGTACTAAGTATTCAAATATAATGCACTCATTACTCCAGTACATTTGAATAGACACATACAGTTTAACTGCCAAAGGTAATCTGTTAAGATGGTGAGAAGACGTCGCTATCTGCACAGGGCTGAAGGTCTCGGATGCTATTTACCTCATTTATATGTGCTTTTTGAAAATTTGGCAACAAAAAATCAGACATCCATGGTTTATTTGAAATAAATTATTTGACTTGCTAGTAATTAGAAGGAGTTACAGGATGCAGTGTCTCATTTGTTCATTCAAAGCACAAAAATACATCTGGGTTTTTATACTTTGAGGTATTTGAGTTTTTAATGGTAATTAAAAGTGAGTTTCGTTTTATAAAATTAAATAATTTTGCCATTTTAAAATGTTGAAACGTTTGAAATGTGCTGTTCAATTTCCGTTTTATGTCATGATTTACAAAATTACCTCATAAATAAACAATTTAGTTTTTCTGATTTCTTCATGCTCTTTGAGCATACATTCAGAGTGCAATTCTTAAGTTCTTTTACAATCGAATACCTTTTACTGAAGCGTAGTTCCCAACTCTGACTGTTTTAGCCCTTGAGAAGTGGGCTACTTGTGGAGTTCACAGAAAAATAAAAACAACCAACTTCCTCTTTATGTGTTGTTTTTGTCATCAGAGGACTAAACTAAAAAATTCCAGCCCAGCTTAGCTGCAACCTTCATGCGACACACCTAATTCTACCAATTATGATTAAAACCGGTTTAGTGTATTTTAAAACAGGGTTGGACCTAAAAACAGCATTTGCAACACAATGTAAACAAACCTTTTAAGCGCCTGCATGCTAATAAACCTGTTAACGTGACGTTTTCTCTCCTCACAGCCACTTAGCACGCTGTGTGTGCCAAAATATGAAGCTTTTCCTGAAACAATGCAAGAAATACGCTCAAACATAGCCTGCTACATATTTGTATGAAACTAGCTACATTGACACCGTGCACGTTAGTGAACAGTCCTGGCCAGCGTCAACTAACAACACATATATTACGTAACCTTTCCAAAGCTGCTAACGGAGCCTCACAGAATCCGCTTTGAGCGAGGCAGCGCAACACTAGACTCGAGAAATCTTCAATCTTAACACCTCGTTCGACATGAAACGAGTCTGAAGGACCGAAACCCACTCACTCTGTGGCCCCGGTTCCGTTAATAGCGCTGCCATCCGGAATCGGGTTCAACTGGATCGGCTCTGGCTTCCTCCTTTTTTGCATGATGGATCCTAAATCCTGGCTCCGCGGTAGCAGAAGAGGAACCCGAATGAAGCTGATGGAGGGGCTAACTCGCCTTCTGAGTAGAGATGTATACGCTGGGAATAGCCTATCACATCCAAACAATCACTATTAGCGGGAGAAGAACTAATTAAATAATCACGAAGACGCTCAGCAACCGTCTCACAGAGTCTTCTGACAGCTGGGATACCTGTCGGTTCCGAATAAATGTGTATGAAGAGAGAAAGTGTGGGTTGCACGACAGAAGAGGATGGTGCTGAGATTGTCTTCTTACGTCACAAAAAATATTTACATCTGCCTTCCGGACAGCGTGATCGAAACGGGATACTGTCTCCATCTGCTGGCAGAATTACAAGACTACAACCAAGTGTTTTCGATAAGGGGTGACAACACTCTTGGAGAGAGCGTCACGGTGGCGCAGTGG
Source organism: Danionella dracula (assembly GCA_900490495.1). Classification (NCBI taxonomy): domain Eukaryota; kingdom Metazoa; phylum Chordata; class Actinopteri; order Cypriniformes; family Danionidae; genus Danionella; species Danionella dracula. Next base: position 5,197,611 of record UELW01000178.1, on the reverse strand, counting down.
GTAGCCAGGTCGCTGGTTTGAGCCTCGGTTGGCATTTCTGTGTGGAATTTGCATGTTCTCCCCGTGATCGCGTGGGTTTTCTCCGGGTGCTTCGGTTTCCCCACAAGTCCAAAGACATGCGGAGTAAGTGAATTGAGAAAAAATAATTTTCCATAGAGTATGAGTGTGAAGGAGTGTGTGTGAATGTTTCCCAGCGATGGGTTGCGGCTGGAAGGGCATCCGCCGCGTAAAACATATGTCAGTGAGTTGGCGGTTCATTCCGCTGTGGCGACCCCGAAAGGGAAGAAAGCCGACATGAAGATGGACGGATGGATGGACAGTCTTGGAGAATTAAATTCTGTGCCCCCAGACAGTTTTACACATGATGCCTCCAGTAGGGACACTTTACTAGCTAGAGGGATGATCTACTACAGCCAACTTTGTGTTTTTTTACATCAAAGTTTACCTGATAAATTATTATACATCCCATTGATTGATAGGCCATATTTTTTTATTTAAAACCTTTGTCACAGGTGTGAAATTCAACTCCTGGAGGGTCATAGCACTGCGTAGTTTTGGACACACCTGATTCCTCTAATAAAGCTATTCATGGCTCGTTTAATGCCGCTCATGGGTCTCTTGAAATAGAGTTGTGCCAACCAGCAAGGGTTGCAGCCCTCCAGGAATGATTTTGACACTCCTGCACTGAAAATTCAATTTGTTCAGTTTACACTTAAAAAGGCTTAAGAGTAACTGATTGCTTTATTAAACAAAGCAAAATAAAAAATATTAATCTAATTAAGAATAATAATTATCTACAGGTAAATTGAATTAAGTTTATTTGAGTAAATTTACTTGTAAGTCTTAATTTATGTATGCATGCTCAAGGACAAAAATTATGAGTAATTTTACTTAAGTTATATTATTACTCTTAAATATTCATTCAAACATTTATATACCAATACTTAACTATTTTAAGTAAACTCAACATTTGAATAAAATCAAGCAAACTTAATCGCATTTCTCTAGTAAAGTATATTTGACTTTACCGTGTGGCCTAGGTATAAAAACGACATTAAATTGACACAAAATATTAATGTCAGATCTTACATTTTATTTAGAAAATATTACGAAAACAATTTGTTTGATAATGCATCTCTTGTGGAGTTAATGGCGTTTTGTAGATTTAAGACTTGCGTGTTGCTGTGAAATTAAATGGGAAGCTGTTTGCAAAAAAATGGCTACATTTTAACCTAAAAAATATACCTATAGTGGTCTGATATTAATTTAATGGGGTTTCAGTAGGATTTACAGTTATAGAACTGCAGCATTTACAGACCTCTTTTTCTTATAATGTGCCAAGTAGTCCCTCTGCTGGAAGAACATAGAACAACAGGGTTGTAAAACTCCAGGCAAGCGCAGTCGCAGTAGAAGTGTACCGTGTTAGCTGCTCTTTCTTACTAGGGTACAGCGTCCCAATCTGACTACTTATACTACATCCTCAGAGTAGTTTTTTTTAGTAAAATTTAGTAAATACTTTTTAGAATGCATCAAAAAAGTGTGAACATTTTGTTATTCCTAGTCACTAGTCTGCTTACAATTATTTGTGTATTATTATTTTCCTGTTACCTTTTTGGCAATAAATCATATATATTAAATTCTATGTGTAACATTATTTGCTGAATGATACAATAATACATATTTTTTAAGATAATATATTTTTTTCATAAACACAGCAAAAGATAATGCATAAGATTTGAATATGTCAGCTTTTTTCTACACCTCAGAATTTATACATAAAACATAGTATGGCTTGAAGCAATAATTCTCTATCTGCAGTCTTCATAATAAAATGTGCTGATTGGAACATTAGCAGGGTAGTTTTTTATGGTCCTTCGTCCCAATTTGACAATTTTCACTCTGCTAAAAGTTGATAGCCCTTTTGAGAAGGGAATACATATTTTTACTCATCTGCTCACTGCAGTATGTGATAGTAAATCAATTAAATTCTTATTTTACCTTATAGTAAGGTTGCTCTGGGTTTATAATAATGTTGAGATGATGAAATAATAATTGCACTTTTTTGTATTCAAAGGCATTTGCTGAGGTGTGTGAGGTATTGTGTGAGACTTCAGGAAGTGCTAACTGAGTATAAATCATGAAATTACACCAGGAGTCACCAGCAGGGGCATCCATTCTGTCAAGATCCTGTTACGACGACGGAACTCAGTTACTGTAGCTTCATCATTGTCGTTTATGCCTGAATTTGTATATTGAAACATACTTGGTTTAAAGTATAATCAATTAATAGAGAGAGAGAGAGAGACTCTATTGATTGTGTCAGATTGTGTTGGTGCTTCATATAGCTCCATCTTTTCACCAAGTGCTCCTAATGTTCTTATTAAAATGATTGGATGTTAATTATTATGTTGTATTTGAGGTAATTGGATGTGAAAAATGTACTGCACATCGCCAATCTTTTTAAGACATTAACAAGAAAAATAAACATTTTTTTACATGTAATGTCTTTCAGGAAGCGTCACGGTGGCGCAGTGGGTAGCACGGTCGTCTCACAGCAAGAAGGTCGCTGGTTCTAGGCTCGGCTGGGGCAGGTGGCATTTCTGTGTGGAGTTTGCATGTTCTCCCCGTGATCGCGTGGGTTTTCTCCGGGTGCTCCGGTTTCCCCACAAGTCCAAAGACATGCGGAATAAGTGAATTGAATAAGAACAATTGCCCATAGTGTTAAAAGAGTGAATGTGTGTGTGAATGTTTCCCAGCGATGGGGTTGCGGCAGGGAAGGGCATCCGCTGCGTAAAACATATGCCAGTGAGTTGGCGGTTCATTCCGCTGTGGCGACCCCGAAAGGGAATAAAGCCGACATGAAGATGAATGAATGTCTTTCAGTGTTTCATTCAATATTTGTTAATGCTTCACATTAAGGTGATACGAACCATCATGAGTTAATTAATAAATTAACAAATCATTTAAGATTAATTAATGATGCATTTATTACCACACGTTAACATATGTACTAATCATGAACTTATTAATCTCATACACGAGTCACACATGAAACAGAATCACAAAGATGTTTATTGGCAAGTGTACATGAACACGTACACAAGGAATTTTTTGTGGTACAGGGGTACTCTCCAGTGCTGGTACAAAAAAGACACAAAAACGTTGCACAGTAACAAAAAAAAGTTTCCACCCTTGGCTCCAGTAGGTCTGTTTATTCAGATCGCTGGTTTTGATCTTCATGAACCCGCTGAGGTGAATTATTTTTTAATTTATTTGTTTAAGAAATCTAAAATATAAACCTTCAGCCAATTAGAAGCCTACACTACAGTAATGTCCCGCCTCTGTGTACGTTTTTTTCCGAGGACAGGCTGTGCCCACTCTGAGACTGTTTTAACTTTGCCAAAAACCTATGGATGACGTTACACACAGTCTGTTCATGTTATATACAGAAAATGAATTTAGTAGAAATCAAATGAGGTTTGAGGGCTTTTAAACCCACACACAAAAAGCAGTAAGCTAACAAGTATGGGGTGGTTTTCTAGACCTGGTGAGAATTTTCAATCATAAGATATTTTTACATGGTTGGATGAAGCATGTTTAAAAAGTATTCATTATTCGGTACTCACAATATGCCCCCTGGAGTTCAGGTAACTTCAGCCACTTACTCTTTGGCAAAGCATCACTGCAGGACTGTAATGCATAAGAGGCTATTAGGTGGATCGGGAATAATGTGTATAAAACCTCAGTTTTTGGTGATTGGCTCTCGACTGAGTAGCCCAGCCTTTTATTATGCAAAATGGCAGGAATTTGAATCTTAATTTAACTTCATAAAAGGAATAAAAACATTTAGCCTGTTCATTTGTGAGGAAAATTTTAATTTAACCAACTCGCATTGAAAACCTATATATTTTTACAGTAAAATTGGCCATTTTTTAGCATCGCTGTATATGATAACCTGCTCGCTTCTAAAGTCAGCCTCAAGTGGTCAGACCATGAACTGCCGTTTAGTCACTTCTGGTTGCACTTGAGAGAGAAACCTAGCGGTTGCCCCTGGGTCCAAACATGTCTATAGCCTAAAATACAAGTTTGCTGTGGTGAAAGAAGAATCAAAAACCTTTAAAGACACAGCTCAAGAAATAAAACAGCAAATACAGTCCTATAACAATTAGCATAACATTAACAATTAAAATTATATAATAAGATTAACCGTTGGCATTACAAAGTGACCTTAACAATTAGCATACCATAATATTAACAATTAAAATTATATAATAACATCAACAACAGCATTAAATAGTAACATTAACATTTGGCATTACATAGTAACATTAACAATTAGCATTACATAGTAACATTAACAATTAGCATTACATAACATTGACAATAAGTATTACATAGTAAAATGAACAATTAGCCTTGCATAAAATTGATAATTAGCATTACGTTAACAATTAGCAGGACCGGTTCTGGGAGCTTTTCCTGTTAATTAATTGACGGTTCCTGGTTAAGTACTATACATATATTACAACAATAACATCAGGGCATGAAAACACTTTAAAACAGAAAACAATTTGTGGTACCAGAATAATTAAATCAGATTGTGTCAAGTTAAGATTTCTAGAGATGAAAAAAATTAAATCAACATAATGTTGAACATTTATTATTAACAGGCAGCATCACAATCCTAAACCATTCATTTGAAAGAGAGAGATGGCTAGCTCTGTTTGTGTTTTCTATAAAGTGTCATGTTAAGTTACGCTTGCTTTCTGACGTCACGTGAGTTTAAAACGAGTCCGCGCGCGAGAGGCTGAGGAAACATTCCTCTTCAGTGTCGGTCACCGAGGAGCTGCGCCGAGCAGCTCTGCCACCACCGGACTGACCAGAGAACGAGAACAGAACGACCCGTTTTATAAACAAAACCCGGAGTCTTCTTCCTTTAGGCTGGTCTGCATCACTCTATTTATCAGAGAGAAAACGAGAGAGAAGAAGAGGAGAGAGAGAGAGAGAGAGAGAGGGAGAGAGAGAGGAGAGAGGGAGAGAGAGAGACGCCAACAACAGACTATGGACGAACGTTAAACTGCGGATTAGATCGAGGAAAGTAAACAGACCAGGAAAAGGTAGGCTATGTAGTTTCTGTTTTTACCTCAGCCTAGTGTTAACAGACACACTGTGACAAAAGAATAAAAGTGTTTACACGTGTGTGTTCGTGGTGCTGTGTTTGTTAGGAATGTGACATACTTCGGATTCTTCATCTGTGAAGTCTTCCTCTCATTAGGAAATGGAATGGGTTAAATTTGAATATAAATAGTTTTTAGATACAATTTTTTTATTTTTTGAAACATTATATTAATTTATAATACATTAATATTTTTTTCCTCCAAAAGCAAATCCTAAAAGCATGCTGAATTTAACAACACAGCTTTTAACCCTTGTGTCTAGTGCACAAAACAATCAAGTTCATTGTTCATTTTATTTTAAAGAAAAGCTTACATTTTTAGTTACATTGCTTTTCTGTCAGATGCATCGATTATTTGCGCTGTCACGTCAACCAGACTCGTACTAGTATTTATTTATCTGAGTGCTTCTGGGTGTTCTTTTTACAATCAATTTTTTCAGTGAAGCCAATTTTTTTACATATAAATAAATAAAAGCATAATCTAATTTGTTTATGTTTTTTGCTTTTATGTCCAAAAATACTTCACATGTATACATGTATCACAGTACACAAAGGTGTATAATTATATTGTAGTTTTTAAAATGTTTATTATATTGAAAAACACAAGCAGAGTTTCAGAAAGTGAATTGATATCTGTGACTCATATGTCAAGTGTTTACTGGACGAGTGAACTATTCTGTTATTCAAGGCATTATAATCAAACAGCACCCTTCGCACATATACTCTCAATTACGAGCCCCCATTAATTTAAAGTTTTGTTTCCGCTAGATGGCTCTCTTGAGCAACTTGGCAGCTTTATTGAGATGTCAAGAGCGCATAAGCAAACAGATGCAGTCCTGTTAATATGATGGAGAGACAGTTGTTAAGGGGGATGTAGCAGAGTAGTTTTTCCAGCATCACTACTCAAATAGACAAGAACAGTTCTTTCTCTAGATGTAATTGGCTGGGGCTCCATGGTTCATCATAACACATGACTGTTTTTATTCGCTGTGACTGTTTACTCATCACTGGGGTTGATTTGTGCTGGGTTTTTCATTTATTCAGAAATCAAGGCAGTGACTCTTAACTGTGACTAAAAGCTAAAATCTCAAAGATGACCACCGTCAACCCTCTTGCTAATAAATTAAACCCAGATCTTGGAGATTATTTATGATTGAACATGATCATACTAATTCCTAAATGTCTTTTTGCATCATTGGTTTAAGATTTTTCAAGCCAGTCATTTTGGCAGGTGTCCATTGTTGCAACTCCTGGATCTTCGAGAATATTTATCCATATTTCTGGCAAATTCAGGGCTAATTTTATATGTTTTCTGGTTCATCGTCTTGGCCAGACTGCATTTTAGCAATCTGTCAAAAAGTCATGAATGCAGTTTGCCAATACGGAAATGCAGCTTCTGTTTAAGTCCTGAGCTTTTAGTCTAATTAAGCAGCAGTCTTGTTGAAAAGATAGTCATTAGCTGGCTGCTGTTGTTCTGTGATTGTCCAATTATTCTTACAGTGCAAGCTAAAAAAGGCATTGTTGTGTTTTAGATTTTCACAAACCTCATTTAAAAACAAATGAATGCGTTGACAGAAAAAGGTTTCTGTATTTAGACACACCTCTTGAGCACCATTTACTGACAGAGGTCACGCTTTATTTTAATATAAATACATCTAAATATACACCACTTTTTAACATATAAAGTGTACATTATTACACAAGTTAATATTACAAATATAAAACTAATGATAATATTTGACTTTTACACTTACAGCTTACACTGCGTGTTTGAGACTTGGGGTATTCTGGTCTAGACTAAGTAATACATATAACAACATGGCAATAACTAATACAGTTCATTGGCAAAAATAGTTCAAAGAGTTAAAAGATATTGTAATAAAACAGTTTTCATTAAAATGTTTTCATTTAAGGCTTTATACTAACTTCACATTTAACTGTTCAATTGTTATAACGTATTATTACAGATTTAGTAACAGTGTTTTACATGTATGGGATTAACAATAGATTCAAATTAAGTTAATAAAAGTAACAAGTTTTTAATGTTTAAGTTTTCATGCTTCATAATTTTACAAAACATCTTCAAACATCAACATCAAAAATCCAGATTTGCCCTATTTTGGGGTATCTGTTCATAAAATGAAAGATCAAAATGTCTAAAAAAACACTTTTTAACAGTGTTTCAGATAACATTATAACACTGTCTGTGATTAAAAAAAAAGACAAGCACACTCAATAATGATGATCTTGGCTGTGATTTGTGCAGCACCACTGATCTCTTGACAAGCACTTAATAACAGTGAGGGAAGCCATTGCAGTTTTAGTTTAATCTTCCGAGCCTGTATTGAAACAGAATTGCTTTGGTTCTTTTTAGGTCTGTGCCATTGTCTGAAAAGATCGTAATTTTCAGTCTACTAAACCTGGTCCTTGCTACAATCAATAGTCTAATTAGCGCTGATTAATAGAGAAACACTAACTCTGCTTTGCTAATCGAATTCAGAAGAATATGAGGCTTTGCATATTTTCTCAGCTCAGCTCTGGCTCTCTATTCAACTGTTGGTTTATGAGGTGGGCTTAAATATTTGTAATATGAAATAGTGAGGTTTTCTAAAGAAAGTTGTGATACCTCATATTTTAAGATTTTTCTAGCAAACCTATTTCATTCCTTTAAATCTTTAAATAGCTTGGGAAAAACACTGTATTTATATGGTTTGAAAATGAACAAATGGGTAGTTTTTAAATAGATTCTCTGAACTTTTTTACAAGACAGACACAGTTTATTTTCCAGTCTGGCACGTGAACTCATCCATGCCTGTGGCTTCTGTGTGTCCGGTGCTAGCATCACACCATGTAAATATTGTTGATGTAAAATTGTCTGTTTTATCTGTTTACACCTAGCTAGCTACTCAGCCAGTTTTTTTATATTTATATCATGACCCCTTAAATATAATATAGTTTTGTTTTCTTCATTGCTGTTTTGAAAGCCTATCGAGTAGGTTTGAAACTTTGCTAGGAAAAAGGGAAAAAGTGGTCGTCTCAGCTTTTGGTTGAACTAAATCGGCAGTATCTTATAAATAATAATGAATTGATTGATTTTTATCATAATTTCATCTGGTCTGTTTTTTAAATCAATCCCTTTGATAATGAAATAAACGCTTGAAGATACTAAATGTTTTGTAATAAGTTGAAGTGTGCTGGATTGGAAAGAGTTGAGATTGATTGTTTTGTTTATGACCTGGTAGTTAATTGAATATGATTGTATTGTTTTTTTTTTTGCTGTATATATTCTGCTGTTCTAACGTTTCCAATTTTGTCATATTATTGGTAGCTTATGAAGTTTAAAACCAAGTTTCAAATGTTTTTATTTGCTGAAGTAACATGAAAATAAACATATGCAAATGTTCTTCAGTGTTAATTCCTTTCATATAGTTATATTTTTGATTCCCATTTTTGAGTATTTTGTCACAAAACAAAATAAAGATTTCCTTTCCTTTTTTACAAGACCTGCAGGCAGAGTTTAAATGAAGGACATGCTTGCCAGTGAAAGCTAAAGCACGTGATTCGGAAAAGATTCTCTCTTTTGTTCAAATATGCATAATAGAATAACTTATTATGTTCAAGGTTTTGCACAGAGACAGATTTAACTGTAAATGTGTTTTGCTTCGATATGGAATGAATAAAAAAATTTAACTAAAAAGTCTAAAAGTAGTTTTGAACCTGTTTAAATACAGAGAGAATGTTTAAGATGCTTTCTTATTTGGTATTCTCATTCTCCATTCTTAGTAAGTTAAAAAGATTTCATGAATTTACTCTTGCTGTTACTGGGCATATAGGTAAAATATCATGAAAGGTTGATTTATTTAAGTAATTCCATTCAAAGTGAAATCTCTATATTATATTCTTTCTTTACACAGACAGATATATTTGTCCATTCTAAGTATCTATTTAGAGGCTAGATTGTTGAATAGAGTCAGAAAGCCGATCATACACAACATGGAACAATGCAGACAGTGGAAGGAGTGATGTTCTTTACTTTGAGTATGTGCAACATTCAAATAAAAGACTTTGTTTAAAAGACAGTTGATGGTAGAATGGAGAAGAATGAAGGAGAGTTTGCTACATTTTGAATGAATGGACTATATGCACAACGTTCTTCCGCATTCATAGTCAGCCAGCTCTGTCCTTTCCTGTACACATAGCGTCAACAACAACTATAGCGACTGCAGCGTTTTTCACTCTGTTGCTTCAAGATTTAACTTGTATTACGGTAAATGATGTGTATAATATTGTTCAAATACTGTCCCATTCGCCTATCGCCAAGAAGAAAATGGATTCAACCTCTATATTTCGAGCTACATCAATTGTGACTTTTTTGTGAGGGGTACTTCATCCTAGTAAAGATAAAGAAATTAACAAACAATGGTGAAACCCACTCATGTAAAAGGATGCTGGTTGTTTAAAAATTTAGTTTATTCTTATACAGAAACACTTAAAACATAAACAAATTACCTTCGTAATTGTGAATGTAGTACCATCACTGTGTCATCATCTAACACCGGTTGCTCCCTCCTCTTCCATACCCCTGGTGTTGAAGTGGGTAAAGTGTAATTGTTCCACTTGTACAATGATGGAACAGCTTCCTTGACCATCCGGTGTCTTCCCGTTTCTGTCTGTGGCTCGGGAACATTATCTTTTTTAAAATGCTGGCTACATACGCGTGTACACAGATGTTGTTCCTCCATATCGCTACAATCTACTTGCACCTACTTGTGACTAGTTTTGTCTGAAGGAAAATTATGAAAACTAATTACACTGTTGTACCTACTGGAAGCTTGACACTTCAGAACACAACAATGTTCAGCTGTAGTGCTGTCCGTTCACAGAAAATTAAAGTGCTTTTAGCAGACATTGTAAGCAACTGGTAAATAATTTAGCGGAAGTGGCTGACCTGGCTGAAATTTTAGCGGACGTATGTCATCACTTCCTTGCATATAACCAATGGCTCAGGCATAGACCAACAAGCAATCAGCACCTTTCTTTCTAATCAGAAAAAAAATGTTGCTTAGGTCCGCTTTGTGAAACAGAACCCCCTGGAAAGGTTGTTATCCCACCTGACCTGTTTAGTTCGATTAAAATGAATCAGAGTTCTTTTTTCCTTTTAGTCCTGTTTGTTATGCCTGGTAAGAAAGCAGTCACCAAACTCTAGATTGCACCAAAGCGGACTAAAAAAGCTGTCCGAGACTGGCTGGACGAGGGCCGGTATCAAACAAACTCCAGAGCTGTTCGTATGTGGTGAGCAATAACCGCTCCGAACTAAAAACAAATAAAGATAAAAAAGCTCTTTGAATTAATACAGACACGCTGTCTTTATTCGTTCAAAAAGCTTTCGCTTGCACTCACTTGTGCGTGGCATTATGAGATTGTCTGCATCTGTTTTTAAAGCGACTGTTGTCATGGCAGCTTGCGGTCAAACATGGAGTATTGAGAAGCTTCGTACTTTTAAAGAAAACTGTTTTTTCAAACCCCACAAGAACACTCCAATTCTCTCAGTGTTCAGCAAGCAGCTCAGCAGAGGTTTCATAGATTTGTTGAAAAGTGTCGTGTTAAAACAAACAAACTCCGTCAACAGTTATGCGTCGGATACACGGTATAAAACTACTCCCTGCTAAAACCTATCTGCTAAACACTTTACGTGACGTTTTTATATTCTAGACAATCTTAAACAAAAAGAGGAGGTCGTTGGAGGTCGTTGATTACACAGTATATCTTTTCCAAAAGTAATTTGAGCCTCCTTCTGAACTGTTGTGTAATTCTTCTTCACCTTTTCAAGTACATAAAACATTGTTTTGTATTCGATTTCGAGTGTGATTTGCAACCTGTATCATGTATGTTAAGAGATTAACATGAATGATAAAGTAAAATTTGATTGAACGTATTGTCCCAGTTTCCTATAGGGTTCGTTCATCCATTGTTTACTTCCGCATGCAGATTCATCCTAACTAATAGAAAACTAGAAAATAGGACACAAGTGCTATGATGGCTCTGTTTTCATTCTGTTCAACTAGTGCAGACCAGAGTTTCTCTTGGTCTGCACCAAATCAAATAAACTAGAGATGTGAAAACACCCTGAGTCATGTCAAACTGTTGAACTGCTTAATGACATTGATGTGAGTTAGCGGAGGAAGTTTTTAATAAAAGCAAATAGTACAAAATATACTGATTTGTTAATGAGTCTGGTAGGTGGTGTTTTAACCAAAGCCTGTGAAACATTATATAGAGGAAATACTTTTAGGTCAGAGTGAGGGCATTCAGAAATGTGTGATAAAAATCAGTGCCTTTAAAGTCAGAATATGTTCTGTAATGGAAAACCTTGAACCATGTTTCTTAACTACTCTGTTGACATTTATAGCTCCTCATTTATCAGCTAAAGCACACATCTTCTTTTTCTTCACTTGTCCTTTTCTGACATCTTTCATGATCTGTATTTAGTGGCAATTTTTTAATTCTTAAATGTTGATTATTTATGTTTTGGTGTCTCAAGCAACAAGATGACACCAATGCAAGGTAAAACATTTTTTATTCATTTTCATTATATGCATTGACTCTAAAATGATTATTTTGCGACTCGTTCATACAAAACTCCTTCACTTGATAACATCTGCAGTGATTGATAGTTAGACTCAAGACTGCGGTCATTGGATTCAGTGTCTAACGCTTCAGAAACCTATCACTGGTACTGTACAGTATTACTATTATTATGTGATTTTATCGAGGAAAGGGGAAACAATATTATATATATTCATTAGAATATAGATTGTAGGCCATGTGAGAAACACAGCATGGCACATAGAGAATAATACATCAGCTGTTAGCATCAAACTTACTGGTTTTGAGAGGGAGGAAAATGCTGACCCAAATAAAGTGGGAACTGATAACCTTTTTGCAAAACCTGAATTGAACGCTTGTAAATTTGCAAAGCAGTCCTTGTGAAAATGGCGGGGACACAACAAAAGGTTGGGGTTGTTCTCCAGAGGTACAGGTGAAAAGACGAAGCTTAACCATGGCCCTTTGTGGAGAATGTAAAGATGTAAATTCCTCACAAAAGAAAAAAGTTCATCTGCATGATTGGACCGAGACACAACCACTAGCAGCTATGTTTGGGGCACACGTTTCCAGGTAATCTTGTGAGATTTGTTTTAGTTACAAAAACGTACAGCACAAAAATCTATTGCCATCAAGATTTGTTTAATATCAAAGCTATGATAAATGCCCTTTTGATTTAATGTGATTTCATGAAAATATTTAAAGATGGAAATAATTGCACTCTGATGAGTGATAACTATATTTAGAGTCATAAAGTCATTTAGAGATGCTTGCAATTCTTAATGTACTAGTAAAAGAGTGAATTAGAGATCTATACATATAATTGATATATTTACTGAAAGAGTATAAAATGTTTGGCACACTGCCAGTAACATTATTCAGCATAAAGACTCAGACTCAGAGCAAGCAGTTATAATGAAACTTGAAACAATGAAAGTGTAAAACGTACTTCTTGAAGTAAGTGAAAATCAAAGTTGAAGATCAAGATGTTGAATAAGATTCTCCATTCTACAGCAAAAGTTTTTTATTAGTAAATCCATTATTGGATTGCTGCTGGATGAAAAACTGAAGTGAGAGATAAACAGAGATAAACAACATTTGTGTTCAGGAACTTCAGTTTTAAAATCAGTTTTCCTTAGTTCATCTTTCACTGGTAAGGATAAAGGATCTTGTGTTGGGAAATACATCCTGAAACAGAGCAGCAGTTATGCGTCTTATGGGAGATTTATTTAACTCACATACAAACAACGGCAGCCTTAAGATTAATTGTCAAACAGGACCGGTGGGAGGGGCATGACTATATGCACATGTCAAACAATGTTGGTTGGTGGGGGTTTTACATAATAAGCTGCTTCAAGTCACAAGCCTGGCTGGAAACAGCTCGTAATTATTGGCCATTTTACTTGTACTGATTTTACAAATAGACTGAATTTTATGGTAAATTGCGATAACTCTAACAGGAGTGTGTTCTCACCTTTCAAGGACATATTTATTTGCAAAAGTTTCCAAAACAAAAAAAATACTGACTCAGAGAATGAAAAAAAACATAGTCGCAGACTGTGCGATTCTACTTGGAGAAACCCAAACTGAGGGAAATGCTCCATTTGTGTCATCAAACAAAAGTGAGACAAATGCAAAACCAGGAAAAGGACATGACTGGATAGGATTGATACCCTGAAAGAGATTTTCAAGGTGTTCATACCTTATTTTGCTAGATGCTAGAAAATCTCAACTCACTCACTTTTCCCGCAGATGAAAATTTGCCATTGCTGTTGTCCTTTCCCCATATGTAACTACTCTAGCAAGCTCCACCAAAATGTCTGTGGTGTTGACCCACAAATACTGCATTATCCACAACACTGCATTATTTGCACCGCAAAGCCAGCAGTATCTGCTATGCTTTCTCTGGACAAATCTGTGAAACAATTATGCAAGTCGTAACTCACTGCACAAGTTTAACAATAACTAACACACTAATGCACAAGATGGAAGTAACTGCAAATCAAGAATGATAAGCTCTGAGACTAAGCTAATTACCAAGCACTGTTGTGATCATCTAGCAATGATCTGATTCCTGCTACAACCCTCTGAACCCTGGTACTACAGGGTCCAAATAATGCTCTATTCAGGTCTTTTTCATGTGGTCATAATGACAAGCAGCTATCCCTTGAGGACTCACTGACTTTTTACAAATACTGCTGATGGTCTTGCTCACATCTGCCACTTATCTCAGTCAGAGCAGCATTACCATAAAGACCAGCTCTGAGAGGCTCTCAGACTCCCTGACCCACTCACTCCACTGCATACTTTTTATGAGGGATCATCATCAGCATGGAAACTAAAGCAGTTCTGCTCTGTAACTGAAGTGGGTAAGTGTCCGTAAAGGAGGGTTATATGTCATTGCTTATATAGAAAGGTTATAATATTGCAAGAATGAGTTGCTTATAAAATCCAGGCAATTTACTTGCTGGTTATCACACCATTCTGAATTTGGATTGAGTTGGTTATACATTAACATTACAGGCATTCACTTACAGCAGCCACTGTGAGCCATATAGCCCAAGGACTTCATCCAGCCTTTATGAACTGAGAGTGGTCCTGAAGTGTATGTCATGGGAGATATAATTCACCATTGGAATCCCAAAGAGTCTGCCCCCCATTAACTTTATGCATTCTTGCTTCAAGCGATTCCTGTCCCAGCTTTTACAATTGAAGAGACCCAAACAAGCTCAGTGTAGCATGGATCTATCTTGTATTGTGAGACAGATTAATGGATGTGCACGTCAGTGCCTTTCTGTACTTTGTGACCATGTTTTTCTTGTTTATCACTTGCTCTTCCATTGATGTTGAGAGGTTTGTGTACTTCTGGTATCTGATGAGAAAGCCTAGTGGGTCTCATCATATAGTTCTGTTTCTTTTTGTTTGGATAACATGATTGGTAAATTATTATTCTCCATGCAGACTCTGGGAGTCGTTAGAGTTGAACCTGCTGTCTTCTCTATCGCTCAGGAGAGGGAGCATTAGAATTTCAACGCGATCCGCTTCGCTCCACACCCTGCAGGAACCCTTTTTCTTTATTCTAATATTTCTTCAGTGAAGTAGCAAAAGACTGCCCATCTTGGCTTTTCACTTGACTGTAGTTCTCAAGCAGCAGGACCAGTGTTGAGTTTAATTTTCTTGTCTAAACCCTGCTGGGGCCCTGGGGCGGGATCACCTGGGTGGAAATTGCTTTCGGTGTTTCCTTCTGTCCTGTGCTAGGCCAGACATCTGTGCTTGGAAAAATCTCAGTTGAACTTGTGACAAAGAACAGCATTGTTTGAGCAAAAAACCCTCATGTCTCTTGCAAGTTTTGTATAGATTCAGTTCACATCGAACAAGTCTCCATGTAAATGTCCACTGGATAGTTGTGCCTTTATATTTTGAGATGCCAGAGGGTGATTTGTCCTTTGGATGAATGACCTACTGTGAACTTTAATGGTATGTAGTGCTATGGGCAATTTCACAGCTTTGTGTTGCTTTCCAATGCAATATGTGTGTAAATGTTTTTGTCTGCTGACATATACGTCCCCTTTTCCATTTTCAGAACATGTGTGAGAGAAATACAAGACCCCTTTGAAGAGACCGTTCATGGAAAACTGTTATATGCTATTTTCAAACCTGTTTGGCTTTTAAAAAGATTACATGAAGGAATTTCAATACAATTACAGAATTTGAATTAAAAGAACATATTCAAATATATTCGTATACATTGCAAAATATAAAACTCTAAATCATATTTGTAATACAGAACAAACCCGTAATTTGCTGTATCCATATTAGAGTACAGTGGGGTTGTTTTGCAATTTTTAAAATTCTAATAAAATATAACCTTTAACTCATTTAACTCGTGCTTTGTGGTGTTCTTTGAATTTTGAAAGAAGCAGAAGCAGATAGTTAGACTGGGTGGTCCACCTACTGATGCTCATTATGCTGCTCGTTCATAATACAGGGCAAGGACACAAAACTTTTTTTTTAAGATTAAAACTGACTTTATGCTTTGTTTTCTCAAAATGTTGCCAAAAAGGTTTAGTTTTGAAATGCAAACAGATGGAGCCTCAAATGACTGAAATTACATGTATTTTTTATTAAATGAATATGTGTTTGATTATAGCGAAAAGCTAAATAGCTAACTAGCTAAGAGCTATAATGTTCACATTTGTTTCAAAATAAAATATTTTGTCATGCTATACAGCAAATAAAAATAAACACTTTTCCGAAGATAATTCATGGTTAAGTGGAAGACACCAACTGTACTCTGAGAAAGAGAGAACTTGGATTACACTCAGACTTAGGGTAAAGAATATTGAAAGAAACTACAGACACAAACACGTTAATAACTTGCAGATTCGTCACATTTAAGACCACAATTCTTCAGCAGCTCCAGATACCTAGGGCTTGATCTTTTATGACATTCCATCAAAACCTTTCTTATTGGTAACAAACTAAAGGCTCATTCACACCTTTGCAGTTCCTCCGTGCATTTGTTGCACACATTTAAAGCTTCATAACATAGCTAATATATCCCACGGATGCATCAAACTTCTTTTTTTTCCATTTCACAAAAGACATCAAAACACAAGCTTGAATTCCAGCTTGTTGGAGCTCATAGCTAACCTTAAAATAAAACAAAAGACCAATTGAAGACAAGTAATGTCCAGAGGAGTAAACAACTAGTCCGTCAATGGCTCACATATTCTAAAGGAATATTTATGGAAAACACCCATTCCTACTTTTGTTTCTGGGATATAAATAAAGGTCTTTCTCAATTTTTGGAATTCTTATTTTAGACGAAAAAAAAAACCTTGTAAGGCTGTTGAGCCCAGAATAGTTTTTTTTTTTTTGCTGCAAGATTGTAACGTATTATGTTCAGATTCTTGGCACTGAGTGAGTGCTCATCAGTAGCACAGTGGGAAATGTTATATTAGCTTCAATCGGTTCTGTTTGAATATCATTTATTATCTTTAACTCAAAACCCTGAGGTTCAGTAGACTGCCCCTCCCTACCACAGCCAATAGGGTGTCATGTGCTGTGATGGATCTGTCGTGTTATTGGTGCCACTATGTAAAGCTCCTTTGCTTATTCAGCAGCAGGGTCTTTAGCCAGTAATCAATGGCAGCTATAGGGAGAGCTGGGAACAGAGAGCTGTTAAACCACACCTGGGACCAGGGAATGCAGAAGAGCTGTCCTATCAACAACACCTGCCAGTCAGATGAATAATTCAGAGATTCCTGACCAGGCCACTTTTACTCCTATCCATCTTCCTTATGAGACCGGAGGAGGTGATGAGAACTAATACTTCTGGAAACTTTGGACTGGTTTATCATCTTTCTGTTTGGAATCTGCAAAGGAGATTGTACGGTGAGCTTTTTAGTTAGTGTATTTGATACTGCTTGATTTTTATAGGGTATACCTTGCTTTTACCTATGTAACTCTAAAAATGAGATAACTTTTGTTCAGTGAGAACAAGCTTGTTGATTGTTGTTTGTAATTTTTTAAATAGTTTTTGCTGTTGATTCTTTAAAAATGTGTATTTAACTGTCTTATAGTTGCAGTGTGCTTACTTTGTGTTTAGTCATTATTCATTTTGAAACATATTTGAATTTAATTTGAAATTTCTGTCACGTTCATATAATTAGTGGTGTTGAAATTCACACAGTTGGTCTTTAATTGGCAGTGATTGTGAGGAGCAGGGGCTGCATAGGTTGTTTAATTGGAGCCTGAGTGATGGCGTTAATGGCTCATTTGTTTGCCCGTGTGTGGTGAGGGACCCCTCGTAATGACCTGTGTGGAGGAAGCTGCACCACTGGACGAGGTGCGAGATTAATCACTTAAAACTCACTATGCATTTGACTGGAATAATATTCCACAGACAATTCCAAAGTGTACCTTTACATAGAGTACATCTGTTCCTATTCTCATTGTGTAGATGTTTTTGTAAAAAACTTTAATTCTAACTAATGTGCTACCACATTTGTTGTCAAAGAGTTTTAAAAATGTAAATTCTTAAAATCAGTTTAAAAATATTGTTGTTCACTGTTAGATTTAGTGTTAGGAAAGTGATTGGATAATGTACTGATGAACCAGAAATCTTAAATATGTACTTTAAATGAATTTAAAACCAGTTTTTTAACCACAAAAGACTTTAGTCTTAGCAAGCACACTCTGATCAGCCTTGGAAGTAAATAAAGAGTTACCTGTTGCATTTGTTAGGAAGTACTTTATGTATTTAAGATCAAGACATGAAAAACAGCAGATATATATGGAAAATCAACTTTTTTGTTATGTTTATTTTTCAGAATGTTGGCAAGAATTTTGTTATAATGACATTTACATTCAATGGCAAATACATTCATTGTAAATTGCATAACATCTATTATGACTTGACGTGTTACATTTCAGCGATTTTCAAGGACATTACGAAGGACTGCAATTAATTGAGCGTACATATTTAATAGCGTAGGTACAGTAGGCGAATGTCACCTCTCTAAAACGGAGGCTTTTTCTGTTTTACTTTCTGGAACTTGCACATTTCTGGTTTGCACAGGACATTGTTTTTGTGCCGAGAAATGCAAATGGAGGTTATGAAGGGGTTATTCCTCCTTAGAAAACACTAGAAGAATGTTGTATGGATTCTCAAATCAGTTAAACCAAGAAAAAAAATAAAAGGATTAATTAAACAACCAGTGTTGGTCTCATCAAGGGAAAACACAAATATTAGGGAAAGGTGTATTTTAAGTGGCTTGAAAACAAGAATCTGTAGTTGTACAGCTAATGCATCAATTTTTTAATAACCCATGCCTTTAGTCGCATTTCCACAGAGCTTTGATAGTGGTTCATCTACTACAAAGCAAACAAGTGCAACACTCACTTAAAGAGTGATGAAGCTGCTTTGAAAGACCAAATGTTTAACACCAACTGACAATTTTGATTAATTAAAACATAATTATGTAAACTTTAGTAGAAGAATAGTTAATGTCAGCTGCCTCGATGGCTGGCAAATATTTTAATTCAGATGAAATTTCAATAAAACATGTTTGGTTATTTCTGTTATTTGGTTATTTCTGTTTATTTTCTTATTTTCTTTTGTAATATTGCCTTAAGCACAACATTTTTTGTGTGTGTGTGTGTTTTATTCATTCATATTTTGTGGTTGCCCCTCATCTGACTTTTTGAGTGCAAAAAAAATCTGTTGAGTAACACCATCCATAACTATAAGGTCCTCAAACCAGTTAATGTTAGTAATTTCAAAATACTGCTTTGTGGGTGGCGTGAGAACACAGAGCTTGCATTCTTCAAAAATGTTTTACTCAAAACTTGTTTACCAAAGTGTAATACCTTTGATGAATTGTTAATCATATTTTTATTGGAAACTTTTCAGCTATTCAGGGCTGATTTGCAAAAAAAAGTTTAAATGATGTGCATTTGGAGCATCAACTGAAAGATGTGACATTAAAATTCAAGAGAATACAATTGTAGCTAAATGTCAAAATCAAGGTGAAATCTTAAACTTGCTTGATCTGAAAAAAAAAAAACACAGAGGCACAAAAAAGTTGTTTTTTTCAAACACATTTTCTCTCTCCACCCAGTTTAAAACCAAGGGAGCGAGAGACCATGTAGCCTCATCAGTGATGAATACAGAACACAAAGTATTATAATTATTCTGAAATTCTGTAAAACAAATATAATGGTGCAAAAGGTTCATATATTATAATATTAAAAATAAATAATAAGCTAAATCAAGGATCAAATATAAATGTATATAATGAATTACTGTATAAAGAGTATAACTATAGCTTTTACATTCAAACTTTAGTATTCCATAGACATGAAGGAAACAATATCAGAAATTCATCATAACAAATACATTCTTTTGTATAATATACTAAATGCAAAAAATGTGTCACTTCCTCATTTACTGTTTCAGATACTTTATTTTTAAAGTAATCATTTACATGATTTTATTTTATTTTACATTTAATGGCCACGTCCACCCAGCCTCTAAAAAGAACAATTATTGCTAAATAATACAAAAACAATAGATTTTTTTATAATTTAGTAAAGAACTGTATGCAAAATGCAAACTATTATAATAAAAAATATAATTCAGCAACATAAGTTTCTTGAAACTGTGTACAAATTTAAACTTGTACTGTTACATATTACTCCTATGACTAGGTGAGAGGAAGGTGAATCGGTGAATCCAGTAATTCACAGAGTCATAGAGTCTTCACTTAAGATTGGTATTTGATGTTGAATTGCTGTTCTCTTTCTCTTTACGTTTTACCATGCTGTGCTGTCCTCTCAGCTGTTTTAACAAATTCGATGTGTGTAAGATATCCGCAACTAAAATAAATTTCATTCTTCCACATAATTGAAGATGAACAATAATGTTCTTTCCTCTAACAGAAACAAACTTGAAATAATGTCCGCATTTCCAGTCAATAAACATGTAACTTTACGTTCTCTATGTAGATTAGTTTTGTAGTTTAGTTTTGTTGTTAGTGCATCTATTAAGAGCTAAGAGTTGGTCTCTGGTAAATTATGTTTTGTACTCGCATGTGCAACTGAACACCACACATCTTTTCTAGGTTAATGTTGAAGTTTCTTTCAGTTTGTAACATGGCATTAACGTATAGTAACCGGGACGATAAACTAATCTAATTGCTATTTGGAAAATGGCAACCTGTTAAAATAATGCGTTTATCAAAAAGAATATAGTAAAAAAAAAAAGTTATGTGTTTCTGCCAAAGCCTCAGATGTACTCTCTTGGTTCGCTCATTAATACACTACTGGTCAAGCCCTTTTTCTGAAAGCTTTTTCAGCTCATGGTGTCTGTCAGTAGAGTACTCTGATCCTTTCAGGCTAATTTAGCATAGCTGTATTCACTTTTTGTTTTTCCAACTTTTTGTCTGATTTTATTCTTTTAAAATTATTTTTATATATTTTAATTCAGTTACTATTATGTCTCTCATTCCATGTGCAGCACATGCAGTGTGCAGTGAAAACAGGCAGAAGCCAAGCAGTGAACTCATTTCATGTACTCAGAAAAAAGTATGGATTAATAAAGCATTATGTAATTGTTTTGAAAACTAAAAGTTGAAGGAGAAGCTCATACAACACAGTCCAATATTGGCCGCAACAGTGAAGGACACCATGGATCGTTACCCTTCATTGGATATTTCAGATTGACATTTAAATGTGTTTAGTTCTCCTGCAATGACTAAGAAAACTAATTCTGTTTAAATCATGTTTGAAGCAATGGTTTCAAGGCTGATCCAGTGCTGTGTTCGAGTTCAAAACACATTAATAACGATTTGCAGGATGTAGAGAAAATCACCTGTAGCGTGGGTTTTGGAAGATGTATAATCCCTTTTCTTTCTTGTCCGCTTCACACACCACGTTTTACTAGACATTTGGGACAGGCTCCCGATCCCTGCCGAGCCTTGCACGTCCTCGGACGCTGACACCAAATAAATGAAGATGCAGAATGGACTTGGATGTTCAATGTTGGAGGGGCGAAGGCTGAGGTGTGAAAGCACTGAGCTGTAAAATTGCACCGGCAGGCTGGCTGTTGTTTCAGCGTTCAGCTTGTGCTGTCTGTTCCCTTTCCCCTTCGTATCTTTCCTTTTCACCTTTTTCCTCTCCAATCGTCTCCGTACCTTGCCTGCACTTGTGCTGACCTAAGCCCTGGCCCATGAGTCCTCTGGAGCTATAAAGAAATAACTGATGGCTGTATTTTATATTCATCGCCACAAGGCACCAAACTTGAACAACTTTAATAATCCACTTTCAATTCTTTCTTAGCAATTCACCTGCAGGTGTAAACATGTTTCATATCCTAAATAAACACAGCACTGCCTCCTTCAGCAACACATTGCTAATTTGTTGTAATTTGGCTGATGACATCTACCAGATCCCATGATTATGTGAGAAGTCACTGGAATTATAATTGAAGGGTTTCCAGCGAGCTCGTTTGAAAGCTGCTGGGGGTTAGTGAGGAGACAAGGGCCCCCTGCGGTTGCCCTTTGACTGGGGCTGCTGGATGGCAGAGTGGGTGAGAAGCTTGTCACAATATGAAAACTGCTCAACAGCATGTGTTCTTTTATTCACTGAATCACTTAAGAGGAATTTCAGACAAATGTGTTGTGATTTTAGATATTCAATAACAAAACCTTATTTACAAAAAAACTCAGTTAAGCATTTATTTTCTGTTTTTTATTTAAATAAACTGTCTTTGTTCAGTAGCTCCAGGATCACCAAGAAGGGTCTCAGTTAGTTGCAACAAAATAAGACCAATTAAGAATGTAACACTTGGAGAGTTTGACACTAGAAAGGTTGTGCCATACTGAAATAGCAAGTGAACAAGCTGTGAAAAGCTTTTTTCTATCTTTGGACTTTCTTGGGTTTTTTTGTTGTCTGAAATTATTGCTTTCTCATTGTGTAAAGTTAATGACATTGTAAACAAGTAAATCAATTAGTTTTAAATATGTATCTAGCATGTCAGATTTGCTCAGGGTTGGCCAATAAAATGTTGGACAAAATGTTGAACTGTGCAAAACAACTGTCACCTTGGGCAGGTGTGCTTTGTTGGTTTCATAAGCATTTCAAAAAGTAGTTAAAAATGTTTATAGCAAAAAAAGCAAAGCATTAACTCTTGATCTAACCTTATAGAGGCAGAATTTTTTTAATAGATGCACAATTTTGAAATATTACAGAATAAAACATATAAAGGCAGGCTAATGCACATAGTGCTAATTTTTACCAATTTATTACACATAGGCTTAATTAAATTACTAAAATTCAGGAATGTTGTACACAGAAGCTTTCACTGTTAGTTGAACACTTGTTTTCTCACTTAGTGTAACCCCTGGATTTTTCTTGAGTTTTTCTCTCGTACATTTCTTCTGTTTGGCTTTTGAGAAATGTGTAATTTTGGTGGCAAAACATTTTCTCCAGAGTTACTTTAACATATTCAATATTAACATATTCATATTTATATTATTTCCCACGCAGAGGAAGATCAGTGCTTCTAGAACCCCCATTCTTTAGTTATAGGTTAGGGAACATAGTAATCTGAATAGTAGTAGTGTTCTCTCAAGTCTGCACTGTTATTGAAATGTTACCTGCTGGACTTTTTTCTTCAGAATGTACACACAGATCCTTCAGGCTCAGCTAAACTCTTCTTTCCTCATATTAAAAGGTAATGCCACTAATAAAGAGCGAATGTAACTCTGAAGGAGCGTCACGTGGCGCAGTGGGTAGCACGGTTGTTTCACAGCAAGAAGGTCACTGGTTCTAGGCTCGGCTGGGGCAGGTGGCATTTCTGTGTGGAGTTTGCATGTTCTCCCCGTGATCGTGTGGGTTTCCTCCTGGTGCTCCGGTTTCCCCACAAGTCCAAAGACACGTGGTATAAGTGATTTGAGTAAGAACAATTGCCCATAGTGTTAAAGTGTGAATGTGTGTGTGAATGTTTCCCAGCGATGGGTTGTGGCTGGAAGGGCATCCGCCGCGTAAAACATATGCCAGAGAGTTGGCGGTTCATTCCGCTGTGGCGACCCCGAAAGGGACATGAAGATGAATGAATGAATGAATGAATGAATGTAACTCTGAAGCACTCACAGGCTAGCGCTTGCTGTTAACATTAGCATGTTATGGTTTTGACAGTGATAGAAATCAAGCACTGTGAAGAGAAAAGTCTCCACCTTTTGGGACTAATACTATCGCTGTATTTGATGATAAATCAATGTTCTTGTTGTGAAAACATCTATCTATTCATAATTTATTACAACTAAATGCACTGTAAAATAAAAAGTATACTTTACTTGAGAAATGTGATTGTTTACTTGATTTTACTCAAATGTTGAGTTTACCTAATATAGTTAGGTATTGGTAAAATGTTTGAATACATATTTGAGAGTATTAATAATACTTAAGTACATTTATTTTAAATGTATTAGTAAATGTCATTGCGGATGCACATATATAACTTAATATTTATCAGCAAATTTGCTGAAATTATTAAAACGTACTTTTCTCCGTAAGTTTGCTTTGAATAAATAATAATTGAATTCAAAAAGTTATTTTAAATAAACTGAAATGATTGAATATACAGTGTGAACACCCTTAAAAATTTAATGGGTTTTCAGTTGAAAGGTCATCATTTGTTTTGTGCTTTTTTTCTTTATATATTAGTAAGGTGGACATAGATCAGTTATTGATAAAATATTTGAAAATATCTCTGGACAATACATATGGTATAAATTAAAGATAGTACCCTATACTTCAAAAGACAAAGAAGAATAGTTTTACATAATTGTGATTTGAATTATTACATAAGTAAACTTGATTGTAATTTTTTCCATAATCTAGCATCTCAATTGTCCACATGAGGCCTCTTATTTGTGAAGCTGCTTTGAAGCAATTGTAAAAATAACATAGATTTATTTTGATTGATTGATTTATTGATTGATTAATAGACGATTTGTGTTGATTCTTTTTTGTGATTACTGTGAGTGAGAATAGTATTTCTACTTACATAATCTTCAACATCTCTTTTGGAAAGAAAAAAATGTGAGGAGCATGGTTTGTGTAAACAGAAATAGTAGATGCTGGTTGGCATGGGACTTCTCATCCCTTTGACTGCCTCTGTGTTTGCTATTGAACTAATGTATTTTTGTATTTTTTTTATAAGACATTAGTTAAAAACATTAGTTAAAAGAGTTTTATTGTATTTTTTTTATTTTTGCATTTTGTTTTATTGCATTTTGGTGCATCCTTTTTTTGCATGAGAGATAAACCACATTTAAGCCTGCAACATTCTTTGTGCCGAAACCAGGTGTCCACAGTTAAATTGCTGGAGGCCCTTGATAGCGTATGTAGGAGAGTACACAGCATGAGTGAAGATAAAGTTTGCTCTGTACTCTGAATAAACAGGTAAAATTTGATGAGCATGAATGCTCTTGTCCCCTCAAACTCGCTTCTGTCTTAGGGTGTAGACTGTGGATAAGGAAAGGTTATGGAGATGAAGGATGGCGTGGATGTTAGCACGCTGTAGCTGTTTTGAAGTGGGGATGTGAGGCCACGTTGTTTGATTTATGAGGATCATGCTGATCAGTTTTTGGCTCATGAATTATACATTTGCCTAGAATTAAGTGACCTATAGAACATTTGCCAAGTTTGCCTTTTGTTTTTTGTGTCTTGCTCTCTTATCCTTGTTCACTTCATCCAGCGACAGAGTGCTGCTGATCAAGAGATTGGCTTATCTTTTGACTTCGTTTATTTGCCCTTCGAAATATTGCTCAGGGTGTTTGTTTCAAGGAATTCAGGTTTCAAACAGGTTTCTTACTAGACTGATTGTGATTAAAAGTTTCAGGACACAAAGGCAGGATTGATTAGTTCTTGTTTTATTGATTTGTTAATAAAAGCCTTGCACAGGATCCCGCTGATCATTCAGCTAGAGATTAGAAGAGCTTGACCACTGGAAACCATGACACCCTTAATGACACGCGCTTCTAAATGAGACAAGACAAGACTATCTGAGTTACTTCAGGGTCAGTCTAAGGCCATTTGGTTTGGGAACATATTTAGTGGTTATCAATGTACCATTGAGTTTTCTCCAGTTATAGGATTACCTGATTGTCTTCTATTGAACCTGAGCTGATCATTAAATAATGTAATTTCACAAAAATTCACACATGACAAATTAAGGTCTAAAATTAAGGCACATTTATTTTTAGTTTTAAATCTGAAAGTGTTTCATGCTTTGAGTTATAACTTTTAAAAAGAAAGTTAATATCAGTCAACAAAATAGTTTTTGAATGTTGTGGCATACAAACGTTCTTTTCATTGTCGGTAAAAAAAAGCCTTCCCATTAATTTCATGTGTACTCCCAGAAAACCAAATGCCTCAGTAGGTTCAGTAAGTTTAGAAGACCTAATTCATTCAATAGAAGCTGGTGTAAAAGCTGGGAGAAGCCACCGTGTTTTCCTCTGTAGATCTCATTCGATTGGCTACTTCCAATATACACTAATCACAACAGACCTGGAGGTTAAGTCCTAATTGCTGCAAGAGGTGTCACTTAACAGATGGGGTTTGTTAGGCTGCACATATCATTTAGAAGTCATTCGGGAAAAATGCAAATATATATTCTTATTATAAAAGAATAAAGTGTTTTTGTCCTCGCATATTTTATAACCTGTTGCTGGGGGTTTTTGGGGGGCACTTTAAATATTTAATTTCAATTTGTTATAATTTCCTGAATTCACTTGAATTGACTTGATGTTTTGTCTGAACTACATAACACCTGTAAAAAAAGTCCCACTGTCATTGACTGTATATAACATGGATTGTTCGTGATCTCATAAAGTTCTGGCAAAGTCAAATGAAGCTCAATAGGGGTGTAGCCAGTGCTTGAAAATGCATCCTCAGAGGTGGGACATGGCTGTAGAGAAGACGTCTGAATGGCCGAAAGTTAAATTTTTATATATCTTAAAAAATAATTCACCCCCCCCCAGAGCATTCATGAAGATCAAAACTAGCGATCTGAATCAACAAACCTAATGAAACCAGGGGTGGAAACATGTTTTTTCATATGCAAAATCGGCCAGTTTTAACATTGGAGTGAATGAGAACTTGCTCCCTTTTGGAGTCAGCCTCAAGCTACCACTCGAGGAATTGCAGTTTCCCCTTGCCCATTGTTCACGTCTCAGTGCCTGATTGGCTCAAGGGCTTATTTGACATACCAAAACATTCAGTTTTCAAACAGAAGTAACAGAGTTGATCATTCTCTTTTTTGAGGAAATATTTGTATTAGGATTTTTGAAGTAGTTTTAGTGTTGTTCTCTCTCATTTTGCTCATAAAAAGCTTTTTAAGGGATCACTCGATCTGACAAGCTCATAGAATTCTAACAATGGGCTCCGTTTTAGCGAAGGGTGTGAGAAAATTGAGATGCTACTAACAGCTATGCCAGCTATCTTATTCTTAAGATGTGTTTTGGCCCTCTGGCAGGCCCATGCCGTTCAAGTGTCAAGTCTAGCTCACCCCTTAATTAATCCATATCATTGCTATTGGCTGCTCTTAAGGCAACACTGCTTTTCTGGTAATTTCTTCACAGAATTTTAATATTATTACATCAAAATGTATTAGAGTACTAAAACTTTTGTTAAATAAAATAATTCAAGGTCTGATAATAAAATTGAGAGTCTTATCAACACATTTCTTCTGATTTCAGCCCCTGAGCCACATTGATATCTCTTACATTAGCAGAATTCTACTGAGTTTTCCACATTATTTTGCATCTGGCCCTCAATATGACTTGATTGCCAGTAACTTGTACTGGGGAGCATTTCCCAAACAACAAAGTGTGCCATGGACTCATAAAATGGACATACACATAAATTTGCCAAATTAATTTTAATAAGCAAGCCATGCAGGCATGGACTGGTCTTTGGGCATTTTTTTAGGCCGGGCTGTCATAATTTAAAAAAAGGCATAAGATTGACCGTTACGGCAGGGTATCTGAGATATGAATCATGGCCCATTGATTGATTTTCTTGAAGGATGTGGGGCTAGTACAGTGAAATCACAAGTCAGTCCTTCCAGCTGTTGACCAAGGTTACAAATATGCCTTGTGGCTATCTGGAGTCATGAGTTTGATTGTATTTGAAAAAAGATTATTCTATGAAAATCACAAAAAGCTGACAGGAAAGGCACAAAAGCCAACAACTGAACACAGCAAAATCACAGGTTCAGTTGCAGCAAAAAGCAATGCCACAATTACATTTATGTGTTCAATAAAATTGCATGCAAAACAAAATGTTGTTTTACTCTTCATTACTTCATTACACTTTAGCTAAAATGTGTTTCATTATTGAACCCTAAAAAAGGAAAGAAAATTGACAAAGTGAATTTCTGTAAATGCATGGTGGCGTAGTGTCTAAATATTCAAGAAAAGAATATCTACTTTTTAAAATGTTTACTTTTCTAGTTAATAAAGACAATAACTAATGGCATTTGAAGTCATGCTCACAATGACTTACAATGAAGTCATGTCACAAGGACATTGTTTCTAGGTGCAATTTCCTCTCTAATTAGTAGCAATATTGTGTACAATCAATGCAAACTCTGTAATGTTTTTTAGTGTGTGTGTTGGTTTTTCCATTTACTACAAATGAGAAAATAGTTACTTCATGCAATGTGTGCAGTCAGTCTTAAATTACAATACAATTTTTACACATTTTGGGAAAAATAGATGCCGCAAGCTTTAAATTTGTGATGAACATCACTTATTTCATGAATAAAAAAACAGAAAGTATTTGAGTAAACCTTTGCTCTATTTCTTCTCGTCCTGGTCTTTGTGCACTTTACTTGTTATCACCTATGAATGGCTACTGCAGCACACCGGCTTATAAATGAACACATAAATGCTGACTTAAGAAGTCTCCAAGTTTACTTCCATAGAAGAGTGCACTTATCGCACTGACGATCCATTGTTTGTTATTGCTTATTTTACATTCAGAGCTTGACGATAATCAAAGTTGAGAATGAGAGTCAACATAGACTTCAAACCTACTGTGATGTAGTTCTTTATAATTACAAAAAAATACTAAAAAAGGTAGGTCTCTCTGACAGTGGTGTACACTGAGTTAAGAGCTTTAGAGCTTGGCACCTCTACTGTAACCAATGAAAATGAAGATTACTTGTCACCTGTCACACAGGAAGATGTTTTCAGGTCTCTATTTGAGCACTAAGGTTCCACATATCCCTATTTCATTTTTGTAAAAATTTCTTACATTTTCATCTATCAATTCATCTTCAAAAAATCTGAACGTCTTTCACTGGTTAGTAATGATATATTTAGAATGCTTTTATACAATATATATATATATATATATATATATATATATATATATATATATATATATATATATATATATATATATTTTCATATACATTTATGTTTAAAACTATACTTTGCCCTGAAGCAATATTGTACTGTGATGGAAACAATTGGAGCTACACTGGTAATAACGAGGTCAGTAGACGTGTATAAAATTTGAAATTACTTTCTAATAGTTTTTCAATGTGATATATACATTTATATAATATGTGATTCATTTAAAAGAGATTTTTAAGTATTTGGAAAGCAGGACAAATGCTTTTTTTTTGTCATGTCTGATTCAGATTTTTTTCAGATTTTTACAGAAAAAAAATCTTGTGTGTTGTGGCACTTTAAACTCCAGCTATTCTTTTAGTTTCAAGGTGATAGTAAGGTAATATTGACCAAATATATGTTCGTATCTTTCCTAAATTAGGACAGAAACAGATTACCATGGAATATTTTTTTATTTATCATGTCCTGCCAACTTCAACTCATATCCTTCACATTAGAGGTTCAGATGCAGAGGGTTCAGGAATATGCTTGTGAGACTCTACCAACCTCTAATTTGAGCTCACTCTGAATCAAGTCAATGTATTCTTTGGTTTAAAAGACAGTAACAAAGATTCGCTATTGAGACTGCATAGCACAATTTGCTGGTAACATACGACCAAGTTATTAAAAGCAATGTGTTGTTCTCAAAGCCAAATCAAAAGTGCAACAATACGATGCCAAAAGGGAGGCTGAGCTTACAGTTTGTGAAAGGGAGACAATGAAACATGTTGTTGCTATTGTGTATGCCGCGCAGGCAAAGAACAGCACAAACCTACAACCTGGCCCACCTTATTGATCTGAGTTTTAGGTTATTGTTCTATGTGAACAGACTCATTAATGAGGAATAAAATGGTATGGCTTTAAATTTCAGCTCTGTTGTCTCAGGAGAAATGCATTCAGTTTCTCATTTGTCTCATGCTTTTCATGTAATTCTTGAGCTTTTGAAACACATGGTGGTAGAACAGAGCTTAAAGTAATTTGTCTTTTCACCAGTATGCATTTGAGGCAGAGATTTGATTTAGACATTTATCTTGAATTGGGATTAATTTAATATTTTGAGCACATATTAACTTAGTGTTTTAGAGATGTTAATAAAGATGTTGATATTAAAAATCCAAATCCCAGTTGATGTTTGATTTTCTTCTAGTGGAATCCTTCTAACATGCTTTGTTAAAAAAGGTTTTGATTATTCAGTTCCTCTGTAAAGAGTAAATGTAGCATGTGGCTATAAAGAGCTGTGCACTCTCTATTGTTTGCATGTGTTTTAGTGTGCCATTTGGGATTAAGAGTGTTGCTAACACATCTTCAATTGATTCGTTGAATGCCATGATATGTCAAATTAATTGTAGAGTATGCATTGTAGATTTTGCCACACCTTGAGTCTGCCTTTGTATGATTGGTGTAGTCTAGTCTGATCTAGTTTACCTTAATGTAATGTTTGGTAATCTTTCTGGTGTTGTCACCTTCTCCTTCCTTATTGTTTTCAGTTCTAGATTAGTTTGCCTTCAGTGTTATAGTTTGTCAAGTTTTGCCTCACAAGGGGTTTTAATGTTGTGGCTTATATTTAAGTATTTAGTTTCACACACTTATGTAACTAGTTTTCATAAAATAACAGAAAACGTAATTGTAAAGAAAATGAGAAATGTATACAAATAATTTAAATTATATTGTATGTATAGTTTTCACAAAAATCCTAGTACAGCACAAAAGTACAAAACTCTTTATTTGATTAATGAATGAGTCTGACCTCTTGAACTCTGCTCTCACATATATTCACCTTTCTCTGACTCTGTGATGCTGAAAAAGACCATCTCTGTGTGAGCAGCCTTCAGATAACAACAAACTCTCACTATTTGTATCACTCACAAGGTTAGCTTCTTTCAAATGGAAATTCCACAGTCGATTCAATCTAACTTGTTGAATTTAATCACACACTTAATTATGTTCTGTAATGAGTCTAGAGATGTTTCTATACATCTCGCTCTTAGGGCCTCATCGGGGTAACATGGGCAGCCCTATTTCACGTTATTGTTCAGAGCGTTCACTTTCCTGTCACGAATCTAAAGGATCTAAAGATCTGATGATAATCTAAACGAACATGAGCAGCGATAAAAGAGCTATAGAATTTTGCACCTCTGTCACATCCCAATATCTTCAAAATGTTGGTGTCTCAGCCATGCTCCTCTGAGCGCTTTGATGGACAGACAAGACCCGCTGATTTTAAAGTCTGACTCTTGAACTGTTCTGCAAGTAGAGAGAACAGGTCACTTCCAGACAGCCTGTCCCCTCCAGTGTGCTTCTAACTCCTTTTCTCGCTCTTGTTCCAATCCGTGATCTTGCCTCCGGCTGTCTGCCTAGGCTCTTCTGCATCTGAAGGAGTAGAAGAATAAATAATGAATTCCAATGACAGTGAGGAAACAGCATCTTTTGCTCACATCCAGGATGTTGTTTTTCTCATCTTGTCTTGAACCCCACGCAGATGACCCAAGGCTCAACGCAGACAACGAAAAGCTCCATAATGAGGCTGAGCAATACAAGTCCCCTAGTTAGACCCAAGCCATTGGCACAGTGCCACTTGTCATTGTATTGTTAATGGCCCTGAATAGCTTGCTCTCCTTTGGCATTGTTGAGAATGCTCTCATGGTGCTGAGAGGCTTTGACACTCCATGCTCTTAAGCTAAAGTAAGCTTTCACCCTCGTGTGTTAGCATGAGACGAATGGGCCCAATGCTTCGTCCAGAGGTGCGCTTTAGATTTTATATCAAGGATTAGGCAGCTGTTGCATCGAGGAGCATCTAATTCTTAAGTCTCTTTCTTGAGTGTCCCTTTCCCCCTCAATCTTTTATTCTCTCATGGCTTTTAAACCGTTGTCTGCTCTCTTGTGCCTTCTGAAGTCAAAAAGTAACTCATTCCTCCCTCCATTCCAACCCCTCTCTCTCTCTCTCTCTCTGCCGTGCTCTCTCCTCATCCGTCTCTCTCTCTCTCTCTCTCTCTCTCTCATCGCTCGCTCTCTCTCTCTCTCCTCTCCTCTCTCTCTCTCTCTCCGTCTCTCTCTCTCTCTCTCTCTCTCTCTCTCTCTTCTCTCTCCTCTCTCTCTCTACCCAGGTGCCCTGCCTTTGCTCCAAGTCCGATTATTGGTCTGCCTGGTCTCCAGTTCTTCTGTGTCTGCTTGTTTGGTTCTGGCGATCACTGAACTTCCTCCAAAGGCATCACGTGGGATTTAATTCTGTGGTCTGAGGTGAGCCTGATCCAGATTCACCATCTTCGCTCCTGTCCAATCTCATTTGTGATCAACAGTGAGCCAGTCATATCCACACAGCTTTAATTCATAGAAATCAGTGTTCATTAGAGTCACCTGCACTTCAAGAGGAAGCACAGAATAATCTGATGTCAGATGCCTCATTATGGTGCTCATACTGAAAGCCATGACAAAAGTACAACCTTTTTCATGCTTGAGAACCACAAAGGTCTGTGGGGAGACAGAGAGCTGCAGATGCATTTTGATTAAAGGCTAAGTGATCTTACGGTGGGAATCAGTGATTCATAATGCATGGGACTCATTTCTAAAGAAACATTTTGATCATCTCTTAAAATGTATTGCTTCTGCTACAGCAGACAATTTACATTTCCCCCTATAATGTAGAGTTATCAACTACTGTCATGTTTTAAAACTGACCTGTGCTTGACTGACTCACGTGGCTTAATAGTTAACGCTGCAGTTCTTGGTCTGTGGTTTGTTGGTTTTTCATAATGGTCCCTTGTAATTGGATGCTTTGTTCTGAGGCCTCAGTGTATGTCTTGATCACCATTCTGTTTTATGTGTTGTTAAATTCAATTTGATTGAATCATGATCGAAGTGGTATTTGGGTAAAATGTTTGCAGTACAGTGGTCCCTCGCTATAATCTGGCTCTTTCATGGATTTGTTTTTGTGTGCATTTTTACATTATTGTGTTTACATTGCATTGTGTTCCAAATGATACTTGTTTCCAGAAGAGCTGAGCAGTACGAACAAAAATGGATATCACAGTATTTTTAAAATGTATAGTTTATCACGGTATTTGACAATATTTCGTTTTCATGTATGGCTAGTTGAAACTTCATTTCCTAATAATTTAGAAAATAATTACTGCTGTAAAAGGGTTTGGAATGATCAAACTAGTGTTAACCCAGGTATGAATGGCCTCACAAAATGCTGCATATTTGTAATGAGGTGAAAAAATCAGAATCCATAATTGTGGCAGACAAAATACACAACACTTTGTTATGCAGGTTTAGCAACTTAATTTAAGCTGGCTACAGTGTGTTCTCTTAACTGCAGAGTAAAAACTTTTTTATCCACTGGACTGTCAATAAGGCAACAATAAATAGGTTTAAAACATAGTTTAAAACATCAAGTTCAACCAGGTATTTTTCAAGTATTTAAAACATAAAATAACTTTAGTAAATACTCATGTTAATACTCAATACTCAAGTTAATACTCAATAGTATTAGGCTGGTATTAACAACATTTGTATTATCATTCCACTGTATGCTTTTCTGAGCCATATTTAAATTCAGGAATCTCTGCATTTTATGTTCCGACCTCCATGAAAGTGGATACCACCACTTCTTGTTGTCCATGTTGTCCACTTAAAGCATTGCTCATTGCTAAGCTCCACCTTCTCTCAAAATCCAGCTCCCTCTCATTTGAAAATTGACTGATTTGGGTATGAGGGTAAAAGTTGTTGGGTATAGGGTAACTTTTTGTTGAAGGCAATCGTTTCTGGCAACTAATTTTTAAAAACAGCTCAAATGAGCATCCTTATGCATCTCAACTGGGGATTAGTCAGACGTCAATCACTTGTTTCCAGCGAGTAAGCAGAGGGAGAATGAGAGCTCCATGTTCTGTGTCCTGATTTTTCCACGCTCATGCTCTATGTCTTGCAGTGTGACAGTGTGAAGCACTGTACTGTATGTTTGCAAGTGTTCTCCCCAACAAACCCCACAGTGTCAATGAAAAGTTTTGCACTGCCAGGCACCTGCAGTAACACCCTAAAGTCA
Source organism: Danionella dracula (assembly GCA_900490495.1). Classification (NCBI taxonomy): domain Eukaryota; kingdom Metazoa; phylum Chordata; class Actinopteri; order Cypriniformes; family Danionidae; genus Danionella; species Danionella dracula. The sequence goes on along the minus strand of UELW01000178.1, from coordinate 5,163,821 downwards.
GAGGATACTAACCATCACACAAAAAGTTGAAGAGTTGAGAGAAAATGTTGTGTTGAATTTTGAAATGTGTGTTTAAAAAAAGAGAGGAAAGTATGAAAAAGTTATGTCCTGTCAAAAAAAGTGAATTAAGTGAGGTCATTTATAGCCTCAAAACATCAAGAATAATTGTTAAAAATATGTTATTTTTAAAATGTTAAAGTAGTTTATTTTTTAAACAAAATGGTTTTACAGTGCGCGTCATCCAATTTTATTTTGTGCTTTTGTTCTGACTACAATCATTTCAAAAGAATCAAACAATATAACATTGTAAAATACAAAAAACTAATTACATAAATAAAATTTTATCTTAGTTTACAACAGACTCTAAGGACAGTATATTTGGTCTTCCATGATTGTTTTATTCATGTTCCAAATGTGATTATACATTTGTACCTTTACTGATTATATATTTTTGATCAAATAAAGTTTAAAATACAAAATATATCAATAAGTGACATTACTGACAAGTTTCGGGAGTAGCACGCACAATCAATTGCTCATGGAGGTCTCTATTATGTGCAGTTTTCACCCTTTATAAAGCATCAGTTCGCCAGCAAAAAACCCTCCACCAGCCTCTCACTTTAGGGGGATTCTCGGGCTTCAATTATTCTCGAACCTGAAGACTTTCTACGGACAGCTCGCATTTATACGTGCCAAATTTAGCTTGCACTGCCAAGGCTAATTTATGCAAGTGCGCCCTCATGAAAGTTTTGTGTACGCTATTTATTCTTCACAAATAATTCAATGATTTCAATGATGAAAACGAACTATATGAAGCAAACATGCCCTTAGTTGTACAATGCGTGGTTAGTGTGTTGTGGAATACATTTATTACAAAAAAGCTTTTTTTTTACATTTGGAAGTCAGTTTTAACTTGAAATATCCAAGCTCTCAATGTCAGTGATTCACTAAAGTAACAGCTGTTGAAACATCTGAGCAGAACATCATAACCGTGTTTCCTAAAAGAGATGTCTTTCAGCTGCTATCCTTGTGTGGCTTGATATGAAGTCTTCAAAGAGGACTGTGTAGGTTAACCTTTTTACAGAAACGAACATGACTTCAGCCTCTGCCTTTGAATGAACTGTTTTAAAGTGGAAGTGAAATTGATATTGATTTTCTCTCACATCACAATGACCTGTGAACACCTTTCAGTGCTTTCAGATTGGCAAGCAAGAGAATCGTGTGTTATTGACGGATTGTACAAAGTGTTAACTAGCTTGTTTACAACCAATCAGGTTTATTGTCTAAAATATTTTTCAAAATCATGATTGTATTACCATTATGTGTTTATTTGACCAAACATTAAAAGCTAATCTTGTCAAGACGTTAGCCTAATTGTTAACTACAAATTTGAACTGCTTTGAAAAAATGTTTCCATCTTTCATGATGTTTTTACTATTTTGATGTGACTGTAAAGTTTTTATTATTTTTTTTATCTAAAACATCAAATTGTATTCAGAAAACTTCAAACTTTTGATGATAAACATTTTGAAATATAGTCTTTGTTAGAGATCTGTAAAAATGTTTTGAATCGTATATTTTGCAGATTAATGAACACAATATTAAAGCGAAACCTTTTTCGAAACACATTTGCTTTAAGTAATAAGGTAATTTTGATATAATTGTGATCTTTTTGTGGAATGTTAAATTTGCCCATGTAAGTGCTTTTCCTCTCTAAACATAATTCAATTAATTAGTTTAGTTAAATTAACATAATTTAATTACGTTTGGCTAGACATGAGAATGCTCCTTATTTATTTCAAAGAAAAGTCTAACATTTGATGCAGATATAATCTATCTTGTTTGAATGTAAATCCTACAGTTTTTTTTGTGTACAATTTTCAATTTATGTTTTTTAAACATAAACATAAACATGTCTCTTCTGATAATGTAAAGATTTTGTGAAGGATTGTTTTAAAGGGAGGAAGCTTGTGTTCGTTTGTTCAAGTGGTATACTTTTAAGTTCATAAATTACTTTTATTGATAGTAATATTTTCCAAAAGATTTAAGAGCCAAGTTTTCCTAACTGGAAAAAAAATAACTTTCATCAACTTGAGGTTTAAAGTGAACTCAAACCACGGGGTCTTCCTTCAGAAACATGTTTTATTTCAGATATTTCCAGGGCTTAGGTTATAAACTTATACAAACAAATGAAATCATATCTATAAATAAGCATCGTTCAAACAGTCACACTTTTTTCAAACCACAAACCATGCTAAAGCTAACAAACAAATGCAGACTTATGAATAACATCATTACACCAAAGGTTTCCTCAAGATGATACGTTTTATTGTCTTCCTTGGTGTTTCTACCTTTTGTTTGTACCATACATTCAAACAATGAATCCATTTCCTTTTAACTAGTCAACCGGCCTGAAAGAGATATAACATCTTGTCCAAACTGGCCAATCAGCCCCACTCGTTTCTTAGCCAATGAGAATTGTCCTTAAAAAAAGTCTTTAAGTTTAGAATTCAGATTGGTTCAACATTGATTAATCACTTCGTTGAACAATTTCCTGTATGAAAACTGATTGACACTAAGCATTAATAGTATTTCAACAATTATAGATTTTATTTGAGGGGAAGGAACTCTACATCTATCACAGGAACCCTCAACCTGATTGAATTCGTCAGCTCTTCCCCACTCACTCATCGCACAGTCTATTGAATCTATTAAACTTATAAATAAAAACATAATTTAGGCTGATAATTTACAGTTTTGTTTTATTTTTATGAACGAAACCTTTACTTTTTAAGCCTTGCTTACACCTTTTGTATTTATTTGCCTTTCCCAATCAGACACGTCGGGAAGAGTTGTACAGAATCCACAAACTGTTGTTCTTGTGCCCTTCCAGAACCCCCTGTAGTTTACCATAATCAGTGCTTTCACGCTTCAGCACACCATGCTAGTGCAGTGTGTCATTGGTGTGCCCTTCCACATCTGTCTCTGCCATGTCAATTCATCACACACACGCTCATCTCCCATCATGTATCTAATGAAATATTTCGACAGTTAAAGAAAACGCTTCACCCTGTGTGTTTTTTAAGAGTCCTTCGTCACTGTCATGAGCCTGATGTCTCCAGATAGGGATTTCTGAATGCACACTCAAACAAGGAATGTCAATAGAACATGCACAACAAAGAGATTTTTTATTTAATTTGGAAACTATTGCACAACTATAATTGTTTTTACACAAACCACTAATGATAAAAATCTCTTCAATGTTTTGTTCTTAAGAAGTCATCTACTTTCACAGTACTTTCAATTTTACAATGGTTTTGGTTCATGAGATTGAACTTTTCCTCCCTTTCTTTTTCTATCTCTGGTTCTCTCAGGAGGAGTCATGGGGCCTGTACGGGCCTACCCATTAGCCCTTCCTGTGCTGACTGTTCTGGGCCTCATTATCAGCGCACGGAGCCTTAACCCAGATGACCCCAATGTCTGCAGTCACTGGGAGAGGTGAGAAGGGTCTATTCTTCTGCTTTGAGTCATGCTTTACCTTACATTTATCCATTGCAGGATTTACAAATAGAATTTTTCTATCTTTTTTTGGAAATTTTATTATCTGTTCATCATTCATAAGTATGATTGGTTATTGGTTTAAGTGAATTTTTAACAAGTTCTTTGACATCTACTTTAATAAAATATATTAAGTAAAGCAATGATATGAATAAATGTTTAAATAATGCATAAAAATATAATAAATAAACATATTTGTTTCATTCATGTACGTCTACATTTCAAATGCACTGATAATTATTCCTTTCTAATTTGATCTTTGATTGATTGATGGATTGATTGACAGATTTATTGATCGATTGATTTCTGCATCTCTATGTCTTTATGGTATGTGGGCAGTCAACCTGTGGACGCCATTGCTGATCGACTAGTTTAAATTTAGTAGAGTTGTTAATTCTGCCTGATTAGATCCAGTTAAACTAAAATTATGGCTGTGTCAGTTTGAATGGATCTAACCCGATGAATGTTCATTAAACAACCTAAAATCAAAATGAATCTTAGCTATGGACAATCACACTTTTAATAGTTTAGCTGCATTGATGTTTGAATGGCATTAGCAAATGAAAACTCGTTGAATGGGTTGTGCTGCCCCTATTTGGGTGGTAGTATACTTTAAGACGCAATGATTTACTGTAAAGAATTACATTTTTAACACATTTTCAACATTTTCAGATTACTGTGCATTTTTATTTCACATTATTGTGTAACATAGAATGACATATTGACAATATTGACTCAGACTTTTACCAGAACTGTCGTTGAAGGGATGTTTTTGGCAGTGTAGATCTTGTTGGGGGTTTCAGGTTCTGTTAATGTGTGTTAAGTTTGTGTATGTGAGAGAAGGAAATTAAGAATAAATTGCTGAAAATAAAGCAGCCAGAACAGCATCCATTTAACTAGAACAATCTGTTTTGACTGAACCTATTTGTTGGAAATGATTCTTTATAAAGGGTGTTATCGGGTATGAAAAATAAGCAGGAGTGATTGCTTCTGCAGAGAGGAGGACAGAAGGCTGAAAAGATTAATGAGTTTTCTCTTTGCTACTTTGAATGAATAGTTAAGGTTTCAGTGTGTTTTGTTTGGAACTGATTTTTTTACTGATTCTTTTTTATAAATAATTTGAGACCTTAAAATATATATATATATATATATATATATATATATATATATATATATATATATATATATATATATATATATATATATATTTTCCACCACAAATCTACACAGATCTTATTTATTGAGAAGTTGTGTTGAGCTGTAAAGGGGTCATGAACCAAAACAATCAATACTGAGCTCTTCAGAATACAGTTTTTACCTCCTTTTATTAGAGCTAGCAACAAAGACATCTGAAGATATTAGTGACATCTTAAAAATATTTTGCCCTCTCCCAAAAGTGTCGCACTATACACAGAGCTCCAGTTTTTTTCATGCTGAACTATTTTTGCAATGCATTACAAAAATACATGCAACAAGTAGACAATGCTGAATTCAGCTTGTTGGGATGAAGATGAGGTGTATAAGGAGAGACAAAGCCTGAGTAAACTTTATTTGCATTGTTTACTTGGGTGTGTAGTCTTGGTTGTTTCAGTGGTAAAAGGCTTAATGGCATAAATAAGCCATATTTATGTGTTTTTAAAGTTACCCAGTGCTTCTTCTCTCACAGCTAGTCAGACAGTAAACAAATCTACCAGCTTCTCAAAGTGATATTGGACATTGTTAACTTAAAGGCTGACATTGCAAAGGAAGTTCCTCAGCTGTAAAAGCAGTATATAAATTCAGACAGTCACAGAATTGGGAGCTTGTGTGGCCACGATGTGGTTTAAAACAGACAATGACCACCTGAGCTGTCAAAGCTTAACTCGGAACTGTTGTGTTTTAGCGAGTCTGAACCATTGCGATCTAGAGGCTTAGAATGTGGGGCTAGCTAGCACAGTTTACATGTTCATAAGAGGTCAAAATGATTCTGGACTTTTCTGGTCAGCAGGGCTAAACAAGTTCTTATCACTTAAACCTAATTGGAAGTGTGCTCTCCAGAGGATGGAGAACTTTACCTCAGTACTGTATCAGATATAGGTTTGTAATCCTGTCTGAAGAGTTTAACAGTACCCAGTCCCAGAATATCCCTTGATGTTGGATATTTCTGACCTTATAAATTACAGTGGTTGGTAAAGTGTACCATTTTTTACGTGTTGAGTAAGTCCTCTTTGCTTGATTTCACTGTTAGAATACCAGCAACATATTGATAGTTTAGGACCTCTTTAATATCTAGATAATATATTGTATACTGTATACATAATAATGACTTTGATGACCTCTATAAAATAAAGTTTTCCTTTAATAACTACATTTCTCTTTTCTATTTGCCTCTCAGCTATGCAGTGACTGTTCAGGAGTCCTATGCCCATCCTTTCGACCAGATCTACTACACCCGCTGCACAGACATTCTCAACTGGTTCAAATGCACAAGGCACAGGTTAGCACGACCCTGATCTTTGATCTTCTGTGTGGTTCTCCGGATTCTGCTACATGGAGATAAGCAGCACTTTCCCATGAGGCTTGTAAAATCAAGGTGCCAGTGCACGAGTGCCTTTATTACAGTGTTTTAATGTTAACAGCCATGATTGCAATGGTCAGAGTCTGAAAGGAAATGGACACTTAACTGTCATTCGACTTCACACTGCTTTTAATTGCTGCATTAAAGACTTTATCGTCAGTGTCCTGGCTAAAAGCTATGAGACCAATGAGTCACTGCACTGCAAAGTAACATTAGGTGAGAAGATGTCCTTCAACGGCACAGAAACTTTTCTTAAACTACTTTAAAGAGCCATGAGACCTGCCTGCTTCAGATCCCATCTGCTAGAGAATATTTAAACCAAAATGTAAGTGTTCAGCTTTGCAAAGAGGAGCTTTTGTCAGTTTTCCAGACTTACTTGAGGCTAACAGAATGAGAAATAAATAACTAAAAAAGATTCCCTGACACCAGCTTAAGTATAATTCATAAACTATCTAAAGCTTTAGGATGATTAAAATTGTAATGCTACAGATTTTAATAACACATTCACAAGTAATACGCTACTGGATAACTGTTAAATGATCATTATATTTACTTTGAGTTTTTGTTTGAAAAATTATGTTTGATTTGCATTTAATGTATAATAAATTTAATAGCAAATGAAATCCACACCAACCTGCACTAAAGTGGTATAGAAGTTAGCTGGAATTGGTACCCCATCGCTTGACAAAGGCAAACTGCTTTGATTAGCAATGGCCAGGTCCACCATTCTCTAGCCATAGCTCTCTCTCTGTCTTGAGAAACATGCTTGTTATATACAAAAGTTTGACGTGTTGGTTGTTGAGGTCTATCTAACTGCACACAGCCACACAGTTCAACTCTAATATACTTTATACATTTGAAACAAAGTCTTGTGACATGCTGAACTCTAAACTGTTGTATGGTCACGCATCATGACAGGAGGCATCAATAGTCTTGATTCATTAATATTAGTACACAGCATCTTCTCATAGGATTTGGTCGTTCAGGCTCAATAATACTCATAATAATACTTTTGTTGACTTACAATTATTAGGTTGGTAACAAATCAGTAAAGATTTTAGAAGTCATATCAAATATTTTTTTTTACAGTCATCATCAGTCACAGCCAGATCCCATCTCAGCTTTGTATGTCTCCAGGTCAGGGGAGGGGGTCTTCTCTTAGCTGGGCTCTGGTAGCTTTAACAAACACAGCTATGTGAAACCCTTCCAATCAAATTCGTGTAACAATCAGTAATGTTAATTGTTAACCAGGAGTTTTGATATAGTGAAGAAAAAAATTACAGCGTTCCCCCAAATTACATGTAACATATTTTAAATTGTTTTAGATTATGTTAAAGACATGCAAAATAAAAGAGTAAGTTTAGCCCTTTAACTATTATGTTCCTTGAAATGCTTATGAGAGCTGTGACCTGCACCGTGTTTGTGAATTCCTGCAAGGTTATTAATCTTCATGCATGTATATGTTTCTCTCTCAGGACAAGCTACAAGACAGCTTATCGACGTGGGGTGAGAACCATGTATCGTAGGCGTTCACAGTGCTGTCCTGGTTATTTTGAGAATGGAGACTTGTGTGTCCGTGAGTGTCTATTACATTTTCTTTCCTTATTTGCTCTTAAATCAGAAAAGTTCAATTTCTCTTTCATTCGAGAGGTTATGAGCTCAAAAACAGCATTCGTCTGCTTTAGCGATGTCCTCTTATGCCTTGAACTGTGTTCTTTCCTTTGGAGCTATTCATCAGAATCTTTGCCATCTTTGAGGCATTTTTAAGACTGCATATTTGAGACTTAATTTGTGCCTTTCATTACTGATCCGATGTGTGTTGGGTGTGCTCATATATTCAGTTTTAACACTGGCAGTACACCATTACAACACTGCTAATAGCATTTGGTTATCGCTCATTTTTAGAACGAAAAAAAAAAATCTCAAATGAATCACTGCAAATACATTTTCCTAATGTGAACTGTGATTGAGTTCTGCGATTCCCGTCTGCAGATAATATGGTAATTAAGGAAATTTATTGAGATACAGGCATAATTTTATGAGTAGTGAATGTCAAATATGTCAGCTTTTGTGCTGGATTATTGTTTCTTTCTGCTGCCAAGATTGTAAATGTGTGTTTTGTTTCTCAGGATTGGTTATGGTGCAGGCTAGACTCGTTATTCTTTAATGCGATTTAATCATGAGTGAGCAAATCCTGTCAGTCAGAGCAGACTTTTGGCTCTTCCCATCAGCGTTGTTTGGCAATATGCACAAGACTTTGTCTGAATAGACCTTAGTGAGACAATGTCAAGGTGATGAGGTAAGTCCTATCAAGCACCAAATAGATACAACTCAACACACTATGGACGAGAGGGTTTTGTGTGCTGATGGACAGATTGATAGAATTTCATTGCTTTGAACCACAGTTAGATGTTCTCTTATGAGCTGATCAAGCTAACACTTTGTTTGCGTGAAAAGATTATGAAAGATTTTCTGTTAAAACTGCAAGTATCCTGAGATTATTAAGACTAATAGCTTGTATCTCTTCACTTTCATTGAACTCCCATGAGAAGAAGAGAAATTAACAGCCAACATTACCTCTTGATATGAGATCTAGCTGTGTATGAGCAATAAAACTTTACTTTAGCTGAGTATTGAGGGTGAGCTGGAGGCAGCGTAGTCAGATGTTCTGTTAATCACGATAATGCACTTGTTCATTTCAAAGATAATTATGTATTAAGCTGTGGAAAGAGGGACAAAACCTAGAAGCTGTTTACTTTCATTAAGTTTCATGTGCCTATCGGGAATCTTCAGACCACCTACAAATGCTACATTAGGTACAAATCATAATCCAAATAAACAAAAGTGTTTACAGTAGTACTATATGTTGGCTTGTTTGATAAAATGTTATGTTTTGTAAAGACTTGAATAATTGTTTTCAATGAGGTTTTGTTTGTTTATGAAAGGAAATTCTAAATTTTCCAAACAATTAAATACTTAGACACTAGCCAGGGTTCCCAAGTTTTGGTTTTAGCTCAGAATGAGATATTCCCAGCAGGGTGGCTCTGTTGGCCCACAAAAGCAATAATAATGTTAGATTGTTATATATTTTTTAACCATAGCAAAGACAAATGTGAAAGGAATCTTATCAGAACAAACTTGAATAGCTAAATTATATACCATATTTAAATGATCATTGAAAAAAAAAAATGTGTTGCCTGCCATAGATTTCTCAAAATTAAAATTAATTCAATATTCATTTTTGAACTTGACTGATGATCTGTCAACAAACGCAAATAATGTCGCCAGCTTTTTAGACACAACAAAAATGAAAATAATAATAATAAAATGAAATAAATAAATAAACACTACTTATAGATGCATGTTTCTACCTTTTTTATACATTAACTTACTTTTAGCTACTTTTTATCTAGATTAACTCAGTGTTTCATTATCACATATAAATAGGACATATAGATCGGAAATGTTATTTATTCTGTGTGTTCCTCAGAATGCTTGAGAGTGGGAAACTTGTCTTTAATTGGTCACCTGTATGTGTCACTCATGCCATTCAAATATTTTACTATAAAACAACTTTTGTTTACTTTTACTCTAATTTCTTCAAAAAATGTTTTCTTCCATTGACAAAATCCAGTGGTAAAATTTGGAGGCTTTTTAATAAATTTTGTGCATAAGAAAATTGGAAGAGAGCTGTTAGCATTAGCATTAAAGCATTAGGACTAGCTTTAATGTTACTGTAAACGCTACACTGCAAGATGTAGAATGCAAAATGCAACATATTAAGTCAAAACAAGAACAAGAGCAAAACAAGTGCAGAGAGGAGAGATACTATTTGGAAAGTTGTAGGATGGGTTATCAATGGAGCACAAAGTTAAACATGGCTATGTGTTCTGAAAAACACAGACACAAAACAAACAAGTCATGTGATAAAACAGATGACTGGCACAAACAGAACAGCATGTACAATCAACATATGGTGCTGAAAAATGAAAAAGAAAACCTCTTAAATGTATGCACAGACAAAAGAATAAAGAAAAAAAAATAGACAGCAATCCAAAACTGGAAAACCTTTTGACAGTCAGCAAGTTGGTCAGCAATTTGGCACTTTATTTCACAACAATTATTTACAGTGAACTGAAATGCAAGGTTTCCCAGCAATGGGTTGCGGCTGGAAGGGCATCCGCTGCGTAAAACATATGCCAGAGAGTTGGCGGTTCATTCCGCTGTGGCGACCCCGAAAGGGAAGAAAGCCGACATGAAGATGAATGAATGAATGAATGAAATGCAAGGTAATCTATTAAGCCTTTTTGACATTATGATTTTAATCTTACTGTCTTTCTAAAGATGTTAACTGAAGTTTCAGTTAAAAAACATTTTCAGATTCTTAAAAAGCTTTTCTTTTGGGGGTGGAGCCAAGACAAGTTACAAGTGATAAGCCATATCTACATTTAAACCTGTGTAAAAGTATTTAAAGATAGGAATAGTTTTATTCTGATTAATGATAATTGTATTTAAAATATTCACAGACATTTAGAAATATCTGCAATTTAAATGGCACTAGTAAGAAAGTAAATTAGTGACCTATTAATATAATTTACAGATTTATAAATGGCTTGCTACACTACCAGTAACATTATGAAACATAAAGACTCAGATCGTTTATAAGGACAGAAAGTGTAAAACTTACTTGAAGTGAATGAAAATCATGTATTGTTGGATAAATTTTAATCTTTATTGATTAAAAAAGGGCGTCATGGTTGTGCATGATCGTCTCACAGCAAGAAGGTCGCTGGTTGAAGCCTTGACTGAATCATTTTACATTTCTGTGTGGAGTTTGCATGTTCTCCTTGTGATCGCATGGGTTTACTCTGGGTGCTCTGGTTTCCCCACAAGTCTAAAAACATGTGGTACAAGTGAGTGTGATTGTGAACGAGTGGATATGGATGTGGCAGCCCGTGAAATTAAAGGGACTTAGCTGATGAAGATGAATGAATGATTAAAAATAAATCAGAAGTGAAGGAAAAGTCAGGAAAAACTAACAGCTTTCAAAAAGCAACTTACAACTCTTCTCCTTAGGGAACACCCTGCTCTGTCTTAATTTTCTTCCTGCGATGGTTGATTGATCGGCTGATACAACTTCTGTGAGACTGTGTAACAAATTGCATAAGTGTCTCTCCACTACTGTAAGTCGCTTTGGACAAAAGCGTCTGCTAAATGCATAAATGTAAATATAATATAAATGCATTCAAAAACAAATATCAAGCACTTCCTCAGTTGCTCTATCACTGATAAGAATGAAGGGTCTTGAGTTTGAAAATTCATGCTGAAATACAACAGCATCAATGGATTTCCTGGGCTGTCACTTCCACTCCTGTGTAAACAATAGCGGGAATTATGCAAACTTTCGAACAGGATTGGTGGAGAAGTATACAGGTAGGAGGGTATTTCAATAAACATTGATAAGATACAACATAATCTGCATACTCATTACAATATAATCTAGCTGAAAACAGCTCTGACTTTTTATGCTATTTTACTGTTAATATCCTTCCAAAAGGTGACCATAATAGGCCCTGTTTAAGGTAATACTTTTAACTTAAGGTATATAACAATTTAATTAGTTTTTTTTCATTAATGTTGAACAACTTTTCTATATAATGAGAGCAAAAAAAAACCAAAAAACAGATATTTATTGTTGCTCTCATGCAAAGCAGCTTATTTTGCTAGATGCTGTTCTTTGGTTGTTAAAGGTCACTGAAGAAAAGAAAAGGTTCCAACATCACCCTTTAGTAATAAGGTTTTTTACGGCCGGATGAGAGTGGCTGTGGTCCGTTGAAGATAAAGTTGATCTCATGTTTTTGTGCTTATTGAGTGGGATTGAGTCCAGCACTGTCTGTGCCCTGAAGGCTCTGCTAACAACCATGGGATTAGGTGCAGCTGGGATAGGGATCAGTTTTGACATTGTCTGCTGGACTCTGTGGACGAAGGCAATGATATTAATCAATAATGCTTTAATAGCACACAAAGGTTTCAACAGTTTCATGTTTACAATAGTTTCTGTAATAAAACACACCATCGGTAGACAAATGGTTTAGCATATGATTTTTCTGTTCTTTTAGCACATTTTACCAACCATGCATAAATGAAACGTAAAAGATGTCCAGATCAAATCAAAGCATATATTTGACCGAGCTTTGTTTTTTATACTCTAATAGATGTAAATTTTTAAATTATACATTCATACTATAACAGGAAACATTTTGACATCGAGAAACAGTTAAAAAGCATCCTCCTGTCATTTCAAAATAGTGTCAAAATAGAAGAAAATATGTTTTGTGCATTTTTTGAATGTGCAATCTACATCAATCAGAGAATCTTTTTTTTTTTGATATTTGGAATATCCATCCATCCATCCATACATTTTCATGTTGGCTTTTTCCCTTTTTGGGTCACCACAGCGGAATGAACTGCCAACTCCTCTGGCAGATGCCCTTCCAGCCACAACCCATAGCTGGGAAACATTCTCACACGCTCATTCCCACTTTAACACTAAGGACAATCGTTCTTACTCAATTCACTTATACCGCATGTCTTTGGACTTGTGGGGAAACTGGAGCACCCGGAGAAAACCCACACGATCACGGGGAGAACATGCAAACTCCACACAGAAATGCCAACCGACCCAGCCGAGGCTCAAACCAGCGATCTTTTTGCTGTGAGACGACCGTGCTACCCACTGCGCCACCGTGTCGCTTATATTTGGAATATATTTTAGTTAAATAACTGAGACATTTTATAGTATTACGCATTTGTAGAAAATTATAAAACTCATATTGTTTAAATGTTAAAACCTTTATCTGTAAAAAAAGATAAAAAAGTCAAGATTCAGTCCAGTCTGATCCAACCTTCCTTATGCATCCCCAGCTCAAAGTAGTTTAGCAGAGCTTTTCTTTTATATATATATATATATATTTTCTACTAAAAAATTATTTCAGCTTGTCTGGGAGAAACCTCCACAGGAGAAGTTCACAGTATCCTATTTTATGATGTGCTATCTCAGGTCTACTTTAAATACTTTAAATGCTCATTAAATGAATTAATGAGTCATGAGTTAATAATTTATTAATAATACAAGACAATAGATACAGAGCCTATTAGGTTCCCATAAAACAAGGTGAAGATAATGAAATGATTTTGTTATAAATGGTAGTAAAAGATCTTTACTCAGGTGCTTAACTCTTGATTAATATCATTCAAATTAATTGAAGTATCTATGACATTTTAAACACAGTTGTTTTTGTACTGTTCATAGAATTTCATTGTGTATATGTTTGTCAATACAAGAAGAGAATATGCGGATTCCAACATAGAGCAGTTCCAGATCATACCTTAGCATTGCTACATGCTGGGTTTTTAATTCTTTTGAGATTGATCAAAAGCCGTTCATCACAGCAATCCTTATTTGCAAGACTAGAAGGATATACATGTTAGAATTCCATAATAACGAAACAAAATAGACAAAAAGTGCAATAAACCTACATAAAACAACATTGTTTTATTTTAACAGATTTTAAAAGTTACATAAATATCACAAATGTAAGTCTTAATTTTATCCAGGTCAAATAAACTTGCACATAACACATTAGAACCAAGATGGGTTTATTTGAACAGTGTACATGGATTCGTTTTATATACTCATTTTATATACTCATTTCTATAAACATTGAGATAAACGTCTCAGGTTACGTAGGTAACCAAGGTTCCCTGAGGGAACGAGACGCTGCGTCAAACGCTTTGGGGAACGCTCGCTGCGTTTCCCGCACTGAATTATATGTCAAATCTCGTCCAACGGACAGGTGTGACGTCATCCGAGCGCGACGTCGCACCCGCAATGCGCAGTATAAAGAGCCCACGATGGAGACGGCCACCAGCTTTGAGGCACAGTAAGCGCCTTCAGGCCGTGGGCGAATTGGCCTGGGGACGCAGCGTCTCGTTCCCTCAGGGAACCTTGGTTACCTACGTAACCTGAGACGTTCCCTTTCAGGAACTCGAGCTGCGTCAAACGCTTTGGGGAACGAGAGTCAAAACACGCCAATTCGCCCCGGACTGACATTGTCTTCAGCCCGGAGAATTATCCAGATCCAATTGTAGGACCGGAGCAACATTAAAGAGCGTGGCTCGTCCCGCAGTGCTACCACTACTGGAAGGATACCAGATGACAAGGCCCTAGTCGCCACATCTCTTGTGGAATGTGCCCTGCCCCCACGGGGGGTCAGAAAGTCAGAGGCTTACACCTAAGTATAGGTGATAACATTTTTCCACAGTCCATCTGCTCACTGACTGCGTAATAGCAGGAGAGTCCGCCTGGGAGGACCATAGCACACAAGCTGGTCTGAGCTCCACTGAGCCATGCAACAGACATAACAGCCCAATGCCCACACTGGGCAGATACTAATAAGGACTTATACAGGGGACTCACCTGGAGGAGGAAGAATGCCTGGAACCTAATAGGCCACGGGGCGCGTGAGGCACCTGCGAGACATCGCTCGGCTTAGGGTGCAGGAAGACTTCAGAAGTCTTTTGCGTGTAATCTCCCATCCTAATAAGGGAAGCACTGCTGTCTTAAGTGACAGGAAGTCGCAAGTACACTTACCCAGAGTCTCATCGAGGCCTCTTAGGATCCCCAAGATGATGGCCAGGTCCCATATGGACACTCTTGTACAGATCAGGGGCCTCAGCCACCTGGTACCGCGAAGACAGCGAGATGTAACAGAGGGGGGGGCTGCTCAAAGAACCCATCAATCGGGGTGTGGCAGGCCAACCGCTGATATATACACCAAATGGTGGACGGTGAACCCCCTGAACTGACCTACAGGCCTCTAGCACCGATCTTGATCAGGCAGAGCTAATCCAAAGTGTGGGAACACCCCAACACTATGACAGTCGCTGTCACGCGTCAGACCTCCTCATAGATGGAGCCCTGGAGTGGCGAATGGTCACAATGACCTCGGCCTGAAGGCCGAACGCTAGAGCTGCACCCCCAACGGGGCTATAGATACAGTCTCCACAATCCTGGACGGGGATGAACCACCGTCCCATGTTATTTCTCCAGGACTCCTGGAAGCAGTGACGGCCCTGATAAAACACGGGCTTGAGTAGACCCAAAACCCTGGTCACCTCGCCTGGGTGAGCACAGGGGCAAATACGCTCCCTGAAGCACCAAGGGTGGCAGGGTTAGCGGATAGTGATGAGGGGTCGCCGAGAGACGACAGCCTTTCCTGAAGTGCGCCGCTCTAAGAAACCGGAGACCCCCCTGCCGTCAGCTTCCGGGAAGCAGTGCTACTGCGGTGACGGCTCCTGATAAAGCACGGGATACAAGAAAACCCGAAGCCCTGGTCACCGAGCCTGGGTGAGCACAGGGGCAAATACGCTCCCTGAAGCACCAAGGGTGGCAGGGTTAGCGAAATAGTGACGAGGGGTCATAGAGAGACGACCGCCTTGAAGTGCGACGCTCTAAAAAGCCGTAGACCCCCAGTCATCAGGAGCACTGAACCACAGCCTGTTCATAGGAATGATGTTCCTCTTCTCGGGCTGGGTCCCCCAGATGTCGGTCCCAGGTGCGACACAGCAACCGCCTCCAATTCAACCGGCCCGGAATGTAAGATGCTCTAAGGGAGCAGAGCTTATACGGTCCTACAGGGAGAGTCGTATGCCCCCCCTCGCCGGTTGATGTTGACCACCACGGACATATTGTCTGTGCTTCCGTAGAAGCACTGATGGTCTCAGCTGTCTGGTAGGAAGTGCAATGCACCAAGGCGGCCAGCAACTCTAGGCAATTAATGTGCCAAGGAGATGGGACCACTCCTACCGACCATGGGTCATGCGGTTCCCGAGCACCGCCGCCCCTCTACCCGTGCGGGGACACCCCCGTGGTTATAGTTACTCGACGGAACGGTGTCCTCCCGGGCCCTGGGACAGGAACACAGGGTCCCTCCAACGAGAATGGCACAAAGGCGTTAGTCTCGCGGTTCTAATAGACCAGAGCAGAGAGCTCTGGGGAGAGAACCCTGCGCTCCCCGGCCACCACTGAAGGGGCCTCATGGAGCCATCCAAAGGGGAAAAAGTCACCGCTGGCCCCAAGAGGCAAGGCAGTTCCTCAGACTGCAGCCGACAGTGAGTGACCCAGCCTCTCTCTCTCTCTCTCTCTCCGGGTCCCCAATAGGATCGCATAGACCCTGGCCTGTTTAGCCAGGCACACCCGCATGTGGAGGAATCCCATACCCTACATACTTACCTGTTTGGGTTGGGGAAAAACCCCCTCTTGCGGGGATTACAGTTGAAACTCAGCCCCTTTAGTTTTCTCATCAGGCGAGGATGACAACGTCTCGATGCCGACCTACCTCACTATTATTGAGAATGCGGGGCCATTTGATGTCTCACCGGGGACCCGAGTCCTACCTACACCCTATGTGAAGGTCTTAGACAAGAGCAAAAGGCTGACAGAAAGCACTCGATACTGGTAAGCCGAGCCCCCTACGGAGAACCGAGAACTTCCTGTAAGAAGGACAAATAGGGACCTGAGAATATGCGTATTGAGGTCGATAGACGACCCAGCACTATACTTGATCTGCGCCATGATCTGCTCTACGACTGTTCACGAGCCTCAGATCGACAACAAAAATTGGGCGCAGGTCCCCTTCCTTCTTAAGAATCAGATTACTTCCCTCAACATATCGTTGAGCCCTGAGAACTGTGCAGCAGGGTGTATGTTACCTGGTCCCCTACCAGACCTTGCGAGGGGCCACAACGGTAGCTAAACCCCCCCAAACGGAGAGCCCTGGATCGATACTCGATCCTGCAGCACAATCTCACAACTCGCAAGACCCACTGGGAGGCGCTTAGGGGCTGAAGCCAGCCCTCTATAGCCACTCAGGGGAGCCTGCCTCTCGAGGCCGACCTCTGGTAACTGACGGTGGTGGCTCCTGTCACAGGCCCCGGGATCCCATGGGAGCCCTATGGCCCCGGCCACCGAATCTGGGTGGACGCAGGGACAAAGTACACGCTCCCTGAAGCACCAAGGTTGGCAGGGTTAGCGAAATATTGTCGAGGGGGGTCATGGCGAGACGACAGCCTTCCCCTGAAGTGCGTCGCTCAAGGAAGCTGGAGACCCCCCCCTGCCTGTTAGGAGCGTTTCGCCTCAGCCCGTTTGCGAAAAATGATGGTTCGTAGATCCGTCACTTCTTTGGGCTGAGGCTTGTGTCGCTGCCCCTCGGGAGGGGCACGGGCAGCAACACTCTGCTTCTGGGTCGCTCTGTACCCCGAAGCGGCAGCCGTTGAGATCTGCTCTCGCCCAGCAGATTTCCCAGGGCGACGGCGGCGGGGAAGAAACCTCTGGAAGGCCTCGGACTGGGTCCGGGCCTCCTGGAACCTGCTAACTACTGTAGCGACGGCGTCGCCAAACAGGCCAGAGGCAACTACTGGGGCATCGAGAAGGAGCGACCTGTCTTTTTCATTTAATTCGGACAGTGTTAGCCACAGGTGGCGATCCACGACTATCATGGCCGACATTGACCTCCCTAATGCGCGTGCTGTCTCTTTAGTGACGCGAAGGGCGAGATCGGTCGTCTTCCTCAGCTCAGCCACCACTGGTATATCCCCCAGGTCGAGGTCCCTCAAGAGCTCGGCCTGGTAAGCCTGTAACACTGCCATGGTGTGCAGGCAACCGCCTGCCTGCCCGGCTGTTGAATACGCCTTCCCCACCAAGGCCGAGGTGGCTCTAAGCGGTCTGGTGGGGAGCGCCGGGGCCCCCAAGAACGATGCCGTTCTAGGGGAGAGATAGCTTGCCAGCGTCTGCTCCACTTTAGGAATCGTCCCATTACCGTGCTCTTGCAACCCCTGGATGTTCGCATAATATTGAACATGCGGGGAGAAGAGGCGGGACGAGTAGGGGTGACTCCAGGACCTGGACACCTCGGTGTGCAGGTCCGGAAAAAATGGCAGGCTCTCCGAACGAGGACCTTGTGCCGCGGGCGGCCAGTCAATCTCTAATTTCTCTACCGCGCGAGTCACAACCTCCAGCAGCTCCTCAAACTGGAGAGGCTGCGCCGGCTCGAGCGCAGCAGCCACCAGTGGAGGGACTGACTCAATATCAACCTCCTCAGAGGAAGACAGGAGTAGTCCCTCGTCCATTGCGTGGGGGGAAGAAACCACCGGAATGTGTGCTTCCACACCCGACGACAATGGACCGGAGCTAACGAATGAGGTCGGCGATAAGGCTAAGCCCGTCCCCGAACCCTCCGCTAGCTCCACTAGCGAGCCCCAGGACCGAAGCGGCCGCTCTGCCTCAGCAAAAGCGGTGGGCTGGTCACCGGAGACGCCAGGAAGAGCATTTTTCTCAAAAAATGCTCTCCGTGAACGGAGAGTGCGCATAGCCATGCGCTTACAATGCTCACAGCCGACTCCCTCGAGAGCCGACTGGGCATGCGCCGCTCCCAAACAAGCCACACAAAGCGCGTGTGAATCCTCGCCCGTAATAAAGCGCGGGCAGGGAGGAAAACACGGTCTGAAAGAATGTTTAACTTTAGCAGAACACTTCATCCTTTCACACAACTTTAAGCTTGGAAACCACTTTAGACAAGAAGAGACATAAACAGCGCTTACTGAAAGCAGAAAAGCTGGTGGCCGTCTCCATCGTGGGCTCTTCATACTGCGCATTGCGGGTGCGACGTCGCGCTCGGATGACGTCACACCTGTCCGTTGGACGAGATTTGACATATAATTCAGTGCGGGAAACGCAGCGAGCGTTCCCCAAAGCGTTTGACGCAGCTCAAGTTCCTGAAAGGGAACATAGAGTTAATCTATGACTGTTTACTTTTTACTTACAGTTATGTACTTGTTTGTGCTGACATTGATCTAGAATCAGAATCAGACGAGTAGTCAAATCTTTGTCTTTAGCAAGCTGTATTTGCAGACACATATGTACCTCTGCATCTACTTATTTCTGCTCTATGGTACTGCAGGTGTAAATTTGTGTGTCTGTGAATGTTATTATGTATTTCTGCATGCATTTGTAAGTGTGTGTGCGTGTGAGTGTGTATGTGTGAGTGAAAGAGTGAAAGATATGATAAAGCAGCGGATTGCCACAATAATGGTGACAATAAAGATGACACTATAGAATAATATAAACAGAAAAATGTGACATCATTACATCACCTCATACCGCGGTACAGTGCACAAAACAAAATCACTGATCTTTATGTATATGTATGTAACCTTTACATACATGTGAAACACTTTCTTTTTAAAAAGTTTCAAATCATAATTAAAATGTAAAGTAATATCTACTTGTGGAACCTCAAACACCAATAGAGTTCAGTGGTATAATATAACACTTTTAATGAATGTTCTGACGCACATATTTTTACTGGTTCAGGCTGTCCTGTTGTTACTGTTTTTTTGGCCCTGGACTTGGAGTCAGACCAATGTTTGCTGGGGCTTTACTAGAGAGCAATTTGGTTATACGTTTAATAAACCTCTGATGGGTATACTCACAACAGAGCAGCTATCTATGTGTTTGCAGCCCTATTAAGAGAGTTTATTCTTCAAAGTCACCCAATTTGTATTTCTGTGTCAGATTTAGTTTTAATAAGTTAATTTAAATAAGTATAAGTTCTAGATCTGTCAAAAAGACAAATGTCAATATGAAAGTTCAATTATAAACATAATATATTGCAGTGGTATCAGTTGATTAACGTTTAGGTTAGGGACATTTCATGGCTACATTAGGTTTACATTACAAATCAGACAATTAAAACACAATAGTATATATTGATATTCTTTCATTTGTACACCAAGAGAGGAATGTTTAGGCTATATAGTTAGCTTTTGCTATTATTCACTCACTGGAAACATTTTAATTCATTTTAATAAAGGTAATTTCATATTCTGCATGTATTGCTGACACCTTTATCCCCAAATCCAACTCGCCTGTGTACATCATTATCCCACTCAGTTTAAAAGCTTGATTGTAATTTGTTTTAGCTAAAATTCACATTTTCTTGTACATTTTTAAACCAACTTTTTTTTTTCTTATCGCCATCTGTATCTCTCTATTCTATCCAAGTCGCTATTCTATTGTGGTCACCTTTAAGAGGTATTTGAGTTTACAGGTTGTTTCTGATGTATGTAGTGTGTGAATAATCCTTCTGCTCCCCGGAGCTGGATTAAGAGCTTTATGGAACAAGTCATGTTCCTTTTGCAGATACAAGAGTGCCGGTATTAAAGGCATATGTGTTACATTATGTCGATCTTTAATTTCCTTCTTAATCCAAACTCCTCAGGGTTTATCCTTTTTTTATTTGAAAGGTTGAGTTGCTTCTGAGTACAGTGAAATACCTTTTCATTAGATTTATTTGAAGGCGCCAACCTTTAATGGTATTTAGATTTCAATATTTTATTGTACTATCTTAAATGTACTTGCATTTTTAACAGAACTTTAACAGGTTGTGAATTTAGTAAATTTCCTGACTTATTAATTATGAGAATTTTCAGCATTAACCAAACTGTGCTTTAATTAGTATAGGGCTGGCCTTTACTGATGACACAAAATCTTGGCCCTCTGATTAGTAACTTGTTTGTTTTGGAAATATGCCACATTTCTATGCAGGGTACAAAAAAAGATAGATCTGCATGTTTTATGTTATATATAGTAGAACATGATTTACATGTTCTACTATATATCTGCTTAGCATAGATTAGGTTGAACATTTATTTAATGATTTGTCAGGAAATCATTTAAAAAATATATATTTTGTGCTTTCTGCTGTTATAATATTAGTAGCATAAAAGCTATTATGTATTAGAAAAATAGCATGAACCTGCAAATCCTTTTCATTTTTCTGTATAAAACTTTGCTTTTCAGAGTCATCTGGATCTAATTATAATGAATCAAAATAAATAAATAAATGTATTGCCTTATGTGGTTACTAGCTTCATACTGTAAAAATGCAGCATTATACTGTTGTTGTTTTTTAAAACAGCACAATTTCATTTTGTTAGCTACCTCAAACTACCATAATTTAAATCACATTGCTGTTAAATTACAGGGTTAAGTTAATCACAGCCATATTACTTCATAAAAATTGGAAGTTAATACAACTAAATTAGTACAAATTAGTAGAAAAACAAGCTTTAACAGGCATTACCACAGGTTAAGTAATCATTAATGTCAATGCTATTAATTGCATGGCTCATACTAACATTTTCAAGATAATACAGAATGAGAGGATAAAGTTCTTGACACTCAAAAGGAACAACTTCAGCAGTCCTCTATTAGAAATAGATAAAAAATAAGACTTTTCAAAATGAAAAAAAAAATTTTCCTGAAAATTAAATGTTTGGAATAAAAATAAGAATAACTACGTACAATTGCTGAGTTAAATGTAATTATCTTTTTTGATGTTCCATAAAGTTCAAATGAGGATGGGTTAAATGCAGAGCACAAATTCCGGGTATTGGTCACTCAATATCTTGCCAACTGGTCACTTTCACTTCACTAAAAAAGGATCAGCCATTCTTAACTGAATGGCAAATACCTCCGTATTGAATGTGGCAAATATTGCATACAGTTTATGTCAATTTTTAACTCCTTTAAATGCAATTTGCAATAAAATCTGCTGCAGTAATATCTCTGTCCACTATCATTCTTTTATTGTTCTGCAGAACTTGTAACAGTAGTTTTCAAAGCACAAATATTGCTTGCATTACTTATAGCTGTTAGTAAATCTAGCCCTTAATGCTGATGAGGACTTCTTGCTAAAACAACTTTCTTTTCTAAAGAGATCTACATGGAGCCAAGGCAGTATACACCATCTGGTCAGAGAAGTCTCAAATAGTTTGTGATGCAGTATTAATGATGCTGCGTGCATGCTGCAGCTTCTTGCCGGAGAATTAGATGCTCTAATAAAGTCCCATGTAGTACTGCAAAGTAGATTCAGATTTTTTGGGTTCACTAAAAAGAGACAGTGCTTGAGTTCATGTCTTTTAGGGTAGTTTTCTTCCTCCTGTGCAATATTAGGTTATAAACTAACTGAATTGATTCATACTGTTTCATCTTTAAAATGCCTAATGAACTGATTAATTGAGTGATTATTAAACTGTATGTTTAAATCTTTGTCCGGATAACTATTCAGTGTAATAATGAATGACTATTACAATTAGCTCTATTGTTAAACACTCAGATAACTGCAGAGTGTTATGAGATTAGCCTTTTATCGAAATGAAAGGCATAATTTTTGCCAGAGCTTGCAGACATGGACGCTTTTTGTGCAGAAAGGAGAAGATTCATTGAGTTATAATTAAAATCCAGAACCTATTTTCAGAAGTATTACAGACACTTACATCAATTAGGCTCCCAGGGAAAGCAAGCGTCATTTGTTCACCAACGTTACATAAATTCATTTGAATTTGCTATAAAGATTAGACAAATTAGCATTTCTTCATAGTTGTCTGATCAAGAAGTGCTGATTGTAACAGAAATCAATAATTTCATCATCAACCTTCCTGTTCGAGCAGGTTGATTGGCTTCATTGATTCAAGAAGTCAAACTGATGTCTTTGTCAGCACAAAATGCCAAAGGCTTTTCCTTTTTTATGCTGGAGGAGAACTGGCATGGACACACGTCAGGTTCTTAGTGCTTTGGAAATCCATACTGCTTTATATCCCAGTGCCAGGTTTAGGATTTCTGTGTGTGGAGCATTTCATCTCTAAGCATCATCCTTTGGGTGTTTGGGATCCTCCTGCTCCTCCATCCCCTGCCTGTGTTTGTGTCCAAGACTGAGGCCCCAGGCGATGCTGTACTAGTGATAATCTATTGCCATGCTGGCCAGGAATGGGGGCAAGCTTTGTCTCATTCTTTATAGAACATTCATGCACTTTTGCTATTCGCATTGCTATATCCTTATACAAAGATTTTCCCCACATTTTGGAGATAAGAAATTCAAAATGATGCATTTATACTTTACCAGTATGGAGTGAACTTAAACCTCTGGGATATCTTCTTTTTAGATGGAATGAATTATCATAATCAGATGGTCAAGAGCACACAGATCTATTTATCCGCATATGTGGCCTGCTTTGCTCTCAATCACAATAAAATGCAACTAAAACCAATTTAAAAGCAAATGGAAATGTACTGTATGAATAGAAATAGCCTTCATGACACCGTTTCTCCTTTTTGAAATCTCTAGGACATGTTCACATTTTTCTGACCATCTGTTTAGTTTTTCTTTTATTGCCACATGAAAGATCAAGATCTTGATTACATTAACAAAATAAGAGCTCCAGAAACTATGATTACTGTACCCTGTTATATACTGTTTGTAAATGCTTACAGCTATGCAGATATGATGAAGGAAGAATGAAACTCTGGGGTGCGCTTATCTGAGCACTAGAGTCAAGGATTTGGGACGTTTAATGGAAATTTGTGTTTCTGTAGCCGTTATAGCCTTGATTAAAACATGGCTATTTGCTCAAAATTGTCCAATCTCTAAAAACATACTATGTACTAGTCTTTTTTTACTTATTTAAACACCTTTTTCTAGTTATAAATATGTCCAATTATAAGTAAATTCCCACATGTGGAGCTACAGGAAACAGAACATCTTATGACAAACTATAAAAGACATATTAAGTAATAAAATATAACATTTTAATTACAAGTTTATTTTTCAAGCTCAAAATAATTTGGAAAAATAGAGAGCTGGATTTTAAAATGTAAAAATTGATATTATAAACATCTAATATTAATCTGAAGCTATGAATATGAATCTATTGATCTCTAAATATCTAGGGCTAACAGGTAATATTTATGTATTTTGATTGTATAAAAAAAACATATTTTTAAATAATTACAATTAATAAACCTTACGTGGTTATGCGATCATATGTGATCATTTTTTGCATTTAAAGTATATGTTAAAGTATTCTTGTATACTGCATAGTGTGATTTTCTATGTATTTAAAACAAATTCAATAACCATTTAAAATACTTTTTTGTATTTGTTTGCTTAAATGTTTTTTTACTTATTTTGATAGTTTATATCCTTTATAATATACAGTAAAAATTTGTAGAAATAAATTAATATAATGCAATTAATGCCAGCTAGCTATGTTACAATAAACTTGTCTTTGTGTAAACAAGAATCCCAGCTCACCACCCATCGCTACTGTTAAACGTTACTCACTACAAGTTTTATTTGAGTTGATGTTTAAATAGATGGTAAACTCTACCTGTAATGGAGTAAAACATTTCTTCAGTGCAACGTTTCTGTACTCTTTCCACCTCTGGTCGTTATGAAGTTCTCCATTTTCGCTGTGTTTGTTTGTCATTTGAAATTATTACTACAGTGGCAATATTTTTTCCTGACTGTAGTAACAATAAATGAAACATGCAAAAGAAATGCATAAATACATTATTTGTTTCAGTTATAGGCTGTGTAAATAATTAATCTTATATCTATAGTCTACAATTTCTTACAAAAAATGTTTGCATTCCCTAGGCGGTGACAATTATGATTGGAGCTGCAGTAAATTTAACATCAGATTACATCAGAGCTTTGGTTCTACCCATGAGACTCTCGAATAAATTCAAGTAAAACATTGGAGGACGGTTTGGATCCTTTGGAAAAGATTTATTTAGCTTATCTCATACTCGACTGTAGTGCTACATAACACTTTATGAGAAGGAGAATTCATTTGATTTTGTTTGTTTCACTGCGGCAACTGAAGACAACGTCTTCTCTTGTCTTTACTCAAGAGATATAAATAAAGCAGATTCATCATGTCTGTTTATTATTCTTTATTTACATCTTTTGCCGTTGCTCAAGCAATGCAAATAAAGCATATTGAACAGAGAAGATTAATGCTGACCATCATCTTGTGTTTATCAGGCTTGACCGGGCGCATTGAGTTTGCTGGTTTATAGAAAGAACCGTTGCATATTTCATGGTGAAAGATAAGGATTACAAAAGCATCTGTCACTTTCTTTACGCTTGGTACAGTAGTGTACAGTTCATACGCATAGAAAGTTATCCCTGATTCTAATCAAAGTTAAGCTTTGGGAGTCAAATGTTTCCTTGCGTGCCGGTTTGAATCCTGCTGGCCAAGTGACCTTCACTACTTTAAGCAATCTTCAAGCTTTCCACCAAGATATGTCGTCCTCTTATTTTACCTGAAAGTCTCCAAAGACAAAATTCTCATTTGTTGGTAAATCACTCCAATATGGCTATTGAACTTATCTGGAAAACTACACTTGTGAACAGCTTTCTAGAGCTTTGGGCATCGTTGCAAAGTACAGGCGGATCAGATTCTGAAGGATTTACTGCTTGTTCCTTGCTGCTTTGGCTGCTGACTTCAGCTCATTTTACATAAAAATACAACCCAACCACTCACGAAAATGTTTAGCATGCGGTCAATGTGAACAAATATATGTGTGTTCATAGAAAGTGCACTGTCATAGTGTTCTGTCTAGAAAGAAGCCTCTTTTGCTTTGGGAGTCTTTGGAAAATGGCCAACGGATTCATTACCCTCCATATCAGCACATCAACAGACGTTTACTCTCACTAAATTAAGGGACTAAGAGCTGTGTTGTATCTGGCGCTTATTCACAATTTAGCTTCGTAAAGGAATGAACTACAGTTTGTGTTGGAAACATATATTTAAATGGTTTCTTATTTCCCTTGTCTCTCTTTTCTTCATTACGATAGCTCAATGCACGGAGGAGTGCGCCCATGGTCGCTGTGTGTCTCCTGATACGTGTCAGTGCGAGCCAGGCTGGGGAGGACTGGACTGCTCGAGTGGTGAGTTCACTCTCTCATTAACTCTGAGAGCACGGTTCACTTCATTAAGGCCCTCTCACTCTCACATAGTTAATGGCTGCACCAGTCCCTAGACGCCACTGTAAAGCTGCCATGTTTCTCACCTCCCGCTCCCCCCTCTCCTTATGCCAGCTGGACTAAAAGCATAGCTGGAATTCATGTGATCACACACTTGCTTTAACAGGTTGCTGTTTGTGCTTAGTTCAGTTTTTTTCTGAGCTTTGAATGGTTTATACCATCTTATATTATTTTCTATTTAATACATTAATTATTATTTACATATAGATAACATTTAAGTAAACGTTTTTATTCATGCATCATATCATGTTCTACAGAGAGTGGAAAGTATGAAAATTACTCTCTAAAAATTACCTAAAGGCATCCTAAAAAATTTTTGTTTATCTTTTCATTTAGATTTATATCAACATATATTTGCTAGAAATGGCACATTTGGATTTACAAACATTGTTTTGGGAAATTGCTGTAAAAACTTTAGTTTTACATCTGACAATTAAATTTTTTATTGGATTGTTCTGTTTTTTGAAGGTTTTAAATATAAATTATTATACTTGTGAACAGGAACATATCATTTTCTGACACCACACAGATTTAGAATTTGGATTTACTATCAAAAAATTACTTTTAGCAACAATTCCTACCACACTTTTTATGGTTTATTTTTACAGTGGAGCAATAGGTGGCTTCATTTAAGTCAGTCGTTCTCAAATTGTGATACGCATGCCACTAGTGGTACTTGGATGCCTGTTGGTGGTCGGTGAAGGTCATTTCTCTGTGTTGGTGTCAAAAAAAGACTGAGACAAGAATCATAAGTCACTGCATTTAAATGAGTTTAATGCAATGATTTGAGCACAAGTTTATGCTACTTTTTGCTAATTATCAACACTCGAGATGAATATCTAAAGGATGTGTTTAAAGGTACTGTGTTTACTGTTGCTAAAATTAATAAATATTTTATTAGTAATAATGTTGCCTCTTATTTGAACTGTATGTATTGTCGTTGAAGTTGAAGAAATATTTTAAAGTTACTTGTGATGGTGGTACTTGGAGTGTGATTTTTTCCGAGGTGGTACTTGTGTTTTGATAAAAAAAATTTAGCTTTCTTGTATCTCAGTTTGATTGACAACGCCTGTGAGGTATTCAAATATTAACACTAATGACAACTCTCTCAAACTTGCTGTTTTTTGCTCTGTTGCTGCTATAATTTTTTTGTTCCCGGCTTATATTATCACAAACGCTTCTTTAATGCGATTACTTTTACTGTTTAGCTGTTTGATTGATTTGTGTTTGTATATACAGTATTTAGTTACAGTGATGGATTACAGATGACAAACGAATGGATGGATGGATGGTAGATGGGTTGATTTCTGATTGATTGGTTGACGAAGGGATGGATTGATGGGTGACATATGGATGGATTACTCAAAGATGGCTTGCTTTTTTGCTCCAGTACTTCCTGAAATAGTCTTCAGCGTAATTACAGTGATGAGTAGTGGACAGACTATAATCAATTGGTATGTTCAAAACTGACTGCCATTGGATCCTTGAGATGAATTGATGTCCTAGCCTTTCCTCAACGGTCAATTAAATTTGGGACAAAGCAAGAGACCATTGGTATTCAGTTTCATATCCTGTAAATGATATGAAATGTTGTGAGGGAGCTTAGATATTTTCAGAAATTGTTAGACAGAAAGAAAAATATGAAGGTGAGGTGTCATTTAATGTCTTGCATATCTGATACATTGGATGGCTGTGAGTTGCACAGTTTCATGGTTCCTTCATTACCTGAACACTATCACTCTCGCTAGGGTAACCCTAATCCTCCACACTCCTTATGTTCACTACAAAAGACTCTTCCTTATGTTTTCTTTCTGTCCATATTTATTAATACTCCTTAGACTTTGGTTGTTTTAGATATCTTGTGGTTTCCTGGTCTCTTGCTTACCTGTAATTGTTCAAGGCTTAAGATGCCCTTAGCAGAATTCTATTGGTAAAGCCAACGAGGCAAAATTGTTGATTAATTTCAAACATTATCTTTTATAAAGTTCATGCAGGCTCAGTTTTTGTAGGGTTGCTTACTTCTTAATGACACATTTACTCTTCTGAGTATTTTAATTGGGAATCCGCAAGAGTCCATGTATTTTCATTGTATCTTTGACAAGCCTTGCAAAAAAACTTACTTTTACATTAGAAAAGTTAACACAGGTGTGTTACATTTTGGCCAGAAGATTAAGTGTTTTGAACTATGCCAAACAACAAGCAATACAACTAATAGCATTTAAGAATGCACCATTTTAACATGAAAATACTTCATTATTAGAATGGTAATAAACAAAGTCAAAATTATAAAATTCTGAAAGAAAAATAGTGAACACAAAACAAGATAAACCCAAATGATTAACTATTGATCTAACATAGTTAATAATGACAAAATGTAGGAATAATACAGAAAAAAATTGTGACGGCAGCTAATGCAAGTAATGCAAAATAGTTATCAGTTCTGAATAAGCTGATTTTCATTTCAGAAATCTGGGAAAAATGTACACAGAAAGTTGACCAAGCTAACTCAGTAACACTGTTTACTGACCTTTTTTTTGTTTTCTTCTACATTTCTTGTGTTCTATCTTTTTGAGGCAAAATGTAGTTTTCTTCATGGTCTTCTTCAGTCTTTAGATGACAGATCATTGAAAGTCTCTTACCTCGTTAGTTTTACCTTGTTTCATTTTAATCACTCTTTGTCTATTCTATTTACCTTTTGTTTGCCACTTCCAGTCACATGGTTCAGATCACATAACTGATGGAGATTTGCTTTGTCAGTTTTTGGAGCACCTGGTCTTTATTTTTTCCCAAATCCTGCTCTTTTCCTAGTCCTACTCTCTTGAACTCTTTGAATTGTAATTGCAATCATTATAAACATTATTGACTTTTTGGTAAATTATAAATTATTTGCTTATTTAATAAAGCAATAAAGAAAAAACTGAGGATACTTTTTACTTAATGTTTGTGCTTTGAGTCTGAAATGAAACAAAAAAAAATTAATTTTATCAAAGCAATCATATTTTCAGTCTTGAACAATTCATAGAAACGTACCTTTTAAGAAAACATGTTTTGGTTTCAGATGACTGGATTTTCAGAATGTTGAAATTAAAAAAAATATATGTTTGGAAACTTTCTTTTTAAACAGCTGATAAAATAACAAAATTTTGAACTTTGCTTATACTATATTATAGAAACACAGCTTTAGGAAGGTGTTAGGACTTAAATGTGAGCTCTATTGCTGAGAGCACAACTATATTAGAGTGACTATTATTTCATTAAGTCTTTTCTGCAAACTGGTAAAAAGCTACTTGGCTTGCAAATCACAAGTTATTTTGAACATTTTCCCCAACACACCTTTAAACTACTAAACAAATCTGAATAGTTTTTTTTGTAACAAAAATTTACCTCGGCATGTTCAGGAGAGCCATAACATCAATATCTCAAATTTTTTTTTTTTTTTTTTTAATTTTCCTAAAGCACGTCCACAATTTTATTTTCAACAGAAAACATAATTTAGTCTAATAAAACAGCAAGAATACAAATTCTTGACCGTAATGACCTCTGCTGACATAGGTTTGTTCTTTCTGTCCAACATCGTTCAACCCAGTTGACGACGACAGATGTGCTGATTTTTCTCATTCAAGTTGTGTGTTTGACTCGATTTGTAATTTTTTCTTAGCTTGTCAACTTGGTCGTGGCTCACTCACTGCCCATATTTACCAGTGAATGATGGTTGCAGAAGGCTCTGCATGGATCTATGGGCATTTTCATTAACAAAGGAGCCATTTCCTGATTACCAGCAGTCTGTAAATCACCAGCCTTCGTTCTGAGGCACCAGCCACAGCAGAGGAGGCACAGACACGACTGCTACTAATGACCCAGACTGATTTTTTTCTACCGCACAATACATTTGTGTAGGGTTAAAGAGTTTCTCAGCCAAGGATGGAGGAAAGTAACTTGACTCACGAGCTAAAGATGCTCCCCTGGGTATCCATGTCTGAGGACCAGGCATTCTTCTGAGCAGGTGCTGTTCCGTACTAATCCCCATATCATAACAGACCTAGTGATTGAGACAGAAGCATTATGCATAACTTTTGTATTTACATACTGGGCGTTAGGCCAGGCTTTTTCATTTATGAGCTTTCATCTGTAGAAATGAGGAATGGAAGCCAATTTTTAAATTAAATCTGACCTCTTTTTCTCTCATACATATATGATGCAGCATTTTTTTTTGATTCATGAAAATTCTGAGTGTAAAATGTTATTGAACATGTCATGTGTTTTTACTATAAATATTTGTGTAAAGGTGCTACTGACTATTTTTTTATTAGTTGCCTGTAAAAATTGGTCACAATTAGACTTTTTGGCTGTGTACTCATAAGTCACACATACATCATCATTAATAAATCCCAATTTCATGATACATGCAGGGTTCGGGATAAGAAAACAAACAAGTATTAATATCAATGGAGACAGCTTCAGTAGACTCTGGGGATAGATGTATACTGTATTCGCTTGACAGGTAACCAAATAGGTCTTAGTTTAATTATCGGTAGAACAATAGACATGAACAGATACACAGAGTAGATGAGAATGGAGAGATTAGATCATGTATAGCCTTTATATAGATTACATTCAATGTACCTGGAGACATTCCTGAAAGAGTTATGTTGGCCAGAATTAGATTTCCTATCTTAAAAACATGAAAAATAAAGATTAGTGAATGCTACTTCATACTCAATTTAGAAGATGTTCAACTAAATGATTTCTGACTGGATAAGCTATACTTTTGTTTTACATTGGCCAAGCTTACTTTCAAGTTTTTTTTTATTCTCTTATGCTATGATAACACTGTATTTGTAGCAATAAGTTAAATATTTAGAAAGGTGTTAAACAATAAACTCATGAGGTTGATAGAGATTTTCTTTAAACACGTTGTTTGTTTTGAAATGACATCTACTGTCGAAAAATTGCAAACCCTACCTATCATCTACTGAGGGTGATCACTTCAGAATATCTCTCATAAGGTGAGATTAATATCATGTCTATAGAAAATTAAGTCTATTTGGGTAAGAAATAGTTATTCTGTTTTTCCACTGGCGTGTTTGGAGGCTTTTCAACCAGGTTCTATACTTGATTAAGCTATTTTTTAATCATTGAGACCAGGTTCCATGAAGGCTAAGTCAAACGAAATCAATACTTTTTTTGATTGAAAAAAAGAGACTATTCTCAAGAAAGCAGAACTAGACTGACGAACAGGAGGAACTTGTCTGAAGTGTCACAAAAAGGCCACTCATCTTGACTACTCAAAACTGAAAATAAAGTCAGTAGCAACACAAAAGTGAATTATTGTCGAGCAAAGCCATACCAAACCGAGTAGTGCTAATACTAAAATCCAGTGGAAAAGCATAAATTTGACATGTTGTTGACATCTTGTGCTTAATGGGTAGTCCCATCATTGCATTGGTGCATCAGATTCTGTTCTGGAGATTGGATGGGCTCTTGTTAGCTTATATTATTTTATTGAAACATAATGAGATATCCTTAATGAGATTGTCAGCTTTGACTTGAGTTCTGTAGATCACAGAAATTTTTAAAATCAAGAATCTTTTTTTAATAGGAATAAAGTTTTCCTTGAACTCTGTTAGAAAAATCTGTTAGAAAGAAGGACACCGACAAGAAGAAGCTAATTAAAGATCATTTGAATCCCCTATTTTTACATACTACGTTTGGAACCTATTTTTAATCAAGCATATTGAGAGCATATGGAGACGCAATGCGTCATAGAAAGAGAGAAGGAGAGAAGCCCTAAACAAGTTCAAAAAGTCCCTCAGTTAAAGTGTTGTCCTAAACCAAACATGAGTGGTTACAAGGACTTACCCACAATAACAGAAAAGAGAATAAAACAATAACAAAAGCAAATGACTAAGAAACTTTATCAAAATCTTAAATAATTGATCAGTATAGGAATGAGAATTAGTAGTTACACAGAGTGTGAACAGACACAGCCATACATCATTTGATAGATCTTACATTTAGTATCTACATCACATGGAATACATTTCAGAATTATTCTAACAAATTCTAAACTGTTGTTTACCAGCACATTATAGTGAACCTGTAGTTAACTTTTTTTTTGGTAATGATATGCATTCATTTATCTTCCAATATGATTTTTTTCTTCAATAATGGAGCTTTGCACAACAAGCCTCCAAACAAGACAGCGTGGTTGATTGTAGAACACAGTGATTTTGAAATAATCGTACTTGCTAATTCTGAAGACATTCTTTTGAACCAGTTTCACAGGTTTGTTTTGCAACAATAAGGATACATAATTAGCTAGAAAAATAATGAATGTCAATAGCTTTGTAACTAGCTACATAGCATCTCTATCGCTCTTTCTAATATGCGGCTGAGAGATGGGAATCCCGGCACTCCCAGAGTGGATCCCATCATCGCATTTCACTGAACAGAGACAACTAGTCATAGATCGTTAATCACAATCAGGGCTTTGGGTCACTGGCTAAAATAGCTGCCAGTAGAATCAATGAGGGGGTATAAACCCAATATAATGCCCAGGCTGAATGAATGGTCTGTATATAGGATGATGCTAAGCAGAGGGGATGATGTGGTTATAAAAAACAGAGCTGTTAAAGAGCTTGACTTCTGAAATGATGAGCTTTGCAGTGATGCACTGGAGACGCATCAAAGAGGATGCATGGCCAGCGTTTGTGGAGCAGCACCCACCAGGAGCCTGCTATTTGGGTCAGAACTGAAAAATGAAAGGTGGAGCTAGTCACCAGGATGACGGGATAAAATTGAAATTAGATAATGAGACAGAACTGTCATTTGCCTCCTGCGTTGTCAACATGCAAGACAACGTAGTAGACAGTGTTGAAACATTTGGTCAGTTTTAATCTAATACTTTTTTGCTTAGGTTTTGACAAAAGCAAAAATCAGCATAGCTCAGCATATATCATTAAATTAAATTAAACAAGAAGCATTTTTTATCAGTGGCAGAATGAGTAAAGTTAAAAATCTATATTAATTAAAACCAGACCAACAGAAAATGAAAAGTTCAAATTTTCCTGAACAATAGGAACGATGCTCTCAATTCAGCATAATAATCTGCTGCTGAAATTTGGCAGTAGGAGGCAGATGAATATGACATTCCATCTGAAAATAAATACATGCTATACGCTAAAAGTGTTATTGCCTGAGCCAGGGAAAGGCTCAGCAGATTCCGAAATAATTAAAAAGATCTTGGGCGGGTGAGTTGGAAAAAAGCCTAAACCCAAAAAAGTACTCTGTTCCTTTAATAACAATTGATCAGTGAAGTGTTCGAACAGTAACTTTAAAGCACCAATTACAAAGACAAGAAAACTAAGGTGACAGGCTTATTTCATTCTATTTGATGTGTTTTTTTCTTGAGGATTAATGTTGGTTGGGGACTAGAGTGAGCAAGTGTTTGGGGAGGATATCCAGAATGCATCTGCAGAAGTCCCTTCATTTCATATTGATTAGCCTGGGGTGAAGACGGATGTGGTGCAGTACATTTTGTTTTTTGATATGGTTTATCAGCATCTTGCAGACCTGATGTCTTCATCCGTCTTTTGCTTGTCGTTATGGCCAGAAACAGCGTGTTTGGCACAAAGGCTGTATTATTTATGATCAAACTTGTAATGAGTTTTATACCTACAAATATTTCATTTTTAGATGCCACATCAGAGAATATGCCGGTTTTGAACTATATTTGCATGCAGTGGAAGTTTAATATGTTGATGGTGAAGATGTACTTTATATTTTCACAGGTGAAATCTCATTCATTTTGTTACACTCTTAATCCTGGGCATGGGGTCCTTTGGTGCCTCTCTAACCATCAATGGGTAAAAGCAGGATGGAGGGGTCACCAACCCAACGTAAGCCCATAATCAGTCAGTTCTTACTCTCGCATTCAGTCCAGAAGGCCATTTAGAACTTTGGAAGAGCCCCAGAGTGGAAACCAACACAATTACAGACAAACAAGATAACTAACAAAGCTAACAAAGATTAACAGAGGGGACTAGAAAAAAAAACTTTCAGCTTTTTAGAATTTTCCTGTTTCTAATAGTAATTGTAATTCTTCACACATTTGCCTAAACAATCAATACATTTCAATCAGGAGCAATTTTAATGAGACATTTTATTTCTTCTGAATCAATAATTTGTCTTAATTTGTTTGATCTCAGTGAGCCTTTCAGAAAAAAGTTTAGTAAAGTTTTAGGATAAATGCTTTGTAGCGTTTTAGGGAATTAAGTTTTAGTAAGAATTGAGGGTGTTGGAGTCCCTGGGAGTTTCTTAGGTTTAAATGCATTCAATCAGGGCAACTGTTAGTTATTCAAATTGGAATGGGACCTGTGGCTTAATTTTGTGTGTATTTTAAAAATAAAATCAATAATGCCTTTTGAAAATCAGATGTTTTGAAATTCTTTGAGTATTTGTTCAGTCACAATGAAGTGACTGACATAAAGTTAAAAGGACAGCCACCCCCTTGCTGAAATGGAAATGCAGATTTCACAGGGATGTATGTAGTGGAGGGTTCTTCTGTTTTTGCAACTATTTATTTTTCATTATTTTTGTTTTTTCCAAGAGATATTCCTTTTATATATGATAGCCACGAGTATTATTACAAATACATCAAGATCAACCTAGGTTTTGTTTATTTTGATAAATCAGTAAAAAAGGTTTTCTTGAACAAACATTTCTAACTTATGTAGCAGTTTTTGGATGGAATGCTTGTAAAATACACCAGTTAAAACTTTGGCATCACTGTGGCATAAGTCAAATGTTATTCTCTAAGAAAACACAACTTAAATGAGTCTGAATAGTAAACAGGCTACACCAAAAGAAAAGTAACATTAGAGTTTGGAATAAATTTGACAGAAAAGAGAAAAAGTACTTTTTATACACACACGCACACGCGCAAACGCATACACACACACTTACACACAAGAACTAAACAATAAACAGGAATAACATTCTCTCAGACATCTACATTATATTGTAATGTATTATTTGTCAAGATAATTCTCTTATGTTCCTAGAGCAAGTTAGACTCTTCCTCTATAATCTAAGCTCAAGCTTTACGGAGTTGAGATCCAGAGACTGTGATTATTAAAGTAAGAACCACTGATGACGCTTGGGTTCTAATTATTTGGTAGTTCGTTGAGGTATTAATATGATGTTGGAGATAAAATACAAAACATTGTGTGATTGTGTACTTTTAGCTGGTATTGCATTTATTAATGGTTGTAAACTGTATTCAGTGGTAATGAGTTTCTCTGTGAAGAGACATGATATCGGTCTGGATATGATTCTTTCACACATGGTCAGCCATGCTGCAGAGTGGGATACGCTTACATTTGAATTGCAGAATATGATTCTCAGGTTCTGTGGCAGCTGACTACCATGGTTACAAACAGCAGGACCTTCTGGCGACAGGGCAAAACATTTCATATAAGCTGAAAATAAGTGATTCCAGATCAGTTCGTTTTTAATTTAAATCCATATACAAACAAGAACAACAAGCGATTATTATTTTTTAAACTTGCTAAAAAATATTTCAAAGAGTGCTTTTCAAGTGAATAATTTCAAAAGGGAACATAGAGTATATGTACTTTGATGGAGTCTGTTAGAGCAGGCCAGATCGTGATGCAGTGCACTCTCAAATAATGACTTCTAATGGCTGTTGTCTTGGGAAGTGCTCTGGAGCACATTTTTAACATCAGTCCAGGTAGTGGAAGTGTGACTCAATTGTCTGATGGTATTAAAACCGTACAAGCATAACTATCAACAAAAGATGATAACTTGATGCTGTCAATTAGAAAATTATACTAATTATACTATACAAAAAATTATGTAACAATTCCAGGACATTGTGTCAAAAAGAGTAGGGGTGTACCCCCAGTATTCCTGGACAAATTTGCCCTCTCCTGTAGGTAAACAAGATATTATTGTACTCAATTCCAATTTTTATTGGTAGCCAATGTAGATTACTGTAATTTCTTGACTTCAATTTTACCTGGAAATAAGTTGCAACAAGTAAATTTATCGAAGAAAGAATAAAAGTTGTATACATACTGCTGGCCACATCTGTCTATAAGTCACAATGGTGCACAAAAAATACAGTTAGGTTAAATGCCTAGACAGTAATCGAATGCCATTAGAAGCTAATTTCTTACTATCTTTAGTGACTGAGTCAGCCTAACAGTGTAGGTAAATATGTTAGTAGAATAACCAAGAAGAATTAAAGTAAAGTTATTTGCTATTCGAGTTGACAAACAACTGATTTTGAGTCAATGAGAGGAGCTTCTGATTTACTGTCATTAAGATGCAAAATTTATAGCAAGCCAGGCTTTTAGTTCAGATATGTACTCATTTAGAGAGAATGGGACAGAAAATTTGAGGATTGAGCTGGAACATGTTGATAAGTGTTGTCAGCATAATAAACTGTTGAAAACAGAGAGAGAGAGAGAGAGAGCAATCTGATCACAACTGAACTTTCAGTTTAGCTTAATTGAATCAAAGCTGACAGATGGATGCTGTGATTAGAGACAGGGGTCGAGAGTAAGAATTTTTGCATGCAAGAAACAAATGGCACAAAGAAATAAAAGACCTGCTCAACGTTCAAGTGAGGGCAAGAAAGAAAAGTTGGCAGGAAAAAGGGACCCACTCTCCCAACTCTCCTCTGTCATCTACAAAGCAGTTAAATAAATCATTCTCTCATTCCCTATTCTCTCATCCCTCTCTCCTCTCTTTGCCTCCTTTAATCTTCAGCACCACTGCTGTGCTCTCAAAAGCTCCAAATACAGACCCTCCGCACCATGATGTGCTCTCAGCTCACACTCCTGTGAGCTTTATTGGCTTTGTTTTATAGATATATATGTGTGTCTGAGGCTGTCTGTAGTCTGTGCTTGAGACAGGAGTGAAAGGAAGTCTCGTAAATGACATTTTAGTTCTTCGTTGTCATTTGTAAATCATAGCAAATATTTTATTTTTCAGAATAAAAGGGTACACTTGCATAAATAAAGTTACTAAAGCTGGCACTGGAGTAGTACTATCTCAAAATATATTCTATTGTATTCCATGTTACGACATTAATTTTATTTTGCTTTCTTCAATTAAATTAACTACATATTTTATCCTGGACCAGGATTATCTTGGCTCTCAAGAAGGATCTCTGTGAAAGGCTACAAAAAATTTTCATGTGCATTTGAAATTTTCATTTTCATGTGCATTTCCCAGTCATTGTATCAACATCAATTTGAAGATTTGCTTTACATGTGCCTTAAAAGGCAAGTTCATTCCCTAGGTGAGGAAATATCACAATATGTTGAAGTTCATTCTGAAAGATGAATCCTTGAATCACCAATCACAAATCTAAAATAAAAAAGTCAATTTATTGCAAACTATGGACATAATTTTAAGATACAAACGTTTCATGCGTTTATATCTAATTTAGAAGTGGAATTTTGGGTGATTATGCAGGAGGATGA
This sequence comes from Danionella dracula, assembly GCA_900490495.1. NCBI lineage: Eukaryota > Metazoa > Chordata > Actinopteri > Cypriniformes > Danionidae > Danionella > Danionella dracula. The sequence goes on along the minus strand of UELW01000178.1, from coordinate 5,126,241 downwards.
ACCCTCATTCGTGATTGAGTTAGAAGGGTAATGTTCTGTCATAAATCAGGAGAAGGCTGGACATTGAGTCAAAGTGGTTTAAGCCCCATAAACCGAATGCTTTTCCAAAATTATACATATAGAATTATTTCAAACCTGTCTCTATATATAACATGGAAAACATTAACTGAAGTAATACCCATAAATACTCATAATCAGATCATAATCAGGATGCATTCATGAACATCTATTCATTTATTTTTAGTGTTAACTGTTAATTGTATCTGTAAAATAAATACAAAAATAAACAGATGTGGAAAAACATTAACACAAACAATGTAACTGTATAAACTAAACAGTAAATAACCTAAATCAAATTATATTTAATGCTGCAATGCAACTTAACGTTTTAACCAAGAACCATAGAAATTATATAACGTTATGGCTAGGTATACCTTGAAAATGAATTATAGAATTATGAATTATTTTCTCTCATTTCACATGACATAAATAAAAATATAATAGTATTGATTTATTAGATATATGGAATACAAACCCTCTATTTCATGACATTTTGATTATTGCTTAAAAATGGCCATATGCCCATGGCTACACAAACATTTTGAGAACTGCTGACTCGTCCTCTTTAACTGCATCTATCCATTATTTAGATAAATCTCGCTACTTTCTGCATCTTTGAATCTGCTGAAGTTATGTTTTAGTACTAAACATTGACGCTAACGATTGTCTAATCTAAATCACAGTGCAGTAGCTGTTAGCACTACACTACTATTATATCTCTGTTGTTTTGCTTAAAGTAATATTTTCCATGAAAACAAATAGTTATAGCTCTAACCTTTTTGTCGAAGGAAACGCTGGTCACATGTTTAAAACTATGTACTCTCCATCTATCGTGATCATTTGTCTCTATTATTGAATTATTGTTTGTCTCTGTTATTTAACGCTGGAGAGAAAGTGCCAAGCTTATTTTTATGTGCCATTTTGACTTCATCAAGGCAGGACTGGAAACAAAGTAGGAGAAGGAGATAAGAAAGGGTTGGGGGGGGTTGCATGACAGAACTACAAGCTCTGCAACTCTAGTCACCTAATGCGGAGCGTCACTTTACATGTCCCACTGACAGACCGCTCTACCTGAGGGCAAGACAATCTCCAGTATTCTAAACACATACAAATATGTCTCCTGTAAGCCATTAGCCAGTGTGGCGAGTGTTTTAATGTAGAAAGCCATTTCAGCATTTAGGTGCATGCTGAAAACTGCTTGTGGATTTGGAGGCCTCCTTTATGATCAGAAATGCTTTTTGTGTCTATAAAAAAATGGGGCACACATATGTTATTACAAATTCTTAACACAGACATGTAATGTTGACAGAATATTATATTTCCCTCGGTTGTGAATACTTAGACAATAAATTGACTAGAAGGGGGTATATCTAAGTGAACTTTTACTGTCCAAATAGACCCTTTTAATCTAGTGGATACTTTCTCTGTCCCGAGGGCGAATCGCATTAATGTGAAAACATGTAATTGGGTATTCTTCTAGTGAAGTTGGTTGTGACTTTATAAATCTATGCTATCAAAATTGAGATCACAGACTTGTCCATCTACAAATTCAAACTAAAATACTCTTGAAGCAAGCGCCCACACTGTATTTAGTATTTACACCTTATTAAGAGGTTGTTTTGTTCTTATTGCTTTTTAATGGTATGTTGTCAACTTTGCTCGGTCTGGTGTCATTTAAGGTGCCATACAAAAATAGTTTTATTGGTTGATTGATGAAAGTGAAACTGAATAACCTCCTGGGCTATACTGGCGTACAAATCGCTTAATCACTCAAACTAGTTAAGAAAATGTATTGATTGCTGTTTTTAGACGGAGCACTTATTTAAAGACACTGGACATGTATCTTATCTTTGCTTGTCAAAATACACCATTTTATACAATTTGTACGCTATATTAAAAGTACAAGTATTTGTAGGGAAGGTCGTCTGCAATTTCCTCTCCAATTGTTTGTTGACTTAGTGTACACTGCATGGAATAATTGTGTGCAAACCGACTGCTAATGAACAGCTTTAGCTAGGTCAGCCATTTGTTATTAGAGGAAACGGCTTACCTTTTCGTTTCCACCTGACCCCAGTGCCCCCATGGACTGAATATTGTTCAAAATTATGTGATTTATAGAGGAGGGTATGGAAGAACTTGACTTGTCTGCGCAAAACGTGACCTGAAACTCAGTAGAACACATATGTTAAACTTGAACTAGGCATTAATTACAAAGCTGGTTACAAATCCAATGGTTTAAATTGATTGGTTTCCTTAATTCTTCATTGATTTTATGGTAAACTTTTGATGAAGATTTATGGATCTGTTATGAATTGATTCGAAATCAATGGTTGGGTTTAAGTGTGTAAACAGAAGTTAGTTTTTGCAGGTTATAGGATTTGGGAACATTGTAAGACATGTTTATAAGTACAGTTCCTTCTGCTTTAATACAATAATTATTTAATAATCATCATTCTATAAGATGATTTTCCTCAGTTGACACCACTGAATTCTCCAAAATGTTACCAATGTCCAGAGCACATAAGAACATCAATGTTTAATGTCTATACAAACATTGTTTGCTTCTAAACTTCTTTAGTCTTACAAGATATTGATCCTCAAAAAAACGCCAGTCAATCCAATTTGCTTCCCAGTGGCAGTGTGGTATTGTGATTACAAAAGGTTTTTCTTCTTCTTAGATTTCACTCCTGTTCAAGCATGGATGCCCTCACTAACTTCAAAAATGATTGTAAACAAGAAAAAAAATGTTTAGAATTACTGAATCACAGAAGGCTTTTAATTAAAATTCAAGTCCAACTTCTGTACAATGTCCTTATATAGTGAAAAATTAACACTTACAAAAATGTTCTTCTAATTAGATTTAGGGTGTATTTATCTGGTATCTGGTCTGTGTTATCTTGTTTTCTGCCTGGTTGGAAGAGTTGTGCCAGAGCTTGGCTATTGGACGGGGCGCAGCTGGCTTGTAGTGTAAGTACCTCTCCCGGTCGAGCGTGGGATATGACATAAGCGACTTTCGTTCATCTAACACAGCAGTAAATGGATCACTTTGGTCTTTGGTTGAGGTGTTATGTTTGTTGGACATTGGGTAGTGTGTCATCTGTTCTCAGATGGCTCTCAGATGTGGTTAAATAAAAAGAACACAGTAAAAGCAGCTATGCTCTGGCTCGTAGATGAGAACGCTTTTCTTCCTGTTTTCTTTTAAAAATCCACATCTACTCTAATGCAACAGCTTCTTGCATCTACATTTATTGGGCTTAAGATCAAAAGGGCTTCCTTTTTAAAGAAGACTCTTTGAAATTGTGTAACTTGGTAGAAATTATGGCTACATTAATAGAAGTTTAAGCATTTGATTTCTTTAAGATTTGTCTACCTATTTTTATAGAGCCATTTCAAATATTTCTTGTCTTGAAAGATAAAATCACGTGTTTGCAAAAAAAGTTTTTTCTTCAGAATGTAATGTATTCATAGTTCATATATTAGCTACTGATTGCCTATATCCTTTTATGACATACGCAAGAAAATCATCTTAAATGCAAAAAGTTTTGAATATGTTCATATCTTAAAAATTTGTTTTAAGTTGTATTTGTTTGCTCATTTTGCTCATAAAACACATTTGAAAAGATTTCTCAACATGATAGGCTCGTACAATGCTTAAATATTTTTTTTTCTTCGTGTTTACAATTTGGAGTTAGAGATATAACTAGATGCTGTTATTGGCAAAACCCAGTTTCATTTCAGCAAAACTTTTCTATTTAGTTGTTCAAGTGGTTAATGGAAAACATACATACATGTACCCAGCAAACAAATTCATGTTACAAGAACATTCTAGGAATGTTACTGTTAACATTGCATAAATGTCAGATTTTTAGCATTCGTGAACATTCTTTCTAGGTGGTTAAAATGTTTTTAGAACATTCATCACTCACAAAAAAACCTAGGAATGTTCTGAGAATGTTGTTTAGATTTACTTTTTTAGTTTACTGTTATTAGAATGGTACTAGAATGTTCTTGTGGAAACTTTATGAGCTAACATTTAGACCACTTAACTTAGAAACACTTAATCTTTAAAGAACATTAGCAAAAGTTACGAGAACGTCCTGTTAGCTGGGCATATGTATAGAGTATAGAGTATAGAGATTTTTTTTTAATGAGAAAAATCTATTTTAAAACTGTGACCCACACTGAAGTTACGCATATAGAATGATAGGTAAATTCTAGAATTGAAGTAAAATTTTCTGAAATATTTTACCTAATATTGTTTTAGATTTTTGTCAACAGTAGCTTCAAATACAGGACACATCCAATTAATTTACTTTCATCTTAAATATATAAGTGGAACAATCTTTATTAACAGAGTGATTTTGATTATGTTTTAGTCATTCATTAAATAAAACACCCACTAAGATTCCGTCTTTAGGAGCCCACTTATATTTTTCTCACACCACATGTCCTTCTCTACTTTAGTGGGGGAAAAAGGTGACAAAAAAGTCCGGAAGCTGATCACTCACAGTAATTGTGCATTCCTCGCACGTTGACAATTCATCCGTCTCATCTGTAAGCACAAATCATTTGTACTATGCTGGAGGAGAAACAAAACTTAATCAGTGGGATACCTCATTAAATAGCTGAATGAATGTGAACGCTGGCTATGCACAGGGTTTCCTTAAAAAGCCTGGCAGCATCTCTTTCTCACGGTCCGAACCTGAAGCTTTCAGAAAAGTGGCATTGATGCAGTGTTTTCCTGATTCTTTGAAGAATCAAAGTGCATGCTGTGAGAGCTGTTGTGGATCACAAAGTGGGCTTTAGTATGTGACCTTCCTTGCTCCCTCATCCGATCGACAGTTCCCAGGTGTGTCTCTGTGTTTGTCTGAAGCCTCAAAGTTCAGCCCCAGGAGCCTCATAGCTCGAGTTACTGCTATAGGTCTCTGTTGTTAAAACTGAATGACCAGGGGCATTTGTTTGTGACTGGCCCCAAACCCTGAAACTTTCTGAAGAACTTTTCTGAACTACAATTGTTGTTTTGGTTGTTCAGGGTGGATGAAAAGCTGTTTGGGTAAACAAATGAATGGAAAAAATTTTAGAGGTGTGCTTAATTAATAGAATCTTTGCACAACTACTTCTGCGTTCCATGTCAGTTGTTTGTCAACTACTGGTTAAGCACTGGAAGTTTTTTTCCATTCGATTCAATGGACGTGATCGCCATGGAATTTTACACTTGTATCCTTATCTCTAGAAAAAGTATTGATCTAATCTCCACAAATTAAACAGTGACTTATTATCACATATTGGGACTAGGCAGTAGGGCAGCGATGCGTATTAATCTACATCTTTGTATGTTAAAGCCATTCAAACCCTACAAACCAGACCTTCAGGGAAATGCGTTGGTGCCAAAGAGTAGTATTTTCTTGTATGGATTTATTTAGTCTGTAAAAGTGAAGATACTGCACAGCGTAAAATGCTAAGGTTACTTCACTGGGTAATAAAATGATCACAGTAGAATAACCTCACATGATTAGCACTGTTCCACTGTTTTAGTCAGGTCAGTATACTGGCATACATGTTGCATTTTAATAGTAGTAAACAGATATTGTTTTACTTTTATCTTTGTCAAACAAAGACATCACTGTAACTAATTCAGTTATATTTATTCTAATAACTTAATGCTTAATAAACATAGAATGTGCAAAGGTATAATAACATAATCAAAATAAATAATATATTTGTACAAAAAAAACTGTACAAAAATAGGCAAAAGAAAGGTAATGAAATAACCAGTGCAACTGGTAAAAAGTTTAACAAAAAGTGTTTTCTTCTACGCTACTGCATCTGGGACGAGAGAGAGAGAGAAGAGCGCCCTCAGCCGTGCATTTTTGTAACATCAATACTTCCTCGCATATTAGCAAAAGATCCTCATTCATTGGCGGAGCCCAAGACAATATGGCAATATGAACTTTTTTTACTTTTCGAATCGTTGAGCACGCCTTTCGCATTTTTGCGGTGAAATTTCGTCCCAATGTGGCCTTACCTTAATAGGGCCCTCTCATGCTGCACATTTTCACATGAAACATGCCATAGACGAAGCTTCGTACACACATTATGGACTATAAAATGCCAATTAAATGTAAGTCACTGACCATAGACACGCAATTGGTGTGAACATATAGCAAGAATATATGATTGAATAAGATTGAATCATTAATATTGAAGTTGTTTTAAGTAAAAATATTTCAGATTTTCAAAAAGGGTAAGTTCAACTGACAGGAACTGTGAATGAGGAAAAAAAAGATATTCACAAAGCCTAACACCAAATTCAGTGAAGATGTTTTAATACGCAGCAAGCATTTTGTTTTAATAAGTGAATAGGTATTTCTAAAGCTCTATGATTCTTTAACTTTTTGAGGTTTAAAGCAGCACAAATGATGCGGTGGAAAGCAACCACAAGCCCCCAGCAGCATACAAATACAGGTGCGGTCATTTCCTATTCTGCTGCACCTTGATTTGGGCTTGATTTCCATGTTTATGAAGTTTAGCGCTACAGGATTCAGTTTGTCTCATTGATCGTTACATTTGATGATCTCTTTACTCGCTATGATGTTAATTCTGCAGGCTCTGAGCAGAAATTGCTCTTGGCATTAGAGGTCGTGGTGTGATGAGGTGGAAGAAAGGGAACTGAATTCTCTCACAAACCACTCAATGGCTCTATGGAATGCATGATTTCAAGGGTAGCTGCAGGTAGCCTTTGTGTGAGACATTGCTAGGAAGGTGAAATATTTTTCGTATTGATGTGCAGTTTGAATTCTTTACCTTTTCTAAAATGATTTCTCACAAGTCCTTTTTAAAAGAAGTATTTCAGAGGTCCAGAAACACTTTAATTATGCATCATTTTATTGTATTGGCTTGTTTATTTCATAAGGAACAACAGAATATAGATGAAGAGCTAAGTAACACTTTCACTGATGTGTCCTTTTAAATTTGGTACTTAAAAAAGCCAACATTTTCAAGCAAACAGATTGAGAAACAGAAAGAGAGGTCACAATACAACTCAAGAAAACACATGCAACCAAAAAAAGCAATATAATAACAAAACACTTTCAAAATTTGGGCAAAACCCACAACTATTCTAAAACGAAAATGCTGCATCTCCTTGTAACTTCTTGAAATTGAAAAGCAACACAAAAAACCCATAACATAAGAAAATGTTTAAAGGGGATGTACCGATATGGATCTGATTCTCATTATGTTACAGCAAATGACAAATTACTTGTTCTTAAAAATAAAAATAAATGTAGTAAAAGATAAGAAGATCTAGGGAGGTTCTTTATGTTTCTGAACTGCAGAACATTTTGCTCTCTCTTTACCATCGCTCTTTATCTAAATTATTAATGCTCTCATATGTATTGTTTACATTGTTTTCTACCAAATGTTGTTTTTATGAGTTTGACTAAAACTTTCTTCATAGAAAATTCTCTGTAGCTGTTTTGTGATATGTGCTTATCTGTTTTTTTATCCTGTGTGTGGTTAAAGCTAAATTATAGACACTGACAAATTACTAGACTAACAAAACAATGGGCTACTTCAGTATTACTAATATAAGTACAGATATAGCCCGGAAGAAAACTCTACATATGTGTCACATGGCAATCAAAAGGAACCAAGAAAGAGGGGCAAATATTAAGTTGGGAAAAATCTGCCCAATCAAAGGGAAGGACAGGTGTTAGAACTGTTAGGGAAGCAGATGAGAAGACTGGAACACAAATAAAATGGGAATATGTTGCGCAAATTTAGTGGAGAGGGAAAACAAACTTTTCACAGACAACCACCAATAAGAGAAGCACAAAGGAGTTGCCTGATTGGTGTAACACCAAAAGAATAGAGTACCAGACACCTGAGCAAAATCACATTAAGTAACTGAGAAAAAGTAATAACAAATAGTCACTTTCTCATTATAACCCAGGGGTCAGAAAACAATCATATTTACATCATTTTAATCAGATCACAAGACTGATAACAGAACAATTTATGCAAGATGAAAAGAACATTTAGTGCACTCAAATTTCTAACAAAAACAAACTCTAGACTTGAGTGGACGTGGCAGGACACTGACATAGAGGACACTTCTAAATGAGGGACAGTGTCACTATTAACTGTGCCTCCTGGCATGCTCACCTTTTATATTGTAATCTTACAGCTAATACAGCTAACAGTTACAGCTAACTGTAGTAAATACACCTGTCTTATTTGGGAAACTATAAAATCATTCATTATTCAAATGTGGCTTAGAAAATGTCTGATTACATCTCAAGTAAAATGCTTCCAATGAAACAAACTAAACAATTACAGCTAATTCCAGTAACTCTCAAACAATCCAAAAGAAGGGCATTTATCCATGTAGGAGAAAATGTATTTTTTGAGTGTGGAGTACAGTAAATTGTGATTCTTGCTGTTCGGGCCTTGCCTCTGCGGTGTCCTTGGCTGTGTTCGGCTGATTATTTTGTGTGCTTGGCAGTGATGGTGGGGTGGAGGGGTTATAGTATTAGCAGTATGCCTCAGATCCTCCTGCACCTGCAGTCTCCTGATGTTTAACCCTGGACTCCATGCTAGTGTTGCACTGATTACTGGCCGTCCTGTGGGACATTGATTGTCCTGTTCCTCTCTGGCAAACCCCACACAATGCTGACGAATGAACTCCTGGCCCTGCCAAGTCCAATTAACTGTCAGTGCCGCATCGACGTGCCCCCTTCGTAACTGAGGAGAGGGAAGAAAAACAAACTTTTAATCAAATTGTGCTTCGGGCCCCCAAGGTAACTGGGGTTTTATTCTGAATTCTGCTCCATTCTTCTCTGTCGGCTGCTCCGGACTTTTCTTGAGAAGGTTGTTGAGAGAACAATTTGTTTTTGCATGATTAAGGACAAGGAACAGCATCCTTCACATTCTAATGACACTTTTCAACTTTATAAAATATGAGCTATACATTTAACATAGGTATTCGTTTGGCTTGCAAAGCATAGTTGACTCCCTACGGAGATGGTAATCTCAAGCATAGGCAAAAACACAACCTGATAGTAAACCCTTTTTTTAACGCAAGATACTTTTTTTAGTCTTTACGATGGAGTAATCCCGTTCCTTTCTTTTTTGATAAATGAAAGGTAAAAATAAAGTAAAAAGTGTGATCCTGTAAAATGCTGATACTGAAAACTGATTCAAATCATTCTAAACCAAATAAGGCTTAGGTAATGATTTAGAATTATTGATCTCCTTGTTTAAGTTATTTTCTTCAATACAGGTTAGATTACAAAATTATTATTATTGTTTTTATTGTTATTTTTCTTACTTTTCTTTTTGTTGTCATTATTATTATTATTATTGTTGTTGTTGTTGTTGTTGTTTATATTATTTTTTTATATTTAAAAACTTCTGCAACATATTCATTTTTTATTCAATTTATTGGGCAGTTTGTATTAAAATAGAATGCATTTGTTCACTGTTGTGTGTGTACACTGGATGGGTTAAATGCAGAGCACAAATTCCAGATGTGGGTCACTCCATATCTGGCCGACGGGTCACTTTCACTTTCAGATGGTTGTCCTACCAACACTTTAAGTGTAAGCTGAGCAAGATCAGACATTTGAGACATTTTAACATTTCTTATATAAAAAGAAACATTTATTGGACAAATCAAGGCACTAAAAAACTAACATAAACATTTTCAAACTCATTTATTTATCCCATTCAAACTCTTTGGGATGCAAGAATGTGTTTGTGTATTTCCAGAGCGTGCAGGATTGATTTGTTCAGGATTGTAAAGAGGGAACAAAGAGAACTTCCTATTGGGGGTTCTATAAGACAATTCCTAGAGAGATGTCTGCAGCCAGTCCAATTGCTTCTTTGTCTGTAGCTTTTTGGCAATATGACAATAAATGAAAACACTCCCACAAAAGCACTACTGTTAAGCTAAACTTAACACAATTAAAAAACTTAATGGCCAATGGTAAGCTCATATTAGTCAAGAGCCAAAATCAAGAAACGCTATGACACAGACCTCTGGGTCAAAGGACATTAAAAAGAGTGCATGATCAGAAACTAACAAGCCAGGATAGATTAACTTAACTGATCAGCAACGTAAATCAACAAAACACCAAGGAAAACTAATTTGTGTTATGGTCATAGCAACCTTGGGAAGGTAAAGAATTTTTTCTATCAAAACGTTCTTCTATAGTGAAGAAATAAATTGTGTGCCCTTAGCAAATATTAATCCTGTTGAAGTCATATATTGTTCAGTTACTTAACTTACTAAGAAACTTATATTCCTAACCAATGATGTTTGTTTTCCTTTTAAAAAAAATCAGGACTATCTCGTAGAACATGTCCTTGCTGATCCTCCCAAGGTCATGATAAACAACTTAGGGATGGCTTGCTTTGATTATCCTGATGCAGACATTAAAAGCCTTGAAATTCAATTAAATTCCTGGCTTTTGCAGGCACAGGCTAAGAGAAAGGCCAATGTACACAGCAGAGACTTAGCAGGAGGAACAAAGGCAAGGGGTTTGTGATCAGCGCATCTGAGAAAGGGCATCTAGACGATAAAGTTCAGAAAGGAGTTTTAAGAAACGTTTAGCTGCCGATTTCACATTTGTGCTTCTCTTTGGAGAAACAGTGATGGAATCCAAGGTTACTATGAGGCTGCAATGGAATAGTTTTCTGTGAATTCTCTCAAAGACTCTTTTAATTTGAAAGAAAGTAAAGTAGAAGATGAGCAGCCCACAAAGTGAAACATTTGGCATTAATTAAAAAAGTGTTTTCACATGTTATCCTCTTTTATTTGCCATCTTTCGATTTGATGTGTGTGTGTGCGTGTGTGTGTGCGTGTGGGGGTGCGTGTGTGTGTGTGTGTGTGTGCTAGCACGCCAAAACTCCACAATTAGTTTTTCATTCATTCATCTTCATGTCGGCTTTATTCCCTTTCGGGGTCGCCACAGCGGAATGAACCGCCAACTCTGTGGCATATGTTTTATGCAGCGGATGCCCTTCCAGCCGCAACCCATCGCTGGGAAACATTCACATTCACTCTTTAACACTATGGGCAATCGTTCTTATTCAATTCAGTTATACCGCATGTCTTTGGACTTGTGGGGAAACCAGAGCACCCGGAGAAAACCCATGCGATCACGGGGAGAACATGCAAACTCCACACAGAAATGCCACCTGCCCCAGCCGAGCCTAGAACCTTCTTGCTGTGAGACGGCCGTGCTACCCACTGCGCCACCGTGACGCCTCACAATTAGTTTTTTTTTTTTTTAAGTATAAGTGTAACCAAATTTACCCACTCCTAATAATCCATGTATAAAAAGGGTTATAATTGGTTACAATAATGTTTGGATACCCAGGTCTCCTGTTCATCATTAGCTGGTGTCTGGTGATTGTTCTGGGCAAGAATAATAGCAGTCACGTCATCCAGGGGATGTTGCTCACTGGTGGAAAGGCCACCACACAACTTGATGAATTTTAGGTTAGAAAAGTTGTCTGTTAAAGGCACCTTAAGAGAAAACAATGGCACCAAGCAAGCTCACACATTTAAGCAAGGGATGAGTGCAAGCAGAAAATAAAAGTTTGACTCTGTCCTGTTGCCTGTGTTTTTCACAAGGAAAAATCTCGCAGTTGACCAACAAACAAAGAGTTAAGAAGAACTATTAGAAGAAGAACTGAAGACGTTATCAATGAAGAGGAGAATATGAACTTTCAGAAGCTTGTATTGTTGGTGTCTGACCATCAGTAGTTCTTCGTCAAAGTTCACAAAGATTGTAAAATGACCGGCCGTGTCACTGTTGCTCCTCGAGCGCCATTCAATGGCACCTTAGTCAAATCCCCCTGCAGAGAAGCAATACAGTTTCATCTATGTGTGTGCTGGCCGTAAAATTTTTTTATGTGTGTTGTGCTCTTCTATGTGTATGATGGCGGTCAAAATGTTATGCCTATGCTGCCTCTTTATTGATCATTTGTTTATAATTTGTATAATTTATAATTTTTATAATTTATAGTTTGTATTTGTATTTTCCTACTTGTCATTTGTCAGTATGGCTGTGCAATTAATTGAAAAAATTTGCATCACAATTTGCATCAGTGCAATATGCATATCGAAAAAGAAATCGACATGATAACGTGTTAATCAATTTCAGATTGATTCAGATTTATCTGTTTAAAATGAAAGTGTTGATTGAGATGAGACGAAGTTGTGAAATTTTTTATATAACACAACAACGACTGACCCTTCTGCTCACTAACTATTGTTTTGTGCCTTTGTCCTATTTAATTGTTTAAAAATGAATAAGGTAAAGCCAGCCTCTGCACAATTTAATTTCACAATTGAATCACAATCACACAAAAAAGACATCTCCTCACCTCTTGATATCTTGTGCGAATCATACCCTTAATCTAACCCCTCATTTGTTGAAACGGTTTTCCTTGTAGAAATGATCATCTTTATAAATAATAATCTATACATAAATAATCTATCCATCCATCCATTTTCTTGTATGGCTCTTCTTGCACATGTTTTATGCGGCGGATTCCCCTTCTTCGGCCAATGAAACTAAATTTTTTTCACAGTGGATCAATAAGTCAGCCTTTATGCAGCATAGAATACATTTAACAGATCTGTTTCTTTTGTAGTATGTGTTCTCATCTGATATTTGTAACTATCTGTTTGAATTGAAAAACATATTAGCAGTCTTTTAACTGCCAGTTTTTTAACTGTCAAGCTGTTTTTTTGCCATGCAAGATTTCATGACTAATTATCCGTTAACTCCAACTTTCCAAAACATCTCTAGCAACATGTTTTTTCTTCAAATCTTTTTGACTGTCAGGTGGAAAAAGAAACATACAATTGATTTCTGCGGGAGTCACTGATGTGTACCTTTGACTTCCCGGTGACTTTGAGAATCCACAGGAATAATTCATGACGAGCTCCCAAAGACGAGAAGAACAAAACTGCATTCAGAGATCTTGCCACTCATTCTGGATAATTCGAAGCCTCTGAACCTGTCAACCTTTCCCAGAGAGGCTGTGAGTCTCCTGAGGGTTCTTCATGAGGATGAGTGAGGAGAGGGACAGTCGTGATTGACACACTTGATACTTCACAGGACCCTTAGAGCCGGACCGTTGAAACCATCTCTTCTTTCTAAAGCATTCTCTGGCCCTGAGGCTTTTCCCTCACCTCCACTCTCATCAGCGCAGTCACATCGCTAATGAAGCCTTAATGTGATCCATTCTGAAGTGGGCAGCTCTCTGATGGAGCTCAAGTGGCAATTTCCTATGAACCCAATCTTTCTCAATCCACCCTAACACTTAGCATTTAAACAAAATCTAAAGAGATGTTTACATGGGTTAAATATATTTTAAAAACATGTTTTTTTTATGGAAATGTAAACATGTAAATCTGTTTAAACAAATCCATCTTCCCACGCATGAAGCCCCCTGACCCTCAATGTTGCAGCCAATCATTGTTGCTGTTGTAGATCTACACGTTTTGTTCTTTTGGCTCTGGTGGGCAGACGACTACCTGCTGAATATTGAAAAAAAACCCTTGTCATGATTTATGGCAATAGGATAAACATTAGCATAATGTCAGATCATTAAAAGCCTATTATAATGATCTGCTTTTGCATGTGTGGTGAAAAATGTTGGGAAACTTCTCGAAAGTAAATTTGTCATGCAAACCCCCCCACCCTCAATAATTTTGGTTGCATCATATGTTTCATATCCAAAAAAGGAATAATGATGTGGGAAATTTTTATTTCATTGACATAAATGTATTCTTGGTGTTGGTAAAAAAAAAAACATGTTCAGTGAAGGGAGTTGAACATTACCCATTTGTTGTAAGTTTTCAATACCTGGTTACATTTTAGCCTGGAACCTATTAAGTAAAACCATTTAAAAAACGTTTGCATAATTTAAGTTGTCAAAGATCCAAATGACCAGCTCCATTTTTTTGGAATCCTTTTGAGTAGCCAATAAACAACTTTTACTAAAGTGCTACTGCAGGTCCAGTCAGAACTTTATATTTTTGGGGTTAGAACTTAACAAATACCTCCCAGCAGCTCTAACGAGACTTTACTGCACCTACTCCGCCTACATTTGGTTCAGAGCATGTTTATTCCCACCTACTCAAAGTCAACCTCCAGCAGTTATGGTTTCTTCAACTCTAGTGGTTTATAACCAACACTCTGTTGTACCCCAAAGCACTGACCTCTCTGATGTGGGTTTTATTTCTCGGGTGAGAGACCCAGCTACCTTTTCAAGGGTGATTCTCCTTGTTTCCAGTTGGCTACTGAGTACCAGGAATGTCTCCATGAAAGCGTCGGCTGTAATTTGATCAAACCTTTGAATTAAAGAATATACTCGGGTTCCATTTTTTTTGACGACCAAGCTTTCTGCCCAACACAGTTCTTGGATCTCCAGAGATCTACAGAGAGAATATCTACCTCTCCTTTCTTCAGATACAGACTAGCAGGGATTTACCATGGATTACTCACTGTCTCCAAGGATCCCTCTTCAGGCACTACAGAGAATTCACTGAAGATAAGCTAACTTAAAGGGTCAATAATTTTTTCTTCCTGTAACTAGTTAGAGTGTGAATCAAGCCTGATATTTTCAGTAATTCCAGCCTTTTGTCTGTATCCTTGACATAAATATTTTATTGTCCTCAAAGGAAACTACTTTATGAGAGTAGCCAATTGACTGTGTAGCTAATTATTTCTTACCGACCTTTAGAAGAAAAGTTTATTTTAGGTTGTGTCATGCCAGTCACAGTTTTTTTCTAGTTTAAGTTGACTAATCTTGATGTTCTCTTCCTTGTACCAAATTATCCAAATGATAGAGAATTTAATAAGTATGTTTGTTGTTTAGTGTTTACTTTTGTAGACATTTAAGATTTCCTCCAGCAGATCTAGATGAACAGCAGATCCAGGAGGTTTTGTTCCCACAGTAGCAATTAGAAGAAACAGAAAAGCACAGCCTGCGATCATTCCTCCACACAACGTCTCACACTTTTAGTTGTTGTTCTTCTCAGCATATGTGTGTACTTGGACACTTCATCTTGTAATATTTGATTATCATAATGCTGATTGTCCAGAATATAATTTCTATCAAAATAAAGCAAATTGCGATTAATTCATTTTCCTTTTAACTTGTGAAGAACTACCACTTTTTTCCAATTTTGCGTAAGAAATCTGATTCTATTTTAAAAACAGAAAAAAAAATCTATGATACAGTGGTGTGGCATTTGATGCTCTATATAGTGTTTGAAATGTTTTCTCATAAAACACTGTACCGTATTGCTTGCACCTGCAGAATGAGTTCATTCTTGTAGCAAACATGGGGAAAGATGTATAGCATAACCTAATTCTTGTATTTCTGTAACCCCCCATCTGAGCAGATTTCTGCAGGTGCAGTAGCAATGGAAAGCCATAATGCTTTGGCTGAGGAGACCAAGAGAGATCTTTGTGTGGTATTACTCTGTAATTGTCCCTGTCCACACATGACTTCTGATTGCTTTACGTTTTCCTTTATTTATTTTAATTTGCTTGGCATACCAGTCAAGTGGTTTTAGTAATGGATCCATAATGAGCTGCCTTTGGGTTTAGAGCATTGGAACATTTGGAAACTAAGTGAAAATCTCGTAGAACAGGATGATGCTAATGCACCTATTGATGTTGTCTTGTGCTTCTCGTTTGATGTTTTGTTGTTGCTAAAACCTTGTTTTTGTGGCATTCTAGTCTACATCGATCATTTTATATATAAAATACATTTTATTATTTCTTTAATTAACTAGTGAAAAGTGAGTAATATCAGCATCTGTTGTTTGTTGCATTGTCTAGTTATTGATTTTTACTTTGCTACAAACTCGTTATAAGCCTTTTATTGATTGCTGTTAACATTTGTGTCTCAACTAAACCATTTAACAATTAGCTTTGAATTAAACAAATAATAAAAACAAATATTACAATAATTAACAAAAAAGTTTATTCTTTACCCATGTGACTAGGACACAACAAAATAATGTTTGTTTGTAGCCAATACTAAGACCTGATCTATTTAGAAAGCTCAATATTTTATGCACATTCATTTATGAAACATAACTGATATAATATAATTTTTGCGGCTATTGTTTAACGATTAACGATTGTTTAATGGTAATTCAGCTTGTGTTGTTTTCTTATCAGTATTTGGGGGAGGAGGGGCAGCTCCTGTCAACTTAACTGATACATACATCAAACTTGCAGTAAAAAAGCTTTCTCTGTTTGCTGACCTGTACTTGAACTATGTGAATTACTGCCTCCTGTTGAAGTATTCTCAAAGACAAACAGTTTTGAAAAATGTCTTGTACAATAAAAGCAAATAAACATAGGGTAGGAGGTGTACAGTTTTTTAATTGGGTTACATTTACTAAATCCATGAGCATCGTCAGCAAAATCTGGATATGGAGTAGTGTCACACTCTTTCTGGTGTAAGTGGAGCACTCGCCTACATCTGCTGAGCCTCTCCATCATCGACCCTTTGTCACAGCCCCTAGCACCATCTACTTCATCCTAATTAGAATTAATAATTGAAAATAGGAAATCGATGGGTGCAAATTAAGCACAGCACGAGTGGGCTTTATTGGGTTGACATTGTCTCAAGAGCAGTAGATGGTGGTCACTGTTGATCTCACATTTGTCATCTGCATCTCCATCTCTTATACTTCTTCATCACAAATTAATGAGCTAAAAATATTGCCTGGTTTCCTACATTTTGGCCTTGTGGTTGAGAAAATAGCTTGTGTTTTTCCCTAGAGAGGAGTGGAAGATAGAATTATTAATTTGCTAAAGCAACGGCCCGTATAACAATCTGCTGAGCAGGACACTTCTGACTTTTGTTGAATAAGCTACTGGTTTTGCTGCACTAGGTCATGGCTTTTCTCGAATTATTCAGGAGCATGATAATGACCAGAACTACGCCTGCATGATACATTTCAAGGATACCATGACAAAAAAATGAGAGGATGTCGTCCTGAAGTTCTGTAGCACTGTTTTGAATGGAAGGTGACTTTTCCAGGCTGATATTGATCCGAGTTCACATCCTAGATATATCTGCAGCAAATGATCTAGCTGTTTCCACAGGGGACCACCGTTTCTAGACAGCGATTAGTCAGGGCTTAATTTGATATAGATGTCTCCACACATCGTCCTTTGAATACAAGATGTTCATGCACATTAATGCTCCCAATGTTTGGTTTGTACAGCCTGTTAGCTTTTCTTTTTCTCCTAAACAAACATTGTTGTCTGCTAAGAACAATATGTTTTTTATATTGAGGTTTTTTATTAAAGTTCTTTTTAGGGGTATCAAGTATATCTTATCTGAAAACTGAGCTGAGTTTCTGAATACCCAACTTAAGTGTATATCGACTAAATATCATGTTAATAATCTATGCTTCTGTAATCTAATCTGATCTTCATCAGTCAAATAAGAGAATTTTTTTTAAATTGCAATCAGTTATTCAATCAGTCAAAATGTATTTATATGGTGTTTTTTGCAGTTGCTTTAAAGTAGCTTCACAACCAAGAGTCCTAATGTTGATTAACATTTAAATGATAACTCCATGGGGTAGAAATATAATTACAATATACTCTACTATTACTTTAGGAGCCACAGAATTCCCTTTGGGATCAGGAGGGATAATAAATATCCTTGTTCAAACTTCAAGGGCCAGGGTAAAATTAGGAAGAGTATTGTAGTCTATAAAGGTGCAAAATTGTGCCCCTTTTAAAGTATTTTGAATGAATATTTAACCCTTTGGACTGCACTGCACAATTAATGACATTCAAAATGTCTTTGAAAGACTTTTTGAGCTCTGCAGAATGAGCCCCCTGTCCCTTCCTCAGTGAAGTGATAGTAAAACTGACCAGTTGGCCAGATATGGAGTGACCCATACCTGGATTTTGTGCTCTGCACGGGAAACTAGGTAACTGGGAATCAATTAAACACGACTCAAAATTGTTCACACTCAATTCTAATTAAGCTTTCAGCTTTTAGAGGATGAGGAAAAGCAAGACTAAAAATAGTAATTTCAGATGATATTAGAGCTACTGTCATCATGTTCTTATACATGGCAGGGCAGGACAATCCAAGATGCAGGACAAAGAGTTCAACCTAATTTGATCAGATTCTCTCTTGTCCATTGGCATGACATTCAGAGAAGAGAACAATTGATTTATACTCGATTTCCTAATTTCAATAAACAATTCAGAATTCACTTTTTCAATATTGTAAGGTGAACTTGATGCTGTGCTGTGTATTTTTCTCTCTAGTGTCTGATGAATTCTCTGTAGTGTTTGTTATTGGCGTGTTGTGTGCGTGATCTGATAATGTTAACTACCTAAAGGAGCAAGGAGAATGTGTAGCTAGTAGTACAGTTAGCACTCAGCAACCAACTCTGACAGGGTTTTTGATTTATAAAGTTTTATTATTTTTCATTGTTAATGTTATTTTATTATACTTTTGGATAACTTGAGAAAATAATTCGGTATTCTCAAAACTGTGAGGAGAAGAATAGTTGAGTTACATTTTTTTATAAATACAGAGAAGATGGGTTAAAATTATTAGTCTCACTGCGTCATTTTTTGGAAAATATAAAAAAATCAGGGATCCGTATCGACGAGTACCTGGAAAAAGTAACCATACTCCAGTGACGTGCGGTGAGGTTCATGTCTGGTGAGGCGCGGACATCAAAACAGTGAGATTTATAAATATGTAAACCCTACAGAGTAGCTTCTTCAACATTTGATTGGCAACATTTAACTTTTTTTATTCATGCAAACATACATACATGAAAAAACCCTTTTTAAAATTTCTTACCTTTACATATTTACTTTACTTCTTGTTTAAGTCGTCCTTTAATTAGTATATCATGCTTTGATTGAAAGACCAGTTTAGAGAATTCTTTTAGTTTAGATATTTAATCCTCCATTTTTAAATAAGGCTAAGTAACGGAAGAAAAATACTGGATGGCTGCACTTGACTTGCTCAATGTTTATACTGTAATTTGCTAATCAAAATTGCTATTGTTTGGCAGGCCAAGAAGAATTTATAATTCATTTATGACAGGTTAGGGTGTGCCTCCCCTGACTGCTTGTCACTGCCATACTTGTACTTGGCTTATAAAACTATAAAAGATGGTATTGATGCAAGTCTACTTATTTTCATGTTTATATTGCTTTCATGACAATTAAATAATCGAAAACATGTACAGAAAAAATTTGACCATCATGGAATTAGGGAGACTAAAACTATTTAAAGACATAGTATTGCCTGTCATTCCCATGAAGAGTTCTCCTCTAGTCCAAGTAGACATGGGTGGTGAAGCTTAGTTAATACAGAAATCAAATCTCTTAGCATATAAATGTTTGTCAACTAAGTTTTAAATTACTATGGCAATACATCAAAAAAATGTATAGTAACCGCCTTTATATATGAAATCATGGTGCAAAAAGATATAAGATCAGCACATCCTTCAGCTCCCCAGAGACGTCGGCTGGCAGGTACCATGCTGTTCCTTTCAAATAGAGAAACGAAGCATATAGCAAGGACTTGTCTAAGATAGATTAGTATAAGAGGGACATCCCAGGCCACAGAGGCATCCTGGCTGAAATGGTACAAGCACTCCCCCCTCTGTTTAACAACTCAGCAAAATCCGGCACACATGACTGTTGGCTGTTTCGAATAGCATCCATCATGTCTCCACCTCACATAACATATCTCAAATTCTCTAATGTATAGCTGATTCACTTTTAGCAGTTGGCTTTTTCAATACACAAATAAATAACATCTTGATAAGTGTCAGAGGAGCTTTAGAGGACCCACCGGAGCAGTACACTGGGAGAGTATTGACAGATTTTACAACTGTGCATTTAACAGCATGTCCTGGAGACATTTATAATGCTACAGCACTGAAGAGTTGTCACATTTGTCAAAAACAGAGCATTATTTGTAAATGTATATCAAAGAGATGGAGGCTTGCTCATCTGTTGATGCCACCTACTGTGCTAAATTGATATGGGGCAATAAAAATATGAAGAATGGAGCAGAAAGAAGTGCATGTTTGTTGTATAATATAGCTGCAAAGGCCCAGAAAGAGTTCAAGCTTCCAAAACTTGCTTCATGTGTTACTGAGAAGTGATATCGTATTAAACATCGTAAAAGAAAAATTTAACACTTTTTATATCACCACAGCATCATAATTGTAAAATTTCAAAATATTGACTGTAACAAGGAATAAATATCTACATATATGTAGTTTAATTTATTGTAAAAGCAGTAGAATATACTGTGCCATAGAATTATCTCTAAAAACACTCCCTTAAATGTAATGTCTGTAAAATGTGTATTTCAGATATATGCACATTAGATCACATGCCCACAGAAAGGTCTACAAGTCTCTAGAGGGAATACATAGGTTGGCATTTATTCAATTTACTTTCAGTTAAGTACTTTTAACATTTGATGTTCAATTCTTCACAGTACTGAGTAGCAGAGGAATTACATGTACAGTATTATCAAGAGAAAAGGACTCTAGAAAAGAAAATATATAGTCTGTGTGTCCTTTTACATTGGCAAACTTCACACATTTTTTGCAGTTTCAAATACAAAGCATTGGCTGACCTTTTCATGTATCCCAATGTAATAATTCTTCTTTAAAGTATTCCTGCTTTTTCAGAAATATTTGTAGAAGAAATAAATTATGTAATTTGTATAATTTCATATAGCCAACAATTTAGAAGTATAATAAACCAATTAATATACATAGTTGTTTATGGGATATCCTCTTTTAGAATTTGTTGATACTGTTGATCTGAAAATGAATATAGAAATAACATAGAATAAAAAGAAATAAGAAGTTGAATTGTCCCGGAGCTTGGCAGCTTTATATAATAAATTAATCATTTTATTCTTCTTTTCCAAGAGTAATTTTACTAGAGACATCTGGCTTTACATTAACTTTGCTCTCCTATATTTTTCGTATGTAAAATTTTCCTCAGATTGTAGATATATCTATATTACATTCATGCTACTAGAAATCTCTCAAAATCTCTCAAACTAATTTATGGGTTGATTTTTACCACATTTAGAATTTTCTGGTTCTTCTCTATGATTGTTTTGATGTGCTTCCACTTCAGGGTAGATTCGTGATTGTTTCTGAAATGTCATTCTGAATATTTTCCGCTTGTACAGTAGCTGATTGTCTTCAGTGAATCAATGGAGTTGGAATGTCTTTGAAAAGGATTCACCCTCTATATTTCCAAAAGCTGTAGTAACTTTTATCTTCAGGGGATTTCTAAGTACCTCCTTTGCTCTCTGCTTTGTTTGATTCTTTACCATTGCAGCTGTTTGGTTTGCTGTCTATTTCTTTTGATTAATATTGCCAAATCACATTTCCAAAGTGATTTTAACAGAAGTGGACTTTTGATTTCCTTGGCTGATTACTTAAGGAGTCCATGAGCTTGATTTAAAATGACCACTTTGTTAATCAATGAACTTTGGTAAACTTTGTCATTGTTAAACTTGTTTTTGTGTTATATATATTTTTTTAAATCTAATTTAATTAAACCCTTTTTTTGTCCTTTAGCATGTTTACTAACTGAGTCTTTCATGTATTTATTATGTACATCAAACTTGAAAAGCTGATTGCAAATCATATATATTTGAATTTAGTAGCTGTGTGTAATTAGAGTCCACTTTCACACTCTGACCACTGCTCTCAAAATACACACAACTGGCACAAAACAGACCTCTAAAGTCATAATAAGGAAAATTAGTCTGCTTCGAGTCATGTAGGACACTGCACCATGACATGGCTTGGTAATTCAGACTCTCTTACATGAAAGACAAACTCTCATCCTGTATTCACCGTGACCAGATACAGATGAACCCAAACATAGCAGTTCAACTGCCAAGGTTTGGAATCTTCATTTTTTTCTGTGGCTTTAATTGCCTCGATGCGCTTTCTCCAGTCATTAACCAAAACCTGTACAACTTGGGTGTGAGGGTTGACTGGAGTCTTGCCTTCCACTGCTGGAGCCTTAATTAAAGGAGGGGAATGGGCTGGTCTGGGTGCAAGGAAAAAGTAATTGGCCCTGGAGGCATTATGTGATGGGATAGAAACTCTATTCAGTGCTTCCTGTTACACACGCTGACTCACACACCCTTGGCACTGTTGGGAACACCTAAATAGGCTTGCTTCATCTGTTTGATGATAAAAGGCCAAATGTCAGATTGGCAAATGACTGACACAATAATTAGACAAAAAATTTACTCAAAGGTCACATCTGCCCCATAGTATTTAGTAGCATGCTATAGTATAGTTTACTCGCAATTACATATAATTTTTCACATTTCAAATTCAGATTACTTTTTCCAAAGCATCTGAAAACAATGTGCAATGATGTACCAGAAATTTCACATTCCAGAGCTGAAGCAACAATAAAATAGCACTGAGCGTTTCAGAGCTCAGAATGAGTTGATATTTAATTAATTTTTATTTTCTTACAGTCAGCTCCCAAGAGTGCTGAGACAAGGACTTATTATGTCAGGAGACCTTTTCAAGACCTCCCTCTGCGCTAGTAACCCCTTAACACTGAATAGCCAAGTAGCTAATGTTAGCAAGCCTGCTGTGCATTCGAGTGATGAAGGTGCGATGATGTTTAGATATTACATCACAAGTGTCCTTCATACCAACACAAATCTCTTAAATCAGATTCTAGGCTCGTAACATCTTTACTCAGCGACCTGTCGAAGCTCGCATTAGTGCGATGCTGTCGATCTGATAGTTATCTACACAAGCTCCTGCCAGTTGGTCATGCCACTGTATTTCCTGCAATTTCAACCAATTTCCCTGTCCATGTTTCATTAAAAAGGCAACTCAGATTCCACAATGAAAATTGTTTGTAACGAATTGAAAAATCCTGTTCCTTAAAACCCAGATTACTTTAAACAAAGTTAGGTGGTAAAAATTACATAATTCCCATAGTTGCACCTAAAAAAACATTTAAAGTAACCAAATAAAACAATTTAATTTATGGATGAATAAATGGGGTTATCCAATACTATTTTTACACACATTTTACAGGTGTTTTAAGATTTTATTGAGTATAGACTGAAAACAAAGACACAATAATTAAATTAGTTGAAAACAGAAAGGACTCAATGAAATGAGTCTAATAGACTCTAATAGAGTTGTGTACACAGTTTTTGTGCAAATTAATGTCCGAACACCTTGCTAATGCTTTGTTTCCATAATATTAGCCCTTTAAAGAAGAGGAGCCTGGCTTTTACATTGTAACAGACCACTTTATTTTTCTTCACTTCTTAGCTTTTCATCTTTTATTCAAGTTATGTATATACTTGCTCACACAGCCCCAAGCAGAACACACCACAGTTTGTCTAGTATTTTTATTATCAATCACTATTTGTATTTCTTAAACAGGTCAGCGACCGAAAGAATATCTCTAGATTTATGAGAAAATGTATTAAGCAGATTTAGTAGCTCTCGGAATTTCTGTACTCACTTGCACTGAGCTGTTTCTTGACTATTTGATCAAATCAGGCTCCCCTTATCAAAGTACAGTCCACAATTGCACGTTCCCAGCTCAGTCCTGATACCTCCTTGTACAGGTCTGTTGTGAAGAAGAGCATGGGTTGCCTCCCTAGACACCCCTTTGATAAGCCTGTTTGTGCTAAGCACTTCTAATAGAGGGTCTATTACAGGTCAGACGTTTAGTGTGTTTACTGCTGATTCCTTTCCAACATATAAAGTTCAGTACACCAAGCAATACCATCATCCACACCACCTTCATCTCTTCACTGATCAGACTCATCATGTCTCTCAGTTTCAGCATTAGGAATAAGATGTGTGTTTTACAGCCTTGCCTGTAGCACCAACTGATCTCTGACTCTTTAATCATGGTTAAATGCTGTCAGAGGCCCCACAGTGAGTGGCTGTCTGAGTCGAGTTGGAAGCTACAGTAAACGCAGAATAGATGGACCCAGATAATAGGCTTTAGCAGGAAATGTACAGAGGCGTCTGGCTGTTGCGGAGAAAAGAAGCTTTGAGTCTTCAATGGCCACAAATTGTGCCGCCTCTGAGCTCCAGAGCAAGAGTTGTGCAAATTAAGCTCTGTCTAGATTTCCACTTTATTTGTCCTCCTCCGCACTGATTCAGAATGGCTCCAGATGAAGCGGCTGCTCCGACTCAGAGCCAACGCAGAGTGGATTTGCCACGGTGAATGGGAGGGAAACTGTTTGCGTCTCAGTATGAGGCTTCCTTCAAAGTGAAGCTCACTTTGGGGCTGATGGGGAGTTGACGAGGCCCAGGGGCCAGAAGGAGAGGCAAACGCTGGATATGTTATGTTTTTCTGCTCTTTTTCACTCATCAGCGTGGGAGAACAGAGAGGAGAGTGATGAGTGCTGATTGACCAAGAGCGGAGGAACCGATGAGCGGCTCATCCATCTTGGCTGACCTCCTGCAGGTTTCTTCCCTTTAATGTGCCCTGGTCATTTGTGTGGTGCGAGAGCTCAACCGACAGGAGAACTCATCTGTGGTAGATTTACTCAAATCAATAACGTGCCTTCTGCCCTCATTCAGCTACTTAATTCAACCTGCATCGTTCCTCCTGGGAAAGACTGGCCACTATAGCAGGATGTTCCATAACCCCCTCTGTGCCACGCATTTTTCTCAAAGTGCTGATCATCCAGCCCTTGTTTATCTGGCATTGAAAACGGACACTGATGTCTCACAGCACGCAGTCTCATTAGAGCTTTTTCCACTTACAAAACACCTTTTTGACTCTATATTTGGAGGTTGAAGTAAACTGTCTGTGAGGATTTTACAAGTACAGTTTGCTTCGAACATGTTGCGTTGGATTAAACTCTAAATCTCAGTAACTATGTAGTTAGCTCACATGCTGTTATCTAGAATTTAAAAGTCTGTGATTGGTTGGATATTCGAAGATTGTTTGTTCAAATAAGTCCATTATGAGAGAGGTCACATAACACATTAAACTTTCATTAGTCACATTTACACTGTCAATCAGTGTTGGGCACATAACTTTAAAAAAGTAATTAGTTAAAGTTAACAGTTACTTTACACAAATATTAACTGAGTTAGTAACTGAGTTACATCATTATAAATAAAACTAACTAACATAACTAAGTATAAGTAAAACTAAGTAAAAATAAAAATCCTTCTTAAGAAATTTACCAAAAATAAACAAATGATAGCAATACATATTAAACTACTATTTTGTTTAATTATGCCTGAGTTAGTGGAGCGTTAGTGGAGGAGAAAAATCAAGTTTTACTTGCTTGAGTTTTATGGCTTTATGTCCTGTTAACATTTTTTTAACTCAATCAATTGTGATGTAAAACATACAGATTCATTGCTACCTTTGTTCTAATGAGATCATGTTAGGCTGCTTTTCTAGGTTTAAATGTCAATTTCAAATTAATATGAACTTGAAACTTTCTTGTCTCTGGATTGATAAATAATGCTCTCATGCAACTATTGGATGTTTTTAAAAGACCTTAAAAACGGATATAATGCACTTCTTTGGAAATTAGGTTTTTGATCTTAGTTGAAATACATGCCACATTCTCAGTGCAAAGGAAAGCCTATGCATTTGGACTTCATATCTCATTCCAGCAAAAAAACAAAACAAAAAAAAAACAACAGAGTTAACTTTGACATGCAAATCCTGCAAAGTAGATATGCAGGATGATAAGTATATATATATATATATATATATATATATATATATATATATATATATATATATATATATATATATATGTGTGTGTGTAAAATACACTTTTTTAGCTGTGATCTCATTAAATTTACTTTTACAATATATGCTTCAATAATCAAAAGGCAGTATAAGCCCATATGCATAAGAAAAGACACAATTTATAGTATTTATGAAATGTATGAAAATGTAGTGTTATTCAACTTTTTCTATTCAACTTATTTAGTCTTTTCACACAGACATATCTGTTTTTTTATAAGATCTCTGGGACACTTTAGATGTTTATTAGCGTTAGCGTTTTTTAGCTTTGTGCATGTTCATCCCTTTTATTGACAGTTTTGGCTTTAAGCAAGGTATTAGCTCTTGGATAATTTAAAGAGAATTTATGAGGGGGTGTAAATAATCTATGCTTCATCTAATCCCTATTCACAGCAGGACTCAATTGTATCGACAGAAGCCTGGACAAAGTTGTATACTTCAGCAATTGCTCTCCAATAAAATTGTTTACCTTCAAAAGTTCAATTTCATAGGCATTTTGGAATTACAAGTGACAAAACTTTGGCTATCTTGTACAAGCAGGAGATACTGTGCTCAGGAAACGTCATACTCAACTTGGATTGGAATAGATGTCAGTTAAACAGTGTTCCCTATTCTTCTTCTTCTTCTCTGTTTCTCAGGTTGTGAAAGTGGCTACTGGGGACCTCACTGCAGTAACCGCTGCCAGTGTAAGAATGGAGCCTTGTGTAACCCCATTACAGGGGCTTGTGTCTGCACAGATGGTTACCAAGGCTGGCGCTGTGAGGATCTCTGTGAACCTGGCTACTATGGCAAGGGCTGCCAGCTTCAATGTCAATGCCTCAACGGTGCCACCTGCCACCATGAGACAGGGGAATGCATATGTGCACCGGGCTACATGGGGCCAATGTAAGTACTGGAGATGCAACATGGAGATTTGAAGGTTAATATGTCTTTCTTGAAATATCTTCTTTATGCAGAAGAGACAAGGGCAAGTTTTGACCCATGTGAAAAGGGTAGGTTTATTTTTGAAAGTCAATTTCATATAGTCATACACTTCTTGACTACAAAAAAGGTATTCAACCTTTCCAACATTGCCATCAAGGAATGGAAGCGAAGAAATGTACATTCACCTTTTGTGACCTTTTATGTTGTCAAAATAGGAAACTGTCATTACATTTTCAGGTCTTTTCTGCTTAACTTATCTTCTGAAGACCGCCTGTGTTGTCAGCGACAGATTTTAGTGGCATGCATTCTTTTAGCCAAATAAATCCATTCCAACTTTGTTAAATATTTTAAAAAAGAAGAGTAAGTGTTTGCAACTGAATAGTTAAGAACAAGAACAGGAGTAAGGTTTAACTGGGTATCAAAACATCTAAGCTACATTTAAATATGTATTAATTGCGAACCTGATAATTTTCAAGTATCTGTTTTTAATTATGATATATATATAATAGGTGTTAATAAACATTCAAATTGATTTACATTTTATTTATCCTTAACTAATGGTTATTTCGAAACCCAGTTTATCCTTAATCACTTGCATGTTAGTACTTAACTAACTTTTTTCAGCATTATTTAAATTAATGCTCATTTAATACATTGTTAGGTTATTTTTGGAATAACATTTTCCAAAAATGTTATAATGCTGCAAGGCAATGTTGTGGTTGATTTATGGATTTGTATGTTAGATGAAATAGATGTTTAAACGGGCATGTTTTCGAATGAGTAGTAAAAAAAAAGGTTTATGGTATTTAAATTGTAGGTTTTAGATGTTGAGTTTTTTTAGAACAACCTTAAGATAAGAAAATTCATTTTTAATCATCAAATCATCCTTTTGTAATTACATGCTTTTTTTGTTTTCTGCTGAAAGAGAAGTATAGCACGCAATTAAAAACAACTTTTTATTATTTCCGTTTTCTGAAAGCATTCATGAAGCATGATGAGAATCAATAGTGATATCCAATAGTGCTCAGTGTTCAGGTGCTTTAATGCTCGATTTAACTTCACATAGATAAAAAAGAATAGAGATTGATATTTCACATATTTTCAATTTTGTTTTAGTTTTAACTCAAAAAATGATCATGAGCACACATTAGGATTTCCAAATCTTTCCTATGTCTCTCTTTTTAATCTGTATAGAGTTTACTTTACATTGTTCATTCTTAGCATGGAGTAGTTTAAGCCCCTGTAAGGATACATAAAATATGGTTGGGCTTTTTTTGGTGGAAGTAATTGTTCTGAAGTCTTTGAACCATCTTATATTTTATGTTGCAATCCTTTGCAATGCACGCCTGAGTTTGATGTCTTTCCTCTTGTGGTTTATTGGCTAGCTGTGGAGAGCGATGTCCCTCCGGAAGTCATGGGCCTCAGTGTGAGCAGCGCTGCCCCTGTCAGAATGGTGGAACCTGCCATCACATCAGCGGAGAGTGCTCTTGCCCAGCAGGATGGACGGTGAGGGGAAAAGATGGTGGAGTGAGAGACACAGGGCAAGTGACCGAGAGAATAAAAGATAGGAGAGGAAACAGAGAGGAATAAAGATGAGGAGTAGGATGATAAGGAATGAGTGGCAGAGGATGAAGGAGAGTAAAAGGGCAACTTATTGAAACGACAGAGGACGTGAGTCATGCTTAAAAGAAGAAGTAAAAGAAAGAAGAAGACGGAGTAATTAAACGGAGAATGGGAGAGGTTAAGTTAATGGATGGGAAGGTGAATGAGAAGTGGAGGTAAATGATGGGGGAGAATCTGAAAGCAGAAATGTAAGAGTGGAAGACATGACATAGATCTGATTCTTAAGCAGCTGGAAATATTATTTAATAAAGTAAAATAGCTTGATTAATCTATTGGATCCTCTTACATTGGGAAAAGGGCGTGTACATCAATTTTGTTGTCACATGGCAAAGAATCAATCACAGTTCCTTAAAAACATTTATTTAATTATGAGGATTTTGAAAATAGAAACAGCACTGGCAATGCATTTGGGAGTAAATTAGGACAATGTGTATGGTCTTAGAAAAGTTAATCCCTGACTGAGAGAGAGAGAAAGAGAGAGAGAGAGAGAGGGAGAGAGAGAGAGAGCAAGAGAGAGAGAGAGAGAGATCCTTGTATACTCTGTCTATGACATTATCGCAAATTAATTCAATATAAAGCAAATACTTTATTCTCAAGATATCAAAAGTGGGACTGGTCAATGTACGTCCATGTAACCACTAAAATAAAACATGAATAGATTTTTTTCTTCAAGTAATTAAATGGGTTTTAATGCAGTACGTGAGTAGAGCTTCAGTGGTCATTGTAATTGAATATCAGCTGATACCAGATGTACCATTGATAGATTCTCTTGCTCTGCAGGGATCTGTGTGTGCCCAACCATGCCAGTTCGGAAAATATGGCATCAATTGCAGCAAGGAATGTTCATGCCGCAATGGAGGACTATGTGACCACATCACGGGACAGTGCCAGTGTATGGCAGGTTACAATGGGCACAGGTGAAATTCATGGCCAATTCCTGAAACCCTAGATTTATAGTTATGCAATTGGCCGACGCTTTAATTTAAAGTACCTTCCCATGATGGAACATATTTAATCAGTTTTTGATTGAAGCCTTAGCTCTAATGAGCGAGCCTAAGGAAAGCATCTTATTTCTATTACTCCTCTGTGTGTTTTAAAATCTGACCACAACAGAGGTTTGTTACAAGTATGCAAACTCTGGGTGTTGAATAATTGATTCATGCTTTTTAACTGGTCTCTGTGTGCAATTTCTTGTCAACTAAACCCACCCCTAGACCCACACTGGTCTGTTGAGCTCCTTCCCATTAATTACCAGTAATTAAGTTTTATTAGGACCCCATTGAAATTGTCCATTGCTTTTATTTCTTGGTGTCTTTTACAGCTGCTTAGAGTTTATTAGTGTGCTAAAGTGATTGTCTGCAGAGCGAAAACACTTTCAGGACAGACACTTCTTATCCTCTAATATTTAACAAAATTGCCCTCATTCATTTGCTCTGTGACAGGTGAATTAGCCCAGCAGGAATAATCTCAGATTGTGTTAGTACGCCTGCCTCACTTCTTCTAAGTCCTTCCTCACACCCGTCTCTCTTGATACAAATGACGCAGCTGTAATTTCAACATGAAACATACCTAGTCGGTTTTATAATTTAATTGAGCTATTTATCTGTCTCCTAATGGCTTCTTTGGACACTCAAGATGGATGATCTGCCAGGATTTTATATTGAAGATCTTGTGGAAGTCGTTGTTCCTTAAGTTACTTTGCAATTCAACAAAGAGAAAGAGGCTAATTGTATTTGCAGTAATTAATGACTGCAGGCATCACTAGCTCTCACCTCATCGGCAAAGGCAGGAATCTGATCAACCTGAGGTGTCACAGGGGATCCCAGGAACACTGACCCTAGACCCTTAGATTAGAAATGCGGTATCATTCTGGTGGCATGCCAGAACGATACCGCATTTCTAATCTAAGGGTATAGGCCCTCAATGGCCACATAGACAGCGTAGTTTCTCTAAAGTGTCATAAATATTTACAGATGCCAAGAAGAGTGTCCAGTCGGTACCTATGGACCCCAGTGTGCTCTCCACTGTGACTGTCAGAATGGGGCCAAGTGTTACCACATCAATGGAGCATGTCTGTGTGATACGGGATTTAAAGGGCCTCACTGCCAAGATAGATTCTGCCCACCAGGCCTTTACGGTCTCATCTGTGACAAATATTGCCCATGTAATGCCACCAACACGCTCAGGTGAGACTCTCAACATCCAGTACATGTCAACAACTATTTTGTTGCTTAAAGAAAGCAACTGAATTTGTTTTGTGCCACAATGAGGATTTTATTTACATTTAAGATTGTGTTAAAATGTCAATATTTATATTTTGAGTTTGTAATGTTGACTAATGCACATAGTTTGTTCACATGTCTATAACCGAAGGATGTTTGCTTTTCATTGGCAATTAAAAGTGCTTTACAGAAGAATATAAACAGGTCAAAGACATACCAATAAAATAGTTCAAGAATTAGCTTTCATAGGACTCTTTATCTTTTGCAAACTTTTTACCTATGGGAACAATTAAATTGACATTATGCCACCTTTAATGTCTTTAAAGACAGGTATCTATAACTTCATTATTATTTCAATCAACTTTCCTGTTTAGTTAGCATTAGTGCCTTAGACCAAAGTGCACCTCACTAACGCATCATAAACTGTAGTGCGCTTCACCCATGACTTTTATACCAGAGTGAGCCTCACTCATGCCTATTACACATGGGTGACTGTAAGGTTCAAAACAAATCAAAATTACGAAAGCAAAATTACAAATTCAAAAACACAATAATAATACATTTTAAATATAAAATCAAAATTCTGAAAACAATTACATTAATGATAAATCAAACTCATAGTTCAGAAAGGATAATAATAAACTCTAAAACAAAATAAAAGTTTAGAAAATACATGATACATACTAAGCCAAAATAATAATTGACATAAATTTACAAAATGACAAATCAGACAAAACAGAAAAAACTAAATTCTTAAGGCCGTTTGGGTCAACAGAAAGTGATGTTTCAATAGGTTGACAAACATATTTAATTAATTTATTTATTTATTTGTATACGCACTGCATCCAATTTATTTGTTAATTTTCTAAAAGCAAACTATGGGTTATGTAAATTTTTATTTTATTTTTTCGCGAAACTTTGTAGTGAGAAAGAAGTGTAGTACAAAAATATTCAGCAATACAGTATCCTTGAAAGGATTGTCAGCAAAAATCTGAATTTGTGGGACAATCACAGAGAGTGCATCAAGGGTGCATCAAGAGCCACTCATCACAAACAAATACTACACATGACACACTATAAAGACCAATCTATACTTGTGCTTCAAGTCTACGAATTGCCCTTTGTGATGCTTACACATTCACATAACTCCACACTGACATATGAACATTTTTCAATCTACATCAAGGCTATACAGAATGTGAGCCCTGTGATTGGTCGAAGTGGTGTAGACCAAGTGCTTTTTCTTTCTTGATTTGCACCCAATTTTAAACACTATATGATGGAGTCAAACATCAGGAATAAATAAATAACCTGCCTTTGTTGTCTGTGTTGTGTTTTGGCTACCTAGAAGTTATCATTGTTATCACACCACATTGTAACATTGATTAGTGCAAAAATGGCTAGTTATGTAGGCTAGTTCCCAAAATAGCTGTTTTTTTATTATTCGAACAGGCAAAGCAGCTATTGTATCAGTTGTTTTCGAGTCCTTCTCGATATTTACATTGTAAATAACTTTTATCCAATTTGTGAACATGTGGGCTTCAACCTTAAAGAAGCACAAAACTTTTTTTAAAACTTTGTTAAAAAGACCACTTTTCCCAGGTTTACAAATGAGGTTTTGGTTCACAG
The DNA here is from genome assembly GCA_900490495.1 of Danionella dracula. Taxonomy (NCBI): domain Eukaryota; kingdom Metazoa; phylum Chordata; class Actinopteri; order Cypriniformes; family Danionidae; genus Danionella; species Danionella dracula. The sequence continues at coordinate 5,093,918 of UELW01000178.1, read as the reverse complement.
CTCTATTTGACTTGTGAGCTAAAATGTTAGCACCTTTCAACAGTAGAGCACTTGCTCTTTAACACGACCTGAGCATCATTCATTATTTCCCAGTTCCAATCCTGGCTAATGCAATGTTAATGTCTGCTATGGGTAGATTAGGCCTTGAGACACCGGGGCTCATTACTACATAAAGAAGAGATAGGGCACCCCATTTATCTGCTTGAAGCTTGCAGACACCAGGATGGATGAAGTCAAATTATTTTATTCTCAGATTTGACTCAGTCAAACCCAAAGTGTTTTTCATTAGATGGCATAAACACAACAAATCTTTGGCCATACTTGTAGCGAACCATTGATCTGTCTTGCTCTTTTTCAGCTGCCACCCCCTGACGGGTGAATGCTCATGTTCAGCAGGATGGACGGGTCTATACTGCAATGAGACCTGCCCTCCGGGTTACTATGGAGAAGGATGTGGTGTTCCATGCCAGTGTGCTAATGGAGCTGACTGCCACAGTCTCACCGGGGCTTGTGTCTGTGCCCCAGGCTACACAGTGAGTACATGTTTATCATTAGTCATTGTCTACATCAATAAACTACTTGATGAAATATTGTCGCCTAAAAACAATTCCTGGGCATTGATTTTAGGTTCAAAATTTTAAGCTAATGTTTTATTATTATCCAATTTTTTAAGTAAATATATCAAAAATACATTACATCACTCTAATTTGCTAAACATTACTGTAAATTTTAAGTAAAAAAGTTTTTTAAACAAGTATATATACACACACGCACACACACACACACTTTCTTGGTGAAAATCACAAAAAAAATCACAAAAGTTTACCTACAAAATCAAAGCAAACCGTTTTTTTAGAGACAGAGCTATTAGAATGAACAAATTTGAGGTATTTTTAAACAGTTAATCAAAAAACCTGTTCTGCTCTGTTCTGTTCTGTTCTGTTTTAGAATCTCTGATTTCTATTCTGATTTAATAGGAAAGAAAGCAATTGCTCAAGGAAACTAAATAGACATTGAAATAATTTTGTAAAAATTGTAGCTGTCACTATAAACTTTTATCTCTTTCTGCTACTTTTGTGACAGTAAAATATAGTTTTGGTTATGTTTTTATTTCTTATAGAAAATATCAGCATCTAACTTGACGTAGTTAAAAATAATTGACTACAAATTAGATTGTTCTTGGGACTAAAAACTACAAATCACAAATATTATAGTTCATATATCAACCCCTGTTTGGCCCATGGCCTCATATCAACCAGAGGGAAATCAGCAGAATGAATAGGGCAGAAAAGTAACTGAAGAGATCGCTGGCTTTTTAGAGAGATGCTCAATAGCCTCAACATGTAGCTAAGGGTTCGAGAAAACTAGGGAGGTTTCTTGATGGTGCAAACGGCAAAGCTTGAGATTTTTTTTTAACAAAAGAATGTAAGTTACGTAGTGTTTGGACTGTTAAGAGTTTCTTTAGTTAACATCAGCATTAATAACTGACATGCTGCTTTTGAGCCTAAAGGTTTCAAGGTACTTGTTTAATTAATTTTATTAGTACTTGTTTAATTTATTCTACACCTTGTAGTAAAATGGTGTTTGATAATGAAGTTTTATGAAGGTTAAGGTAAACCTTATGTCAGCACCTCTTGTAACCCTTTGAACTTATTAAACAGTTTTGTATCCTCACACTTAATGCAGATATGTCAGTGCATGAAGTATCTTGCTTTTATGTCGTGCTCCTTCATTAACTTGTGTTTTAGATTACAATATAGTTTGTAAACAACAAAGTAAAAAAAACAAGGAAATTAACACATCATTGGTAGAAAACATTGGTAGAAAATGCATCAATGGGAGAGATTATAGAACTCTATCTAAGGCTGTTGCCTGTTCTTGCTTTGGCTGTATATTAGTGGCTATGTCCTGTGGCAGAGCTACTAGAGTGATTTAAAATTACAGGCGGGGGCACAGACTGGATCTTTAGCTTCACCACCTGCCCTTTGTGGTAGATTTGAGGCGCTTACTGCCAGTTCTATTAAACGCTGCTCGAGGAGCTTTGGCCAAGCGTCTGTCCTCTATGCAATACAATTGGGAGACAATGGTGCATTTGCAGCCCAGCTTTTCCATTTGGATGAAAAGGACGAGAAAGGTTACCCATTTGAAGACTGTCTGGTGGAAAATAAGAGGGGAAATTGCCACCAAAACTCTCATCTATAGACCTTCGAGTGAGTGATATTTATAGGGGTGGAAAAGAAGTATATACACTTGTGCTGTTGGTACTGAGGGGACCAAATGTGCTATTAGAACCACACTGAATGCACACATGGCACACTCGTCTGCGCTTTCATGGCACTTCACTGAAAAGCACAGATGCTCTAGTAGAATTCTTATGCTGTATCATTTTCAACAGTACAAAAGAAACGTAACACAAGCAATCCTTAAATGTATGTGATATCTTCAGGAGATGCTTGCTAAGTTTATGCAGTGATATCCAACAGTAGTATTCCAGCTAGAGAATTCAGAATTGAATACTAAATGTTCATATTTAGCGTCACAGTGGTGGAGTGGGTAGCACAGTCGTCTCACAGCAAAAAGGTCGCTGGTTCGATCCTCAGCTGGGTCAGTTGACATTTCTGTGTGGAGTTTGCATGTTCTCCCCATGATCGCATGGGTTTTCTCCGGGTGCTCCGGTTTCCCCACAAGTCCAAAGACATGCGGTATAAATGAATTGAGTAAGAACGATTGCCCATAGTGTTAAAGTGTGAATGTGTGTGTGTGAATGTCTCCCAGTGATGGGTTGCGGCTGGAAGGGCATCCGCTGCGTAAAACATATGCCAGAGAGTTGCCGGTTTATTCCGCTGTGGCGACCCCGAAAGGGAAGAAAGCCGGCATGAAGATGAATGAATGTTCATATTTTGTTATATTTTTGCTTCTTTTCACGTTTCGGCCACTAGTCCTAATTCTGTTGTTACATAAAGTTTAAAAAGAATATAGCAACCGATAGTCGGGATTGGCTGGGGAGAGAATCTGCATGGGTTGCAGTACTTTAGTAATAGTTTTGACCACAAATTTACATACTGCTTCTTCAAACATTTCAATACTGTTTTGACAACTGGTGCAGTTCTTTTTAATCCATGTCTTCACTCCTTTTGTTTCATTTTGGTATTTTTGTCAAGTCTTGGTCGGCTTTGTTTTTATTGTATTCATCTTGAGAGAGTCGTTTTGTGACTTGTTTTGTCATGTCTTGTTTTGCCTAGTTTTGTTTTATTTTGCTTAAAGCTAAAGTGATCAATTTGGTCTCATCGTATTATATCATTTGTCTTTTTACTTGTCTTGTGTTATCTTTCCTTTGTTTGGTTTTGTTTACCTTGAAACCCAAAGCAATCAAATTATATTCTCAAATTTTTTTTTTGTGCATGTTAAGACGGTTTTCTTTCTTTTTTTCGAAAGGCTAAAAAAATGTTTGCCCTGATAGTGAACTGACATTTTAGTTAATAAGATACGTACATTATACATTTGGTGTATTCAAACTTATCAATTAAAAATGCACCCAGGTTTGAATGCACATCTAGCTCTAAAAATAAGCAGACTAATTATCGATTTGGATTAGGAGACTGATGATCAGATAGAGCTTTTCCCAGCTCTCATTTGGGGAAAGCCAAAGATATAGACATACAAAACAGGTCACAAGTCCAACCCTGGTGAATATCTAACTAATCTGAAATTATTAAATTGGTTGAAAAATCTATGGCATTGATTGGTCTTTCATCTATGAACAAAGAGACTCTTTTACATCGAATCATGTACAGTATATTACTGGTCTGCTAAAAAGTCAAACAAACAAAGTTTCTTGCCCCATATTCAGCTGCTTCCACCGATAGTTTTAAGTCATTTTCCCCGGAACAGAACTGCCATTGTTAGCAGTCTGCTTGCTGTCACTTTTGAGCAGAACAAAGATAACTGCACGTAGATTGATGAAAAATTAATCCACAGATGTAAGCTTTTCATGTGGGGAGTGGATGGACGAGCAAGGCAGATGGAGAGGTAGACTTTTTGAAACCAGAAATACAATGGAGGAATGTGGGGGAGAAAGAACGACAAAGAAAGAGAATGCACACAAGAAAGAAAAGAGTGGGAGTTTTAGAAAATAGTGCAGATGATTTTATCAAAGTGAGCGAGCAAGATAAATGATGACAGATTGCGAGAGAGAACGAGGAAGGGGCAAAATATATTGAAGGAGTGAGTGCCCATTTTTCTTTAGCTTCCTCTTGGTGGCTGTGTCATCCTGTGGCAAATCTTGTCCTACCTTCCTCTCAGACCTACTTGCAGATGATAATGAGATTGCGGGTCCTTTGCTGCTCAATCCCCGGCACCTGGGAAATGGTGGCAGGAGGCACAAAACACACTACCATTACCTCACTAATTGGGAGTCTAAATCATTTTGTCAGCTGTCAGTCAGAGCTAGAAATGAGACTTGGAGACACAAGTGATGGACGGAGCAGGGATGCAAGCTACTTTCCCGCTGAGCTTGGTTGAGCACAGAGATTTTGCTGGTATTGTTTAGTTGGGGAACTGGGTTTATGAACAATGTGTTTGTCAGTCATCTACAGTGGTTTTCTGGGGAATGGACGGCCATGCTGAGGGCCAGGGGCTGTCAGCTCATTAATGCAGTTGGGGAAAGCAGGACTTTACCTCTCAGTGTCCGCTGTAACACACAAGGTGCAGATGGACTTCAGCTCTTTTGCTGTGAGAATGAGCTTTTCCTATTTCCAAGCAATTGCTGCAATCATATGTTGCGGTGAATAATTTGCAGGAGTCGTCAGTTGGGGCTTTGAGTCATGCTTCACAACACTGCGTTCATGTCACAGGATGACATTACACCAGAAGAAAAATCCATTAAAATCCTGTGTTTTCTGAAAGAAATAAATGCTTGTCTGAGCAATGCACACACTATAAAAATCTTGTTCATTATATTCCAATGGGAACAACACTAGAGACTTGAACTGTAGTCAGTGAGATCTGAACTATAGTACAGAAGACTTTCATCATATTTTAGTTTAAACATGTTTTGTTCTCAAATATTTCACCATACAACACAATTGCATTCTTACTATATGATACATACAAGCAATTTTATCCACACCCCAAAACCTAAACTACAAGTTTACACCATCAGGCAAAACAAGGCTTAATGTTTCAGGAGTCACTTCCAGGCTTTAAGTGGGTGTGGGAAACAGCCATCTGAACCCCAGAACCAACGTTTGACATTCTTAAATAACGATTTATAATCGTTTGTGGTCACTCACTCTTCTATTAACTTTGCCCCTCTTGACAGACTTGCCATTGGTCCAAGCAAGGCCAGAATGTCTGGCATCATGAAGACATTAAGGTCTTGCTGAAGTAAAGCCTTTTTGTAAGAAATTTTATTGTTCGCTTGAACAACAGAATAGAAGAGCTTGTCTTTGTAACGAGCCCCCTTTGGCTTCAGAGTTGTGGAACAAAACAAGCATTGGTTGCCCTCTGACTGAACTTTGTGTAGGAGCCACAAGCACTGACCAAGAACTCATATTTGCATGGTATAAAACGGTCAGAAGAAATCAAGGAGAGAATGAATGATTTTTGCTTGGTGTTGCAATGACTGAACTAATTTCCTAAAACATAGTGCTAGTTAAATTTCATGTTTTGACATGGTGTACCATTACAAGAAAAATTGCCGGGTCACACACGGATTCCATTTCTTAAACACTCCAAATTACATTTCTCAAACATTCAGACACATAAACGCACTAAGCAACTTCATAATTGTCTCAACTGGCATAAACGGATGGAATAGGAGCTAGGAAGATTCCCCCTATTTCTTTCTGACTTGGTGCAAATAAGTTGATTTTTATTTTACTGAATCATTCTAAATTGTGACAGGGGATTTTATTAAATACTCTCTACTAAATAACTTTCAAAATTATTGTAAATGTTGGGTTATTGTAAAACCTTCCCAACTTGTTTCCCCTACATTGGCATCATTAAAAAAATTACATACATATAAAAAATAATACTTTTTTTTTTAAAATAGGCTCTAATGTGAACTGAAAACAAAGCACACACCATTCAAATCAGAACAAGCTGCTTTGGATAAAGCTGTGCCTTATAAAAACACTAGATTTCAAAAAGCTTCATTAGAAGATACCTAAAGAAGCCTTTAAAACAGGGGTCTCAAACTCAATTGCTGGAGGGCCGCAGACCCTGCAGATTTTTGTTCCAATACTGTTTCAGGAATAGGCAAGTAGCTTTAACCAAACTCAGAGGAGCTTAATCAGTGGAATCAGGTGTGTTCAGTTAAGGTTGGAGCAAAACTATGCAGGGCTGCGGCATAGAGGTTTGAGACTTCTATTGTAGAAAGAATACCATTTTTCTGATTAGCTGAAATATTCTAAAAAAAAAAAATCATTATTGTGAATGAGAGAGATGTTTTTAACTGTCCAAGTCATAGTTAGGCCATAGTTTATTAGGATAATCATTTTAAGTGTTGATGATTCTATCAAATATTTCTCTTAAAAAAAAGATAATTTGTTGAGATTTTTTGTGTGTGTTTTTTTTTTCCCAGAGTGACGATTGTTCCCAAACCTGCTCTCTTGGACAATATGGCACTAACTGCACATCCACCTGTCACTGCCACAACCAGGCATCCTGTTCACCGATCGATGGCTCCTGCATCTGTAAAGAAGGTCTAGCATAATGCACTCACTTTCTACCTTCATCCTTATTATCCCTCCGATTCTCACACGATTAGAGCAAGAGTCAGGAGAGACTGCTGTACCAACATGATAACAAGATTATACCTTGACCCGTATCTATGAATAAATCAATACTAGTCAATACAGGCAATCACATAACAAGGAGAAGCGTAATCTATACTGTACCATGGATTTTTCAGGCCCTAATTAATCATTATCCAATTCTCTCTAAAGGAATTGTCAATGCTTCAAGAATTAACCTTGTCTACAACAACTTTGGCATAATAATAAGGCCATAATACTTCAAAAACAAACATGTTGTGGATATATGCATTCCCATTCTTTGTCATTATAAAAATATTGTTTCAATATCAAAGGAAACAGAGGACCTGCAGGTCACTTTCAAAGGATTCTTCACCATATACCACTCACACATATTTCTTAAAAGCATTGCAAATTCAAACGGACACTCAAGAGTCCTCTGTGTTTGCCTGACTGCAGCTAACCATACCTGTGGGACAACCCTCATTGTTGCATAAACATTGACTCATGCAGAAAAGTCTGCAAAGGCAGAAGATCCTGCAGTATGGGTGGAAGCTCATTAGAGACAGTCCCTCCTCCCATTCATAATGCAGAACCCCAGTGTGCTACACAACTTTTCTCCCTTTCCCACTCTGCTCTTATGTTGACCTCAAACCATGCATATATTCCACTCATTGACTGCTTTACTGAATGAGCCAAGGGAGACGAAAATCCTTTGACTTCTGTCAAGATTTGACCCCACTTCCTCCTTTATTTCACTCTACTTATTGAACTCCGTTACAGAGAGTGGAAAGCCCTTGGCTTTTTAACAGCCAATGGTTGAGTTCACAAATAACCGAAGAAACTCACTTTGCTTTACAGGTTGGCAGGGTGTGGAGTGTTCAATCCTGTGCTCCAGTGGGACGTGGGGTTTGGCTTGTAACCAGTCTTGCTTGTGTGCCAATGGGGCGGCTTGTGACCCAGTCGATGGCACCTGTACCTGTTCCTCAGGATGGAGAGGGGAAAGCTGCCAGAAGTCCTGCCCTGTAAGTCTTCCTGGGAATGATTTCATTTCCTCTTTGCCAGAGGCTAGCGAGACTGGTCGATTTAGTTCTACATATTTGTCAGGGTATGGAAATTTTAAGCTTAGCAAAATGGTGTGTGTGTGCGTGTGTGTGGTTACTCAGGATGGCACATATGGGCTGGAGTGTCGAGAGCATTGTGACTGTAACCATGCTGATGGATGTGACTCAGTGAGTGGATTCTGTCGCTGTCTTCCAGGATGGACAGGTGAGACTGAGTTCTTTAATCTGTTGTAGAACTTTTAAATGCTTACATGTGGATTAAAGGACACACAAATAAGCCTGAATGAGATACTGGGTTCATTTAAAAACTAGCTAAATTCCATAAACTCCATCTCCATTAAAAATTAGATCTTTGTTCTCAAGAAAATATATTTAGGTGTACTTTCTTCAGGAAAATCCATTAATATTTGCTTTATTTCTCTTTTTTTCAATTATACAAAAAGATGTGACACTCAGTCCAAATCTGATTTAAAACTCCATCACAAAATCAATTCACTAGTTCAATCTAAAGCTATTGTTAGATCAGCATAATCTGGAACAATAATTCATACCTTTAACTGCATTACTGTTAAACCCCATTGTGCAGAATGCTGTAGTTTTTTATAGTTGTTTCTGCATGTCAGACCCCTGATCCTGACTTCTCTCTTCTGTTTCGCCAATCTCTCATCACCATTTCTTGATTTTTTTATTCACTTTGAAATCTTTAACTGGCTCGTCTTAACTCTCTGAGATCCACATGGGCTAAAGAGGTTCCTCAGGTCAGCTGATCAGCTTGTACAGGTGGTACCAAGATCTAGAAAGAAGCTCAGAGAAGGCTATGAACTTTATATTACAATATCCTTTGGAACAGTTACATTACATATCAAGCAAACAACGGTAAACTTTTATGAAAACATTATTTACACCCAGCCTCTTAACCTTGTTTGAGACACTGTCACTATTTTATTTTGTGTTTGTATGTGTATTTAGTGTGAATTTATCATTTTATGCTTAACTTTTTAAAACCTGCTACTTTAGTTTTTAACTTGTGTTTTGTTAGAAGATTTTGTCTGCTTTTCATGATTTTCACTTTGTTGTAGTTTTAGCCACAAACTAGTCACTTGGTGTGAAGCAATTTGAGTTAGTCCAAGCTATGTGAATCTGCTTTATGAATATACTTGAGTTGAGATTAAATGTTGTATTTTTTACCTTAGATTGGGCTTATTGCTAACTATGTTTCAAGGAACAATCAGAGTGCAAAAACAAATCACACTTTTCTCAATTAATCCAAAGAGCGCTCTGCTTCAGGTAAAAAGCCCTGTGTTATGGGCTGTCTATGGTTGCATGTACAATGCGGTGTGAATTGTGAATATTCGGTGTTATCTGATGGAGGCATAACTGTGCTGACAGAGACGCTGTCACAAACTGTCAGGTAATTTAACTTTCTCATTCACTGTAGATAGATGTCATTCCAGATGAAAAGGGGATGAAACAATTGGCAGAGGAGAATACATGTTATCGTTGAACTGTTAAAATAAGTATACTTATTGATGTTGAGCACATTTATATGCAGAGAAAAAAAAACACTGCTATGCAATTGTTCAAGAAATAAGCAACTTTTGATGTCTAAGGTAGTAGTGATAAATTATTGAATAATTTTAGAATCATGTTCACAAAGCATTTTTAATACTTTGTTTTAATTAATTTATTTATTTTATCCACGTTTTCTTTTATTTGATTTGTCGTAGTATAAAGTAAATCATAAAGCATAAAACATACATATGAATTTTGTTTATAAATGCAAAACAAGCTTAAAGGGGTCATGCCATGGTGAGCCTTTTTGTGGCTTTTATAGTGATTTACAAAAGTAAATTGAATCAAAAATTGACCCATGGACGTTCCCAAACAAACAAAAACCAATTAGTTTCTTTTAAAACGAGTTTTATTCGTGCCATTGATGACGTTAAACGAGTCCCATTGTAACGTCATGGACAGATATGAAAGGGCCAATTTCCCACTCCCAGAAGTAATGCACTACTTGCAAAGCAACGACTTCTCCATGATATCCGGAAACAAGCGCAAGCGAATCAAACAAAGTGAAAGTCAGACGAGGAGCACACAACTTGGACTTGTGCTATTAAAAGAATTAAAAGGAGGGTATTAAAAGGACTTGTAAGGATTAGAAGAAGATGCTCAATTTCAGGGTGTACATAAACCAAACATCTATATGACTCTGGCTCATAGAGGCAAGGTAGTATAATAGTGTTCCCTCCAAACGCCATTATAGTGTCTATCGATGTTGCTAGCTTTGTGTTCGTGTGTTAGGGTTCCGGGTTAAACCCTCTAATATCTCTCAAAACTAAGTTGCGTAAACTTTGCGTAAACGTTGTGAATATGCAAATCACTAACCAATAGGTGATTAACTGGGGAGTGTCTTCACTTACAAAGTATGCTGAAAACCTCACATAATTTCCGGAAAAAGCTTGGACTAGAAAATGAGGAGATTTAATGGGATTTTAATAAAAAATAGAGACTTTATTAGTGAAAGCAACTCTCATACAATTAGACTAGTGTGAACAACATATTATTTAAAAAAAACACAATGTCACTGACCCTTCAAATAAAACAAGTTTTTGTTTCAACTAGGTCTTTTTCCCACATTTAATGCTTTTAAATCTTACTAAAACCCCTGCTGCACCCTTGCTACATTTAGCAGCTTTAAGAAATCCAAAAATGTAATTAAAAATTGTGTTGTTGTTATTATTATTAATCAATAACTGTAACCATATTTCTGAATTCTGCTTAATTAGAGTAATAGTTAAGTTGTCATAATAAAAATATTTGAAATTCAACAATATTTCTTGGAGTTTTCTATTGTTGAAACATTAATTATTAATAATTTCATATTACACTTTAAATTATTTATTTTAATGGGAATCAAACGTATACTTTAATCCAGCTGCTGTGTAATATTTTCAGTATTAGTATTCATAAGAATATATTTAAATGTAGTAAATAGCATGTTTTCATCCTAAAACAACAAATATTATTGTTTAAGAAGCTATTTTAACCCAGCTCGTGTTAATGGCATTCATTTTAAATCTGGTATTGCATGTGTGAGTGTGAATCCTTCATATGATTCTACACAGGGTGCCCATCCCTCCAGAAGACATTATTACAGGCCATAGCCTATAGGCAGATTAATATGAGCTCTCCCCAAGCATGAAGCATTTATAATAACTGTTGCTGAACAAGTTATCTAATTAGATTGCGCTGACCCAGACTGAAGCATTTGTTCTGCCGTGTGCTTGTACAACTTTCACACTGCGCTTACACCTTCTGTCGCGGACGTCTCAGCACAGGAAGACGCGAGACAGACAGTGGTCGTGCTCAAAAATCACAGAAGGTCTGTGTTTACAAGTTTCACAGTATTTCAGTAGCATGAGAATGTGTTACACAGCAGGACGCAGGGAGCAGGTTGAGCTGGAAGATGTGACTTTGCCTGCAGGCCTTCCATAACTCTCTCCGTTCAGGTCTCCAAATTCTGACCATGTGGACTGAGAAGAAATGTGGCTTTCATTATCTGCAAGAAGAATTAGGCTGGGCTAAAATTTCATGCTCTGTATCCGGCTCAGGCTTCTACCATCTGCCAGGTTTAATGGAGTCACCAGGGTGCGAATAGGCCTCGGAGGTGGCAAGAGTTTTAACAAAGAGACTATGCAGAGCAACACTTTATGGACGGCATCAAGAGAGAGATGGAGCTAGACATTCAGAGTGGATATGTGAGAAGAGTGTCAGGTCTACAGCATCAAGAAAATGGAATTCATTTGTGCTTGATAGAGTGATTGAGAGATTTTGACTGAAAATGACAAGGAATGTGAAATAGAGAAAATGTTATTAGTCTTTTTTTATATAGTTAAAATTTTTTAAATAGGTTGCTTCTTAAATTTTAACTCTTGTTTTTATCTTATTTCTTATGAAGAAACCGTTTTATGGAAACTTGCACACTAGTACCTAATTTTATTTTATTAATCTAATTAATAGGCTGTTTCATGCAGCCCAGTTCTTTGTTTGCACCGAGTTACCAATAAAAGGGCAGCAGTAGGATATTAGCTTTTGAACAAATGTCTTTTAAATAAAAACTAAAAGTTTCCTGACTGAACAAGCATTTTTTATTTTGCAAACAAGTTATCTTGTGTTTTGGCAACAAACAACCTATCCTAAGTTTTTGCCAATGTTAAAAATTTAGTTCTTTTTTATTTTGATGCCGTTAAGAGTATGTTTTATCTAAAGACAAAATCATTTTCTCTAAAACTTTCTTCTCTGGATAGAGAAAATGAAGATAGACAAAACAGACAGTGTTAGTGAGAATAGACAGAGACGGTTTGAGAAAAGTACTATAAACCAATGTCCAGAGTTTCTAAACTGAAAGATCATAGCAATTGGCTTCAGCAAACCTTTGCATTGCACATCCATGTGAGTTTGCTCGTGTGTCCACTTAGCATGTAAAGAGCTCTGGAAAGCACTGCCATGAAAGTCCCTCATTAATTGGCCACTGGTCCCTCAGGCCGTTCTCTTGAAGAAAAGTCTCATATGCAGAGAGTCAGTCACTTCTCCTCTTTCTTCTCGCTCCCTCTGTTCAAAAGATCCTCTGTTTGTCGCCATTAGGCTTTCAGGGCACTCGCCCATGCTCATTCATTGCTGACAATAAAGGAAGTGCAGGGCTTTTTTCTGCCCAGCCCAGCAGAAGCTCAAACAGGTTTGGCCTTCTTTTGAAGAGTGGCAGCTGGGTTTTACATACCCGCCCTCTATCTGGCCATATCTCTGTTCTACATTGCCATGAAGGTGGTGCAGGTATGATGCCTGTCAGTACGGTTTAGACCTGGACTAATTCAAAGCCTTGAGACTCATGCTGTTTTAATAGCCTTTGCCACATGCTCAGAAAATTCCCCGTCAAAGGAAATCGCAAATGAGCTTCCTGAGCTGGAGCTTGAAAAGATGAGTATGTGCGCATGTATGTATGCTTGCATGAGTTTATGTGTGTGCACATAATTTCTCTCTGCTATGCCTTCTCGCTTGTGGAGTGTGAAATGTATAGATGCTGATTTATTTAAGTTGTATTATTAAAGCCCGAGCCTGAGCATCAGAGTGAAGGAAAATGTTCTTATTTTAAATAACTACCCCAGTGTTGGCCTCCAACACCAAAGCCAGCTGTGCTCAATAAATATATTTACTTACTGTTTGTCTGAGTAATATATCAAACATGTCCTCCTGATGGTAAATTGTCAGAATAAACTATCATTTAATTAACCTTTCCCTGAGCTCCGTTGCTCATCAAGAGAGGGACTGTAAATGATTACGACATTAAAGTGTATTAACTTGGAATTGCTGCATTAATTAAATTTAAAAAAAAATTTGAGCACAGTTAAAATATTTGAATTAAATGTTGGGTAATACTTTTAGTTATTGTTCTCTTTATCCAATTGATTCATATTTATTTTGAGTTTTTATTGTACAAAAATGCATATTTATTGTAATAGTATTTTTGTTATGCTACTATTGGAAGTATGATTATTTTTAGGTGTGGGGAGAAGGATATGTGGCCATTTGAGTGAGAAAATGTGCTCCTCCTCTCTCAAAGCCTTTCTTTTAAACTTAGCACCCGCTCCTTATCAGGCCTCTTTTTCCTGCTTCTCACTCTCTTTCCACTACATTATTTCTTCATAAGGAGCTTGAGTAATACACCCTCGACTGTTTGTGTCAACTCACAATTTTTTAATCTATGCTGACATTATAAACACATTTCCTTGTTTGAAAACACTTTACTTCCATGAAGTTACAGTATAGTTTTAGCAACAAATGTAAAGGAAACTGCAGCACTGGTGAGCGGCTTTCACTCGAGTAGCCCCAGCCTGATTATGCAAAATTTAAAATTAAATTTCTTCACCACCCTTGTCATGAATGTCAAAACTAGTGATATTAATCAGATCTGAAATCTTTGTGGAATCAAGCTTTAAAGTTTTTAGCTGTGAAGGTCAGCATTTTTAACATAGGTGTCAATGGAAATCTACCAAATTCTCCTCAGACTCAAACAATCAGTGTAAAATGTACAGTTCAGTCTCTTCCTATTACACATCAGGGGGGACAGCATATGGCCACCCATTGTTTCCCATTCAGTCCTGTTTTTTGTAAAAATGAAGGTGTGTCAGGTTCCTTGCTCTTCTCCTTTCATCTACAACTTCCTCTGTCAATGATTTTAAGACAATTTTTGTGTTTTATTTCAAATTTCACAATTTTCATAGGTTTGCTTTTATTAGATTTTTAGTGAGAGAACGGGTCTGTTCTAACCTGTTTTCAGTCAAACAGATCATATATAAAGAAATTGAAGCAAGAAAAGCAGACATGCTATAGCTCTATATATATATTTTTTTCTTGTATCCATAGTTATTTTACAGCAAAATTTATTAATGAACAAAATCTAAAGAATTATTTTTGTTGCTAGTATTTTCGTTTAGACTTTAGATTTTCATTTACGTTTAGAGAATGATGTTATTTATTATGTAGCACCATGGGTTGAGAGTAACGCAATCCGATTCTCCATATGTACCTCCCATGTGATATAACTGACAATAAACACGACTATGACTATGAAGTGCAAGTTTAGCACAGCTTCTTTTGAGTCCCCCTAAATGAAGTTTGTATGGGTGGCTACAGCACTGTCTGTCTGTCATATTAAGTACAAAACATTGCAAAAGTTGATTTATTTGGAAATACAAGTTTTTGTTAAAAGTCAAATAAGTATTCTTTATTCAATGCATGAACTTCCGTTGTATGACAAAGTAGATGTGTAAACATGTAATAATGAGAGAGAGTGTGTGTGTGTGCTGGCATGCGTGCGTGCGTGTGTGTGTGCGTGTGCGTGCGTGTGTGCGTGCGTGTGCGTGTCTGCGTGCGTGCGTGTGCGTGCATGCGTGTGCGTGTGTGCGTGCGTGTGTGTGTGTGTGTGCGTGTGTGTGTGTGCGTGTGTGCGTGTGTGTGAGTGTGTGTGTGTGTGGTGGGGTAACATTGGAAGAGCTTTAGCCTTAGAACTACTTTACGTACATTTTTGGTACAACATTTCTGAAAGTTAAACATACATTCTACATAGATTCATTACAAATAAAGTGAAAGGTTACAAGCACCGAGTGCTCACAAAACCAGCCATGAGACCCTAAATGGGAATTTAGGGAAAACTTCAATCATGGGAATTTGACATCTCTACAAGGAGGGAATGCACTATTGCAATATGAGCTGATTGTTCACTAAGAGCAACTTTTAATTTGCTTTTGATTTTCAAACCAAATTGCTTGTAGATTTACATGTATCAGATTTCATCTCTGGTACCAGTTTGAGGACGATATTAGGAATAAGATTCCCAGTTCAACGTGAAAAACATTCTTAGGAGAATGAGAGAGAAAATGAACTAGGGATAAACCCTAATTAGGATTCAAAAACATCCTTAAACGATTATGACTTTCTGCTGTTTTCTGCTGGTGTGTGTTTACTTTATATCTAGTTGTTTTCCTGCAAGTTATAACTCTTGTCTGAGCGGCTAATGGCATTACATTACCACTTTTTGATTTATCATTGTAGCTCTCTTCTGTCTGTATCTGTGTGTACTTGAGCGTGTCCCCAGTGAAACTCTAGACACCAGCCAGCTGAAAGAGAATGGTAGAGGAGGCTCAAGAGCTCCAGGGACTTGGCCCTGTTAATGAACACTCTGCACTGGCAGGGAGGCCCAGCCTGATCAAAAATATATACACACAGAGCCCAGCAATGCAGCAGAGAGATGCCTGAACCCGCAAACACCATGCTGTTCAAAACCAGGACTTCTATTTTCATTCAAGTCTGCTTGCTGCTGTTTGTCCCTGTAGAAAATGTGATCCTTGCTACAGTAACTATGAAAACATTGCCCTGAAGGTCCAAGTGACCCTCTCTGATTGTATTTGTTATAGTTCTTTTTGGTCTCTACTCCCACTTGTGTTTACTGCTGTGACAGACTATAATGAAGCACACGGACATCATGCAGTGATACTTCCCTTGCTCTTTTACCAGGAATCCACTGCGACAGCATCTGCCCCCCAGGCTTCTGGGGCCCCAACTGCTCCATGACCTGCTCATGCCAGAATGGAGGCACCTGCTCTCCTGAAGACGGCACCTGTGTATGTGCTCCTGGCTACCGTGGGACTTCCTGCAAGAGAAGTAAGTAGGCGTAAATTCCGTGTAAGTTGCTTTGTCCTTCATGCAATGTCTCCTTGTCAAAGATTGCTACATAAGTGTTTGATTCAAACACACTTCAAAACATGATGATAAACAATGAGAGAGGGTCACGATGGCTTCAGCCAGATGGAGCTCCCTTTGAGACTGAAGAGAAGTCGGTTGAAGAGGAGAGCGCTAAGACAAGAGTCACAGAGATGTGCCAGAGAATCTTTCATGGCACGCACATCTTAATCACTTCAGCTGTAGAGATGCAGTGTCCGTGTGGAGCTGTCATCAGCCTCTTTATGAGGAGAAGTGTTTACTCGGCCACTCAGACCCCTTCCTCTTCAGACACTGTCCTGCTGCTGCTGTACCACTTTAACAGTGTCATCAACTGATGAACTGACGGATGGAAAATGTTTAAGATCAAAACAGGAAATACATCAGTTAATCTATAAAGAACAAGAATATGTTTAATTTCCGAAAGTCAAATTTAGATGTTTGGCTCTTGAGTGCACACTTAAAGGTATCTTGGTTTCACAAGCAGGATTTGACAAATTTAAAGTGTAATAGACGAGCTGTCTAAGGAATGACTCCAAGTACTGGGGGATGAACCTGGAGATCCCCCTTGCAAAGACAGACCAGTGACAGGTGTGCTGGAGGGGTTTTGCTGTTTAAAATCTGAGAAACATGATGAGTAATCGGCTTTTAAAGAGAAGGATGATGTTGTCCTTGTCTGCATGTGCTTCTTCTGAAATGTATTCATAGAGCATCCCTAAAACTATCTATTCATTTATTTTTTAGTCATTTATCTGTTCTTCCATCTGTCATACTGATGAAATCTGTCTGCGTATCTCTCAGTTGCATTGTCAATCTATCTGCCTCTTTCATTTTTTTCCCACTGTCTGTCTGCCCTTCTTCAGGTCTTGCTCTTCTTTAGTCTATCATTCTGAATGTCTGTTAATCTGTCTCCAGTATTGCAGTGTTTGTCTCTCATCACAAGTGCGATATCATACTCAGTCAATAAATGTCAGATTGTTTTGGTTGGCATGAGTGGTACTGGAGTCAAGTGTCATGACAGGTACAGCAAGGACCTGTTCTTTTGCTTGCCCTGCTTGCTCCACTCCTTGAATTTTCTGTCAGCAACCCATCAGCATCCTAATGACATAGAAGCGGCTCAAAAAGCTAGAAATAAAATAAAATTCACATTTGCTGTCCCATTAAAACATCTCTGGTGTGAATCTCTCTGGTGTGAACATGGCAACATATGTCAAATAATTATTTGAGGATCTGAAAAAGCATTCTATATAAAGGAAGACCTAGGCTACAAGAAGTTTGTCAGGATGTTGAAAGTGAGCTGCAGTACTGTGGGCAAAACTATACAGAGATTTAACAGGACAGGTTGCACTGAGAACATACCTCATCGTCGTCGACCAAAGAAATTGAGTGCACATGCTTTCCAGAGGTTGTTATAGGGAAATGGTGTAGAGGATAATGTCTGTCACTGCTTAGACAAAACACCCCTATACGGCAGTAAATTGGTCTGCATCACTGTCATCCCAGAAAAAAGGTTCTTCTAAAGATTATGCATGAGAAATAATGAAACTATGGGAAACTATGACAAAATATCCATTAACTTTAATGAGATTGCATGCTACAATACAAAGTCAGAAGTTGAGGGCAATGCATTGCAAGTCTGGAATTCTTTTTGATGAAAAGTTGAGCTGGATAAAATTAAAAACTCTGATATTGCATCACATTGAGTGGCTAAAACCACCGGATTGGAGAAGTGGGACCATTAGCTTTAAGGCTTTTAGGGCTTAACGTGCAGTAGATTAGAGTGCACCCTGGCAATGCAGGAATATAATGGTGGCTATATAAAATATGACATTTTTCACCACTTTGGACCTTAACTCTGCCTTCAGTACTAAAACATTTCAGCATTCATAACTGAGACATTTCTAATGGACTGTCAGGGTGGAGCTCTATTACCATGGTGCTCCTGTGCTCATCTCAAAATCATGCACATCTCAAAACCACTTACCGTTTGCCTTGTCAGCATCCTATTCCCACTCATTTATACAACAAGTGGCCCAGTTACAGGCTAGGAGGCAATGGTTAATTTTAAAGTCTGTGTTTGGTTAAGAGCAAAGGTTAACCTTGCCTCCTATCCCATCTAAATTTATCAGAATGTTTAAATCTGTCTGTGTGTGATAGCGAATGTGAATGCTCCTCACCTCACTGTTCATTGTTCTACAATGATCTCAATTATAAAAGCTTCCAGAGTGGAAAGTTTAGCCCACACTACTCTACTGCATTACACAAATCTACAGCAATTAAATCCAGTCAAGCTACTAATGAAGAAAAATGACCTGTGGAAACTCTAGATCCAGACGGCACTGAGTGACAGAGACACACTGAGAGCACATGCTCTGTGGAACAATAACCCAGACCATGAGGCCACAAAACCTCTCATTATTTCTGACTTTAAAATGTAACCAGGACTTTGTCTTCCAGGATTTAATAATACTACATGATGAAAATTTTAAATTAGATATATTGTATTGCATATGATAGAATATAAATTGAAATGTATATATATTATATATTGGATAAAAGAAGACCAAGATCCTTTTGGGCATGGCATTTCAGTATTGATAACTCATCAGGCAACTGTTTCATGTATTTATGTCTTGAATTCAAAAGCATACTTACATAATGCATATTAGCACGAACAATCAAACACAAAAACACACACACCTGAGAGAGTCAAATGCAATATGCAGGCATCATTACAATGCTCTAAATTACTGCTAGCAATAAAGTAAAAAAAACAAAGCAAAGGCATTTTGAGTTCTCAAACGTTCAGGTTTTTTTTTTATATAATTGTTGAATCATAATTGAAATCGCAAAGAATCAGGAAGTTCTCCCCCATTGTAATACATGCTACTTTATTAAGTAAAAATATAATATTAAGCAGTTTTACTGGATGTTCTGTCCAGTATCTATTGTAAGTTTTTTACAATACATTTTATTTATCTGTATTTTTGTTTTGTGACAGTCCAATTGTCACAGAGGCTAACCTCGTCACTCCCTCCTCTGACCACCAGAGGGCACCTCCGTTGCACTAACTCCTGCTCCTCCATCTACACCAGACTACATTCCCCATACACCCCAGGGGCATCTTGATTACACACCCAGCTGAAGAACATTATCAAGCACTATTTAAACAGACTGATTCCCGTTGCTCATGGCGAAGTCTTGTTTGTACCTCTACTGCAATTCCGAGCATTTACCTTGTTGTCTGCCTGCCTGTTCTCCGTTTACGATCCTAGCCGCCTGCCCGTTGGACTAATCTTGCTGATCTCTGCTACTGTCTGTTTGCTGCCTGCCCTGACTACCTGCCTGTTGTTCTGACTACGTTTACAATAAAAGCCTGCAAATGGATCCCAACCCGAGTGATGATATGTTACACCAATATCATTTTATATATCATATGTTACACTAACTCTGGCATAGTACACTATATATTATATATTTGCCTAAAAATGTGAATAAAAAGTTATTTTATTATTGCCACAGACATTGAACATTTGATCACTTTGTTTCATTTTTTTCTTCTTAATGACATTTGTTTTAACTGTGTGCTCACACCAAAGCAGTTTAAACAAGCTAAATGGCCCTGAGTGGATGCTTAAATCTCAATTCGCTCACCTCTTCCACAGGGAGAATTAGCTATGATGACAAGCTTGTATGCTCTTGTTGTTCTTTTTCGCTCCAGGCTAAACAAATTACTACTCTAGAGAAAGCTCTTGGTGGTTTGGCACAGCTGCAAATATTCACAGAATTTTAAATGGTTGAACTTCACACAATGATAGCAACCTCCACATGATGTACACAACATCTGCACAAAAGAAAATGAAATATCGGTTCTACTTTGCCCGCATAAATGCAAGATCCAGTCTTCCCATGGTGTTCCGTCCTATTTTGGTGTGAACACACTGTAATAGCTATATCACTGTTTGTGTTTAATATTTTAAAAGTTCAATAAAGGAAGATTTTTTGGGGGGGGGATTGTTTGCACCGGATTTTGTCAAGTAATAACAAAATGATAGAATAGCTCTATAGTATAATGCTTGTGAAAACCTAATTTCTTTCCATTTTCTTCCCCTTGACAGTCTGTCCTCCAGGTTTTTATGGACACCGCTGCAGCCAGTCTTGCCCGCAATGTGTACACAGCACTGGGCCATGCCACCACATCACAGGTCACTGTGAGTGCCTGGCCGGCTTCTTCGGTTCCATCTGCAGCCAAGGCAAGCAGCTCTCATTTAATTTCTCGCTGTCTCTCTTCTTCCTAAATGCTAGGCTTGAAAAAATCTATTTGTAAATTCAGTTTGCTGTAAAAAAGTGTAAGAATAGTCATGTTTTTTACTAGTCAAAGAGTCTTAATCATCGGTTCTTTCAATTTACTAATCTGTCTTAATGTGTCCAGATGTTTATTGTGTTTTACGTTGTGTACATAAATAATGCATATGGGTGACATTTCACCTCTCACTGTGCCTGCCTCATGAAGCAAGCTTTAACCTAACCTGCATGGCACATTATACCTTTCTCTCTCTGTATGTTTGAAGTCATTGGCACATTGCCCATCCGCAGAACGCCACGCTGACTCTGCGCCTCCCTATACTGAAAATAATTGGCATTATCACTGACGCTCTGACAAATAACCTTCAGAGGAAATCTGAATATTGCTGAGCTCATTCTTCTGAGCAAGACAAACTCTGAAGAGTCAGGTCGATATTCCCACTTTCTGTTTTATTTATTCTTTTTTTTTTATGGTCTCCTGCGAAAAACTACAGAGACTGATGAAACAATCATTTGTTAATCTCCACTAATATGCTTCATACTTCAAGATTTCCATCTAGGAGGTCTGTAATACCTGGAGAGAGCTTTCTATTAATGTTGTCATTCATCTCCATGGCAGGCGACTGCTTTGCTTTGAGATATGAAACCATCTCAGAGAACTGCACAGTTGGATTCTGCTATCTTTGGCTGCTAGAAGTCAAATGTATTTGATAAATGTCGTTCAAGCAAAACTATTATTGAGAGTATGACTTTTGTCACTGAGTTCTACTCGCAGACCTTTTTTCACAATTTGTTATAGAGATTTCGTACTCTAATTCAAAATCTTCCCTACCCACAAATTAAAATCCTGTAATGAGTTTTGCATTGTAAACACTATTTGATCTTTTTCAAGAAAACAATTGGCTCCTCAAAAATAGATTTGTTTCACACATACATTTTCTTACAATATAATTAAAAGCTTTCAATTGTACAAAGCTTACAATAATAGTTATTACATATATTTATGTAGCACTTTTCAGACACTCATAACACTTTACATCTTGAGAGTCTTGGAATTCAGCACCACCCCTGAAGACGTGAAAGCTACATTCTGTGCTAGAACACCCACCACAAACACCTAATGGTGAACAGGAGGCATGGGTAGCCAATCAGAGGATTGCAGCCAATTATAATACAGTGATTATTAGAAGAGGGGGTTCAGGAATGCAGGGTTACTTCTGTACTCCTTTTGACAAACCTTTCTGGGATTTTTATGGCCAGAGAGTCAGGACCTTGGTTTATCTCATCTCATACAAACACATAGTATTGTGTAATACTCAAAACTCAGTTAAGATCTTTTATTATAAGATTGTGAGGGCACTTCCTGTTATGAACATTTGCTTCTGCGGCAGCTTGTTGTTATAAGTTATTTATAAGAATAATCATAAGAATGCTTACATTATAAGTAGAAAATATAATACTCACTTTTATAATTGAAGCAAAGTCACAGTTGTTTTGTCTGGGTGTGATATTTCAGATAGGAACAATGGTGAGTGCCTTTCAAAACATTCTCTTAAAACTAAGTATGTCAGGCCGTTTGCTACTGTTAGTCTTATTCTTTCTCTTTTGCTGGTGGGAGAGCTCAGACAGTCCCTCACTCTGCTCTTCCCCATCTGTGCCATGTTTTGTTGAGCACACTTCAGAGTGTGCCTTCCCCCCTCTCTTTCGTGCGCTGCCTCTTTTTATGGGGTCAAGGTCAGATCACATGACATTGCATGAGTTTTTACTAACCTTGTTTCACTAGTGATGTTTTGAGAGTCGCTCAAGGGCAGTTGGGGTCTGGTGGATAAGGAAATTGATTTGTGATCCATCGAGTTGAAGATGTTGTGAATGATGGAAACACTCGCTCTCCCATCTTCAACAACCACAGCTGTAGTGCCATTAAGCAAGGCACCAGTTTCCCGACTCCACGGGCCGTAGACATGGCTGCCCACTGCCCGAGTGTATGTTTACGGTGTGTTTGTTCACTGCTGTGTGTGTACACTGGGATGGGTTAAATGCAGAACACAAATTCCAGGTATGGGTCACTCCACTTTCAACTCACCACTGATCATTCCACTTTCATGTTATCATTTCAAGTGTCTTTATGTTGGGGTTGCCAAATATCAGGTGATTCCTTAACACATCACAGTTGTCTTCATCGTGTGTGTTAGTTTTCTATTTCTCTCCACGTAGCTCACATAACTTGTCTCTCTCATTTGTGCTCACAGCCCTTTCAGCTGCTTGAACATCTTCTGTTAGTTCAGCCACCTGTTAGTAATCATATCTGCCCTAATTTTTGCCCTTATTTTGTCCCTTGTTTGGTTCAGTCCGTTTAATTTCATAAGTCATCTTCTCGTCCTGAGTCGTTATGTTTAAGGTTTATGTTTATGTTTATGTTTATTTTAGTTTTTTATTCTATGCTGGAAAGTAGTTTTTCTCATGGGTTTTGTTTTGTTCTGATGGTTCTTAAATGAATCCCTCTTTTGCTGTACTGCATCTGGTATACATTCTTATGCACCCTCACATCATCCATTCACACATTTGATGCAACGCTATTAAACAAGAAAAAATTACAGTAACTATAAAACTGTAAAAATACTGTAAAAAGTAAAGCATCAAAAAGCACCACAATGGTTTGCTCCTGATGTCAGCTCTGAAGCTTCATTAAGCCCTATGGTGCTTTTTCTGTGGGTAATGTAAATGTACCAAATTTGATACCTCAAATACAGATTTGATTATATTCACTAATTTACATGTAACCACCCTAAAGCAGTTTTTGAAAGAATCTAATTGTTGAGCGTCATCTGCTCTATGTTTATTTGCATTTATTTAGCAAAATACTCTGCTGTTTACTCTGCAGTTCTTGTTGTTCTGATTTTATTACCTTCTGTTTACACGTTCCTGCAATTGTGATCCTAATACGATTCATGTGTTTACAAATGCCATAGCAAGATGCATTGAGCATGCTTAAAGAGGATTGTGATAGCGCAAAGTAAAGATGTGTATGGAAATAAGCCTAATGCTAGCTCTCAATGTTTGCGAATTTCATAATAAAAAAAACTACATGATTTTTATGTGAAAAATTAGAAAAGGGCCTTTATCATTCCTTTTTGGAGAAGCATCTGCATGCATCTTAAGATGGACTTTGGCCCTGAACAATCAGTCTAAATCACTATTAATCAAAAATGTTTACTTGAGTTACGATGCTTTTGGGAAACATACCGGATTATTAAGATCAGTCATATCGTTTTTAAGTTGTATCAGGATTATTAAGATCATTCGTATCGTTAACTTAACCTCAAGATGCTTTTGGGAAATCTGTGTCACAAAGAAAAATGGAATTAGGCTGCATTTAACAGGTAGTGTAAACTAAACAATAATTGGCATAATTGAAACATTTATGTAATCGAAATAGAATGTGTTTCTTCCACAATGTAATGTAAAAGGGGCTGTTAACATTGGCTCATTAATAATAATAATAATAATAATAATAATGCCTTCAATTTATATAGTGCTTTTCTAGACACTCAAAGACGCTTTAGAATTTTCAAGTCATTATTCTTTCACTCCACATTCACACACTGCTACCTTGGTAGCCCTCAGCTGCTCTGGGGCAGTCTGACAGGACGTGGCTGCCATTCTGTGCATACAGCCTCCTGACCACCACCAAACACACCCCACCAGTCACAGACATCCATACTGGGCAATGTGGGTGAAGTGGCTTGCCCAGGTTCACATCTTCAGAATGGACCTGGTGGGGATCGAACTGCCAAACTTGCAGTTTGTCAGTTACAGAACGACCAACTCCACCCCTCCGCCACCTTAAAAAAACTTGATGACATAATTACCAAACCTTTGAGTTTAGTTTCAGTTTGAAAACAAGACAGATTTGACATTTTCAAAACTAATAAACCCCAACCCTTCCCAGTCCCCAGCACCCAGCTGAGATGCCCAGATAAAATATAGATGGACCATCTCAAAATAATTAACCAGTCTTTTCATGAATTAAGAAAAGGCGGCATGAATATCTAGAATTCACTTTCATTGCTTTCAGAGCTGTCTTGTGGATACATATTTAATATGTTAAGCAAAAGAAGGAGAAGGTTCAAGAAAAGACTTGTTTTAATTTGTCCAGATCATAATTACTGGAAGAAAGGCAGGTCTTCTGGGAAACGTGGCTAGCCCACATACCTACTTTTTTGTACTTTAGTCGATGTCTGTGTCCTCGGATGTTCACCGATCTCAGATAGAGCTAATGAACTTCAGCTAGTCACAGTTGGAATGAAACAGAGCCGGTGACATGAGGGGCCACTAGCTAATAAGAGAAAGCTTTGAGTTAGTTGAAAGTTTCCACAAAATGAGAAGAGAGGAATATGATTATTAAAAGATGCTAGCACAAAAGTTGTCCTTTACCTTGATTGACAATCCATTTTGGGGGGATTTTTTTGGTGTAAGGCCTGCTACTACTGAGTATGGTCATGTTGTTCAATGAATGCAATTTGCTGTCAACTCACCTAAAACAAATCCAGCTTCAAACTAAAGTGATATTTCTAATTAAGCAGGTGTCAGAGTGTGGTGAAATATTCATTTTCTTAAGAAAGAACACAAGCTCTATTTTTAATTTCATAGTACATCAGTCAACCACTGTTCTTGCAAGTTGGTGAAGATGGATAATTGGGCAGTGTGACACACGCACTGTTTGAAGGCTGATCACCTTTGAAGTGTACCCAGACACATGACTTACAATCACTCCTGCTCATGTCACTCTGGTTTATCGTCTGTTAATCATGCAGAACTGCTACAGATCCCTGAATCTCACGTCTTTACTTCTGGGACCTATGACAAGCTTAAAAGGGGGAAAGGAAAAAGGTTCAAGAGCAGTAGATACACTGCAAAATGGACTAAATTAATAAGTAACAGATATTTGATTTTTTAATTAAAAAATTATTCAATTGGCCAATTATTCAATTGTTTTCAATTTATCAGTCAACTTATATATTCAAAGATCAATTGCTTTGGCATCACACACATTTTGTTATTCTCCAAAGAAACGTGACTTAAATTAAACTTTGAAGTAACATTTGTCTTATTGAAACACTGCATTAACTCCATTGTCCCCCAAATAACTTTAGAAGTGTAACTGTCCGTTTCTCAAGATATTCTGATGAAATGTCACCACTTGCTTAGAAAATTAACCAGCCAGTGCTGGGCTAACATGTTTAACCCAGAATGATTCCACTATTACATTCATTTTTATGAGGTGCTGGGTTTAAAGAAATTGAATATGTTATATCACATAATCCTTTACATATGTTAAGTTTTATATTAATAAGAAGAAGAAGAAGAAGAAGACGAAGCATAAAT
This sequence comes from Danionella dracula, assembly GCA_900490495.1. Lineage (NCBI taxonomy): Eukaryota > Metazoa > Chordata > Actinopteri > Cypriniformes > Danionidae > Danionella > Danionella dracula. Next base: position 5,068,129 of record UELW01000178.1, on the reverse strand, counting down.
AACTCAACATTTTCATTAAGTGTACAATCAAGCTGTTCTTATAAAATTATTGTTGTCAGGAATCCTCAAGAACTCTTTTAAAATATGTAGTGTTCAGTTTTAATCTCCTAAAATCAGAATTAAATTTCAAAATTATTCTGACCTAAAAACTGGTTGTGAAAGTTTAAAGAAATATAACATGATTCTAATCAAATGTCTCTGAAGAGTGCTAATGATAATTTAAACAGCATTTCTCCTCTAAGTATAAATTCAATGCCTATTGAAATTAATTTCCTAAATAATTATTGTAATTGATTCAATTAAATATTAAATGCAAAACTGATTGACTCTAGAATAGATTCCTCAGGATCCACAGCTGTGTTCACATGATATCTTTGAAACTAAAATTCTCATTTGATGGAAATGAGGGATGCTGGTCACAAACTCTATAACCAAGCAGATAATTCTTAGATTTAAAGGATCGTTAAACATATATTTATCTTTCTGCCCAGTGTTCTCTTGATAATGCAATTCTTATCATTGACATGTATTCATCCTGTGTATATGTGTAAATATCTGGACGTTTGACTGACATGTACTTAAACTCAATCTGTGTCATGAAAGAAAGAGATGGATCAGGTGGCCAAGATGTCTGTTTCAATCACTTTCAACAGAAGGTTGAGTAATCGTTTGATGATAGTTTTAACTTTAACATTCATCATGGGTCTGAACTGGAATGAAGGCTGATAGTTGTTCTAAGTTTGAGTCATGCATTGATATTAAGTAGTTCTATGCTAGAAATCTATTAGTTATATACTTAGTTCTAGGCTTCTTCAGAACAATCTTGTCTCAAAGGCTAATGAGATCGGAAAAAAAAACATTCTGTCAGCACGAGGAATTGTGGACCTACTTTGACCAACATGTGGAAACCATGTTTGTCATGTAAAAATATTAAAAGTACTAGTTATTCCTGATCTATAATGTCTGTCACTGACAGTATGCAAAAAATGTTGTGTAGAAATAGGTTTTGAAAGCTAGAGACGACTGAAAATGGGGTGAAAATTTAATAGTGACTCCAATTGTTGCCAGTTTACTTCTTTTACTCCTAGTAGCTAAATAGAAAAATTATAATAATGAAAGTTTTAAATAACTGTAAAATATACTTGACAAACTGTAGTTTTTGGGAGGAAAAGGACCCCACATTCCAGTTTTATATAAATATATATAAATTCATTCATTCATTCATTCATCTTCATGTCGGCTTTCTTCCCTTTCGGGGTCTCCACAGCGGAATGAACCGCCAACTCTCTGGCATATGTTTTACGCAGCGGATGCCCTTCCAGCCACAACCCATCGCTGGGAAAATATATAAATTCAATTTCATATTATAAATAGCCATTTTTATTAGTTTTTTTATTGCAAAGACAGCTTTTGCACACAACTTTTAATAGTTTATGATAAATAATAAAATGATAAATAGTTATCTTTGATTATTTGAGTCACAATTTAGTGGTGCTGAAGACAGTTCTTCCATCTTGAGCAGTAGATATTTTGACAGTATCAAAGATCACAAAATTATCAGGCGAGAGCTCACTAACGTAAGCAAATGTCAATGTGTTTCTGTGATTAATAGTAAAAATAACTAATTGTGTTCTACCTCTTCTGTGCTTGTATGTGTTTTATCAATCAGTTTGTCCCAGTGGGAAATTCGGGAAAGCCTGTGGTGAGATCTGTCTATGCACTAACAATGGAACCTGCAATCCCATTGATGGCTCTTGCCAGTGTTTCCCAGGCTGGACTGGAGACGACTGCTCACAGAGTAGGAATCTTTCTTTTTTCCGTCACCTATTTTGTTTCTCATGCACTCTGTTCTTTGACCTACTACTCTTTCCCTCCCATTTTCATCCATTTCTCTTTCATGGATGTCAGTATGTCATAGTGCCTCGTAAATCATCCCATTTCTCTTTGCCAAACACCCCACAACCAAGGCTGATGAAGACCAACAGTTTCCTCTATAAATTACTTGATGGCACACTCTCAATAATTTACACAGCGCATGAGAGCGGCAGTATGAAATAGAGACGAGAGCAACAATGTCCAGGAGAATTTATCGCTCTTGTCGCTCCCCTCTCGAGTTGTTAATCTAATGCTATTTGCCGTAAGTGAAAGCTGACAATTGGCTCTGGAAAAAGTGAGAGGTTTCTGATTTAATGCTGATCTGTTCAGGTTCAACTGGTCAACATTAAGACTATATTTAAGCTACACTTTTCTTTTCATGCTGTTTTTTTTCTCTCGTTACATTGCCGCTACTTAATAGGATGTACAAATATTGGAAAATTCATCAGTATATGTATAAAACTGCAGTGGCTACACACCCATTCACATTAAAAGACCATAATAGAAAATATAAATAATTACGTTTCAAAATTTTTCTTCTGTCATCTTTAATTTTAAATTTGTGAACAATATAAGCAATTAATTCCTCTATTGAATGTCAAAGTGAATAAAAAGAGAAAATACACAGTATACATTTTATTTGTATTATTTCAGATTCTTTTAGGTTTTTCCCCATGTTTGAATGTCGCATAAAGCTTGGTATTTTAGTATGGTATTTTTTCTATTGAATCTTCACACAGGATTAACTTGGAAAATAATGTTAATAATGGCAGAATTTGCATTTTAGGATGAACTGCTACTTTTAGACACATTAACACTAAACACAATAACTATTCAGAATAACATTAAACCATAATTTCTCTGAGAATCAGGAAAGGGGCTAATTTTCCACATAATACATTCTTTAGGATCTTTTAAAAATGTACTCTTGAATTTTTAAAGTAGCAGTGTACTATTAATAAATGTGTACTGGTGTTGAAACTAACTTGTAATAATTTTTTTGTATGAACGGGCCTCTAGTGTTGCTTTGACTGTTTCTCTGGCTCTGCAGTTTGTCCCATAGGCCAGTGGGGCCCGGACTGCTTGAACTCATGTAACTGTCACAACGGGGCCCAATGTAGTGCCTATGATGGAGAGTGCAGGTGCAGCCTGGGGTGGACTGGCCTCTACTGCACACAGCGTGAGTCACACTTTCTCAAACACGTTCAGTTTTTTTATATTTGGGTTGCATGTCAAGACAAAATGACACAGTGACATCTGCTGGTAGTATTTAAGAACTGCACAAGACTCTTTAAGTCTTGTGTAATGATTCCATGAAGTGTGCCTCAAAGATAAATGCATTTTTTTATCCATGTCACTCATTTAATTCATCAAATGACCTTCCTCAAGGCTGAAATCAAACACCATCAGCATTCCACCCAGGGGGAAAACCCCTGAATCCATCCTTCGTTCATTACGTCAATCAATTCTTGATCCCTCCTCTGCTGCCACTCTGTTTGAAACTTTTTTGACGGCAGTGATATAAACTCTTTCTTGGCGAGTGATGAAATCAGTTTCTGTTTGCTGCAATGCTTGCTCCAGTTGCCTTGTTAACTTTAGTGAACTGACTGTCTTTGTGTGTTTGTGTATTTATGAACTATACATGTATTTGGCCACAAATCACTATTAGTGTCCAAACCCGTTCACCGACAGGGAAATGTTGCCATTCTAATAGTGTTACATTAGTGCTACAGACCCACAATAAATTCAGCCTATTTGCAGTTTTCTGAAAGTTTCTTAATCTGTGTTTCCTGTTGTTTGCTGTTACTGTGTAAATGCCTTTTGAGTTGTAGGTTAATATGATGTAGCAGGATATCTCTTTCCTTCAGGCTGTCCCTCAGGGTTTTATGGCCGAGACTGTGCAGAGGTGTGCCGCTGTCAGAATGGAGCTGACTGTGATCATATCACTGGCCAGTGTGCCTGTCGGACCGGCTTTATTGGGACCAACTGTGAACAGAGTGAGTGTTGTAGCCTGTTAAGGAGCTTGTGAGGTTGTGGGTAAGAACGAGATGTTTTTCTGCTCTGATGACTCTATGTGTGTGAGTGCAGTTTTCATCCTTCATCTTAAGCAGTCAGCCACAACATGTGTTCGAGAGCTTGTTTTACACTGTCTTACACAAGCCAGGGCTGTTTTTTGTTAATTGTTTGTGTACGTGTGTGTGTGTGTGTTTGTGCAGAGTGTCCTCCCGGGACGTTTGGCTATGGTTGTCAGCAGTTGTGTGAATGTATGAACAACGCCACCTGCGACTATGTGACTGGAACGTGCTACTGCAGCCCAGGATACAAAGGAATTCGCTGTGACCAAGGTGATACTCTGTTTCCTTTTTTTCCTTTTGACTGTTACTTCCTTTTAAACAAACTGGGTAAAAATCATGGATTTTCCACATTTGGCCACTATAGACTAAATCTTATTTTAGTGTGTTATTAGACAACTAAAAGTTCAAGCATTTTTTCTAAAGGACAGTCCAACCAATAACCTTTTATTGTTCCTTGTTTGTACAATAGTTTAATGCTTTCTCCGAAATGCCTCTCATAACATTCTGGCCATCACAGTCTTAAAGATATAAAGCCATAACCATAGCAAACAATTAGATCATTTGTCAAATGCAAGAAGTACTAAAACAACCTCAATGACCATTGGTGACCACTCAACTATTTATGTGCACAGAAATTTACCAAACAAAAACATGTTAATAATCTCGCTAGCCTTCAGCAACCACTTAACCTTTTATAAATCACATAAAATACAGTAACAACCTCACGACCCTTTAGCCACCACAATTAACACCTCAAAAATCAAAACTTATAAATCACATATAAATAAGGTAAAAACTTAATAATAAAAATAACTTAAACAACCAACAAACCTACAAACCAGTCCATTATTTATCAACCTCACAAAAATGCAATAACCTAACAGGCCTGTAAAAACTACAATTAACACTCTATCAATTCCTCAGCTCTCTATAAACCTCACAAAAATACAGTAATAATCTCACAGGCCTTCAGCAACCACAACGAAGACCCTAGCAACTACTACATTTACTATTAACCACACATAAATACAGTAACAATCTCACAGGCCTTTAGTAACCACAATTAACACTCTAGCAATCACTCAGTCCTTTATTAAAATCACAAAAGTACAGTAAAAACCGTAACAAACGTTATGTAACTAACTTTAGCCACCACAATAAAGATCAACCACACAGCAACAACCTAACAGGCCTCTAGCAACCACAATTAACACACTATCCACCCCTCAGTTCTTTAGAAATGTCACAAAAACACAGCAACACTTTCACAGGCCTTTAGCAACCACATTGAAGACCCTAGCAACCACTCAATTCATGATCATCATCAATGATCACTCATCATAGCAATCAATCATCCCAACTTGTAGTCAGTAACTACTTTACAGACCTTTATTAACCACAATGAACACCATAGCAACTACCATTTTTTCAGCTATCGAAATATGATTTCCCTTTTTGTTCATGAAACACACATTTTTATGCAGCATAATATCCTGTTATCTGTGTAGTAGTAATCATGATCTGTCTTTTAGCGGCTCTAGTGATGGAAGAGCTGAACCCATACACTAAGATTAGTCCAGCTCTGGGGTCAGAGCGCCAGTCGGCCGGCGCTGTACTTGGCATCATCTTTCTCCTCTTCATCATCATGGCCATGCTCAGCTTGTTCTTGTGGTTCAGGCAAAGACAGAGAGACAAAGGACAGGAAATGCCAAGTGTTTCATACACACCGGCACTGCGTGTCACCAGCACTGACTACTCCTTATCAGGTGAGCGTAATGGTCAACTACATAGTTATAAAAAGTTCAATGATTGATTAATCGTGATCATTAATGATGAATAGTGTATTTTCCTGTTAAGTTTATTTATTTATTGACTAAATAAAGACAAATCTGAGCTAATGGACAACAATTCATCTACATGTATTAGCATATTTCTACATACATACTGCTATTTTATACATTGACACCTGTTTCTAGAACTAAAAACGTATTCATGTTAAAATACTGGTTGTTCATATATGCGTCTTTCCAATAGTGAAAATGTTGTTTTGATCATACACTTAAATTATGTACTATAGATTTCAGAATGACAAACAGGTTTTTTTAGTGTTCTTTCTTTTATTTTTAAACATTTTTACCTTTAGAAACTCCTCAGAACAGCAGCACTGCCCAGTGCTTCTCCAATCCCAGCTATCACACTGTGGCCCAGTGCAACATTTCATCCTCCATGACTAACAACCTGGACACTACTCTCACACTAAAGGTAAAGAATGGTGTGAATTAATTATTTCATGTTATAAATATTAAAAGTTACACATATTTATATATTTTATATTATTATATTTAGATTTAGCTATATATAATGCTTAGAATAGTACATTAATTTACTTTTACAAAACATTTTACAGTTATGGAACGCTAATGGTAATAGCCTGTTTCTAATTTGAAGTAGAGAACTTATGAATTAAAGGATTGACTTTTAAATGTACTAAACATTTTAAAAGTACAGTATAAAGCTTTACACTCTTTATTTATTAGTTGGGCTGATCTTTGTAGAATGGTGAAATATTTGTATTTATTTATACACATTTCCAAAAAAATATATTATGATTCTTTCATGTTTTGTCATTTAGACTTTTAATTATAGTAGAAGCATTAAGCAACAGCTGAAAAGGCCAGCTTTACTTCACATCTTAAAATAGCATTTCAAGTAAAAATGTATATAAATACAATACCGTGTCATTTATGATATTGTGGAAATTAATGCAGAATCTATGCAAAATTAAGCTTCATAAAATGCTCAATAAACCTGACAGTACAAATGTCTTTATCGGTTAGTTATATGGTCTTTGTTTTTTTGTCTCTCTTTAGAAAGGAGACAGGAACAGTTCCGAATGGCGAGCGTACTGCAATCTCAATGATCTGGGTCAGTGTGCTCACTAAGTTTCTAATCTCATCTTATTCAGACCATGCAAACTGATTCCATCAGTTTTTTCTTCCTTCACACAATCCCCAAAAACCAGTAACATGTCTTTCCAATGAATAAACAGAGAATTAAACTCATTCTAACCGAAGTTCAGCAGACAGATCTTCTGGCGCTGGAGCAATACGCCCCCTGCTGGGTTTTTAATATGACTGCTGCAGAAGGTCAGCCTTTACCTTGTCTATCCAAGGTCACTCACACCGGGGAGGAGAGAATTTATTTCCTTCTCAACTCCCAGTTCAATGCTTCTTTCACCCCATTATATCAATACCTGCAGGTCTACTGATAAGGTTTCGGTTGCAATACGAGACCTTGGAGAATTGTGTTTGAGTGGGGTTTTTTTTTTGCTTTATTTTCTGACTTTGTTTAAGGCCTGATTTTGAATTGTAGAGTTGTATAACATTGACATAGTGTGCGTGACATCACTCATAGGTTTTAGAAAAGCAAATGATTCTCTGAGTTTGGGTGAATCTTACTCATTGACTAAGCATCACTACAAAAGCATCAAAATTGGCAAAACAATGTTATTTTATGTATCAGAAATGACAAGAACAAAACTTCAGAGCTTAGTAAGTCACTCTCACTTGACTAATCGAGCCCTTTACTATGAAACTTTTTAAGTTTAATACAACTCAAAGAAAGGAATAATAAATGTTAAAAATAAAGGTCAAAACTAGTGATAGGATTAAAAAAAAACAATGAGGCTTTAAATGTTTTTTTGGGTACTTTTACATGGGTGTTAACAAAAATCTGCTCATTTCCGGCATCAGCGGTCAAGGTATTAAGTCCAGTCAATTCCTTTTGCACCTCGAGAGAAAATCTCCATTGCTTCTGTTTATAAAACAAATATTTTATAATACTTGAAACAAGTATTCAAACATATCCTCCAAGTCTAAAAGTGTGTTTGTATATTTTGTAAATTATTTACTTTTCTCTTTTTCTGTTCTCTCATGGAGTACATATTTCCATAGGGTTGCATATTTGTAAACAAAAAAAAGACAAGAGTCAGCTATTGACTGGAGGAAAACAAAGAAAAAGCCTGAGAAATAACTGACTATGATGTGTTATATGCTATATTGATGCAGCTAACTCCATTTACTGCTGCACAGAACACATTAAACCTCAACAAACTCTGTGTGTCTCTCAGTCCCAGTGCATAAGAGGATGCGTGAATTATGCCACATCTGATGAAAATTATGTTTTCTTTTTATAACATCTAAATCTGGAGCAATCTAAAATGTTTAATTGAACAGTTCATTGTGTGTATTGTTTTCTACACAGAAGCACTTAATTTCACATTGTAAAGTTCTACCAGCTAAACAATACCTTAGGGTGGTCAAAAGTGTGTGCAGGCCGTTTAGTTTACACCCTGTTTCAAGAGACTCCAAACAATAGGAGATGAATTAGTGGAAACAGGTGTGTTCAGTTAAGGTTGGAGAAAAACTGTATGCATTGATACACAGCTGGATCCCAAGCCTGCTGGGATTGGCCTGTGGTTGCAAAGCCAAGCCATAATTGGCGAACGTAAAAATGATATTCATATGTGCAATAATAAGAATTGTGCAAACATAAAAGTGAACCACAGACGCAAAAATACAAACCCCAAGCTTTTTTTCCACCCACACGTACGTTTTAGAACCTGAGAGCGCACTTACCCACTCTCGTGACCGAGGGGAGGTCTTAATGTGCTCCCTCGTGATGTTACTCCATTTGAATACAAAAATTGAATGATTAGAAGGTACACGGATCCTTTGTCTCTCAAACCCTCTCTCGCTCGAATCCTTCCTGTGCTCAAGTGAGTTTGACTTTGTCCAAGACGGTTTACATGTTTGCACTACTATATTAAACTGTATTTTTATACTATACACTATAATATTCTTCTTTTGGGTGTGCTTTTGTTGTGTAATACCTGGTATTTCAAAAGAAAACAAAAAAAACTTTGTCCAAGATGGGGCGGGACCCTCCTTTCCCGAAAGACAACTGTAATTGGACGCTTGTCTGTTTCAGGTACTTTAACATTCAGAGTCAAAAATATTAGACATCTTCCAACAAAGATATTAACCTACTTGTAAAAATGACTTGTTAGTCAAACAACAACGACATGCCAGGGAGATTTACAAATATTACAACAAAAACAATAAAGATGACTACAATAACACAATAAATATGACTTTTATAAAGATATAAATCTGGTGTGTAGCGTGTGTCAGAAACAGAACACCCAAGAACCTTACTATACTAGGCTATCACGTTTATATATTTTGTACATGAAAATCAGCATTACTATGATGTTGTCATACAGTACAAACTTGTATCTGAGGAGGAATAGGGCTCAGATGACGATGAATCTCCGAATCTCAGCCAAAGCAGACACAATGTACCCCAAATTTTTGTCAAACACTGTTAAAACTATGTCAAAATTAAATCAAAGACATTCATTTCTCAGTCAGGAACCTGTGGCACCCAGAGAGGTAAAATATAAAATATGGAATATACATTTCACAGGTTAAGAATGATTGGATTAAACTTTAATTGATTTAACTGTATTGGCAGAAACTATACATTCAGGTGGTTAAAGTGTTTGGATAGATGGAGTACCACATTTCTACCACATATTTGCAGACAGGCTATAAGCACATGCCTATTAAATTGTGAAGTAGGCTTGCGTCTTCACTACATGACAGCTATTTAATAAATGCATTTTTATTTCAAGATTACAAAAATAAAACATCATATTCCTGATCAATGCTTTACTGTAGAATTGTATTAAACTCAAATGTGGACAATGAATGCACAAAAGTTTTTTATCATCAAACACTATTACAGAATGGGAAACTGAATGGTGAGCACGCATTGTTCAGTCACGTCACCATGGAGACTATTCACAGAGACGCAGCAATTTAATATTGTTCTGGTTTTATCAGCATACAGCAGTGCATCGGAGAGTGTGTGCATTTATTGAACATGACATCATCGTAGAGGAATGCCTGTATCTCTGGCTAGTCAGCTGAGAAACGAGATTTAGTTAAAGGTTAACCAGTAAAAGGAAAATTAGTGACTAGACTAGGTTTAATTGAAGATTGAAGAAAGGATTGGACTTTAGCTTGAACTTTTTCCCTTTTTGCATTTCTGTTTTATGTTTATGTGAGACAGACATTAAAACATTAGAGTGTTCTCATACGAGCATAGAAAATATAACAGATTTGCAGGTTTTAAAGAAAGGTTATACTTAATGCATTTACACATTAACTAAGAATATACAATGTTCTTTTGCATGTAGGATTATTTCTTTGTGTTTACTACTTTAAAGCATAACCTGAAACCTGAAAATATTGGCTGCATTGACTTTTTCCTTGCAATGAAAAAAAAACGAAAAAAAAAAATCTGTTCTAGTGTTATGTTATATTAAAAATATACTCCATTTATTCTTATTTTATTCTGACTGTTCAATTGTTATTGTTTGAGATTATAGAGTAGCTAACCCTATGACATGATTCAGAAGTTTAAGTGTTTGCCTTGTTTTAATGATAGTACTGAGTGTTGAATTGCTCAGAGTGTGTCTCATCTGCCTCATTACAGGAGCTTCAAGAGGAGACACACTCACGCTGAGGGACAACACCAGCACTCGAATGGCCAAAGGTAATGACCACATGGACATGTGCTCATGTATCAAGAGTACACCAAACTATACACCAGAGGTGCTTTGTGCTAGTCCCTAAGTAGGACAACTGAGTCTCAAGAGTTTAAAGTTAAGTCTGTGTGGTGACTTGAGTAAGTTCCTCATTCTCAGTGGTGTAACAGATTTATGTATAGCCCAGCGTCTCTTGCTTCTTCTGAGAACATGATGAAATTATGTCTCCTAATAATAAACATTTTTTGAAAGAAAATCATAATTCTCACAGCTGAAAGACATCAAGATTTACTGAATGATTTAATGAGCAGTTTAAAAAATTAAATAAAACCCACTTTTCTGACATTTACAGAAGAAATGAATGATTTTTCAGAATATATCACATTCAGAGATCACATCAGTAGGTTACACTTAGCATTTAATTAGGTTATATGTTAAAAGAGTAAAAATATATAATTTTTAGATACCATTGTTGTTTATACACGCATTTCATTGCTTTTATTGCTAGTCTTAATACTTATGGTTATAAAAACTCCTCACTCATTAGTATGAAAGTTTAAAAAAAATCAAAATTATGTATGAAAGGTAAAAAATTCAACATTACATATGAAAGGTAAAGAATTTGCAATGGATATTATTGTTTATTGATGATAGATTCGAGGTGTACAACAGGTTAGCAAAGCACTTGGGTAGTCTACTATTTCGAGTTAGATTTCACAATGGAAATATAAGTATGCTAGATATACCTTAATTTATTGATTCCCTTATGATGTACACCTAAATTAGTATATTATATACACTTATTATATTGTATTTTTATGCTATCACCATTTTCAAATATGCATCATACTGTAGATTCCATTCATTGTACCAATTGATATTGCTATTTCACCTCAAAAGCATTAAATGTTTGGGGGAATTTTTTGTTGTTGTTTTCTGGTTCTGACATTAGGATTTCAGTGAGTCAATTTCTTCTAACTGGTCTCTGGATGGCAACTTACTCAAATATCTCCTACATCTCTTTCAAACTCTTTCAAATTTTAATGATCAGCGAAGAGTGTACACAGTTTTTTGAAAAAGCATGGATCAGGTATGGTATATTAACAATTAATTTATGATGATAAATGTATGAAATATGAACAATTAAAATTAAGAAAAAAAAATGCATGATTAACAATAAGTGTGTCATTTCTGCTAAGTTCATTTGCACTACATCAGCCTCGGATTGTGGCTTTTTGCAAAAGATGTGATAAAATTATGTTTACACCATACTCTAAACATCCCCTGATTGTCCTTGTGCTGTCTTTAGAAGCCAGTTTTAGTGTGAAGCTGGGGTTTTTTAGTTATGGGTCCATTTTTAGTTTACAAATTGCCTGTTGTGAGGTTCTGCATGCACCAATTTGTCATCAAGAGCATCTATAGTTCTGTGCTCTATTATGCGCTGTCTATGCACTGATCGATATTGGCTTGATAATAAAGCTAACTATAGCTAACCAAAAAGAACACAGATGATAAGTAAAGACAGGTTCTATTTACCTTGTTATAAATATTATAAAAATATAAGTCCATACATAAATCTGTTGTTGCTGTAGAAGCACTATCTTTGCACTGATCAACATTACAACATGTCATGATTACAATGCTAATATCTAACTAGTCAGATTTGAGCAGTCATGGGCAGCTGTGGTCATATGGATTAGGAGATCGATTTGTAATCTGAACGTTGCCGGTTCTGACTGATTGATGATAATCCACCAGTAGTTCTGAGTGCAATAATTAACATTTGTTTCTGAGTTTGTTTCTTATGGAACAATATCTTGAATGCATAAAACAAATCTGTGGGTTATACGTGTGTGTTTAGATTACATCAAAGCATCCATGTGCAGCACCAGTTCATGCTCTCTGAACAGTGAGAACCCTTATGCCACCATCCGGGATGCTCCGGGTTTGGCCTGCAAGCACACAGAGAGCAGCTATGTGGAGATGAAGTCTCCAGGACACCGTGACCTCAGCTTCTGTTCAAGCTCCAGCACCACACTCAGCTCTGCCAGCAGGAACATCTACGACGTGGGTCAGTTTCAGTCACTCAAACCAGTGCTCACTTCCTATCAGAGGCTCTCAATTTAAGCTGTTTGTCAGTTAACTGTTTGTCAGTTGTTCTTGGTATGAATGCACAGTAACACTTCTTACCAGCCATTATATACCATGTCACTAAACTTAGCTTAACATACTCGCCTTATATGTATATATTAGTCCTGTGAATTTAACTTGTTATATAATATAAACAGAACACGTCGACTAACTAGATATGGGAAACACTGAAGAGGACCTGGCATTTACAGAAGTGTGCATTTCGTAGATACTTGACAAGCCAACATTTTTTGGATTTACATTTAATTCAGATTAGCTTGAACTAATTCCAATTTAAAAAAAATATGGGCCTTTTTAACTGTTTGTTCACGTTTATGCGGTTGCAACACATGTATATTTATTTTGGCAATGGAAAAAAGTCCATGCAAGATTGCGAATGTTATCTTAATAAATTGACTTTGCCAAATGATAACCGTCTACCGTATCTGTGAACTATTGTGAAGTTAATCGAATGCCATCCTAAATGGACAGAAATATTTCAAAGTGAGCATTTACACAAATTACAACCCTGTAAGTCTTCTCGATGCTTATCAAACAATCAATCAATCAATCAATCCATCAATCAATCAATCAATCTGTGTTAAAGTAACAAACACTAAATTCCATCACATAGACTCACAGTTTTGTGTGTTGATATCAGCCATTGTACCTACATTGTAAAATAAAATCTGTAAAAAAAAACTGAGAAAATAACCAGGATTTTTTTTTCTCAATGTAAAAACAAAAACGTATTTATTTAACAGATTTCTATACGGTACGATATTACAATAACAATCAGAAACATGGAAGAGAAACATTGTCAGCTCTGAACCAAAAAGCATTTATAAACCTGCACCGCATCAAATATGTCATGATGTTTTCCCTTTTATTCCAAGAGCAATGTTCAGTCAGGAGACAAATCGAAGACTGCACAGATGTCTACTAAGCCAGATGATTATCTCCTACATAGCATCTAACTAGAAAATATCACAAGATATAATAATCACAAGAAATATGATTCAAAGCTTTCTTTTATGTCTATCCCTCAGAGCCGACAGTGAGTGTTCTTCAGGGCCCGAACGGCTTGGCAACAGGCTTCTCTCAGAGCCCCTACGACCTGCCTCGAAACAGCCACATTCCCAGCCACTACGACATCCTGCCACTACGACCCAGTCCCACACATAGCTCAGAAGCTCCAGCGAGTCCCCCAAGCTCTCTGCTCTAAGCCCACCACCCAAACACACACACACATACATCTACAGATGTACAGACCTAGCAGAGGAACCTGCGCTCCCCTGTGGAGGATTCTGGGAAAGGACTGGACAGCAGTGATTCTTCATCTTTCTCAGAGGTGTTTTATAACAAGCTGTAAAACATTTACATCAGGACTTTCAGAGAAACTTTAATCAAACCACCAATCAGAAGTAAACATACTCTATTTTTCCCTCAATCCAAGTCTGGGTTTCTAGTGAGAGCATGGTGTACAATAATAGAGACCAACAGTCATTATTGTGTAGAATGTTAGCCAAATATAGTATGAGATAAGAAGACTTCATCACATTCATCAGGAATATTTATAAAAGTTTATGAGGAGAGTCTTGTGTCAGAATGAGCTTATGAACTCATCGCCGTTCATTCATGGAAAACTGGTGCTTTCTACTGTACATAGGAGTTTATGACTGTTGTTAATGTATCAATTATGATGGTCTCTCTTATGAGCATCTTTTTCAGAGCTATCATCTTTAGACTTACTTCGTTGTATTTGAACTTTTATTTTGTTAGCCGGCAGTTTTGTTTAGTGCTATTTATGATGCTAATTTATAACCTGTTTGTGTAAGTGATGTTTTCTTTATGGTGTACAAGTTACAAGAACATATTTAAAAGTAGCATGAATTACTGACGATGCTTACAGTGGCCGGTTCTTTTCATGTGTTATTGGTACAGTATTAAGAGTCACGCTGTAAAGTTGTCACTATATGTTAGGTCTCATCTCACTCAAACTTCTGTGTAAGAACATTCATTCATTCAACTTCATGTCGGCTTTCTTCCCTTTTGGGGTCGCCACAGCGGAATGAACCGCCAACTCTCTGGCATATGTTTTACGCAGCGGATACCCTTCCAGCCACAACCCATCGGTGGGAAGCTGTGTAAGAACACGAGCGTTGAAATAGATTTGAAGGTCCCTGCCATTCTTGTGTTTTGGTTTGTTTAGAGCTTTAAACTGAGTTTTCTTCTAGTAGCTACAATTCATACCAGTAGCAATAACATTGTGACAATCGAGAAAAAATAAAAAAGGAAAATTGCATTTTATTGATTCTACCTGCTCGACAGTTCAAATGTGGTTCTCGTACACAGTTAAAAAGAGTTCAAGTTGGGCTAATTCTTAAAACTAATTCTAAAGTAGATAGAAGATTTACAGTTGTGACATAAAGTGTTCCTATCAATGTCATTTTTAAATAGTAAGTAAGGAAGTAATTTTATTTTATTAATGTTTTTATAAAGCATAGCCAAACCAAAGTGCTGAATATAAAACAAGGCAAAATACAGGGTTAAGTGACATTTTGGTAAAAGTTTAACATGTATCTTAATATACAGTACACCACACATTTAAAATGCCTGCAAATAAAAGTGATACTTCGGTCAGGGTTCAAAAACTAAATGTTTAAAGAATTAATGTAATATACATTTTTGTGGGTCTCTCTTAAAGTGTCCTAATTTTGGGGATGTGTCCAATTTGAGCTGTTTAAACTGAAGGCAATAAATGATTTGAGCTCCTTGTTCCACTTCTGAATAAATTCTATGATTTAAAAATCGCTCATATAAACATGAAATTTATGAGAAAAGTTGTTAACTGATTTTAACACAAACATGCTAAATCAGCTGGTTAAATCTCAGGCTTAGTGTACTTTTTGAATTTGAACAAAACTAACAGGTGTGTTTTCACGCCATTCAGTCACTTATTCAGGAAATAAATTCAGTTCCCTTATTTTGCCCTTTTTATAGCATTTAGAATAAATATTTGAGCCCTCTTTACTAGTGCTGCACTGGTAATAACTTTCAAAATGAAATGCAATATTTTTCCTAAAAAGTGAATCACCTTGTACTTTTGGCCCAGCACCCCCCCCCCCCTACTGACTGACGCTCTCCTGCTAGTCCGAATTCAGCAAAAACAAACACGACAACCTGCACATAAAAATTGGTTTTATTGTTTTAAAACATTATAATCGACAGACAATGGCTACGCATAACAGTACCTTAAATGTGTGACACAGTCTGATGCGGAATTTGAGTCCACAGACTTTCACTTTTACGCTGTATGATTTCTAATGTGGGTGTACCGTTTTATGAGTTATTTATTTATATATAGGTGTACTTGTGACAAATGCAATAAAATGCCAATAGAAGATCTGGTCGCAACCTTTACATTATTAGGCGCGAGTCTGGCACAATAATGTGTAGCAACATCCAGTGTGTGTGATGCACGACTGTTAAATCTTGTAGCGTGTGCATGGGAAGATAATTTACAAAGAGCCTCCAAACCAGATTTCCTTATATGATTACAATTTTACAATGCAATGTTATGCAAGTTAGTGTGCTATTGGCTTGATAGATGCAGAGTTAAAATGACGTATTTCATTCTTGTGTGTTAAGCATAGCACAAGAAAAAAGTACTTACTGCGTGGACCTCTAAATCAATGAACACAAGCATATATTTTTAAAGCCTGTCTTGTATACAAGTCCTTTGTCAAACTCTGCTTTGTTGACAAACCAGCTAAACGTGAAGTGCTGCTCACAAACGATCTTTTCAATGTTTTGTTGATGGGCAAACACAAAAATCGAGACATTTCTGATGAATAAGCGCATTCTTTGGTAATCCAAACAAAACGTTAGGCTCCTGACACCCGAAACGTACTTCTGCATTTAACTGCATCTGAGTCAAACTGCTTTTCCCGCTCTTTATAGAGGGGTTGTGCTAGCGAGTCATATGATTAGACAGTGGGTGGAGACTTGAAAAGACTATGTTTATTTGATGTGCTCTGGGTGGCAGATGCTCTCATGAAAGGTCAGGGGTCAAGTTTATAAGGATTTTCTCCCAGCCAATAGCTATAATTTGATGGCTTCTTCTTATTTACTATAAGTCTGTTTAGAGTAGATTAACCTTGCTCTCAAAAAAGTTGCTTTAAAATAATGAATTTAAACATTGACTGTTTATTTTTTCTTATATATATATATATATATATATATATATATATATATATATATATATATATATATATATATACAGCGGTTAAAAGATGTTCGATGTTCTAAGTCTTAGTGTTCACCTACTGAATGGCAGAAAAGGTCAGGTCTGGTACAGGTTAGTATATGAGAATAATTACTTCAAACTTAATTTACACAGATCCACAAATAAAAACAGGGTACGAAATAGATTTTTTTAAAGTAGCAAACATTGGTTTGCTCGGATTATTTTGCTGGTTTGTGAGTCTTTCCAGAATTTATAAGTAAAGCACTGTGCATTTGTGAATCTTGAAATTTGTGTTGAAAGATCTTTCAACAAGACAATCAAGAATTTAGAAATGGGTAAGACAACCACATATCAGCAGGCTGACTAATGTAAGGACTTAATATGATTAAAAAAAAATTAGTAGAACACATTATTTTATCT
The DNA here is from genome assembly GCA_900490495.1 of Danionella dracula. NCBI lineage: Eukaryota > Metazoa > Chordata > Actinopteri > Cypriniformes > Danionidae > Danionella > Danionella dracula. The sequence continues at coordinate 5,050,767 of UELW01000178.1, read as the reverse complement.
GAGAGAAAAAATGTTTGGATAACAAACCAATTTATTTAGCTTTTAGAAGCAATTATCATCCAACGTTCAAAAAAACTCAGATCAATATACAATCCACAAATGTTGAATCCATTTCTCACCAGTTAAATACAAAATTGAGTACCCCAAATCAAGTACTCGCTGTAAAACTAGATTTTTCACAACACCCAATAAAGATATTTTTAAAGGAAACACATGCAACCTTTGAATTAACTACATATTTTATTTGCTCTTTTAAACTGGAATTACAGTGGACACGAGTAATAGTATAATTATAATAATAAAAAATAAATCACAGTACAGTGCAGACAAAAGTAAAAGAAACAAAAAAGATTTGAGGCAATGTGGGAAAGGTCTGACAGTCTGGAACAAGTTATTCGGTTCTTTAACTATATAGGACTTAGCAGCTGTGTGCAGTTAATGGGCAGGTCATTGTTGTGTCATCTGTGCCCTCACATCATTGGCACAAGTCCCCGTTAGCACCAGACACCCCTGCCTCTCTAAAGAACAGTCATACAATCAGAACCAGGGTGCTAAACCAACGGAACCCGCCTCAGTGCTAGTAGAATCAAATGTTGAGAAATACGGAATTCATTCAGTGGTAGAGCTAAAGGATGAAGGGCTCAAAACAACCAGTCGAATTAGTTTGAATGGCCAATGCGACTGCTCTCCTTAAATGCCCTCCGCTTCCACCTGGAATGTTTTCTTAAACAGTTAAATGGACCCGTATGCTTATTAAATCCTCAAAATGTTATTCCAAACACTTAAGTCGATTCATTTTTAATACAGAGCTCCATCATTAAATTTGCTTGATTTTTGAGGTTTGGTCACAAATCTAGAAATGTGGTCACACCAACAAAACCGAGCAAGTCCTTGTGCATGGTGGTGCTTTAAATAGCATGTTGAACCAACTCACACACACTGATTTGCTCTGAAGTCGAGCGGAACGGTCTTCAGTTGTGTGATGATGCTAAACAAAGACTTTGGTGCCTGGAACAATTGACAATTTTATATTCTCATTGATCTATCCCTTTAGCAGTGGCTTCCACTACTATGAGATTCTTCGAATCAAAGCAAGCAATGGTTTGCAGTTTGTTACTCCAGACTATGTTGCTGAGGCCGAGAGTATTCTGCTTCTCAGAGATCATTGCTGGGGTCATTAGAGGTCATGCATTATTAGTTCAGTCTTTACCGATAATGTTTTTTCACACTGAGTAACTTAACAGACAGCCATTAGGCAAATGCGGGCATCACAGCTTGTTGGAGTCAGGAAAAAGACATTTTGAAGGCTAAAACACTTAATACATTCATAAGTTATCAAACCTTGTCTTTAACATTGAAAGAGTCTCAAACATTGCCACGAAGAGTAAAAGCTAATCACTGAATAAATACAAGTTACACGTCTGGTGATCGCTAACTGTAGTGGAGAAGAGCGGGCTTCACATTCAGTGCAAACTTCAGGAGAAAGAATCCAGTCTCTTCCAGAGAACGCCCTCATTGGATGTGGGCACCGGCCTGCGTGGCATGTTTTAAAGATTTGGGGTTTACAGGCGTAGCTCAATTTTAAATAAAATGTGTAGCTTAGGCAAGAGTCAGACTATTATATACAAGCAGATTAGAATTGATACCATTGAATAGTGATGATACATTATACTTTTTAAAGCCAAATGTGATGTAAGCAAGAGTAGGATTTCATTTAAGCTTCTTAAAAGATGTGGCTCAGAGGATGCTAGTTCTTAACAATATAGATGTAACTGTACTTGTGCTTTTTTTCAGAAGAGAAATAATCAGAGCACTTTCGGCTCACATGTTTGTGCCTTTACATACAGTAAACCTTAAAGCTCCAGACGGCCATAGACGACTTGATTTAAAAGGTTACTCTTATAAAGCTCACCTTCTTGTACGTTTTTGATTTGTAAGAGCTCAAAGCTAATTCTCTACTTAACTTGCATTCCACATCAGTGACATTTTTTTAATTTCTAAACAAATGCATCTCAAATAATGAAACATCACTTGCCAGTTAAATTTTCATTAAAATGAGAGAAAAATGTACTCTGTTAAGAGAACATTTAATCTCTTTTCAGATTTTTAGACAGAAATGCCATTTCATGGATTCATCTCTTCTGAAAAAAAAAAAAAAACAGTTTAGAGGCTGTTGATTTGTTACTTCATTACATAAACTACTTTTACTTTAACTTGGGTCTGATGTCTAGTATGCTTACTTTGAGACTTCCCATCTGTGTGTGGGTTTGTGTTAGTGTTTCAAACAAAGCATGCACATGGTACTTTGCGTTATACAAAAAAAACTGAACTTTTCCCAAATAAACATGACAAAAAATAAAGAAAATGTGTTGGGGGACCCTTCAGTGAAAATCTAGCAAGTGACCCTTCCCTTGTCGCTCAAGCATGGACAAACACATGCATGAAAGCATTCGCTGTGGTGTTAATCAAAGGCACAAAACCACTATTCTACCTTGATGCAATAGCAGCACACAATGCCCAAGAGAAACCAGTATAGAATCTTGTGCCTGATGGTGGATTTAACTGTCAGCCAAGCCAAGTGCATAAAGGCGGTGTAAAACAAACTTGAAAAAAAAAAATGTCTACAAAAAGGTGAACTTTGGGCCCTAATCATCATCTAACATCTACCAGGTACATCATCATTCTACAATCACAACATTAAATATATCAAACCCTCTGATTCTGCACGCTTCTCCCCTCCTACCCGGACACGACAGTGACATGCAGGCTGCTGTTAAAGACATCCAAAAGCCTACCTCACGTGTTTGCAAATGAAATCATATATTAAGACATTTCAGTGAAGATCGGCACGAATGATTATTAAAATTCTGCTATATAAAAGCCTAGCATGGCAAGAAGAAGAAAACCAGCTGAAGAACAAACAACAAAAAAACAAGCGCAGTCCCAACTGCAGGTGGTGACCCTTTGAGACGGCAGCTTTGGAACTGGCCTCTGTGCTCAAGCCTAGTTGTGCAGCTGCATTTCCGACCCAAAGCAGTCTTGATGAAGAGGAGGAGGGGGTGTTGCAGGTGGATGTGTGTGTGTGTTTGGGGGGCGGGCAATACAGATGCTGCTAGATGCTCTGGCAACACTGCATCTTTGGTTTATTCTCAGTAGGTTGCACCTGAATGGACACCACGTTGTTACTAGGTGACATATCGTTGTCTCGACGGTCGGACATCTGCTTTTGGGATACAATCCGGTAGATTTCTGTAGAATGGAAGAAACATACATTTAGCAACAAAGGATGTACATTCCTACATGCCCTCCAGATGCCTATGCTCAGAGAGAGAACAGTGACTCGTGGTTCCATCCTACAAAGGCAAAAAAATCTCTTAGCAGAACCTTCTCTCTCACTGTCCCTGATTTGTGGAACAAACTCTCTGATCCAGTCAGGAGAGCAGCAACACTAACAGCTTTCAAAAAGCAACTGAAAACTCTTCTCTTTGGGGAAAAAAAACAGTTAAATAACAACTTTTTTTCTCCTGTCTTTATTTTCTTCCTGCTATGGTTTATTGATCAGTTGATATTATTATTTTTTTTTTTACTTTATATTACTTTTATTATAAGCAAGGTAAGATAGACTTTGACTGTGTAACAAATTCTTCTTTATTCTGTGCTGTGTTCATCTAGGTTCAGTATTTTGGTTGAGGTGTCTAGTTCTAAGTTTAACTCTTGTGCGGTGTTCAAATTATTGTTACTCAGGCAGTGTTTGCGAGTCTGGTGGACCCATTACTTATTAAGGTTTTTTAATTCACTCAATCATGATATTTTATGTTAAAACAATTACAAGAAATTAAAGCAAATATACTTTATTTATTGGTCTTTAACCTTATTTCTTCACATTTAGAATTTTAAAGCATGAGTGATGTTCTCATTATTGCTACTTTGACAGGGTTGGCAGATTTGCTAGACTCATTACACTTTGGGGCTATTAATTTCTTTTAATTAATTAAGACAAGCATACAATAAAAAAAAATTTAATAATATGTTTGTGTGGGAGGACAGAATAAAGGTAAAAGAAATGTTCACACTTGTACATGCGTCGGGTCCAGTAGACTGGAACACCTTGTGTGTAATATAAATGTGTAGGGGTATAAAGTGTGGGGTCATAAAAATGTGTTCTGATAAATGTTTTTAACAGAAAATGAGCCAAGGCCGGTGAATATCATAAAAAAAAATTGCTTATTTCATTTTTATTTTGATGGAAACTGCAAACTGGTCCCACAGACACGGACACCATACAAGTGTTATATGATTTATTTTTTTTACTGAACAACAATATTTAGGTTGATTTGGTGAGCCGCATCTGCATTTACCACATAATAAGCACCTTACATTTTTACCAAGTGATTTAATTTGCTTTATTATTAATAATAATAATAATAATAATAATAATAATAATAATAATAATAATAATAAGCAATTCTATAATATATTTTCATGTCAATCATTCATTTAGAATTGAACCAATTTATTCAGTTACCTAACAGTTCCATACATTAAAAATGTGCCGTGTAATTTTTCAAACATGGATGAAATGGAACCACACTATTTAGACAGCCTTGTCTGAAAGCTTCCTTGCATGCAAAAAAAATAAATAAAAAAAAAAATCGCTACCCTTGTATAACTGTAAAAAGTACAAATTAATAAATAAACAAACATGACCCATTTAGGAACAGATGGACAAAACAAGCTCAACTGTTGAGTTATCTCCCTCTACAGGATTTCTGAGGAAACATGCATTTGTCACAAGCAGACATGGATCTTGCTGTGGTATGGTGTAATGAGGTACAGCATGTTTTGTTTATTCAATTAAGTAATCAAAGCCAAAATAATGGCTTCCATGTAAATTCTAATGTACTTAAAACTCAATAAACATTACTGCACAGTAATATAAATTCTACAGCCCTCAAAACACCTATAAAGTCTTTGAAACATTTACAATTTCTTCTTCCTCTGCAGATGCCAAGTGCAGAACAGAGAGGCAAATGTCGACACAAACTCTCCATTGCAGTCACGTCAGACAGAGAAACCTTCCTGACTAAGGCAAGGCTTTTGATGACTCATTAATATGGATATGGCTCTCAGCCAATGATTTACTATCCCTCTTTAACACAAAGACAGTCCTTTCCTCAAATTTTATTTTATTCCCACCTTATCACTTTGACCCTTTCTTCTCGATCAGCTAAACACTCACCAGTCAGGATGGTTTGAAAGGCAGTCTCTACATTGGTGGAATCCAGAGCAGAGGTCTCTAGGAAGGACAGACCATTTTTCTCTGCAAACACGGAAACCAATGTTCAGGAGTATGTGAGAAAACGTATGACTCAGCTATACACACTTCCTGTAATTTATCAGGAGATAAAGGTCTTCCTCAGAGTGTTAACAGTGGTTTGTACCTGCAAATGCACGTGCTTCGTCAGTGGGCACAGCCCGAAGGTGACGCAGGTCGCTTTTATTCCCCACCAGCATGATGACTATGTTGCTGTCAGCATGATCCCTCAGTTCCTTAAGCCAGCGCTCCACATTCTCATAGGTCAGGTGCTTGGCAATGTCATACACTAGGAGAGCCCCCACAGCTCCTCTGTAATATCTGTCGACCCAAGTAAGGGCAGATCAATACAAGACTAAGTTTGTAAAGACACATTAAAACTTTAATCCATGAATATTTTTGTAAGCACAAACTCTCTTTCAAATATTAACCATATTGTCTCCTTCCATGTCCCCAAAAACAATAGAACTAGTTCAATCAATCTTTTCCATGGCTTTTAAAACGTAAAAATAAAGTTAGAGGGACACTTTTATAGAAAACTCAGACCCAAGTAAAGCTTTAGATATGTAAAGAGGCTTACGCTGAAGTGATGGCTCTGTAACGTTCCTGTCCTGCTGTGTCCCAGATCTGAGCCTTGACTGTCTTTCCATCCACCTGAATGCTCCGGGTGGCAAACTCCACACCAATGGTGCTTTTGCTCTCAAGGTTAAACTCGTTGCGGGTGAAACGAGACAGCAGGTTACTCTTCCCCACACCAGAGTCTCCAATTAGGACCACTTAAAATTAAAGCACATCACAGTTTGAAAACCTACCTTATAGTATGCAATGTTTCAAAACACAGGGAAGAATAGAACAAAAACAAGCTAAAAATCTGAATTAGGGCAAAATTACTGCAACAATTATGATGTGTGTGATGCAGGGCTACCAAACAGTGTAAATGCATGATTAGTCTAGAGCAATGCTTGTTTTGATGTTTCAAAAATCCAGCAAATTGAAGCTATGTTTATGTAAAACAGATCATAATACAGTTATATAGATGGTTGCCATGGTTTTGAAGAAAATGTGATTTTATCTTCGTGTTTTATGACTCATCTTCAAAACAATAGTTTCCAGTAGTTGCGGTTTCAAATCACTCATGAACTGCTCGCTGAATGACCAAGCTTAGCACATTAACCATTCTTCAATCAAATTTTCAGTGAGGGACACAACAGCGATCTGAAATGAACACAATGCGGCCATTAACCAGAGAAAGGTAACCACAGAAAACAGCACGAGATAGTAATGAAGAGATACATTGGTCATCTACAAGAATAAAGAAGGTCATGTAAGATCAGAATCGCTGCTGGTATTTTAATGATAATAAACCAAGGGACAACCTCTAGCTCTCTCTGCCAAAGCGCAATAGGAAGGAAATGTAGTACCTCGGCTGTCCGCAAGGGGGTGGGTCAGAAGTGAGCAGGTTCTTCTTCACTCTAACGTTAAAACCGACCAACTTTGAAGCCGAAAAACGTGTTTACACCCCTGGTGCAGCAATGTTTTTTTATTATTCAGATTTGTTTCGCCCTTCATGAAGACTCTGAGGAGGTGAATAAAATATAAAAATTTTGTTTATATTAGGATTTAAACTTCAGCTAATCAGATATCTGTGCTACACCTATGTCACTACTCTCTGGACCCATTCTTGGTAATGGGGAACGTGACGTACTCGTTCTGAGCCTTCTTTAACTTGCATACAAAAAGTCATGCATGCTACATCCATGTTATATACAGTCAACGTAATAACTGATACAAGAGACTAGTCAATCAATCTGGTGTAATTCACGTCAGCACGCCCGGTTGTCCTCGCTGATGCAAATAAAGCCAGTGTTTCTTGGGGTGACCAGTTTTTAAATGTTCAGTTTTTCTTTAAAACACATGTTCAAACATTTATTGGTTTTGTGTTATTCTTTGTCTGCCCAAAAGTAAATGTACTTCATAATAGTTGTGAATGCCTAAAAGATGTCAGGCTTTTTTTTTTCTATTTACATTTTTATATAAAGTCCCCTACCGGTCTCATTGAGGCTGAATGCAAGCAGCTTTTCTATGGTTAGAACCAGGATAGAAATGTTTTTAAGCAAATTTTACAATATTTGATGTAATCATAAAATTATAAACATGGCTTAAAAATCACTTGCAGCTGCTTCCCCTCATTTCTCCTCTTCTGTCTGAAATCTCAATGTCATTTTAACACTCTGTAAACCTCAAAAGAAACAGACAGTGTTACACTTTTGTAGGTTAACATTAATTCTATGTCTGACTGGATCAGTTCTGAAAGTTTCTTTTAAAGATTCCCCAACAACTTGACTGTTGGCCTGTTTGAATAGGCCTTGTGGTTATAAAAAAATGTAACCCATCAATAAATTCACGTATGAAGGAGAAAAGGTTGAAAAAAGAAAAAAGAAAATAAATAAAAGCTACGTGGAAGTGTGTTGTTTGTTTGTAGTTTATAGTCAAGATGACAGGCTAAGTGGAAGTAACTTGATTAAATAATAAAACATGCATATTTACTCAAGCAAATTTTATGTCAAAATCAAAATAATTCCTAATAATATGCATTGACAACTCTGACAAAAGATGTAAAATACTAAATATGCATATTGTGTTCACTATGCAAACAGTTATAAACGTAATCCACCTATTGATTATCCTACAAGGAAAGAAAAATAATCAACCACTAACTAATTAACAGTGGGAATAATCACTAATTGTAGCCCTTTGTCTTTGTGCTTAAACACAGACACAGGTAAAGGTAAAGCGATCTGATAGTTGTCATGAATATGACATAGGTTAAACTATGTTTGATCACAAAATAAAATGTTTACACCGTTTAAATTTTAAGAGTTTCCTCAATAAAGCAGTTAAACATTTTCTCTTTCTTAAACATTTAGGTTATGCCTTCAGTTTGTATTATTTCTTTTCACTTTAGATGTTAAGAATCTGCCACTAAATAAAATACAAATGTAACTTTTCTATTTCATTTAATTAAAATAAAAATGTATGTTACATTTATTAAATTTTACACTTGTTTCTTTCTGAAAACATTCTCATGAAAACACAAAGAGGCTACCTAAAGGAAGTACAAAAACAACACACAGCTTCCTTTTCCAAGCTTTAGTTTTGGAATGTGACCAATTGGCAATTTAAAAGCAGCACACTTCAAGACATTTTATAATAAAATCGAATGGTCTTCATGTTGAATTAAAAAAAATGTTGAATGGCAAGGACTTCAGCATCTTAGAGTAACGTACATTCCAAAAACACAAAATGTCTAGTTGCAAAAACTTTAGTATGCAGGAACGACAACAATATTAGATTAAGCAACTTCTGTTTACTGTAGTAGTAATAATGGTATTAATAAAAACAGGAACAAAAGCTCTTCCCTTGAGGCAACGCCACAACTATAGAAAAAATGGGTTCAAGGAAGGATTCATCTGTGGCCGAACTAAATGAAGGATGCGTAATAATATTAATAATAATAAGTTAGGCCTTTCAAGGTTTCCGCAGACGGAAGAGGACTTGCTGCAGAGGTGCTAGTTTACAGTCACTGTTATTCACATGACAGCACGTCATTCCGTAAACGACTCACGAGTGACATCCCACACACTGTAAGAACACTCACATTACATAGATGACACGCGAGAGAAAAACGACTTAATTCAATCTAAAATACGTAATTCTGCAATTGTTAATAACAAAACGCTAATCATGACGTCACGTACGTAGGCAAAACGAGGCCGTGTCACCTGACACCGTAACGTTACTTCTAACTCAGCAAGATGCCCACAATAAACACAATTATAACGATACTCAAACAAAGGCTGTTGTTTCAATAATAGACTTCAGATCCAGGTAAACAAAGACGTTTAACAAAACGACACCGTTTGTCACTGTTCACTTTTTACGTTAAACATTAAATCATTTAAATTATGGTAAAAATAAATGTGACGGGAATAAGTACTTTTTCACGCCAGTTGATGCGGTCACAGATTTGGGAAGAGGCGCCGTTTCTCATTTCCGCCTGTACCGTTCAACTCCTAGATCTGAGCTCGCAGCTAACTTCTGCTAACGTTAGCTGCTTCAAGGTGTGGTCGTCTCTCAGATAAATAGTTTTTAAATGTACCCAACACATGTAATACCTAACAGCGACACAGTTAGGATACCGTTTACAATGGAATCCTTCGATCCTTGCTATAACAGTCCAGTCGATGGAAAGGCGTTTGTTTGGGTTGGTAAAAATGGGTTAGCCGGTTAGCTGGCCTTTGGTATTTCATATAAACCCACAATAAACAACAATAACAACTGCTTTTAACGCCACTGTGTCTTGTAAAAATGTTCCACTCTTACCTTTGAACAAGTAGTCATATTCGTCATCTCGCGTCCCCATTTCAAATAAACAGAAGAGCGCAAACAATGGAAGAATCCGAAGGAAAATAGCACCGACCCGTCCCTGTCCTTTCCGCTGCAGCACTGCAGTGTGTTTGTGATTAGGCAGTGGCCATGCTAACTGGTTAGCGAGCAGGCAAACCAGCGAGCGTCTCAGACAATTTCCGTATTGGGACTTTTATCAAATGTCATAATAAAGGATTTTTTAAAAAACTGTTTAATTATTAATAATTTGCAAGTCCTTTGTTTTGCTTAAAAAACAACAACAGATATTGCATTTATTTTCTATGTAAAATGAAAACTTTTGAAATGACTAATGAAAATATTTCTCATTTTGTTCTTTTCTTTTTTTTGTTACGTATTTGAAAAGCTCTCACTTTAGTTTACTTTCAGTCCTTTCTCTTTATCTTCGTGTCTGAATTACACAGATTAAAATAAGAGATGCATGCATAAAACAACGTATAGCTTTAAAATATTTAGCTTTTCTACAATTTCATTTAACAAAAAGTTAGGATTTAAGTGGTTGTTTGTGGACACTTGTTGTTGATGTTGTTGTTGTTATTGTTCTTCAAAAAGGAGTTTCATGGCTCTTTTCGAAAGCACTGTCACTGAAAAACCTGTTATCCCTTTTGTGGTAGATACGTGTTTGTAAAAACGTAAAACGCTAATGTAAATCGCCGAAGTGGTTCTATGGTGTAATGGTTAGCACTCTGGACTCTGAATCCAGCGATCCGAGTTCAAATCTCGGTAGAACCTGTTTTTAGGTTTTTGGTCAATGATGAATGTCTGATTTATTGTACACCATATTATACAAAACGCTACCTTGAATAAGTTATATTGACGGCTGAAAAGTACTTGAAAAGTAGCTTAAATCGAAAGGCTACAAATGGCTGATAAGACTGTTGGCTTCATTATAACCAAATAACATCTGCAAACAAATCATAATGCGGTTTTGAGAATGACACGAGAAAGAAAATTATCTTTCAAAGAGTTGTAATGACGTCGTTTATCTTTTTGTTTTCGGGCTTTTGTTTTTAACAGCACTACCACTACGTGGCAGTGTTGTTTAATTGTATCTAGAGACTCACGGACATCAAAATGGCTATAAAACGGTTCATATTAAGCTTAGAAATATCAAAATATGTCTCCACAAGAACACGATGAGTAAAATGAAAGAACTGCAGTTAAAGTAAGAACAAAAGTCTTGAAATGTTTACCTTTAATAAAGGCTAGACGTTTAGGAAATTAAACACAATATTAAAGTAAAATGTTAATGACATAACTGAAACTACTCATTCTGTGCAAATACACTTGTATTTATTTCATTATACAATTTTAACATAGGAAGTGTTTGAATAAACACATGAATGTTTTCAAGGCATTTTGCTTACAAATCTTTCTAATGTCTATCAATGTCCATTTCTCGAAATAATAATGAGCTGTATTCTTACTTCTTTTTTTCTTTTTTACATTTTAATATTTCAGAAGAAAAAATGTCATGTACAGATTTGCTTCCAGTGCAGAACACTCATTAAATACATCAACAATCTTGATTCATCAAGGAGGAAGAAAGAATATGTTTATTTTATCTTATCAATGTTCCTGAAAATATATAAATATAACTTTTATCGAAGCAAATTTAGTGGTAAAACATCTGCTACAACAATTGCGCGTCTCAGTTTGCATCTTCTTTCCAAGCACTTGAAACTGTGTATTTAACTTACTCCAATCACGTCACTTGAAAAAATGTCAAATGTATCTCCAGTCAACATTCACAAACGTCTCACTTTGAAGAGTTCAGGTGTTTTGTGGGTGGTCAGTATTTTGGAAACCACTACAATACAAGAGTCTTCAGCTGGAAGTACCAGGAATCTTGTGATCTACTGTTTTGAGCGTGTTACTCTCCACGTTGTTCTTGCCACACCAGAGAGCCAGCCTCTCCACTTCCTGTCTGTCTGCAGACTCCTCGCCATTCTGGATGAGACAGAGGACAGGGGTGTAATCTGTGAACTTCAGGAGCTTCACCGAGGAGTCATTGGTGTAGAGTTAAAAGAGTAGCTGGGACAGAATACACCCGGGGTGGGTGTCAGAAGTAAATTTTCCCATCCTCACTAGCTGTTGTCCACCAGTCAGGAAGCTGGTGATCCATTCACAGATAGAGTTAAGAACTGAGAGCTGGTGGAGCTTATTCCGGAGGACTGGGATGATGGTTTTGAACGCTGAGCTGAAGTCCACTAACACTAATCCTCACATAAGTCCCTAGTTTGTCTAGATGTTGCAGGGTGTAGTGCAACCCCATGTTGACTGCATCATCCACTGACCAATTGGATCGGGAGGCAAACTGCATGGGGTCCAGTAGGGCAGCGGTCCCCAACCTTTTTGTGCCACGGACCGGTTTAATGTCAGACATTAGATTTTCAGGGACCGGGTGTTGAGGTGTGGCGGATAAATACAACAAGATAATGTAATTTCACTGCATGTAAACTGTGGTATTTCCAAAGACATGTGTTTAGTACTAATTTTGCTAGATCCTGGGCTTCATTTCAGTGGAAATCTATCACGTAACCGGGAAGACAAATGTAACTAAGAGAATCTTAGTAAAATCCTTGTTTCGATAAAAAAAAGAAAACAAGTTATTTATTCTTACTGTGTGATGCGATACCAAATGACCCACGAACCGGTAACGGTCCTGTCAGGCTCCAAGACAGACGAGGACCCAAGAGCGTCACGTTTAACAGAGATTCTTTATTGAGTGATAGGGGACAAGGGGAAATGGAGCAAACTTCAATGCCCAGCGGGCTGCGGCGCTGCCGGGAGACGAAGCCCTCGAGGTCTTCACTGGGTAGCAGATCGATGAGCCGGGGCAGGAGAGCAGAGCGTAGTCAGGAGCTGGTGGTAGGTCGGATAGGCAGGGGTGACGATCAGAGCACAGTCAGGAACAGCCAGCTGTTGGTTCTATCAGGGCAGGAGAGTTGAGCGTGGTTGAGGCGGTCCGAGTCGTCAACGGGCGGGCAGGCAGGCAAGCAGGCAGGCAGGCAGGCAGGCAGGCAGGCAGACAGGCAGCTAACAAAACAGAACCAGAAGTCACAAAAAGCTTGCCTCCTCCACACAGGAGGAGAACATAGCAGAACCATCAAGAACATCACTGAGGCTGCAGAAAAAGCATAAAAATGGCTTTGGATTTAGAGAGACAGTCCATGGGGTCAAGCTAATGCCACCTAAACGCACACCACAGTCTGATCAACCATAGTGGGGTCGGTGTATGATGTTGAAAGACCTGAAACACCTGAGGACACCAGGTAACATCACTGACGATGTGTTTAGGTGCATCATAATGATGTATGAAAGACTAGCTAAGCACAAATATAAAAAAAAAAACATATTAGTAAAAACATTTTTTAAATTGATCTTTTTGGTTGGAAAATTTGGAAACATTTGATTAGTGTAATTGTTAAAATTGATTAATTAAGTAGTCATAAAGCTCACAGAATTCAAAGTATTTCTCGAGTTAACATATTGAATGGGTTGAACATCTTAAAGTAGGCACTTTTTTATATTTCCACATTTCAAAGAAGAATTAGAATAAAATGCTCTAAAAGAAAAAAAAATAACCTTTGCCCTTAGGGTCTTAGTACTTTATTTCAAAATATTTTTCTATACTCATAGACTGGAAAAGAAACATAGATTTGGTCTTTTTTTGTAGAAATACTATGTAATCGTTTTCTACAGTTTAATTATGCCAAAATGTTTTTTCCCTTAAAAGGTTAGATTCAAGTGTGTTCTATTAACAATATAGAGGAGAAAATAAACAATCGTGACTAGTTATGCTATTCTGAACAGGCCATGAAATAAAAAAAATATCAGTGACATGAAAATTTGGAAATGATGTCTCGGTTTCTTTGGGATTATACTTTTGATTTTTGATTTTTCTCTATTGTTAGTTTGTCCATAAAAGACAATTTAAGATATTACTCATCCTGAATTTTTAAAATATAGGTTGAATTTGGACTGTTAAGTGTTAACAAATTTTTGGACGTTTTTGGACAATTTTGGATAATATTTTTGAGTCTTCTTTTTAATATCTTCATTCACGCGATAATACACATATTATGTTATGCTTATTCTCATGCAAATACCCTTGTTTTATATGTTCGTCCTAATCAGAATTCTGCATAAAAAAATCATCAAGTCCCGGAATGCTCGGATGACGTCACGGACCGTACAGTCACGTGACCCGGTGGCAGGTTTGGATGAGCGCTTGCGCGAGCCTCGACTCAAGCTGAGCGCATCTCTGTAAACGCGAGGAGAGGATGAGGCGCTGCCCTCCCCGAGGGAATGTTTATTCGTGATGGAGGAACAACAATCCCCTTTTCTGCTGAAAATGGATGGAGTGCAGACGACCCTTCTTACACTTCGTGATTTCTAAACAAAATAACGGATGAGTTTCAATGAACGTGTGCTCAGAATCGTCGTCCTTCTGAAAACAGTGAGTCTGCCTTGTTCTTATATTTACTGATTCCGGATATTTGATCTGATTATCTTCTAAGTAACTGGATAAATTGAAGTGAAAATGATTCATTTGATTCATTTGTAGTCCAATTGTTACATAAACAAAAGCATTAGTGACGCTGGAGTGATTGCTGTCATCACGCGCTGATAGTTGTGAGCATGTTTTGATTCCGCTTGAGTATTTCCACTGCATGGCGACAACCCCACAAACTCAGCTTTGATCAATCATGTTGTACATGTATCGCTGCTAGTGGAACGGAGCATTTTCAGACCTCTATGTTAATACTCTAGGCACAGTGATTTATGAGCTCTTTTAAGACGACCCAGCCCAGCTGTCTGGAATCTGGATGCTGTATCTGTGAATCATATTGGCTTTATTTTGCCATGATTTGACTTTAGGTTTAACCTTGTTTTTATTCACCAATTAGATTTTATTCATAAGAGTAGCTGTGTTTTTAATTGTGTAGCCGATATGGTTTTCAGGGTTTCAAAACGAATCTATTTCATGTGCATTTTTGCATTATAATGTAAATCAGCATCCTCCGTGTCTCTGTATCAAGTTATTACATAATTAGTAATTCACAAGTTAACTATATTATCTCAAAAATTTAAATGGTCGAAATTACACAGTGTTTGAGATCTCATGTGGAGGAAATGTTGTCCCTGGGAAAGGTGCTTTGGCACTTTCTATGTTGGCAAGGGGAAACCTCTGACTATCCCTTTCGATGCATACTATAATGCAGTTCGTTGTCTGACAGCTTGAGGCAGACTCCAGAAGTGAGCAGGTTGCCATTGACAGCCATTAAAAAAAGCTAAAAATATGTTATAGCCCTAGTTCCATTTGGTTTTTCATTTCAAGAACTGAAGTCAGTGTTAATTCAACGATAAGACGCAATCTTCAATTCATGTAGACAATTGGATACCCTCATCCCAACCAATCAGGGGTTGCTAGAGTTGAGATGTTATTAGTCAGGGACAGATATACAACACAACAATTCGTTGGTCACTTCATTTGTGGGGGAAGTGAGTAATGCTCCACACATTTAAAGCCTAAAGAATTGTTATATTTAGATTATATATAAATAAATATAAATATACACATAAAGTTATTAGTCTTCTTTTTCTTCAATTCAAAAGGTAAAATCATTCAAAACAAAAAAGAGTAAAAAGAAAGCCAGCAATTTCAGGGTGCGTTTTGTTTATATTTTTGTATTGGATTGTTATTAAATGTATACACCTTTTTATCCCAAATAAAGAGTTTAATGTAGAGAAATGCATTACTTGAAATAAAATTTACTCAAGTAAAAGTACAAGTACATAAAAAAACAGTTCAATTACAGTACTGTTAGTAAATTTAATTCCCTACTTTCCACCTTTGCAAGCATGCTTTTGATTTAGCTGGGTGTTCCTTTAAATTCCAACTTGTCATTAAAGTAAATTTAAAAATTAAATAGAAACACCTGTTGAAATATTTTCACCAATGAAATTCTTTCCTGTTTTGGACCGCTCGTCTACTCTTGGACGTCTGTAAGGGGCTCCAAATGTTCTTCGCCAGTTCTACCTTTAACTGCAACTAGAAAAATTAATTATTTTGAAAGCATCTTAATAGCTCAATATTAGTGAGTCAGAATATAAAGGAGTTTAAAGAGAAATAATTGGTTTCTTACCTCTACCTTGGTAAAATCTGCCTAACAAAACATTTCCACAGGGACATAGTTAGCTTGCCTCCTCCTATCCCAAGTATGCTTATGTCTGCTTGTTTCCCGGCATGGTGCAAAGGAATCGAATGTCCGCCCTGTGTCTTAAGCAGTACCAGATGCTAAGCCAAATGTAGTGCATTAGTTCCTCGTTCATCTGTTTTCCTCCAGGTCTTGCTTTCTCATAAGCTGTGTTGGTCCATGGACCTGGCTCTGGGACAGCTGGATAAGATCATGCTCACTTTTATTGGCATGAAAGGCTGTTAAATTGGCTTATCCTGGGGCTCCTATACACACACCACAGGTTGCTGAATGTAGGGTACAGCTTATCGTGTCAAGCATGTGTCCTTTAGCAGCCCTGAAATAAACTTATTAGAAAATGTGTTTGGTGGGGTTGATTGGCCTAGGATTAGATGCCTTCCCTGTTTTACTGAGTCATTATGACTCATGTTAGTGTATGTAATCTTTGTTTAAGAGTTGTTCATGTAAATTGGGTGTCACACTTAATTTAGGTCAACGCTGACAAGAGGGAATAGTATTAAAAAATTATATCTCAAGCTTTGGGATAATAAAACATGGTTGATCTTTACTGTGAAAAGATTTAGGTCTATGTTGTCAGCTTTAATTAAGGCTTGTGATCCTTTTCAAAACTGCAAAAGACTCAATCTTGAGGTCCACTGAACTAAAAAAATGTTTTCCTCACTATCCTCACTGATATTATTTTCTCCATAATGGCAAACTTAAGGCCTAATAGCACACAAACGTAAACCTTGCACAAGCCACTCCTAATAGAGGTTCGAGTTTACTTCTAGAAAAATCCTGTTTTAAAAAAGCCAAAGCACTGATGTAAATATTTAGAGCACTTCCAGAAATAGGGAAGTTGACACTCACTTGCCATAATTCTAAGTTCGGCCAGGTTCGGTGCCTTTTGCAGATGAAATAGTTTTAAAATATTTATAGGCAAACCTAATTTTGGGATGGAAATATGAATATTTTGTATAGCTCTTCCTTGCTAAGTGTCCAATGATCTGGAGCTACACGCATTTGCTCTTCAGCGAGGAGATTTGTTCGATTTGCCTGTCTGCAGTGCTGGAGGGACAGATGTGAGCTTGGCATTTTTATTAGATATAAAATCAATGCTGTTTTGGACATATTTTGTGCTTTTTGGAGACAAAATTAACATTAGGTGCTATGCCCGTGAGTGCTGAACACATACATCTACTTTGAAAATTGCATTTTGTAAAGCCATTAAAAACCCTAGATGAAAGACACAAAAAGATATAATTAGATTGCAATATAATTTAAAATAACAGTTGATTATTCTGTGAGCCATGTTATAAAGTATAATAATGTTCCATTTTTGTTAATTCCAGAAAACTCTAGAATTATTAATTCTAAAAGTTATTTAATATTCGATTAGCACCCAAAGTTTTGCAAGACTAATACAGGGAAAATTAAATAATAAAAAACAATTATCCGTTTTGTTTTTGCACTCAAGAACAATTTATCCAAATTAAAACCAGTAACATATAATAACTCAGAAGGGTCGAGGAAGGTAATGTCCCATAAGTTTAGATTGGCATGTGAAAATGTAAATACAGTGTAATATAAAGCAGTTTACACACACAAAAAAATCATAGTACAGGATTGTACCTGTTGTCGCTCGAGCGGTGCCCTAGTAGGGTACCAACACCCTCTCAACATGGTACATACTGGTACCTTTTTGTACCAGTGACTTTGAAAATATTAGTGTTTCACTTTCTGCTGGACTTAGCACACAATATAATTATAGAAAATAAAAATTTTAAATAGGGAAAAATGTAAAGTCTTTGATCATTCAGTACAATAATGTTACTGTTCTAGTCTGATTCAGCGATCTTTGCTATGCTATGCTAAACATCTTATAGCCTCATCTGTAGAAAGTCTCAACAGATTGCTCAATGCTAAAATCGTTCTCAATGACTTGAGATGGAGAATGAACCTATGTCCATAAAAATTGGAGTGTTTTTAAAGAGGCCATCCAATATTCATTTCTCTCAAGATGTTATGATCTTTGGATATTCATGACAAGTGTGTATTCTGTATAATACTGAAGTTAATTTTGTGAATTTATTAACACCTTTTACTTTGAAACAGCTCTAGTTTTGGAGTTTGGCCCTTTAAATGATCATAAGCTACTTTTTATTCCTACCTCTCCCATAATGCAGAAGATGCCCAATGCTTCCTTAGTTAGGCATGTGAAGTAAAACCAGTTTTGTGTGTCCCTATTTTGATAGTTGTAAATAGGACATTGTCACAAACAACACCTAACGCCAATGCTGACTATTCAGAGACCTGAAAAGTGTGATTTTTCATCATCTGACAAACATGTAATAAAAACAGGGGTTTTAGTTGTGCGTCTTATTATGGCTTTATGAGTGACCTCCCCTTTCACATAGGTATCTTGCCTTTTACCTGTTAGAGTACAGTCCCGACCTACAATTTGTACAAATTTAAAGTAGTTTACTCCTGATTTTCAGTCTGTTCTGTTTCATTGGCATTCTTCACTCTGTTGTGGTGTGGCTTCTCTGTGAACTGGAGCTCTCTGGTCATTTAAAATGGAAAAGGGAACCATTGATCTCTGTACTCCAGTGCTTTGGAATGACAAAAACAAAGTCTGGTTAGAGATGTGAGAGCCGTCTAAGTTCCTTGTTTCTGCCAGGAATAACTCGCGTAAATGTTTTTTAGCCCAGGATTTCCGTTGCGTAGGACACTTGCCAATTTGTCTCATGAAAGAGCCGGTTCCATCACATTTCCTGTCAGTTTTGTTCTAATCTTTGACGTAATTTTGATGTTTCTCAACAGTAACTCTTACAAGTCTGAAAAAGTGTTGAGTCAGAACACAAGTGTCTATGATTGCACCATAGTAACAAAGACATGTTCCTCAGAGCTTTACCGTAATAATGAAATATCTCTCTACAGATGCATTTGCCAAGAATTTCGCTCTGACCTGTCAAGATGCTCCAAGTTATCATTTTCTCCCAGAAATTGTTATTTAATCGTAGATAAGTCTTCAAGCCCCTTATTACAACATCATTATCTCTACCAAAACATTCAGCTGTCTGGTAATCTGACTCATGATTATTAGTTTTACGTAAGGATTCTCTCCCCGTTAGATGATGAAAATTTGCTGGCTTTTCTTCATGGTTGCCATGGAGAAGAATTAAATTTCTCTCTGCCGGTGGTAGAGAGTGCACAGCCTGCCTTTCCGGATGGCTTGGTCAATAGAGCGAGAGATTATGCCTATATATAATCTAAATCCTTCTCTTCACAATCTGTCTCATTTTCTGCATACTGTAATTTTCTTCGAGAGCTATCTTCAGAGGTGTGCTTACTCTAATAGAGAGAAGCTTTTGTTTACTAGAGTGATTAGTGAGACATTATTGAACATTACCAAAAAGAAGCATTTGAAACAGAGTATCCTTATGTGTCTTTTTTTATTTCCTGGGTATAGGAGCTGTATCATTTACAAGATAGAGGATCCTGGAAACCCTTTCCTCTTTAAAGCATGACGTTTATAAAGATGAATTTTAGAGTTTTAAGAGCTGGGGTTATCTTCATGTGCCGATGAAACTGTTTTAAGACTTGTAATAACAAGTCTACAGAATAACACTTTTTTACAGAAAGCAAGTTGTCCTTTATAAACCACGAGTGTCACTTGTTCTTCTTAACATAAACTCCTTCACCTCAGCATGTTGTAATGGTGAACATATTAGTCAGTAGGTCAGTTTCAATTCCTAAGCTCTTAAGCCATGTCCCGTGACTCCTGTGACCATTACTGTAAATCACAGAGAAGGCATTGGCTATGAAACTGAAAGCCATTAAAGGCTTTTCAGATGATTTGGTCACACACATTTCCTACATTTTTCATTTCTTGATGTAGTTAAGGTCTCTGTTGAGAAGAATAAAAAATGTGTTATGATTTTTTTGTGTGTGTGTGTGTGTGTGTGCGGAGAAAAGGCTGTTCTCCATGTACTTGATCAGCATTCCTAATGAGAGAGCATGATTTTGTTTTTCACCAAGTAGCTTTGCCTATGTTGCTTAAATGAATTATATGTTTTCTGTAGTTGTTCATGAAATATGTATACCTGCTTATGAATCCTAAATTGTTAGTGTGGCTGGGAATGTCCATCATATATATCAACTTGGTCTGATTCTCTGCTTCTTTTTAAATCTTAATTTTTTTTAAAAACTTTTACAGAAATAATTTGGGAGTTATTCAGAAGACAGTTAATCAGAATTTAATCAGATAATAGCTCTTAATATTTTTCATAGTGACTCCAAAATTGTGTGCAGCCAATTTGTTAAACTCAGTTTTTTTGATAGGATACTGCATGCAGTGTGAAGAGGAATAGACCAAGCAAATGTGGTCCACAGAGCAAAAACAGCACAGTTCTTCAGCAATCAGATTTAAAAGACAATGACTTGATACACTGATCATTTAAAACATAAATGTTCAACAAGCTTAAAACAATGTTAAATACTCCATAAAAATATAATTTTCAATTATTCATTAGACAATAATTTAATTTTATTACTAAGTTAGACGATTGTTTTTGTGTTTTTTTAATTAAAAAAATGATTTAAAATGTAATTTCTTATAGCTCAAATCATTGATAAAGTTTTTTCACAATATAAATATAAACTTTACATAGACAGACAAACAAAAATATTTATGCAAGAGCTTTTTGCAACCATTTTATATGCTACATTTTGACATTTGAACATAGAAAGTGTTATATATAATATTGATAATAATTATTATGATTATTACTTATAATTACATTTTCAACATGGAATTAAGAACTAAAAAATGTAAAAAAAAAAAAAAATGGACCAGCATGTTGGATTAACAAATGAAATATTTCAGAATTTGGAGTATTTAAATGTTTGCAGCCTCCTCTTGTCCTCTTGTCTGACACAAAGGAAAACATTTTTTAACCAGACCCCAAAATTCTCCAACTAACTGACTGGTTGGAAATATTGTCTGCAGCAGACCTTTTCAATGCAAGATTGTTGGCATTAGAGAGAGTTCATGTGTCATGCTCATTGTATTTTATCATGTGTACTTTGTTGAGAAAATGCTAATGCAGACTTTTCAAATATATTTTGATCTATAATTGTTCAGTTACCAATAGTGTGCATATTCATTACTGTAACTTACCACTTTGCAGAATTCTGGCACACGTCTAGCTGCATCATATTGAGTCATGGCACCAGAGTAAAATAATAGAATAAAAGACAGTTGATTAAAACATTTATTTTATCTTAAGTGCTTAAATTGAAATTTGTTACATTTTTATCTACTAGTTTTTCATTTTTATAGTATTTATATGTTCTTTTCAAAATTCTTGCAAACATATACATTAGTTTGAGAGAGCTGCACGACTCGTTCAGAAAGATAACGTTGGCTCCTCTTTAATGCAGCAGGTACTCAGCTATTTTTGGTGTGCTGAAGCCATGTGAACATCATTCACCCTTCATGACTCAAAGAAGTGCATGTGCCAATGTGAGTGTTGTAAAAGCCCCAGGCCTCTTCTGAAACCTCTAATTAAGCTATCAGGGGTTCTAGTGTTAGAAAGGCTTCTGGTGGTGACAGGCATGTCATTGACGCAAGCTAAAGGAATTCCCTATTTAGGCTTAGCTATTTTTTAACAGCTCATTTTTCTTATTTCCTGTGCACTTAATCCTCAAGTACAAAATGTGTGAGTCATGCTTGATATGCTCACTTTCCTTTACTTCCAGCAGGAGCTGGTGATTGCATTTGTATGTGCAAATTATTTTTCTGCATGTGTTTGTGTTTTGCAACAGGGTACTGACAGTAATCATATTGTTTCTCTGTACATTAGAGACTTACTCTGTGCCAGAAATGAAACTATATTTCAATGGGGTGTTGAACAGCTATGTTGTACATACATTTGGCTAAAGAAAGATGTTTGAATAAGAGATTATTAAGCAACAGTGCTTATTATGCAAGAGTGTGTCTTGTTTTCCTCACACCTGTCTGTTTTTCTCCAGTACACAGAGACTTCGCTCCATAGGGATGATTGAAGATGGAAGAAAAAAGCCTTCATGTAGCAGACTACTTTGTGGTGGCAGGACTCACAGACTCCTCGAAGCCCCTGGAGGAAGAGGGCCATCCTGAGGATGGTGGCCACCGGAGCTCAGCACAGCTTAAGGCACCTATCACTGATGTAGCTGTAGTTATTCGCTCTTTAGGGGAGGAAGTGCCTCGAGGGTACAGCTGTGTTGAATGCACCCCCTCTGGACTCCCAGCTGAACTCAATGGTGGAAGTCTCATGGGTCCACAGATCTTCCTCTGCTATAGGAGGAGCAGAGATAAACCACCGCTTACAGATCTTGGGTAAGATCCGTTTGTTTTTATTTTGTTTTGTAAAGGCTTTTTTGGCCTGCTTAAAAAGAAGTAGGGAAAAACCCAATGAAGCACCCTCATTTAGAAAAAGTTGGTATTTGTATTGTAGATAAAACAAAAATGGTACGTTTTATTTTGCTTACGCCACTACAATGACTAATTAATGAAACTGGGAGAAAAAGATGATGTGCAACGCCCAAATGGAATTTGCTTGAACAAATTCCAAAGCAAATGCAAGTTCAGAAATGATGGTTGTTTAATAGCACTAAAAATGAAATCTAAGATATAACTTCACAGCCCCTACACCCCCCAACTTTGACTTGTCCCTTTAGTCTAGAGACAGCAAATTCCACTGAAGAGCTTCTAACTATCTGATTGTAGTGACCATGCAGTGAGTTTAGGACACTGAATTAAGTTTGGTACCCTGTGTCTGCTATGTATTATTTTGTTTCCAGCATATTTGTTTCAAATTCACTTTCTTCCATAAAATCCCTCTCACTGGGGAAGTTGTTAGACAGCCAATATTTTCATTAAGTAAAATAAACACTGATAAAACCATTCCAAGTGATTTCTTTCATTATGCACAGATGTAGTTTAAACTATCCAGATGTTTTTATGATGTAGTCATATAGTTAAGTCACTATCATCATTGTTGGGAAATACATGTTTGTATCCCTGTAGAATTGATATGTAACTTCCAGTAATTTTCATTTACTTGTTCAGTTTGGTTTTGCAGGGATGTTGACTAATATGAAACTCTGTCGTTCACTATTCTCAGCATTCTCTACGAGTGGAAGGAGAAGTTGAAGTCTGACTTCCAGATTATACAGACAACCCCCTTGGGTCGCCCTGCCAACATCAGCAGCTCCTCCTCTCAGAGGATCTACGTCACATATCGTCGTGCTCCTGAGAATCACTCACACACCTTGCTGGCTGTCACCGACATCTGTGTCATCATTCCTGGGAAGGGAGAGACCCCACCTCATGCTTTCTGCAAGGTGGACAAGAACCTCAACAGCAGTATGGTGAGAAAAGTAACCACTCAGACCCCAGTGACCCAAGACCAGTTGGAATGGTGGAAATTATTTGTCATGGATGCTGGATGAACACCATTGTTGTCTTGCTTTATCTTTGTCACAATGATTAATCAAAATCAGCAAAATGAGCAACAATTCACTGTAGTTTTTTTTCAGATTGTTTTGTTTTCATCTTGTAGAGGTAATGAACAGTCTCAGCCTTTACAGTTATAGTTTAGCTGAATGAACTCATAAGTTGGAACAAAACAAGTATTTTACTAATAAAAACATTGAAACACATGAATTAGGTCCACCAAGGCACTTCCTTACTTTCTTGTCTGAAACTTGGTGAAGATGAGAACACCGGAGTCCAAATTGAGCAACTGGAAACTATTTGGGGGCAGGTGGATAAACAAAAAAATATATAACTAAACATGAAATCCATTCCAAAACAAGCTTGTATCAAATATCCCAGATGGAATATTTCCCAAATTCTACAATCGAAAGAATGTTATCCAGGTAAATCAATGCCGTATAAGAACGTAGGTGTAAATTTCACAGTACAATTTGTAGTCGGGCAGACGACGGGTCAGGCAGTTTCAGAACAAAAAGACATCAAATCCAACACACAAAATGACTTCTATCAGCAGGCTGAAATGTTGGTGTTCTCAGAGAGCCACAAGACAATCTGGCAGTAAAAAGATGTCATGATCCTGCTTAAATAAAGAGAGCCAGACGTGAATGATATCCATACCATTAGAAGGCACATAGTGAGAGGTTCTGCCAGACAAAAAACAGACAAGTGAGACATGTAGATGAAAACAGGAAATTTGACATTAGCAGATATGTGTCCATGTTAAAGAACTCTTTGTGGTGACGCATTTGAATATGCTTCCTTAGTTTACAAGCAGAGCTAACAAGTAACAGTGGTTATCTACTAGGGAGTCACAGGTAACTTTCAGTAACTGTTGATTTTTTTTTACAATTGAATGAGGTAACTATACAGTTTCCAGTGTTGTCACTTTAGAATATTCTTCCATGTGCTAAGTAGTTCCTGGTTTTTGCAGTTGTTACATTCAGAAGTCAGTTGACATAAAAACACTCATTAGCAATTTGCAGTTAATTTACCCAAAGCTGAACTAGTAGATTATTTATTTATTTATAATGGTTTAATTCAGTAGTTACTGATAGTGAACAGTAGTTACCACAGTAGTTATTGTGGCATTACTGAATAGTTAATGACAACTTTGTAGCAGGTAACCATAGTTACTGCAGAGTTTATAAAAACTGCAAGCATAGTTTTAGTTCTGCATGAACTGCTTAATTATGAGTAAAAGTGTTGAAGAAAATATAGCAGCGCGTAAAAGTAGAAATAACAATTCTCTAGTAAAGTAGTCCAAAAAACTTTTAAGCACAATAGCAAAGTGTTATTAGACTGTTATGTTACAACACTGATGACAGAAAATAGATGTGTGGATCACATAAACGTTTCAACAAATGTGGGAAAGCATACTGGAACTTCACTCTTTTTGTTTCACATACGTTGTGTGTGAACATATGAGTACACAATTCTACACATTTTCATACAATACATGAAGAGCCACATTAAACTGTCTTTTTCTAAATCAAAAGTTTCTATCTAATACATGTTTTGGTGTAGGTATGTTACATGTCTACTCTCTTCAATTCAAAATCAACCAAATGTCTGCTTTGTTTTCAGTGGGGATCCTCTGTGTACTTGTGCTACAAAAAGTCTTTGGCCAAAACCAACACCCTTGCATTCAAAGCAGGTAGTGTATCTCAGATTATTGCCACTGTTTGTGTTTGGTACAGATTTCACAATGAACAACAGTAGGGACAGGATGTGTTAGCGAGAAGCCCACCATAGGAGAAGGATACAGTTGCTGATGAGGAAACTTGATACTCCCACGTAGCAGGAACAATGATGTCATTGTTAAACTGTATTTGTAGTATAGAGCAGCAAACAGATATAAGTCAAAATAATGAGCTATAATGGTCTGGTTTTCTAGAAGCTTAGCTTAATTATATCATGAACCAAGCAAACCATAATAACTGTTGTTAGCTGAATTTAACTGAGGCTATGCTTTGATGTATTTGCAGGCCTTCTGTCAAGATACCCAGAAGAAGATTATGATTCCTTTCCTTTGCCTGAATCTGTGCCCCTGTTCTGTCTGCCAATGGGGGCATCCATTGAGTGCTGGCCCTCTCACACTAAATATTCTCTTCCTGTCTTTTCAACATTTGTACTCACAGGCGCCTCTGGAGAAAAGGTACAACCACCCTTGAGCTCACACAAACATTTTGATCATCTGCACAAAGCTATTTTCTACTGCAGCTTCATCATTCTTAGAGAAAAGTAGAGACAGTGGAAGGTGAATTTTCTTGTCTGCCTCGCCAATGTGCAAAGAATTGAAAGCAGCTAGACACCGGCAGAGGCAGAAAATCAAAAACAGACATGAATAATGGGCCCCTGAAAAGGATTGAGGATACGATGAACATGCATAATTGGGGTGATTAATAATGCATTGCAAAAGTGCTGTTTGGGTCAGCTCTATTATGTTGAACAGATCAAAACACTCTCCTCTCAGCTGAGCCAGTCTCAAAGCTGGTTGTGCTGCAGTACTGTATCATTTATTTATCAAGGTGAGTAGCTTCAAAGAAAGGCAGTCATCTTGGGATACTTCCAATAGAAAAATGTAACTCTAAATTAAATCTTTCGTTGTTTTAATTAGCGTAAAATGACTGTGTTGCATATTTCCTGTTGAGAGCATTTAGAAACTAGAACAATTGGGTGAATCGCAATTTCATAGATATCATGTCCTAACATCAGGTTTGTTATTAGTGGACTTAAAGCTGAAAGTTAGTGTAGCTCACTGTTGTTGTCTTGGCACTCTGAGATTGTTGGAAATTGACCAAAGGGGCCCAATGTCAGTTGAGTAGAGATGTTTAAATGGAAACAGCTAGACAAACAGCTAGACACAATGCAATTACATTCTTTTTAATAAAGAGCAGCAGCTTTCAGCAGCATGAGAGAAGTTGCCCAATGAGACATGATAACAATAATATTGAAAGTTTTATCTTCATGCAAATTAGAAGTGATATTCAGATTCTAGAGCAGTATCCAATAGAAGTCTCCTTACTTTAATTCCTGGGATCATCAAGTTGACCAATCAGATGATAGCTTCTCTCCTATATGTGGTTAAAACTTCAGTAGCATGTCTACAAACATGCCCACATGCCGTCACAACTGTAGCTGCTCCTCTTGTTGCTGGAAATCGCCTCTCCATTCGAAATCTCTAAATGTGATCTTTGGACTCCATTGGTGAAGCCGGAAATGTGCAAAAATCTGTTGATTTTGCATTTTAAAAAAACAAATCAACAAAGTAATTTTAAACCAAATTTTTTTTTTGGCTTGTGCTGAACACTTAATTTCAGAGCTTCTCTCGATGCTCCAACTTCTTAGAAACAGAGGCATGAGTATAATCTTGAATGAAGTTGCCCTTTTTTTTTTAAATAAACATTAAAATGAAAACAAAGCTATACCAGCTCTAAATGATTGTTGTTTTGAGAACATTTTCCAATATAAAACAATAATCTGTTCCTTCCTTTTGTTTTTCAAAAAACATTAATTTCCTTTTTTTATATGTATTCATAAAAATTCTAACTCAAAATAAAGGAATGACTTGTTCATATTTGTCATCTCTCAGTGGCCTAAAATATACATTTCAAACATATTTAAAAATATCCAGGACTTTATGCTACACCACCCATCAAACACAAACTGTATGGTTAGCAAAGCTAAGAAAAAACAATTGACTTCTCCTCGCTCTTTTGAGATAAATGTTTGCTAAACACACAGGTTGTTGATGGTCAGCACTTTACATCGAGGTTCAATGCTGATTGTGGTAAACACTGTCCTTAATTTATCCTTATTCTAAGTCGAAGTTAGATTTTTTACATTTAACAATATCTAAAAGGGCAAATAATGTAGGGCATAGTGTTCTATCAAGGTCTGCTTTTGAGTTCCAACAAGATCAACTCCCAAAGTGACCAGTAAAGGAATTGTTGTTTTGGTTAATCTCGTATTAGCTTTTCAGGGGGAGAGAGGGGAAATTTGTTGTCTGTTTTAAACATTCGCTTGTCTTTAAACACAACTCTGGAGTGTCAAATGACAACCCCCAAACCAGGAAGCTATTTAGATGTTTTTTTCATATATATTTTAGGTTTATGGTGCTGCCATACAGTTCTACGAGCCCTACCCAGAAGAAAATCTTACTGAAAAGCAGAGATCTCAACTAGGCCTGCAGGCTAGTGGATTTCGGGAGGATGCATCCGTGACTGTTCACACCAACAAAAGCATCTGCCTTCTCTCTCGCTGGCCCTTCTTTGATGCTTTTCGTAACTTCTTGACCTTCCTGTACAGATACTCCATCTCAGGTCCACACACCCTGCCCA
This sequence comes from Danionella dracula, assembly GCA_900490495.1. Taxonomy (NCBI): domain Eukaryota; kingdom Metazoa; phylum Chordata; class Actinopteri; order Cypriniformes; family Danionidae; genus Danionella; species Danionella dracula. Next base: position 5,022,921 of record UELW01000178.1, on the reverse strand, counting down.
TTGAAAAGTGAGTTCTGGGGAAAATCTTAAACATTGTATGACTTTTTGAACCCAATATATTTTAATGATTTTTTTTCTCTCAGGCATATTTCCCATTTCATGCACAAAGTTCCTTTCCCTTCCCCTCAAAGACCACGCATCCTGGTGCAGGTAAGTCAAAGGCTGCTGGTCTTTATACAGAGCAGCAATTGACAATGCGGTGCAGTAAATTAGCTGCCAGCCATGACCCTCATCTCATGGGCTTGTTTTTTTTACAGCTGTCTCCACATGATAGCCTGATGCTGAGTCAGCCTGTTTCCTCTCCTCTCCCTCTGAGGTATGTTTGATACTAGACACACTGACCACGGTAGATGATTTCAGAGCAAAGAGTGGAAACGTTATCTCAGCATTACTTTGCTGAAAAACTATGCTGCTTATAGCCTGGGCTGAGATTTTAATCCTTTTTAGAGTAACCAAGTTCTAATTTTGTGATTTAGACATATTTTGTTAATGTTTTGGGTGATTTGGTTTGCTTGTTTGAATTGAATTTGTATCTGTTTAGTTACAATTGCTGTTTAGTTAGATTTGGGATTTTATATGCTGTTGTTCATGTTTGGATTGTGTTTTTTTTTTATTGTCTGTTTTGTTATGGTTTTGTTAGTTTTAAATGGTATTTGTTTGTTCATGTCTGATTTGCCTTTTTGCCTAAGTTTTTTTTTTGTGGATTTACATTCCTTTCAGGGCTTATTTTCTATGCTTACATTTCTTAAGATCCTTTCTGTCCAAGTATGTTAATGAGAATGTTTGTCTGTCTGTTTTGTGTGTTTTACGAGCATATTTTCTTCCTGCAGTGGAGGGAGGCTTTCTACGTTGCTATTAAATCTCGGCCCTAAGAATGCAGCGACTCTCTTGGTTTTGGCTGTGACTGAACACAAAATTCTGGTGCACTCTTTACGCCCTGCTGTTCTTACCAGTGTTACCGAGGCCTTAGTGTCAGTGAGTGCAAGACTTGATTTTCACTTACACCTATTTTTTGATTCTTTCTTTTGCGTGTTCGGCTTTTCAACTGTTAGTCTAAGCTTGTTTAACCCTTCCCACAGATGATTTTTCCCTTCCACTGGCCGTGTCCATACATTCCTCTCTGCCCACTGGCCCTGGCGGATGTGCTCAGTGCTCCATGTCCTTTCATTGTAGGGGTGGACTCACGTTATTTTGACCTCTATGAGCCACCAACAGACATCAGTTGTGTGGACCTGGACACAAACACTATAACCAAGTGAGTGACCTCTTCACCTCTACATAGTTCTAAATTTGTATTTCACTGAACTAACTGAATTTTTTTTTAACCACAAAATATACAGTACATTGGTGTGTTTTGCAATGGTTTCTGTCTCAAGGAATTCTGAGCCATAACAAACCATTTCAGAGTCAAAGATGGTTAAAAGATTAAGATAGAGATTTATGAGCATTGAAGAATGTCGCTGTAAAAGATGGTTCCCTCTGTAACACCATGCGCTGAACACATGGTTTTGTGTTGTTTCGCTCATTATGCACCTAAAAGTTTGCAGACTATGTAAAACCTAAGCTGCTCTCAGTTTTGCTTTTCAAGGTTTTGACCTACTTGTTCCTCTGCTTGTTTACTTGATGATAAACATCTGTGACTTGTTGCAGCAAAGAGGAGCGTAGATCTCTGACCTGGAAGATCCTACCAAGAAAAGCCTGTAAACATCTGATCAACACCCTAAGTAGTCTTCATCAGCAACTGGATGAGGGTAAGTGAGACTGGTCTCACTGTGATGTTAACAAATAAGCAAATTTTCATTTCCCAGAAAGAAATGACTTCATTATTATTAGATTGTTTTAATGAATGCTGTCACCCTTGAGATGAGATGGGATTCATGTGTTAGAAAGATTTTAAACACTTTACTGAACTGATCACACATTTACTTCTACTAAATATTCCCTGTGGAATGTATCATCTTGGAGGTTCAGGTCTTTCTGAACAGAGAATTCGTCAGGAAACTGCGACAGGAATGATGCATCTTAGTGTGCAGAATAACTGTTCGCTTATGTGTAAAGGAGAACATTATGTGTCTGTTGATGTGGGAGTTTAATAACAGACAGACCTTAAGGTCTTTACTAACCTGTCTTACGTTAGAGAAGCTTATGTAAAGCACCCATATCTCAAACTGAGTCTTTGTCAGTGAGATGGCTATGCCTAGTGTGCAGACATTGTTAAGTAAAGGCTATTCATATTTTCTTAATTATAGAAAAATAAATAGGATAGGAACAGAACAGAAGCGAGCCCACTTTACTTTCCTCTTCATTTCTCTTTACTGGTTACCCATCCTGGCTCCTAAGTATCACTAATAATTTACCAAATTTACTTAACTTGTCCTTAGGTTCGCCCAGTGCACCTTCATAAGCTCTAGGGCTTTCAGACTGGTAATTGGATGGTTATTGGCGATTTACAATTTGAGTCAATGGGTCGGTATGACCTTCCAAAGCAATCCCTCTCCAGAATCTTTTCATTCACTGTCCCAGGCTGGTGCAATAATCGTCCAAACGCAATCAGGTCATCAACACTAGTATTTAAAAAATCTTTCTGATTATTCTTTAAAAAAGCTAAACACATAAATATAAATAAATAAAGTTTAATGGTACCTTACAGTATTTTAGGCGCTAAATTTTTATTCAAAATTTGATTTTCCCTATATATTATTTACATTTTATTGAGATTTTTTTTTACAGCTCAAAACTGAAAAAAAAACCACAATAAACTATATATTCTAGATCAACAATAGATTCTGATTAAATCAATTATGTATTTTAACTAAAATATATACAGAATTACAGACTAAAAACTACAGAATGTATGGCTTCTGTCTGTGAAAAATAAAAAAGTTCTGAATTTAAGGTGAACATTTTTTTCAGTGTCATTTCCCAGACTAATTACTTTTGTCAGTAATACTATGCTTGAATATTAATCATTATTAAGATTTAAAAAATATTTGTTTGATATTATTGTATTATTATATGCTTCAACAGTCAACATTCAGAAATATGGTTTTAAATAGTTATTCTAGAAATGTTTTGTATATATAGTTTTTCTTTAACAACAGTATTTTGGTATTTTGTAGATTTCATGTCTGCTAATTTTTTGTTTCTGCTATACTCAAGCCAGACCTTCAAATGATAGAAGTTTCCACTCACCAATTCTCCCCAGGTTATCAGATGAGTCGCGAGGAAGGACATATGGAGCCTTTCATGAGCGAACGCGAACCTGGTGTTGGTGGGAAAAGTCTGGAAACCTTGGAGCTGGAGATCCAGGAGGCTTTCCTGCGCTTTATGGCGGCCATCTTAAAGGGTTACCGCTCATATCTGTTGCCCATCACTCAAGCACCTTCCGAGAAAGCGACTGATGCTAGTTCACTCTTTGACTTACAAGGTAAGTCCTTGGGATGGACAATTTTCCCTTTTCCATAAATCATGAAAATGTTGTATTTAATTTTTTTAACTAAATTTGGAAAATAAAAGACAATAGATGAGAAGACAACATATCTGCATGTAATATTTTAGTTTTAGGGATTACTTTTAAAAGGGATTTGTAAAAAGCATTATCAATTTCGGGAGAAGCTATCATATAATTAGAGAACAATCTATAGGTGTTTTCAATCCTTCCATCCACTCCCAAAGGTATAAAACCGTTACCACCTCACTTCCAATTTGATGATTAAACTCAAAACGCCCCCTCCACCCCTGTCTCCACATCTTACCGGTTGCTTCTCGGCCCCGTGGCACTTCCATGGACAGTTTGCTCAGTGCGTTTATCCAAATCTGACTTCATAAGCTTGCGTTATTTGGGCTAATTCTATGTAAGCGAACTTGTGAAATATACTGAATAATAAGTTGTAAGTGATCATTTACATTTTGCAAGTAACAATGCACAACGATATTTATTGCACACGTAACTTCTAATAGTCACAAAATATATTTGACAATTTTTCACATGCTTACTGTATTTTACTGTAGTGTTGCATAAATTCTATAAAACATGCAAATGATCTCCCTGATCAAATTGGAGCCTCATCCTGAGGCTGCATAGAGGGAAAGGATAGTTCAGTTATTCCTCATAGAGCCGTGGTACTTTTAATGTGTACTACAGATTGGCAGTGCCAGAGTTTGATTTGTTTAATTGAAAATTGAAAGAAGAGATCCCCATCATACCATAAAATTCATAAAATGTTGTTTTCTGTAACTATTTAAAAATTATTTTAAATTTTTTTATGTAAGGTACTTACTTTATATGGAAGCACTGAAGAAGACAACTTTATTTTCAGAAACAGTGTTTTTGAGTTTAAATTTCTTTTAAATCATGCAAACGTCTTGGGGAAAAATGTCTGTGATCTATGAGCTTAGATTAAATCTTAATTCAAATAGTGGAAATGTTTATCATTTTAAAACACTTTTAATACAACAATTTTTGTGTGGTTTTTGTAAATTTCAACAACAGCCTGTTTAGATTTCCTGTTTAGACACATCATCTGTGTCGAAACAGGAAAAACATTGTATTTTGTGTGTCGAGAGGCTTGTTTTGGCTCAACCACATGCTGAGTGTCCGTTGTGGAATGTGAAGCTCAGCAGCTGCTCAGAATGCTGAAAACTGGCCTGGTGCCTGTGGAGTCTGGCTTAAATCAGGCTTGAAATTAATGTGGCGATTTTGATAAAGCCCCATTGGAAATTAGACATAGCTGACAGGTCCAGCAAATTGCATGATTAACTAAATGTCTGAGAACACATCTGCAGGCTTTTATGTAATCACGCTGTTTGTGTCTGATGCACCTTTCACACTGTGCTTGCGTGTTCTCGTTGATGACAGTCTCTTGAAAAACATTTAAATCACAGCAAGCGCTCATTTATTTGACAGATTGAGTCTTTAATCACAAGCGATTCGGATGAATTAAAGCAATCAGTCAAGTAAAACAATAACTTAATATTGTTGTGATGGTGAGTTCACTAGATATTGTTGACTAACCTCTTTGTTGCAGGTTTTTTGAAGAGTCGGGACCGGTCCCATCAAAAGTTTTACTCTCTGATGACCAAGACTCAGATGTTCATTCGTTTCATCGAGGAGTGCTCTTTTGTCAGCGATAAGGATGCAAGTCTTGCTTTCTTTGATGACTGTGTGGATAAGGTATGTATGCTTTATTGTAAGGGAAAAGGCAGCTCATCTTGCTTCTCACTTAATACTTGAAAGTACAGTCAAGGCACCTAATAAAGGGCATGGAACAAAAGACGGAGATCAATGTAGTGACATGATTAGTGAGAACAGTAATGCTAATAATGACAAGATTCCCCATTGCTACTAAGTTTCCTTGTGCTTGCTTATTATTCATTATGTGCAGGAATAGGAGCTTTTTTCCCATATGGGGTTTCCGTCTTGTTATTGTTGCTTTTTCACTACTTTATTCTCTCTCTTCTCTGACATTTCTTGCTTGCTTGGGCAGTTGTACAGCACAGAGAAAGGAGGAAAGGTGGGTTGGCTTAATTGATGTGTTTTTGTCTGCTGATGTGAGCATGCTTCATAATGCAAGATGAATTCACATACATCAAATTGCCCAGTCTCAAAGCATTTTTGACGAGCCCCGGAGCCTAGGAGTGACACTTCAGCTTGTCTTGAAATTTCAGCTTGCCTTTAAACAATTGATTGATTAAAATAATTTTCATGGCATTCTAAAGCACTTTAAGGTTAAATAAAATGTTCCTATTCAGCCATTTATTTTATGTACATTTTTGCTTAAGCTGTCTCTTGTTTCATTGTGAAATTATGCTTCAAGACCTAAATCTTTTTAACAATCTTCTTAAAAGTTTGCTTTAAAACAAATGAAGATTTTTTTGTCACATGGAAAATATGAGAAGCCAAAAACAACAATGATGGTAGAGTTATGTTTTCTGTTTTGCAAAATTACGGAGGAGTTGGCTTTGTTTGCAGAATGGACAAGAAGCAGCTACAAAAGTGTGCTGAAAGGTTAAGAGTTGACAAGGGATCTTCAGAATTTGATAATAATAATAAATAATAATGCCTTCAATTTATATAGCGTTTTTCTTGACACTCATAGACACTTTACAATTATCAGAGCGTTATTCATTCACTCAACATTCACACACTGGTGGTGATAACCTTGGTTACCCTCAGCTACTCTGGGGCAGTCTGACAGGACGTGACTGCGATTCTGTGTCTATGGCCTCCTGACCACCACCAAACACACCCCACCAATCATGGCAATGCGGGTGAAGTGGCTTGTCAAAGGCCATAATGGCAGTTTGGACCTAGTGGGGATCGAACCAGGATGACCAACTCCACCACTGCGCCATGCGCCATCTTTCCACACCTCATCAGCTGAGATGGCCTAAGTTTGAGTTTTCAAACAAACAAAGCTTGACTTCAAGACCTGCCTTAACTAATGCTAATACTAAATTTAATATTACTAAATTTTGTTCTAAATTCTCAAAAATTCATGCTTGCCTATACTCACAGGTATTTTTTCATAAAAATGCATTGCAAGATATTCAGACTTCATTTGGGATTGCATTCTTGCAAAGTGCCTAATGGCAAGTCTGGGGTTCATAGACATCTCTCATTGGCTTAACAGACATTGGTGCAATTTTCTCTGATGTAGAGAGCTACCAATTGATTAAAAGCTTCTCATGGAGACTCATTTGGCAGCATTAGATGCTACCATGTGACTCGTATTGTCTGTCTATTGGAACGATCCATAACAGAGACCTAAAGTGATTTTGTACCATTTATCAGCAGACAGAAAGCCATGCTTTATTTGGTAGTGTTTCCTATTTCAATTGCAGTACAGCGGGGACGGCTTTATGATGCATTTATGTTCCATTTACAGCTCTTCTAGACAGGCTTTGTCTGAAGGCTAAATGTACAGTGTCTCCTCGAGCTTCGTCTGGCTATAAATTTCTCTAGGTTTCACGGCTTTTGAGTCTGGATTAAAATCAGGTCATTGCACTTGCGGGGTGTTGTGTAGCAGATGGGGGGATTTTACAGAAGCTTGGGGGATCAGAGCTCCTGACTACAGATGTGAGATCAGTTGGACACAACAGTGTGAGAGATTATCAAGCTCTTTTATGCTAAAACCTGACCTCCGTCTGATCTGAGGTCAGACGAGCTGCACTTAAAGTTTCCAACAAACGACACATGATGCTGAGTTTGGGTGTGCTGGCATATGACAAATAGCCACAAGATCTATTTTAAGTGTTATAGCTTTCTACCCAGATACTAGTTCAGCCAAAAAATGTTCAACCTCCTTTTAAACCACCCCCTAGACTGCTGGTAAAGTCTAAACAAAGCCATTCTAGTTCCACCATGGTAGCTCGTTACAAGTTCATTTTTGTGCTGAAATAGAGTGTCTGGGATTGATGAAGTGTTTTTTTTTTCTTCTAGGTGGACAGTGATAAACCTGAGGACACCAGACTTATTGAACTTGACAAATCCCACCAGAGCGAGCACACCGTCTTCATCAGCCCTCCAGAACTGCCAGCTCTTCCAGAGGGAGAAGATCCACCCTTTCTTTACAGGTATGTCAGACAACACATGACCACACAAGCTGTCATGAGCAGTTCCACACAAACAGTACACAGAGCAGATGGCAATGTTTCACCACTCTAATCCTCTTTTAAATCTCTCACAACGTGCTGTGCACAGATTAACCCTCAATGTGGATCCCCCGTTTATTAAAACTTTCACTGAAGTAGTGATATTCATTCTTCTTTCTGTTATTTTTTTTTTACCAAGAAAGAAGAAAATTGTTCTTGCTTTTGATTTCTTGCAGTTACAGTGGCTTCCCTGTACTTGACGCTGAACTTTGTGAGTTTCACGAAGCTTCCCAAGTACACAAAGCATCAGCTTCTAGACACATCAGCCCCATCAGCCCAGCTGCCATTTTTAGACGCTCCCAGCAGGTTTGTACTACAAACATCCCATCCACATCACACCTCATGTTTTTTGACATCAGATCTCTTTTCCGCTCCTCTCTAATGTACCATCCTGCCTCTGACCCTTCCTCTACAGGAGATAAAATCAGCCCAGAGGATGGCAAAGACATACTCCTCCATCCCACAGATGTGGTCCAAGTGTCTACTCAGGCATTGTCATGGTTTGTGGTTCATCTGCCTGCCTGCTTATGTCAGCTCTTGTCACTCCAAAGTACGTGCACTTCACACTGCCTATGATGTGCTGCGGAATATGGAGGATAAGAAGTTGCAGCCTCCCGATGAGGTAAAGTTTAAAGAGATTTGGAAGTACCGATTTCTGCAATAGCAATGTTTTGTTGTTGTTTGCTTGTACCTGAGTGTTTTTGTCTGGCTGAAGGTCTGTTACAGAGTCCTGATGCAGCTCTGTGGTCAATATGGGCAACCTGTTCTGGCCGTTCGAGTTCTGTTTGAGATGAAGAAAGCTGGAGTGCAGCCGAATGCAATCACCTATGGATATTACAATAGGGTGAGAAAATTCTTCTTTTTTTTGCCTGGAGTTAAGATTTTATAGGTTTACAATAAAATTTCATGATTCATTCTTATAAAAAGGTTTATTTGGGAGCTTTAATCCCTAAAAATATATGAATTTGAATCATGAAAGTTTTCAATAAAAGTGCTTGACATTTTTTTCTCTTCTAAATGTCAACTTAAAGAGCCTTAAAGAAAATCTGCTGTAGTTTATGTGAATTCAATCTTTTGATGTAAAACATACAGCAGTTTTGGTAAGCAATGTAGTATGCTTAAAAACAAACAAGCTTAAATTAAGTTTAAAAACTAACAGTGACGTTGGTAACTTTTTGTTATTGTTTATGACATATCACAATGAATGTTAAATTGTATAATATATTAAACAGTGTAATATTTATGAATGTATTGCCAGCAAGAATAATGTATATTTTCACAATGTAGTTCCAAAATACTTACCAATTAGGTTTTATGTCCACTTCTTACATTGAAACTGATGACATGTACAATAAATTTTTTTGAGTGTGATTTTAAATTTTAACATTGTTTGTGAGATCTATTTGAGCGTTCATAAACATTTCAATGAGCAATCATTGTGAATTTACAAGCGTCTTATTTTTTCAGTTTATCATTAGTTTTGTCATTTTAAAGATGTTCTGTTAAAACCTGTGTCTAAAAAATAAATTTTATATGGGTGTTTATTTTTTTTAATTGAAAGTCAAAATTGGTCATGGTTTTAGGGATGTGGAAATGTCATACCACCAATGTTCCATTAACATTTAATAAAACCTACTTAGTAAGGATTATATCAAGTCATTTCACCAGATGACTATGAAAACCATTAGCATGAGCTTTGTCCTAGTTTAAAAAGTTTGTTTGCATATTTTGTTTTGCATTCTGATCATGAGTGTTCACTAGTGCAACCCAGTTTAGGGTCCCAACCAAAACCAACCAGATGTGGTGTAGCTGTTCAGCCAACTCTATTGCTTTTGACTTTTCATAAAATTCATAAACTATTTCATGACAAATGAGAATAAGTCATGGATAATTCATCTTCTTTCAGAAAACAAGTTTATCCTGTTTGAGTGCTTTAAAAGTTATGAAATACAGCTGTCCTCCTCCTGAGTGTTGTACAAGCTTCATACTCATAATTATATCTAGTCTTCCTCATCTAGAGAACTTAATCTTCTTATGATTATTGCTCTGCAGTATTATTCTGTTAATCTGTGAGTGTGATCATCTCATCTTGTGTGTATTCTCTCACCCTCAGGCTGTTTTGGAGAGCACTTGGCCTTCCTCCACCAGAGGGGGAAACTTCCTGTGGGGAAAGCTGAGAAATGTGGTTCGGGGTGTGGTGCTGTTCAAGCAAGTTTGGAGGAGGCAGACCACCCACCCGAAAGACACTCATCTTTCTGGTAAAACCTTCAGTGCTTTTGCTCACATTCCACAGAAGGGGACAGACTCTATAAATCCACCATAAAAACCAGATTCAATTTAGAGAAATAACTGAAATAAGCATTATTAAACAGGCACGTAATGCTATCTATAAACCACAAAAACCTTGCAAGACTGCTGACAGAATATATAAGTTTTTCAAAACATATATTTTAAGCTAGTTGTTTCATATATTGTACCCACTGAAAGTATTGCTCAACAGAAAGGGCTTTATCCACCACTTTAGAGTTCGGATTTGTGACTGACACTGAGGGGAGCTGTTTAAAAAAGAACCCTTGTTCACCTAACAGATAAGCTGAGAAATAGAGTTGTTGAAGCGACTATTGACGATGACATCCACCAGCAGCGAATTAACTGCTGGCAACTAAGAGTTTTCACTTTTGGAGGAAGTATGGCTTAAGAACATTAGTATCCTATCAGTCCATTTACTGGCTGCCCAAACTAGCTGTTTTAGAATACGATGCTCTCATGTTATGGTCCCACGCTTGGCTTCAGTTGGTCCAAGTTGCTGCTACTCCCCTCCTGGTGAAAGACCCCGATTCTGACATCATTCCTCTGGTTACCCAAATCTCAATTTTGAAATGTTTAAAAGACATTTTTATCCCCTGGTGTTTGGCCCAATTTGAGACCTTAGCTAGCTTTTTAGTATTATTTATTATTTAATTGTATTTATTTATTTTTATTTAATATTTTATTTCCACATTGCAAATATTTAATTTAGTTAAAAGTTTGTTTTAGTTTTCATGGGACTCCGAGCAACTAGTGCTTTTGAAAAATTCCTTTAGAATGAATGTTTTCTTCTAGAAAAATAAAAACAATCCATTTTTACTTCAGTACTTCTGAAATTGCAACCTTTACATTTATTTGTAATGTTGAAATGCAATAATCTTTATCATTTTAAACTTGCCAAATGCTGATTTTTGAGGAATCCTCAACACAGCATCTTATCACTTAGTCCTACCATTTGCACTTTGTTGAATCAGTGAATCGTTAAATGTAAACTTGTTCCAAAGGATTCGTCTGAATCAGTTTGTCACTAACTGGGATTTGATCTGTGTTGAAATAATTGTATTAACTGGAGACTGAGTGCATGGTCAAATTGTTGAGGCATACAATAAATGGATGACATGCTCTGATTGTTTTTTTGAATAAATGATTTGTTTACTCAAGAATAGATATAACAAAATCAGACCAATAAATAAAATGGCCAGTTAACTTGACTTTAACCAGTCATGATTTTTGCAACTTGTCCAGTTATAAACAGAACAAGTAAATGAGGCATCCAAAGGCAGCTGTAATGTAGTAAAAATACCAGTACCTACTGATTCCAATGCAATACCAGAACATTTCACTTCTCTTGAGAACGAATGGTGCAGTAAGCTATAGTATGTTGATTCATAGTAAAGTGATCGCCTTTGAGATTCCAGTGTAGCCTAGTTTTCAGGGGAACATGAACTCTGTATTGTTTCCCACTATCAGAGAAACTTTCCATCATTTCTCTCCAATGCTGCAGTCCCCCTGCTCCTCACCCGAGGCTGATCCAGCCTGCCTGTGCTTGCTCAACCAGAAAAGATATAATGGCTCTAATTAAGATGAGTCGATAGCCGACTCCTCCGCCACCAGAGCTCTCCACTCTCAACTTTTTTCTCATCGAGTTCCTTGTGAAAAGAACATTAGAAAAGTCTTTCCTAATGAAAACAAGCTGCCTCAACATTCCAAACCTACATGAAGAATCTCTTTCCCTCAAAATATAATTAATTGTAACTGTTTTAAGTGTTAAAATATTTTATGCATTCACTATAAAACAACTGTCATACTGTAACCATAACATGTTATATCATATTTTTAAGAGTACCTTTAAAAGGTTTATTTCTTTTTTTTTTTTTTTTTTTTGTAAAAATATGCATTTTACACGACAGAACAAATCATAGTATTTTATAAATTCGTTTTTATAAAAGTCATTTAATTGTAATTTTGTAATTTGAATGATTTGTACATACTGTCTGATGAAAAGCAAGACCAAATCCTTCTGTTTGTATTTGTTGTTTGTGTTTTTTTATTTGTCCTAAAGATACAATATACAAAATGTTGGTTTCAGAGAAGTTTTCAGATTAGTTTGTCTAATCCAGATTTTAGGGTTGGCAATATTTTTTTTTACTGAATAAATCTGCTCTGAAGTTCTTTACACACCTATGCGTCATCTGACATATTGTCTGTGTGCATTTCCTGTGTGTGGCAACTCACTATGTTTTTCTTTTCTTTTCTGGCAGTCAGATATGAGTGCAAAACATTTCTCCTGAACACTAGAATTGCCAAAAGATCAGGAAAATTCATTAACCTAACAAAAACCTCAGTAGTTTCATTGACGGGTTGAAAAGGGTTCTCCTCCTTTCTTAGGTTTAACAGCCCCAAGTAAAAAGAAACTCCGTATCTGTGTGTCCATTCGCAGCAAGGAAGTAAACTTTATTTGTATAACACAATTTTACGTTTCCAAGCTACCAAAAAGTGAAGAAAAACGCTTTGATAAAACATGATCAAAAGTCTAAAGTATAAATTGTAAAAGTCTAAACATAATAAACTGAAGTGAAGTAAAAGAGACCAGTTGCCCATATATGGAGTTTATATGAAAAAACTGCTCTGCAATCTGCAAATCTGCATTTAAACCATCTCCATGTACACAAACAGCAGTGAACAAATACACCGTGAACACACACCCGGAGCAGTGGGCAGCCATGGCTATGACGCCCGGGGAGCAGTCAGTAAACTGGTATCTTGCTCAAGGGCTGTGGTTTTAGAAGATGGGAGAGCAAGTGTTTCATCACTCACACCAACTTTAACTCGGTGGATCTGGGGATCGAACCAGCAACCTTCCCTTCTGATCACAAGTCGATCACCTTATTCACCAGACCACAAATGGCCAAAATATGTCAAATATAAGTGTAAAGCATGAATTGTAAACACAACAAGGAATCAGTGAAGCCTCTCACGAAAAACGTACACAGATCTTTATTTAAAATACCTTGATGAACAGATCCAGTTTAGTTGTACTTTAAAACCTCTTTAGATTTGTTCTAGGAGCCACTGTCTTAAGAAGCATGAAGCATGGTGAAATATTTTTGATGCTAGCCAGTTCTAAGCTTAATAAAAACCAAAAGTAATATGTTAGATCGAATTCTGAAGTAAACAGTGAGCCACGTTGTGTGAAAGCCACTATTTCACTTTAATAGATGCTGTTGTATTGTTAAATGGAATAGAAATGCTCTAGGAGATGCTTTGTGAGTGATTCTGTTTTTGCGAGTGGATCCACAAACCGGCAACAAGGTCTTTGTTGGTTGTTTGTTCAGTTTTCAGCTCATGGGAGAGTTTGTACCATGAGCGCCATCAAGCTGTAATTCACATGAACAAAATGAGACAATTGCTGCATTTCACAAATTTAATTAAAAGTCAGAAATGAGGAAGAAGCATTTCTTAAAAAGTGATGCATTTGGGTTAAACAAATTATGTTGGCACTCATGATTATGTTAAGATGCAGCTACCGCATGCAGACACTGCATACACGGCAAAAAATGAATTTTAAGCAAAGCTGAAAATGCTTAAAATTAGATTGAAAATCTTGATTTTCTTATTTTTGGAAGAATTTTCTAATTTAAACCTTTTGGGTATAGATTACTTTGCTTATTTTGAGAAAATAACACTTATATTTTCTTGAGGAGAAAAAAAATCTTATTCTGGTCATTTATTTTCTTGAATTAAGAAACTATGTGAAACAAGTTGCCGATTTTGCCACTGATCTTAAAACAAGAATCTTAAAACAAGAATGTTTGACTCAACATATTCTTATATCAAGAATGTTACTGATATTGTATTTCAAGAAATCAATATTAAATACTGGTTAAAAGCATGCATCTTGGAACAAGAAAAAAAATCTTAAATCTAGTTCTAGTCTAGATAAAGTAAAGGTAAGAACATTTAATTTCTTGAAATAAGATTCAAATGTTTGTGAAAAAAAATAAGAAAAAGGATCTACATCGTGAATAAATTATCAATACCCCAAACCTTAATAACTGTCCAGTTGTGATCTAACTTTGATGGATGAGTTCTGTACTTCAAAAAAGCACTCTTGAAACAAGAAAAAAAAACTCAAATATAGATGAACTCTTCCTAGATCAAGCAAAAGTTTCAGCTAATGGGGCGAGCAAATTTCAGTTGGTCAGAATTCTTAAAATTAGCAAAAACTTCTAGCAGGAAACATAAGCGGTTGGATCTTAAGAAAATACAAAAACTCTCAAAACAAGTCTTTCCAAGCTGTAAAAACGTATTGAAACTAGAATATTCCAACTTGTATCTAGTCACTAGTGGTCTTAAAACTACACAATCTGTCTTAAAACTAGAATGTTTTCTCTTTTAGTTTTATATAGCTTATCAGAAACGAAATAAGTTGTCAGCACTGATAGCGTAGCGGTCAGAGCGCTGAGATGTGGAGCTGAAGCCTCTGGTGACGGGAGTTCAAATCCAGCTCTGGTCCTTCGCTGATCTTCTCCCCAGAGTTCTACTAAGCGTTCTACCGCTCTCCTATCTGAACTGTACTAACTAAAAATGCATCAATAGGCCTAAATAATATATAATATACTTATTTAAAATTAAAATTGTAAGCTAGAAATTCTAGTTTTAAGAACCCATATTCTACTTTAAGAACTAAAATTAAGCACACACTTTCTTAATTTAAGGTCATATACACTTATTTTAATACTAAATTTTCTAAGTTAGTCTTAAATAAAAGAGAAAACATTCTAGTTTTAAGACCACTAGAGACTAGATACAAGTTGAAATATTCTAGTTTCAGTGCAGTTTTACAATTTGTAAAGTCTTGTTTTGAGAGTTTTTGTCTATTTATCAGCTAGAATTTTTTTCTAAATTTAAGAAATCTTGCCAAGTCAAATTTGCTTACCCCATTGGCAGATTTTTTTGCTTGATATAGGAAGAGTTTAACTTTATTTGAGTTTTTTTTATCTTGTTCCAAGAGTGCATTTTTTGCAGTGTAGATGTGTGTGGGACATCAGCTCACACACAGGCATTTATTTGTATGAGTTCCTCTAGGATGGCTTGCATGGGAAATCCAAGGTGGTTGTATACTTGCATACATTATCTTTAAAAAGCTTCAAATTATTCATAAAACAACGAAACAAAAAAATTCCCCTTGTTACATTACTGTCAGGTAATGTTGCATCTGCAACTCCTGATATTTTACTGAGAAAACCTGCAATCACATTTTTAGCCTAACTTTGCTGGCCATGTAAACTGGGTTCACTGTTTGGTTTAGAAAGCAGCCTTTTGTAGCAAAATGTTATATACTATAGTAAAAAGTGTTTAACCTCCTGATATGTTGTCTTAGTTAAAATAACTTTAAACAATAATATTAATAAACAATATAGCTATAAGTTTATAGTTTTTTCAAATGCATTGTTCAAAGAAATTGAAAGATTTCAGGAAAGTTTTGCTGGTTGCTTTTTCTGCTAACTGTTTTCATGCTGTTTTTGCAAGCAGATGCCAGTGATCTCGACAGTGTTAGCCATGGCAGCCTGGACAGCTCTAACGATTCAGCCGAGAGAGCATCTATCGATGCAGACTTCACCAAAATGGATTCAAGTGATGACAGATCCAGCACAGGTACTTTCACCACTTCCATTTTGTCTCTCAAGAAAAACTTATAAGAAAACAATAAAAAAAACAACAACAAGAAAAACTGTAGAACAAGAACAAAAATAAGACAAAAAACTGAAAAGGAAAAGACTTGATTGA
Source organism: Danionella dracula (assembly GCA_900490495.1). Classification (NCBI taxonomy): domain Eukaryota; kingdom Metazoa; phylum Chordata; class Actinopteri; order Cypriniformes; family Danionidae; genus Danionella; species Danionella dracula. The sequence goes on along the minus strand of UELW01000178.1, from coordinate 5,007,171 downwards.
CATTTTGTTATACATTTCCTTCTTTTCCGCTGTCATCATACAACAATTAATTGACCTCGTAAATAGACATTTGTCATAGATAAATTTAAATGTAGCATTTTTTTTTTTGTTATTTGTTATTAGCTTGATAATGAAAAATAGGATCTAGGGATCATGTGTGTCAGTAGGTAAAGTGAGGTATGAGCTATATAGGAGACATATCTTGTACATATAGGGTTGTGTTTGGAAATAAAGAAGCAAACAGGAGACCTTTATGTCCTGTATATGCAAATATTTGCACCTAGATTTTGCCAAAATAAACCAGATATCTGCATTAATGCAGCATATATATTACTATATATGTGCATAGAGACAGCATATACGTTTCATATAAGCGCATATATCCTCATATAGTTTCCTTCTATTAGGGAAGGCATGCTTTTCTCACATCAAACCTCTTAACACAAGCTAGAATTGCACAATAAACCCTGGAAGCATAAGCATCTCTCTCATAAGCCACTTTTATACAATCAACCCTCTACCGATCTGCCAATGCTGCTATGAGCCTGTGACAAATCATCTAGAACCAGTGATGCATCAATGATGCATGAATTGCAGATCAGTCTTCAAATTTACTGTATAATTTAGAAATTTATAAGTGTATTTTTTTTCTTGCATGCTTTCTTATAATACAGATTACCACATTTTTACAATATAACACAAATTACCACACAGAAACACCCATTATATGATTTATTCTAATTATGGGGTTTACAAGGAAATGATACACAATGTGTTATCCTCTGATTTGAGTTTGAGACAAAATCTAAAAAGAACGATGTACTTTACTGGTGTTTGTTTTGTTTCACTTCAGGTGGTCAGTCTGATCAGGGCTATGACTCTCTCTCTAAAGAGGAAGTAAGGTTGGCTGTAGGAGAGGAACAAACCTCTTCTCCAGACATCAAGGAAAGGAAAGAAGGACATGCTTCCTTAAGTGAGTAAAAATTAATCCCTTTTTCATGAACGAGCAACATGTTTTTTTAATGTTAGCACTCCAAAAATTAACAACAGTGACATAAATTGTGGTCCAAGATTTAAACAAATCAACAACATGATCAACAATGTCTAGCTCCACAGAAACCTTTCTGACTCATGGCATTACACACAGAATGTTTGTTTGAAATGAAACATTTGAAATGAAACATTTCTCTTTTCGTCTGTTTGGAGGTCTGACGTTTTCACCAACTTTATGCAATTAAAAAAATTAAATGATCCGCTGTACAGCCAAAAACAGTTCAAACTGACATAATAGCAAAGTCAAAACAAGGCAAAAAAAATGACAGCAAACACAAGCACTTGCATTAATTTTCTTTCTAAATTAATCAAATCCTATTTTTCCTTAACCAAATTTTTCCTGCTTTGGGTTGTCAGTGCAATCAGAGAGGCCACACCATTCACTCCAAAGGACAATTTAAAGTTGAAAATTATTGTTTCACTTGAAACCACAAAAAAATCACACCAGCACAGTGAGAACATGCAACATTCACTTCACTCGTTCAGATTTACTCGTATGCAAATAATATTATTTACCCTATTTATTGGGTTTACATGAAAAGAAGTGATGCGGACAGAATAACATACCCATACCATGTGTTGAGGAAGGCTTTCAGCTTACCTCAAACAGTCAGCAACCAACTTAGAGACAGAAGCACTACCACTTCACCCTTCTTCCCATTCTGCCTCACTTTAACTTGTTTTAGGTTATACAAGTCAGGCTGTGTTTAATCAGTGTTAACGGATTCAAATAACAAGGAATGTGATTTGAATAAACGCCTATTGAGGTGCAGCCGTGTAAATCATACCTCTCTGCTTCCCTCTAGTGGAAAACTGTGGTTCTGTGTTTCCTTTTGATTTGCTTTGTTTTTATAGATGTCTTCTTATTCTTTCTCATTCAATGCACAGCATCTCAATTGGAACCTGCAAAGAACACTGATCCATCTGTTGCAATTGGAATTGTGTCTTCGGAACTCAAAGAGGAAGCAAGTTGTGAGTTTTCCCAATCCCTGAGCAAAACCAAAAGGCCAAACACCTTGGATATATTTGGAGAAAAGCCCACAAGACCTAGCACATTAGATATAACTCCAGAGACAGCTGTCATTACTGTATTGGAGACAGAAACAGTGGAGGGCGTTGTAAGCCCACCTAAAGTCGCCATAGAGAGGACGCTTAGCTGCGTGGTTACCATGGAGGACACTGTTGCCATGGAGAAAGGACACCCTTGCATAGAGAGAAGCATGAGCTGCAGCAGTGCTTCCAGCCAAACAGTGAAGAGGATGGACATTGAAGCAGGGTTTGATCCACTATCCCTCATGGCAGCTGAGACTCTTGATCATAGTGAGGATGATTATGTGGGCACACCAACCGCACGGCGGGATCTGGCAGAGGAGATCCACCATTACATGAACAACCTAAGTAGCCCGTTGAGTCAGAGGTCACTCAGTGTGGACCTCAAGGGCCAGCAGACCCCATCTCCTCACAGTTCTCCCTCCATGTCCCATCTCCAGCCTCACCCTCGAACCCGGCTCTTCTCGTCACCCTCACTGCCTCAGGGCGGTATGCGCAGGGTGAGAGAGCCTCGACCAAATTCCCTCGCATCCCCTTCTTCGCCCAGTCCATCCTCATCTTCCTTCTCCATGGACTCTCTGCTCACCCCAACCCTGGACGTGTTCAAGAGTAGCTTCCTCTCTGCTGGAAAGGGTGTGGCGGAGAAAGCTAGCCGATTTTATTCACGACTGTCTTCCCAGACATCTATTGCGCAGGTATATATGGATTTGGCACATTAGAATAGCCACATGTACAGTATGTCATTTTTTAAACCATTCATTATAAATCCAAAGTCATGCACTTTGTCTTGACTTGCAGCAGTTATTGTTTTGTTTGGTTCAGTCTTTACTGACTTGCTTTTCCCTAAATAGGATTTGAACTCTGACCGAGTCAGTGTGTCTTCGATGGGGTCATGTGACCCTGACTGCTCCTCACTGGTTGAGAGTGATTCCTGTGCTGACGCTGAAGGGCTGTCCTCCCCACAGAGAGATATCCCTCATCTTGTTACACGTCCAAGAAGAAGTCCTCACAGAAGTACTAACTGTCTGGAAAGCCCATCCGCATCAGTTAGACTCTTCCGCCAGGCTTCTCTCACAGGTGCGTATGTTGCATACAATGTGTACTGAACTCTCAAAGCAAAGCTTTTGTGTGCATTTAAAGTAAAAAAAAGCAGGTTTTATTGATAAAAGTGATACCAGATAACACCTTCTAAAATCAGCTCATTGCAATATCCCACCTGACTGTTTACTTCTTGTTTTAGTTTTTTTTGTTTTTAAACTTCCAATAATTTCCTTTTATGTTTTCGAAATGATGCTCGTGTGAATAAAAGTTTTTTTTTTTTAATGGGGCAAGATTTTTTTTAAATATCTGGGTACAGCAAGCCAACTTGGAGAGTGGGATATAATGCAGAACAATCAGACCACGGTAATCATTAATGGACATCATTTATAAAAATTATTTGTTTCACTGAACCGCTGCTTCATTTGCTCTTCCATGACAGTGAAGCAACAAAACATATACATTTTCAGGCAGGTTTGTCCTCTGTGAAGTCTGCATGCTTACATAAACTCACGCTGACCCTCTCTGCGAAGCTCCAAATGCACCTCTGAAAATTTCTAACCTCGCATCAAGACTCACAGAGTGCAAGCTCTGTGACTAGCTGAAGTGGAGCAGAGGGAGCTCTTTCTCTTTCTGGGCTTTTAGCGCCATGTTAATATACTGGATAATTAAATAAACTTTGACGATAAAGTAAATAGCCCTCATTTGTTCTCTGTGAGTTTTATCTAGCTAGAAGTTAGCACTATCATCACACCATGTTGTGATATTTATAAGTTTAGAGACAGTGCTTCTACAGCAGCATTGGATGTATGTAAGAAGTTATAGTTATAGGATTTATGATAAGGTAAATAAAGTATGTCTTTTGTTAGCATCTGAGTTGATTTGGCTTGCTAGCAGTTAGCATTCTTATCAAACCAGTATTGATCAGAGCATAAACAGTGCAGACAGAGAGCACAACTATAAATGCTTTGTTGACAAATGGGTGCGCATGGAGCTTTCGCAATGGTTGAATCGTAGAGTTGACACAGAAGTATAAATCCGACTTTAGACATTCAAGTTAAGGTCACCAAGGATTAAAATAAAAATCTGAAGCAACAGGATATAAACACTAGAGTTTTGTGTTTTCAGAATGCTTTTTCAGAAATTATATTTAGGCAGAAAAGTAGCATAGTGGTGGCACTCTGGTCATCCTATCACTAGAGGGTTTGAGGTTTTTGCAAGCCACTTCACCTGCAGGACTTTTTTATTTAGTTTTTGACTACAAAATAATCATTTGCTACTTTACTTAACTATGAACCATTTGTAATGTGATAAATACCATATAAAAGTAGACTTCTTATGTACAAATCGTTCAAGGTCAAGCTTTTTTCCGTAGGTGATCATAGTTATTTTGGAGACTTAACAAAACTTAAAATTGTGTTTTCTCTCATACTGGTTTGTCCCATTTTTTTCTTCAAATTCATAGTAAACACCAAGCCAAACAAAAACATATTTAAACACACAAAAAATAGTTCTAGCACAGCATAAATCTGCACATTCAGGCATGTAAAGTAGCTTCAGCAAAGAAAAATACAAAACACAAATATTTGGCTGGTTGCAGGCTAACACATGGAATAGTCTTTCAAGCTTTCTGGGTTAGTAGTTATTCACAAATCATAAAATCTCGGTGATTATCAAGACATCTTACACTTTTATTTTCACTGAACCTCTACTATATAAAGTAAACTATATAGTCTTTAAAACAAGACTACAAACACTTACAGTTAGCCTGATACCAGCTTTTACAATTAAACACTTGAAATCCATCGTCCACAAATTCTATGTGATAAATAGACCATAAATGATAACGTTTGTGAACAGTAAGTCATAATATTGTCTTCATTTAGAATGAAGTCAGAAAAAATGGTTAAACCTAAACAAATGACTGGAAAAAGACTCAACACTATAAAGACTGAGTATTATTCTTTATGAGGCAGTCTGATTAAAACTAGTCTGCAGAAAAACATAGGTTTTTATTATTATTTAAGTTTGGCACATTTCAGGCCTTCATTAAAAATAGTCTAATAGCAAGGAAGCTGATTGTCTTGTTGTGCACCCCCTAAAGAGTATCTCATTGCTTGTTTCTGCTCATGAGTGTATCTGGCTCTGCAGCAGTGGTGGGCTTTAAAAGGGGCCCTTTAATCAGCCTCACTGGGTATGTTTCGAGAGTTCCCCAATCACTTCATCAAACACAAACTCTTATCTCAGACATCTCTAGTGTCTCTCTCCTCATTCAACCCCATCAGAATTAATCATTGCAGGCAATCACCTTGATATTTGACTTCTTTAGTAGATGATAGCTCCCTGATGAGAAAAAAAATCTCTTAAAGCTCATTCTCTGTGGAGTAATGTGTGTGTTTGTCCTTCAGGTCCCTCGATGCCTGTGATTAAAGCTCTGCAGACACCAGACACATGTTCTGATTCCAGTATCCCCCAGTCCACACAGAATTACGCTGTCAACGTGAGTATTCCTTTTTCAGATGTTCTGGCTCAGTCATTAAGTATGGGTGCAAAATTATTAATTGATTTAGCCATAAGTGTTGAATCTGGGAATTTTATTGTGGTGTTTATTTCACATGCAAGCACACGATAGAACAAACCCAAACTACTTAACTAACACGCAGGGCAATATGTTGCACGCAAAACTGATGTTTAAAAAAATTCATAATTACACAATCTCTAATTAGTGAAAAAAAACTGCCATAATATTCAACATTAACAAATACTAAACATGTTTTTGCAACAGGACACCCAAATCTATACAGTTTTGCATTATCTATACATAATCTTGTTCTCGTGCAATATAGTGCAATTGTCTTAGTAGCCACTTGCAGCCCTTCATCCCTCATGCCTTTGGAAATGGCATATTTGGTATCAACTTTACCTATTTTTTAAGTATCATCTGTTGGACAAGGATTATGGATAATAAGGTAATGGTTGCAAACTATCAAAGCCTTCCCTTCCCATCAAGTAAGAGAAGGTCCAAAGAGTTTACTCTTATTTAGTTTAATTTTATTTTAATCTTATAAAGCCCATAGGCACTTTCATAGAAAAAAACTGATGTCTGATATAGCTTATATGTGATTCAATTTTCAGGTCAGTATGTCCAGTTGCTCACGCTGTAACACTTGTGAGAGTTTGGTGTATGATGAAGAGATCATGGCTGGTTGGACGGCTGATGACTCGAACCTCAACAGCACATGTCCCTTCTGCGGCTCTGCATTTCTGCCTCTCCTCAATGTAGATATCAGAAATCTGGCTGGCCACGAGAGGTAGTATTCATAAGCCTGAAGAAACTAAACATGTTTTTACATAAAGTTAATAATAAAAAAAAAATTCTATGTCCTATCAGAGGCCCATCTTTCTGCCAGAGAATCAACGATGAGGAAACGTCAAGTGTTTGTGATGCCGGTGGGGATCTTTCAAACATGGATAAAAAAGAACTGGTAACCTTATAAACTTAATTGTGTTTGTAATTATTCAAATGGTCCTCTGTCTTTGAAGAAGACTATTTGGCTTTTCTTTCTGCATCTCTGTTATAAAACTGTAGCCTGTCTGTTGCCTTCATTCGTATGCTATAAATGTGTTTTTCTGCATAATTTTCTGAAGGAGGAAAGGTCAGGTGGTACACATTCTGTGAAGCAGGCTTAAATCAATGTAGTACTTTATGGGTTCTGGCTCGGCCTAAACCACTAACTTTATAACTTTAAATGCAGACAGTACCTGATACCCTGGAGCAAATACAAACGTGTCATTAAAGGTGTTGTTACTACCTGTGCCATCCAACAAACTTAAAAGTAATATCCAGAGGTCAAAGATAGCTTTCTTTGTCAATAAACTCAAAATGAAAAACGATATAAAATACCATGAGAGGGAAAACCTGATGCAGGTGCCATATTTATGGTCAAAAAGGAATCACTCCCTTTCTGTCATATTTGTAAGCTACCAGATCTTTGTGTGAAGACTGAAACAGCAGTTAACACATCCAAAAGTACAAAACATAATGTCAGAGCTTTAAAATGCTAATATCCTGGATATACCACTACCCTTAGTGATAGTGGTGCTTGAAATTAATTAATGCGCATCATAGAATACAGAAACTAGTCGAAAAGATGTTCTTCACAAAAAAACTTTGATGATGAATGACAAGAAGAAGAGGCAGTTGGGGCGTCTGACAATCAATGAGACAATAAGGAGCTGAAGAAAGATGTGGCAATTTAAAATATGCAAAATCACAACTTAAGGAGTAGTTAACTCCTGGTTAGTAGACAAACATAGCACATAAATAATAAGCAAGGTGTATGTAACAGACATTAACGATCTTAAATGGAAGTGTTTGATAATGGATCTTGATCCGACAATCCAGAAATACAATGCTAGTAACAAGAGACATAAAACTGTTACAGGGTTCTTACACAGAATACACAGGGTTCTTACACAGATAGACTAGAATAAATGCGAAGGCACCAGCCGATTTGTTTTGTGTATGGCTTGATTCACTGGCTAGAATTTCGGCTAACACATTTATTGCATAAATAATTCTGTATTCCTTTTAACCCAGAGATATAGGTTTCTGATGCAGTTGAATAAGCTGGTAGTCACTCTGGGATTTCTGTTCCACAGGAGCCAGTCACCGTACCCTACCTGAGCCCTCTGGTTCTCTGGAAAGAACTGGAGAGCCTGCTAGAAAATGAAGGGGACCAGGCCATCTCATCTTCAGCCATAGTGGATCACCATCCCATTGTCTTCTGGAACCTGGTGTGGTTCTTTCGACGTCTTGAGCTGCCCAGCAGCCTGTCGGGTCTCTATCTGAGTTCCAAACACTACTGTCAAGATGTTCCAGTGAGTCCTGTGAAGCTGGTCTTTTTCATTTTGAGTTAATTAATAGAAACATATCTTGTACAGATGCTTGAGTTTGATGTGTTCTCTTTAAGCTGCTGGAAAGTAGTGCTTCTGAGGACAGTAAGAACGTTTTGGTTCTGATCCGGTGGGATAATCCCAGACTGCATAAGGACCCCATTCAGCCCTGCTATCTGCTCTGGAGATCATTCTGTAAGAATATTTACCAATAAATTAATGTAAAAACATGAGCTTCATGGCTTTATGAGCACTCCATTCTAAATATTCTTTGTATCTTCTAGCTGCAAATTCTGTGGTCTCCGCTGGCTCAGGTGAGGAGGGAGAAGAGCAGTTTGTGACTGTGGAGCTTCTCCAGAGTGTTCTGAAAAGTATCCAGAAGAATGAGGTCTACCAGCCAATGAGCTTCATCCTGCAGCTGCTGGGCTCCAGACTGGGCTTTCTCAGGCAGCGGTATGAGAGAACTCAAATCATGAGGTCAACAATGACATGTCTGGACAAGATGAGCTTATGAACTCCTTTCTCTATCTCTCCTTAGGAGCCTGTATAGAGACATCCTGTTCCTTGCTTTAGTGGCTTTGGGGAAGAGTAGCATAAATATTGGTGAGTTTTGATCATGTTGCATGAATATATATATATATAATTAACTACAACTCACACACACACACACTCACTGGCCACTTTTTAAGAGTCTGTGATAAAATAAAGATAGTTAATGGGTGTGTTCTACCAAAAACTTTGTTTTCTAATGACTGTTAGGATGAAAGTATATTTATGGTCTATTTTTCAGCTAAACAATGTGTCTATGCCATTGTTTATATTTAGTTTGCATACAGTATCATTTAAATAAATAAGGTTAATCATCCTTTTAACATAAGTTTAGGAGGAGCTTGACTGATAATTGACTAATCATATGGTCCCACTTCTCTAGTTTATAAGACACGACCAAAGAGCTATCATGTACATCATGCAAGCTATCCCTCCTTCCACCCCTTTGCCACTCACCATGCATGTTTAATTTCTCACTTTGGGTAAGACGGTCTACTCCTCGTTTAAACGGCGGTAATAGTTGATATTCTAAGCGGGGTTTTCTCCGGTCCCAAGTTGCTCAACGGTCCCGAACTAACACTCTGACAGCTCACCTAGTATGCTTCTCTATTTCTTGCCAACCACACTTGTGATACTAGGCAATTATGAGCAACAGCGAACTCGTGAGTTCCCATTTATTATTAAAGTAGGGTTAGCAATGAATCAGTGGACCTTATATTTCTTTTAAATGATAAAGAATTCGAGCACCAGTATTTTAAACCAGTTTGAGCACTAACGTTTTTCTTTTTCCTCCAGATGCTTTCGACCGCGAATACAAAATGGCATATGACCGTTTGACCCCCAGCCAAGTCAAGATGACACACAATTGTGACCGCCCCCCCCAGCGCTGGAGTCATGGAGTGCAGGAGAACCTTTGGGCTGCTTGGCCTGTGATCCAGCCCACTCTCTCACATCTTCATTCATCCTCTCTTTTCATCCATTTTCATCTATCCATCACACAGCTGGGCATCCAAAGATACCACATTCATGGTAGCAGGTCTGCTGTCTTCACCACCTGTTTCCATTAAGCTCATTATTTACAGCTTCTAACACTCCACGCCATCTTGAAAGCTTTCCATCTCACGGAAATGATCCATAAGCACTCAGGCAAACTTGAGTTCAGATGTCATTGTAGTTTAGGAGCAATATCATTCGGGACCAGTAGCTGTAGAACAATCAAATCATCACGTTTGACACGTGGAAGCACAATGAGCTCCCCCAACAAACACGAGCTCTTGTACAGTGATTCTGTGTACATATGTCTTTGAAAATTTGTATTGCACATTTCTATTTTAAGACTGGACTTTGTTGTATTTGACACATCTCTGTTTAAGACCATGCTGTCAGTGGTGTGGTGGTTTGATTGTGGTGCTGGTCCTGGAGACCAGTCAGGTCATGATCGTCAGTGACGGTGTCGTCTTAAGGTACAGAACTGGACCAAATAGAAACAAAGAGTCATGGTTTACATGGGGATTAGAATGGCGAAATGCCTTGCCTTTGGGTGAAGAATGGTACAGAGATTGGAGATCAGTTTCCAACAGGGTAAAAAGTGTTAATCTGTATACTTTGTAAAGAAAAACATGGACTGTTAATCTAAATATGATGTACGCATTAAACCCACCTGTATAATCCAGTGTGTTTGCCGTGAAGGTATTTGCAAATGGTTTTTGTGTTTTTATTTTGTAATGCTTTTGTATTGGGCAATCATGCTTACATTGAGTTCATCATTAGGCCTGTCACGATAAAACTTTTTACTCTGATTAATTGCCCCAGAATTTTTTTACGATAAGATATAATAAAGCTAACAATGGTTATATTACCAGATATCAGTCCTTCATCTCTAGTTAGTTTTTGAGTTTAATGTTCAAGTTGTTCTTAGCCTTTTTAATGATACATCTGCAACAAACTGAGAGTAGAATGAACAAATGTGTAGTGAAATCCACGAGGAAACTAATGGTTAGTATCCACGTGTTCTACGACATGCATGTCATGTTTTATAGTTTATCCATAAAGAATTTAACTTGAACAAGCCAACATTCAATACACTCATCGAGAGCAGATAGCATCAGCCAGCGCTTCGCTAAATCTGATGGTGGCAAGGTTGTAACTGGTAAGAAGGACTGCTATAATCATGAATGTGTTATATTAGCCTAATTTAACCTAATTTTGAGGTTAATAAATTAAAGAGTGTGCAATTCACTTATTTTCATGGTTTTATGTTGTGTGAGGATAAAAGAACAACCAAAGTAAAAAATATCCCTCGCACACATGGTGAGACGTCCCTCTGCAAGGTGGATGCAGGGGCTGCATGTGACATGACCTCACAAAAGGACCAGGTCAGGTGATCACCTCGCTATCATGTGATTCATCGAACATGAAAATAATAGCTTTATTCAGACAAATTATCCCTGAACATCTTCTTAATTTACCTTGTTGAATTATTGTTTATTGTGACAGGCCTATTCAATATGAGACATTTTCAAATCCACTGAACTATAAGAGGAACTTATTGTGACTTTTTACTTTTTTTAATGTTGTAGTGCACAAAAGCTTGTTTTCATCGTGGAAAATTTGATTAGCTATTATTTCTCCACTTTTTTCTTTGCTTTTTTATGTTGAGACATAAAATGAGATTGTATGTCTCATAATTCTAAATATTGGTAACAGCTGTGTGTATGGTTATGAATTGCAACTATGATGCTGGTAGACTCTGAAATTATAAAGGTGTTTTTAATTACAGTGACCTGTTGCTTAGCCTGGCCCCTCCTTTACAAATGTAACAATTCTGACAACTGCTCAGTAGTAAAAGACTTGTACCAAGCTGTTTTTTTCCAAATATAAGCGATCAAGAATGAGTTGTTTTATTTTTGTTTTTACATTTTATGGAATCAATTGAGTAACCAGTTTGAACTTTTTTTTCAAACAACATAATATTAACTGTCATTTTTAGTATTTTGGTGCCGCGCTTAGCAATAGGTCTCAGTTAGGTTCTTACCTACGTTTGGTTGCCATGTAATGAGCTTCACATGAATCTAAACCTCAAAACCTGAACATCTTCCTTTTCAAATATTGTGACGCCATTGTTTCAAATGAATTAATAGAGATTTGCAAACACATTTATCTAAAATGACTCTCATTGCTCTCTGTTCTTGAATTTCTTGGGAATCAAGCCTTTTCATTTCACGGTTTGTCTGGTTGTGATTGGAAAGTGCTATCTCAATACAGAAACTTGGAATTTAATTTAAATGTCATTTAAATACATTTTATTTGTCCTAATTCCAAAACTGGGCTGGAAACTTGTTTTTAAAAATGCTGTTTTAAATTTTTGGAAAAGATAGTATACATAGACACATTGAAGTTGGTGCCCCAGCTGGAAATAAAAACAACACTGCCCCAATGCTCACTCTGTTAACCTGATACTGTGTAAATTTGTATGGATTACACTGTTGTTGTTGTTGTCGTCGTTGTTGTTGTTGTTGCAGATGTTGTTGTTTGCAGAGCTTTTCTATCACATCCTTTTTATATCAATATGGACCAGATGTGAATTAAGCTGTTGTGCTATATGTCTTTTTAGTTTCTGTTTGTAAGTCGACTTTAGTTTATGACAATGTGCTTTACATATCACTCTTTTTGTTACAGCTGTTGTTATTTATATTTGTACATAGTATTCTGTCAGATGTTAGCCAGAAATTCTTTTAGGGGAATTATAAATAAAATACACCTAAATGAGCGGTTTTTTTTTTGTTTGGTTGTCTGTTTGAAAGAAGTCTATACATTTGAAATGAATGTTTAATTTTGCACTGAATCTAGAAACGACTACTTACATAGAGCAACTTTCAAGAGGAATAAACAAGCGGTCCGAAAAGACAATCATTACCTTTATTCATTGCTGAAATCAGACATAGGTTTGACATTTTGTCAAAATCCTCAGCCGCTTACCTTAGAATCTTACTGATCACATTATAACCATCACACCCTTAATAGGTACAATATGTATTTTTTTTATTCAACATCGGAAATTGATTGGCATTACCAATTTTGTGTACAGTATTTGAAAAGTTCACAATGATTTAATACAAAAAAAAGTTTAAAATAATTAAAACCACAGCTAGCATCAACCTACAATATAATAGTCATATGGCTGTAGTTGGGTTGCATTCATAGTGCCTGTCGTTGGCTGATGACACATGCGCAGATGCATTCTTTGTTCTGCTCCATTTGTCAGATTGGCTCTTTTTTATTTTTTAACCTGTAGTGATGAAATATTTAACATACTAACTTTATACTATACATATGTATAAAATTCAGTTCTAACCACAGTTCACAACCTGTTAACAACATTTCCATGTAACAATTTTTTTTCAGATCAGTTGATTACATCATATACAAGACACTGACAATTTCCTCAAGGAAATGAATATACCATGAATGCTATTAAGAGCCAATAACATCATTGAGCAATCACTTTAGGGTATTTCTCCTGATAACATGTTTTCTTTGGTCTGCAATAATTTATGGAACAACCAAGTTGTTTGCCAGGTGCTAACCCCAGCAGTAATAAACATCCTCTTTCAACATAATTTACTTTTTTTCTGCCTAATTCCTTTTTATTTGGATTATGAGGCGTGTGGAGTGTTCGCTATCTGATGGCTGATACCTAAATACCTCCAGAGTTTGAAGGTACAACCAAATTTATTTTTAGCTCCACTCAAAAATTATTTTCAGTATCACTGAAACATTCCATGTACCGTGGTAAATGTACAGTATCTCAAAGAAGTTAGTGCTCGTCTCAGTTTTCTTTTGAAATGGATTATATCTTTTCATGTGAAAACACTAAAGAAATGTAACTTTGCTACAATGTAAATTGATACTCTTACAGCTTGTGCAACAGAATAAATTAAAAAAGTGAAAGTGACCAGTTGGCCAGATATGGAGTGACCCGTACTTGGAATTTGTGCTCTGCATTTAACCCATCCCAGTGTACACACACAGCAGTGAACACACACCTGGAGCAGTGGGCAGCCATGGCTGTGGCACCCGGGGAGCAGTCAAGAAACTGGTGCCTTGTTCAAGAGGACCACAGCTATGATTGTTGAAGATCGGAGAGCAAGTGTTTCATCACTCACACCACTTTCAACTTCTTCCATTGACCAAATGACCCCCTAGTTGCCATTCTCCCTAATGTCATGTAACTCATTAATGTAAAAAGCTCTCAAATGTGAATGAGAAACAGGTTTGTCACATTTTCTGTTGATGTTCAAATTTTTTCATCGTGGTCAACAAAAAAAACGTTCAGCGTTCCCCCTCTGGGGATCTGAATTTACTTTTATATACTAGGATATTTATTTGAAGACAAAGCAAGACAAAGACCTGCACTGAATAGCTGTAGTTCATCAATATCAGCATGTACTGTAATTTCTGAAGCAGAGTTTTATAGAGCAATATATAAACACATGCTGTGCATTTCATTTCTCAGGTGTTTTCACATGAAAAGACAGATAGCTAAGTATGTTCCGGGCCCTGCCTTGCTGATCACAAAATAATTGTTCTAGGTTGTTTTGTAACTGCAACTACAATAGTTGATAATGTGCTGTATGTATAACAAAGAGACAATTATCACTCACATTAACAGTTTGATTTAGACAAACAACAACTGTAAAACAAACAAACCTGCCAGTTGCTTCAGTTATCATGAAAGTGCTCATTTTAGAAGTTCCCCAAATATTGTGGAGAAAAATATCTTTTCAGAATCTGCTTGTCTATCTCTTTGTTGTATTACTAGAATGAACATCACTAGTAAAGACAATACCGATCTCCTCCACCCAATTTTTCTCTCGCTGCTGCTTTTCTGCTCTCAATGCACACTGCTCTCAATGCAGGGTGTTTCTTGCACCCTCTCCCTTGTTGGGAATGATGAGTACATCTTGGTTGGAAACGGTACAGGACACACTACTTACCCTTTTCCTGAAATACTTGCCACCTGGTCCCTTTGCTGACAATTGCCAAACATTTGTTTTCTTTCGAATTTTACTTTACATTATCTCCTCTTCATCTTTTCCAAATCTATTAAAAAACACTATTATTACAAGGTAACACATCCCACATGTTAGATAAAGTTTCATTATGCAGTTTAAATTCACAGAAAAATATTAGCCTTTTTGGATATATTCTTTGATAAGTGATTCCAATATGCTCTTCAAAGTCATTCAAGTGGACCCACATTCTTTTTTGCCGCAATTAAAATGACCAAGATGAGGACCCTAAAAACAGTGAGCATTGAGAATAAAGCTATATATTTTTCTATAACATTAAATATAAACAAGCCCATTGCCAAAAAGCTGTCCTGGGACAGTTCAGGGACAGTTCCTGGACAGTTAAGATGTGATGTTCTGCTCAAATGGAGACGGGGCAAACGATGATTCTGTCCTCCAGCATGACACTGAGTACCAGGAAAACAAAATAAAGGACGAACATGGTGGATCCTAGCACTTTATTCATCCTCCATTTACAGGCAGCGATGGAAATTATAACGAAGAGGAGCATGAGAAAGAGCAGCACGATGGCACAGAAGAGTCCGTTGCTGCTCACGGGCACCGGAGCAAAGGAGTGGAGGAACGAGTACATCAGCCAGGGCACAGGCAGCCTGTATCAGTGACATTAAAACAACTTCTTGTGACAAGGAATTAAAAATAGTTCATTTCAAGTTACATCTTGTATCCAAAATAACATACAACATTATGACCTATAATTGAAAATACTAGGTTAGTTTGCTGAAACAACTTTAGGGAAGGAAAAGCTGTATGATGTATTAGTTCAGCAAGAATGCAAAGTATCGACTGTGACAGTTGATGGAAAAACACCAGAGCACTGACAAACAATCCCACAGACAGATTCCTCCATGTGATTGAACGGCGAATTTCAATTTCAAACTCTTTTTACTTAAAAACCAGTACCAGGTTCCAAACGAACATAAGGAAAGTCCAGCTTCAGTAATTTCACTCACCCTGAAGGATACTGTCATCATAATTGACTTACTTTCTTAATATTTGGAATGGAAATATAACGGAAGTGGGTATGGATTCTTTCTCTGACAACTTCAGAGGTTTTACATTTTACTGAAATGCAATCCTGGACCAAAACCCTCATCGAAAAAAGGTCTACTGTTTTCAAGTCCTGTCCTGTCTCAAGAACTTGTAACTCTTTGGGGCTAATGTATTATCATATAATCAGTCATGTGTTGCACGATTCACCTTCAGTCTCTCAAGCTGTGAGGAACATCCATGTAGTTGATCTTTAATATTTTTTAGCACTCAGTTATTATTAGTGTCAGGTTGTCATGTGTTTTGTCACAGCTACAGCATTGACTAGTTTGCAATGTCAGGTGAAGATTCAAATGTGCAGCCTTCTAAACCTCCCTCGAAGGGGACCCACCTTTAAAAGCAACACATGAGCCTCCCATTCTATACTTGTTCAATATTTTGGACACATGAGAGGGAGACTGGTACAATAGTTATCCTTGTTGTGGTGTGAAAAAGAGAAGTAAAAGAGTGGTGAGTGACTGCTAACTTAATATTAAAAACTTAACTGAGGTCTTCATTGAGTTAAAACTACAGTACTTAAGTGAGTGGTAATGATTTGTTTTATTTCACAAAAACTCGCTAGAGTACAAGTATAATAATATTAGATTTTGAAATCTGACAGATGCTCTCAAGAACAGAGGTATGGCTGAAATATGGCAGCCAATTCTGCTAATTCACGTGATGATAGTGTATAAGGTAAATGGGACAAACTTGTGTAAACAATCCTAAACATAATCGAGTTCGTAAAAAAAAATAATGGAAATCTGGATATCCTTATTCTTGTTGAGAAAAAGCAAGCCCTATCAGAATTATATCTGAAATGTATTTGACTCCCTCGGTTACATTCAACTACAGCATTGCTTTCCAACAGCTAGTCATCTAAAAACTCCTGTTTCAGCTGACTTACCCCACAGTGATGTCAAATATGTTGCTGCCAACGGAGCTGGAGACAGCCATATCCCCCAAGCCTTTCCTAGCGACAATCACACTGGTGATCAGATCAGGAATTGATGTCCCGGCAGCCAGAATTGTCAAGCCCATGATCTCCTCAGAGATGCCAATGGTCTCACCAACCTGCCAAGGAATTATACTTGAATAACACAGCCATAATGGGTTTATGAACTTTTTTCTACACTTACCTGATGTGCCCACCACACCATGAGATAGGAAAATATCGCAATCCAAAGTATTGAGCCTAGGAAAGTAATGACAAAGTATTTCCTGGATGCCTGAAAGGAGGAAAAGAGTCAATACCTAGCTAAAATATTAAGTGGAATCGATTTGGACTTTGCTACGGTTCTCACAGGGTTTCTGACGTCTGGAACTGTCAGCCACAGAGGAAAGACGATAGGCAGCAGAAATAAATAAGTGGCTTGTTTACGTCTGGTGTCTGGCCAGTCCAAGGACAAAGGTTCATCCCCTTCATCATCAGTCTCATCTTCATCATCATCATCATCACTGTCATCATCACTCTCTTCTTCACTGTCGTCTTCATCCTCCCCTGAACCGTCGGAACCTCCTGGCTTCTCTGAACCCCCTGTAGCTGCATTGTCTCCCTCCTTAAAGCAGACAGAGGTGAGGAGTAATGTTCAATCAAGGAATGTGTTTGATTGCCAAATGAAATCCATACGACTTTTTTATTTAATTTATGATGAAGATTAAAAGTTTGTCTATGAAGATGGCTCGAAGCAAAGATGCAGTTAGTACCTAGATTTTCAGATTTGACTCATTTTACTACAGTAACATGCCACACATTAGATTACAGAGGTAAAGTTCTTTTGTCCCGCAACAGCATCATGAGCACCATCTCTCACTCTTTCTCTAAATATTTTGTAAACTAATTCTAACTATTTAGATTTTAAAAAGCTACCATTTCGCCATACCAAACATGTTGTTTCTTTTTTCTCTCAGTTTCAGCCAGAACTTCACACTTTAACTCCGTTTGGTGTTTAGTCCAGAAGCCTCTCAATCTGAAGGTAGTTTCTTTTATCTAAAAACACTCTCTGAGTATAGTTCAAATGATGTCATATGTGTTGGTTTCATTCATCAACGTTGACTTCCTTCAACAATCCATTAACCGCTCCCCCATTTTGTTTAAAATTGGACTGTTAAATATTTCAAAAGCAAATCAAATATTGTTTTTCAATCTTAATGATTTAGATAAATATGGCAGCCTGTTCTTTTTTAAAAAACAGCACTAGACTGTATTTGTTGTTTACCATTTTAATCTTGTAACAATGGAGGAGATGGCACCTCAGTTTCCAGTATTTTACGATAAATTAAAGCAAATGTTTACAGCGTGTGTGCGTCTTAAAACTTTTATAGTGCATGCTATTTTTGCAAGCTTTAAAAATCATCCATACACTTTTTCCCTCTTAGATATTAAACATGCAGCCAATATTCTTTGGAAAAAAGTAAAGTAGAAAAATATGTCATCTAAATTTAATGAACGCATATAAAAAACATAAATCCTACTTGTTATTGCCCATGTATTTTTTTTGTGTATGTGTCATGGCCCAAGTGTTTAAATTGTAAAACATGGCAGAGCATGCAGAGATGGTATTGTGTTAGTTTGTCACAGAAAACATTACATGTATCATTAACATTCTTTTATGACCATGTGCAACCCTTGCTTGGAATTCAGATTTGCATATTATCGGGCCAACCAAATCTGACTTTTACGGGCTAGTGCTAGGCCAGATTAAAAAAAATTACATGGAAACAATAGGTTATGTGGATGAATGCCCACCTTGTTCTGATTGGCCTCTTCATCCTTGGCTGCTGCGTCTTTGGAATCCTTGGGCAGATCTGTTTGATCTTCACCTTTGTCAAAGCAGAATAAGGATATATAAGTGCATTTTCAAAAAATTCCTTGATTGTATCAACACTAAAAGCTCCTCTCAGTAGTGGAGTGAAGGTGATCTCAATAGAAGTGAGTAACAGTGCTTTGTTTGGCACCAATTTCAAAGAGCTTAGAAGTAGATGATCATCTGCATTGATTGGACTCATGCTTAATTCATGATTTTGAGCTGGGTCAATATGTCAGCTAATGTGTAAAGCAGCTCTCAGGTAAAAAAACAACAAAAGGGACGGAATGTAGGAGGTTGTGTTTAGAGTAAAATAGGACAAACTCCTGGCAGTGTTCCCTCTCTTTGTACCTTTCATTCAAAGCACAGCTGGTGAGTTACCGCTTGTGGAAATTCAACTCTAAATCTATTCTGAATATTCAACGGAGCTCATCTGTGAGGCAAGACAATGCAGCTGCCTGTCTACAAAGCTCAGGCTATCACAATGGGACAGTCTAAGATTATAAAATCTCACCTTCACATGATTTTTCCTTCTTTTTGTTCTCTACTTTCCCACGGGCCATGTCGTTCAATATTTGAGCCTTGTCTTTAAATTTCACTGCAAACCAGGAAAGGAAGAATATAGCTTGAATGTAGTTTTCTGCCAGCTTCAGTATGGCAAAGACACTTATTTTTAAATAATATGATGAAATACAAAGCAAAGTGTTCTCACGACCAATAACAAGAACGCAAACACAAGAGTAACATCACACACAACGAGCCCCTTACCTTTACATTCCAAAGAACTTCTAGCCTTTGCATCGCCATTTAAAACTGACTCTAATGAGTAAAAGTAGATTTGTTTACAATGAAAACCATCACAAAATTCACAAGTACATAAGCTAATCCAACCATCCATGTCAACAATGCCAAAAACACATGTGAATTTATAGAAAATTATATCCATGAGCATTTAAATTGGTTAAAGCTCACAGCTGGCATTTTTGTCATGTGCTTATTTTGATATTGAGAGGAACATAAGCAAATGTGCACAAATGTATCTCCCAACACCATAGACAGAAAATGGGTATACGTGTATCCAGGCAGAATATACAGCACTCCGCTCTTCCCATGGCTTTTATTTAACAGACTTATAATAAAAAATTACAAAAAAACTTAACAAAATTTTTTTACAACGTATATAGCTCAAAACTAAACTCCAATTCATCCTGTTTTCTTGAGATGTGCCTACAGTCTAGTTGGTGACCACCTGTAATAGATTAATTAAATGGCACAACATCCTTTTTTCTGGCCAATGGATTCCCTAAAGTGATGTATGGGGGTGGCAGCATGATGTTGTGGATATGATCCCTCAGCAGCAGGAACCAGGAGACAATACAGGATTGAAAGAAAGGTGAATGTAGACACAGGCATCTGCTCCCCTGCTTTGTTAATTTTTTTTCCTGTCTCTGTATTTTATAGCCGGGGATGTCTTTCCACGTGTTTCTTGTTCTGTTCATTTGTCCTTATTGAAGAACCAGCAGTTCTCACACTAATAAGCTTTCCAATTTAGTTTGCTCTCTCACATTTAACTCTCATATACTAATCTTTCTGAGTTATCACTTTCTATAGTGATCGAGTTCTTCTTGAGATATTCTTCTCTAGCCTGTATGTGCATATTTTACACTGCCCTGTGTTTATTAGGATTGTTGGACTGATACCTGCATTATGGACATTTCTCTTTGAGAAACACCTAAGATATAGTTTTAATAGATTTTTATTCTGTGATTTGAATTTTTAATATTCTGTTTGAATGCCTGAGTTTTTGATAATCGAATAAAAAAAAATTATTCTGTACTCTTTCTTGTATCAGGTTTTGAACTGTCAACCAAACAGTCGATTCTTTTTCATTAAGGCAATTATTCGACGCTTACAAAGAACCAAAGGACTGGCTCCAGGACTCATGGCCTGTAGTTGCCAGCCAGACTTGAGTACAATAGAAAAAGTCCATCCATCC
The DNA here is from genome assembly GCA_900490495.1 of Danionella dracula. Classification (NCBI taxonomy): domain Eukaryota; kingdom Metazoa; phylum Chordata; class Actinopteri; order Cypriniformes; family Danionidae; genus Danionella; species Danionella dracula. Next base: position 4,986,664 of record UELW01000178.1, on the reverse strand, counting down.
AACCTCATAGAGCTTGTAGATAGAGCCAACGCAGCACCAATAATAGGTGTTTTAGGTTTGTGTCATTGTATCCAAAAATAAATTAAGACCATTTACAGCCAAACGACCATCAATAAATCATTAATCAAATGCTGTGAGTGTGCATGTAAATTAGATTGTTAACAAAAGACCTTCTTCATACTGTCATTGTTTGGCATAGTTGAAATTTGTTTTGACATATTTATTTGACATGGTTTGAATTTTATGTTAAAGCAAGGTTGTAGGATCAAACACATGAGAAACTGCAGAGCTGTAATTGCTTTCCAGATGCAATGTATCTTCCCTAATAAGTGTTGAAAACGACAATGAAGCCTTGTGCGAAATGCCCAACTAACACAGAATAAACAACACAGTTATTCAAATACTTAATAACATAAAAGCACATTCCATGAGACTGTAAATGATCAGGAACCCTATCACAGTAACAGGATTGAGCTGCTGGAGCCTTTATGAGCTCAATCAAAAGCAGCTTAATGTTGGAGGGACACACTCTATCAGGATCTGCGAACACAGGTGATGGACAGCCTCACGAGGACATGCTGAAGGTCAAGAACACTGACCTCAGGTATCAAACCGCTGACCCCTGAGACCTCAGCATCATGGTTTTAGAGGCCTTTAAAGATTCACAACCAGTTCTGATATAATCTTAGCTTACAATATCAACTGACATAAATCCTGACATTTCTGTGATATTCAATTGGAATATCTTATTCTTAAGAAAGGAGATAATAAAACATGTACCCTGTCAAATACATATCGCGACGTGATTTACAAAATATCAGAGCCACTGTGGTGGCCTCTCCCGTATCTCACTACTATGAATCACTCTCCACTCCAAAGACTGAGAACGAGCTATTTATCTTCTTAGTATCAATCTGGACTTAGTGCTGTCATCATATGGAACACACTTTGCTAATCCATGTGTACTGGCAGAAGGACAAAGAGACTGTCCTGCTACACTCCCGACCTTCTTACAGCCCAATGCAATTTAAAATTGTAATTTAATATACAAAACACTTAATATACAAAAAAATGTAATGGTTTAGTTTCAATATACAAAACAATTCACTATACTTTGCAATCTTTTACAATTTCTATTGCAAATTGTATTTGTAAATTTAGGTTTTTTTATGTCATTTCGCTGAAATTATTTGACTTTCTTTCTTACTCATTTTAAATTTTTTATGCAGTTTTACATGGGAACATAGGAGTGGGTCAGGGAAAAGTAAAACAGCAAAGTTGCTGCATTTGCAATACCAAATTTAAAATTTTTAGAAGCATCGCATATTACATTTTTCACATATATTTGTAAATATGCTGTAGAAAACTGTAAACCACTATGCTATATTCATTTTTTTTAATAAATGTAATGAATAATTATAAAAATAGTGAATAATTATGAATTTCTGTTCAAATCTAAATAATCTGTGTGTGTTTTATTATGTGGCTTAGAAGTTGTAGCCTGTCCATTTTAGGAACTTTAAAGAAATCTATTTTAAGACATATTCTTAAGCTAATTTTCAAGTCCCCAAAAAGGCAAATGGCAGAAGGTGGCATCACTTCATCCGTACTTTTTTACAGTCATTGTGCTGTAAATAAAGAATCCTTTATAAATGCTCACTCATTGTTGTACCTTTACCAAGCCCAGGAATTTTGCAATTTGCAATTTTGATTGCATCTGGTGCCATTTTTCTGCACTGGAGTCACTGGAACTTGTTACAACACAAGAGGTTTGGCTTTTTGGTTGCTTCCATGAAGACCAGTTGCAGTCATTCATTCATCTTCATGTCGGCTTTCTTCCCTTTCGGGGTCACCACAGCGGAATGAACCGGCAACTCTCTGGCGTATGTTTTACACGGCGGATGGCCTTCCAGCCGCAACCCATCGCTGGGAAACAGTTGCAGTCAGACCTCTGCAAATAGTAGATGGGTCTACCCGGATCCCACTGGTTTCTGTCAGTTCTGAACTGATGGTTATCTTCAGATTTCGAAGGCTAATTAGCTTGATATGTCTTTCAACTGCTTTGCTAAGCTTCTATCCGCAACAATGTTTGTATCTTTGTGCTTATTTAACAAAATATTGAAAAGCACAGTCTGTTAAAAAATCTGATGAATCTAAAATTTGATATAAAATTTGTTTCTGTGAGAGATCTTGTTGATTCAGTAGAACTGCCTTGTGTCTAGTTGCTGTGCTCAATCTTGCCAGAACAAGAAACTGTCTTTCTCAACCTTGCGTCGGTAGCAGTGTTTCTCTCATAGCTTTAAGCCTACTACACAGCTTCTTCTGCTTCATTTCATGGCTGGTTTCAACCTACTTGTGACATCAATGATTGTAGAATTCTAGGAACCTCCTGACTTTGTGCGAGTGTACCAAAAGAAATTGGTTGGGGTTTGAAGGCAAAGCTAGACAGATATTGATTTGATTTTTCTTGGCATTTTCTAAAATATACAAAAATAAACAATCGTATATTTCTGCACGCATTCTTTGTTATCAACTTTTTTCACTCTTGTTGCATAAAAGAAAGAAAGTCAAATGAGGTAAATAGACATTTAGCATTAAGTAAATAATGACAGATTTGAAATGTTCTAGTCAAGTATATCAGAAGAGATGAAATTGGTTATGCTTTATGCTTGGTCCCGTGTAATGAGTTTTCATTATGAGGGCTCATGACTTTGAGGGCTCTTACCCTCACCGAGAGGATCCAGTGTGTGAATCATCAGTTGGAAGATGGTGTTCCTCATGGTGCTGTTGTGCAGAGAAGCTGAACTGCCCCCGCGTTGAAGTGTGGGCTTCAGCTAGACAAGACAGGACAAATATTCATACAATGTTGACAATAAGCCATCATTTGAAAGAAGAGATGTCTAGATCCCAACAAAATGTTCATAATTCCATACGGCTTTTGTTTCTAAATTAGTTACATTGATGCTCATTATGTTGCGTCCATTAGGTCTTGCATTGGGTTGAATTGGGTTGAAACCCTGAAGATTAAAAAAAAATTGCCCAATTCAAAATGTTGTCTTAAGGCAAGTAATATCAGCACAATTCAATCATTGGTAGCTAAATGCCTAAAATAATTTTTTTTACTTTTAAAATTTGTCAACAAGATTGATCATCTTGGACAAGTGGCATACAGGTGTTTGCAAGTGTTGGAAGTAATACATTAGTGTAACATATATATTTTTTTTTGATAATTTATTACTCTTATTTTTTCTGTAATAAGTAACTAGTTACATGCTCGGCAAAGCGTAAGTTGCAATGCAATTTTTGTGGTAATTGTAAAAAGTATTGCAAAAAAAGGGTCGAGTGCAATACACAAAATGTGTGCAATTTCCTGTTGGTTCTTGACTCAGACAGCAAGGATCGCAAAGGAAGGAACAGTTTATATTATTTTAAGTATATCTGAGATATCCTAATTATTATGAGCAATATTTGTCCAAACCCTGAGAAACAGTTCAGGTCAAAGAAGCAGCAAATTTGAACACCATTAACTTGGAAGAGAAAGAAAGAGGAGGAGGAGAAGGAGAAGACAACACAAAAGCAATGTCATTTTCATTCACCACGTGCCATTAATTCATAAAAAGTGAATTGAAAGTAATATAATTCAGCATTGATTTGTTGAAAGTAACTTAAAAGTAATCTAGAGGCAAGTAACTGATTACATTTTAAGAGAGTAATAGTTTAGATTACTTTTCATTTACCGTAGTAAGTAGCTTGCAATATATTAGAGTTGCATTAACTTGCACAACACTGTTCAGAAATGTTCACAATATACAATATTTTAATAATTATTCAAATGTTATACAATATATTATAGAATGCAATATATTAAGAATTACTATAACTGTTATAGTAATAGTTTTGATCACCTTTAATCGATTCTTGTCTTCTGTTTCAGGTGGCCTGTTATCGTCACCTGAGGTCCCATTTTCCTGTGTACAAAACCAGTTTGAAACATTTTAGTGGATACCAGACATTTATCAACATGTCGGAGAAGGTCAATATAATATTGCAAAGTTTATGTAGGATTTGTTCAAAATTACTTACGTCACAGAAATGAATGTATGTATAAGTTTGGATAAATAGTTAATCTATCCATAAAACACATGCTTTGAAATGAAAACTGAAGCACTGGTTTACAAATTTTTAAAAAGTTTGATTTTACTAAATTTTTATCTGATCTTTTCAAAATTTTCAAGTAATAGTATTTTTTTAAACTGGTGCAAAAGAAAACCATTATTAAAATGTACAGTATAATTTGTCAAATGCAATACACAATTCTGCTGTGAGAATAATTATTCATACCCACTCTACTCAGTCACAGTTCAAGAAAGGGGGTTTAGTTTTACCATGATCTAGCTCCTCTGGGTCTTGTAAGCCTTCTTACACAATAATCTTCAATCACACTTATCAGATTTGAACAATCTATACATTACACAGTTTGTATATCACAGCGAACCCTCAGCTGATTAAGAGATATCTTTTGAAACATCTTTGGATCAGAATAACAGACCGCTCTGACATATACTGATTAATATTCTTAGTTCTTGAACACATATGTTAACCTGTATTCCCTGACTTAAGATACATGTACAAAAATCGATATATTGTGTGGATACTGAGAATAATCAAATTGATGTTTTAATGGAAAATGGAAACATTTTTTGTATGTGAGGAGATATTGTCTGGAAAACAATGCTGTGACTGTTAGCCAATGCACCTGCTCCGAATACCTTGTCCACTTCACGACAACTCATTACCAATGTCTAGCGCAGGCAGACACAAGAGAACCTTTTCATTTCTGGTTATCAAAGGAAAACGCAAACCCATGCGTGTCTGTTTGATGAATAAACATAAGTGATGTTCGCATTCAGCTGAGAGGCACACACTTGTAACTATTAAGAGATTTTCAGCTAAATTTAGTTTCCCATTGTTTGGCACAGTAAAACCATCAACATTATATGACAGCATAGCATGTAGGGGAAAAAATCTTATAGTTGATTTCTAATATGTAGCTCGCTGCTTTATGTTAACCCTCTAATTCAAAAATAGTACACTGTGCAATCCATTGTGCTATAAACTCTGTTTCTTTGCAGTTTTTTTTATCTCAGACAATACACTGTTTTTATTAACCAATCAATTATATTGCATAAAAGTTGTGAATTTTCGCCAAACTATATTATTTTTTGAAACGTCATTTGTGTGTTCCGACGATCTGTTTCAGCCAATTGGGAACACAGGGTTTGCCTATCAAAGCTCTCTATAAAAAGCTCCCTGTCCACAAACATCACAGGACCACATTTAATTACTATTTGCAGTTCCATCTATTTCTGTGTGCAAGTTATAGTCAGCAATCAATACTATATGCTTGTTTATATACTGTGAGAAGAAACTGAAGTAGAGAATAGAAATATCATTCAAACACAAAGACACAAACACCCTCCAGAGGTGCTGTCAGTAGCGTCTAAGTAGGGCGTCACCCGTTTGATAGCCATATCATAAATAATAATCATAATTCAATCTCACCACACACCTAATGATGAACAGGAGGCATGGTTAGTCAATCAGAGAAACTTAAGCAATCAAAATACAGTGATTATTAGGAGTGGAGAAATTTGGCAGGGTATGCCGGGGTTACACTTCTACTCTTTTTGATGAAAAACCCTGGAATTTTCAATGACCACGGGGAGACAGGACACAGAGAGAAACGTTTCATCGAAAGATGCTCTCTTTTACAACACAGTGTCCCTGCCACTGCACATGGTCCTAGGATCCACAGAGACCATTTGGTGAGCACCCCCTGCTGGCCTCACTAGCACCACTCCTCCCAGGTTTTCTCTCAAGATTTCCCATCCAGGCTGCATTTTAGTAGGGAACCAGTAATGAATTGCAGGGGGAAAGGGTCAGGCGAAACCATCAAGGATTATTATAGAACATTGACTCTCTCAAAATAAAACACCACTAGATCAATTGAACCTGACACCTCACCTAGCATACTAGGTGAGCTTTCTGAGTGAGCGGTCTGAGACAAGGAAGCTACTTGGGCCCAGGACGGGCGTGGTGAAGGGGTGGAAGCTGGGATAGCTTGACAACTGTGTATAGTTTTCAGATGGTTTGTGCTTATATAGTGTAATAGTAACCAGCTAAAGAGGAAAAACCTAGTCAGCAGACAATTATTAGACAAGCTCCTCAAAACATTGTGTTAATTAATCTTTTATGATTAATAAATCATAGAAATAAATAAGTTGTTTTCAGGTTATTGGCTAGGTAAACATTTGTAATATGTTTAACTGCATCAAGAAATTGTTTAATTGCTCAATGGGATCACATTCAAACATTTTTTATTTGTCTCCTTTAATATTTTGAATCAATTGAATAATGGAAATCATTTAATTATCCAAATTATAATTGAGGTAAAATTAAGTAGATACTTTCATTTGTAACCCAAAGACTGAATCAAATGAAAATAAAAAGAATGAGACATACCTTGTCAGGTTCTTCAACTGCGATGACTTTGACGATGTTTTTGTGTTTCCTTAACTGAGACTTGAAGGCCTGTTCTATCTGAACATTGAACTTCATGAAGATAACATAGGTAATATAACCTCCTACCAACATCATGCTCTCCCACCACATAATGGTGTTGTCTAAGAAGAAGACAATGAGCATGATGAGATCCAAGATGTAGAAGGACACATCCCGAAACAGAGGCCACCAGGTGAGGTGAAGCATCTCCCGAGAAAAGAGCGCACACATTCCAATCACAAACAGGATGTTAAAAACCGCAGAGCCAACGATAGTTCCAATTCCAACATTACTGTGAGAAATGAAGACCCCTATCAAAGAAGTGAAAAGTTCAGGAGCGGAGCCTCCAGCTGCCATGAATGTTGCCCCGGCCACATCGTCAGAGATCATCAGTTTATCAGTGATGACCCCCAAAGTAGGAACAAAAAACTCGTCGCAGACAATGGCCAAGGAAACAAACATGTACACCATTCCAAAGATGTGAAGAATGACCCAGCCTCTGCGTCGATCTTCTACAGAGAAGATGTCCAGTGGATAGTCACCCTTCATGTGTGGAGCATCTCCAGGCCTGGACCCTGTTGTGTTGGGCACCAAAGAAGTCGCTTCTGTGGCTGGAGTTGGAATTGGGGTGGGTTTTGGAAGATCTGGATGAACATAGATGCAGTGCACGATTGTTCTGTTTGTGGTTGTTAAAGGTGTTTCGGTGGTAATTGCTGCAGTTTGTATGGGAGCAATGGTCAGAGACTCTGGTGAATAGATCTCATCTGTGCGGTTTGAGGTCTTTGGCGCAGCTGTTGTTAAATTAGTCATAATCTCTGTTGTTTCCAACTGTCCTCCTTCCGATGCCAGTCCTGAGCCATCTTCAGGATCTCCAGCTCTTTGGGGTTCAGGCCAGGGCTCTGGGAGCCTGGCTCTGATAGTGAGTTGGAATAGAGAGCACAGGAAAACTCCAGCCAGGAGAAAAATAATCCGGCTGAGCTGAAGTCTCTTCCTTCGAGTTAGGAACATCTTGTAGGTTTTCTAAAGAGTAGTGAGTTCTGTTTTAGGGGACTGCCACCCAGACCATTTGGGACTTTCCCCTAAAAGATTCAGGGGTGTACAGGACTCTTTCTCAGGCAGTTTCATCTCATGTTCTCTGAGCAACGAGATACTTCTCAGAGACCTTGGAGAAAACAATAGGAAAAACACTGAATGTAAAATGCACTATTAAAACATGATAACTAATTTACAGCAAATTACTAAGTGCAATGGAATCTATAAACAAACTCCCCTAATTGAAAATACATGTTGAAAAAAGAAACTGCTAATCCCTGTGATTTTTTAAAAACCATTTAACAGACTTCAGCTGCAAATTTACCAAGCAACATTTTATTAGATATCTATTAGATATCTATGCATTGTGGTTCCAGGTATGCTATCATAAAATACAAATATTTATGTAATTATATGTTAACTGGGATGGTAAAACAGTATGTATTTGTTAGTTTCTGAACAATTGTCTGCTTTTTAACAAATATTCTCTAAGTTTTCGAATATCAGAACAGTACACTGCTTTGGATAAAACCTTTCCAAATAAATGTTAAAAAGTTGTCAACGTATTTTAAATGGCAACAAATAAATGAAGAAACAAGAGTAATCATGTAAAAATGACAACAGTTATACAAGTAGATTTTCCAGCACAGTCATTTGATTTGAGAACATTTATGATGTCAACGAACTTGATCCATTTGCCTTTTTTTCAACGAAAACAATTTGTAACATTTTGGACAATATTATAAATAAATAAAAAAACAAGCTAATGACAGAACACATAATTACGCCCCCAACTTGAATGAATGAATAATTTTAGTAAGACAATTAATCATTAAATACATTTGCATTTGACAAAATGATAAAATTGTGTTGATTAATAAAAAACCTACCGGTGTGTGGGAGAGGTGAGGAGCGGAGCGGTGGCGGCGCTCAGTCTCGGTCTCGGTCTCGGTCTCGGTCTCAGCACAGCTGGGCAGCGGGGGAGAGCGCGCGCGGACGCTGCTTCAGGTCAAGTAGGACGCACTGCAGGGCAGCAGCTCTTCAGCGTGGATCAGCACAATACCTAATACCTGGAGCCTTTTAAGAGGATTACCATAGCCTACTCTCTCCCCACTCTCTCATCACGTCTTGAATCGTGTTATCCCAAATTATTTAACTCACGGGCGCATTGACAAATTCAAAAAGTCATTTAAATTGGACATTTTATAACGTAGAAAGTAATTTTAGCGTATACTGCGACAAATAGAGAGACGTTTATGTTGATTGCAATATTAAATATGATAACGGCGTATTATGATTAATTAATTTTTAATTACTCTAATTTGAATAACCTATGATTACTTTATTTGACTCAATATTTTTAAACGAGATTTTCAAATGACATTATTCTATTTGTGCATTTGAACGGTGATTGTATTTTAATATAATCTGACATAAATGTTCATTTTTACTCGTGAGGGGTTTCTTTTTCCCCATCTAGGAACGAGTTGATAGATTTGTTTCTACTCGGTCTGCATAGGACGGTGCACGTTTCCATGCGAAGAAGATGGGAGGTTTTGCGATGGGTAAAATTGTATTCCGTTTATAATTCCGCTTAAGTTTTGGAAATATTTAAATAAAAACGAGTTGTTTTCGAAATAATGCAGTTTTTTTTGGCGGTGATGCTTTTTTCTTTTTGAGTGTTTTGTGGTGACGTTACATTTATTCACAGTAACTCTCAACAGACTCAGTCATTTGTCTGGGATACTCAGCTGTCTGGAAAGTTCACTACGACTAAAAGTAGTCCTAAAATAACGTATGGCGAATCGCTGCTTTACTGACGTATTATATGGATCTAATGGGGAGGTTTTGAAAAGTGAATCCCAATAGTGTGTTGGAGTAGAGCGTGATGCTGCCCATGATAGACTGGTTTTCAAGATATTGCTCCTAAAATTAAGGCTTTTCTCAACTTCTGATTGTCAGTAAATCTTTTTTCTTTCTTTCTTTTGAGCATGCATACAGTTGCTGACTTCTATTCTGCATGTACTTTTTTATGTACCGTTTTGGAGAGTCAACGGCCATGTTATATTACTCTAGCGAAGTGACCTCAGTTTTCTTTTTGCCTGGAGGAAACTGGTTTTATTGGACATTTGACACTGGTTCTTGCTTTTGTTTTACAGTCATCTCCAGCCATAAATAACAGTGTTGTGAGAGAGGCTGCAAGCATGCCGACTGTGGTTCTTCTGGACTCTTCCCTGTCCATGACACGACCTGTGTTTGTGGAGGGCAGTGAAGAGTTTCAGAGGAAAAACCTTGCTGTGCATGGACTCACTATGCTGTTTGAACACATGGCCACAAACTACAAGCTAGAGTTCACCTCACTTATCGCCTTCTCCTCGCTCTGGGAGCTTCTGGTACCATTTACCAGAGACTACAATACACTCCAGGTAAAAAAAAAAAAGAAAATATGAAAGATGAATAAAAAGGTATTTCAGTTCTTAACATTCTGATGATTCCTTTTCTCTTTACGAAGGAATCCTTAAACAACCTTGAAGACTATGATAAAACCTGTCTGGAGGCTGCATTACAGGGAGTCAGTAATGTAGTACAGCAGGAATGGGGGACCTCTTGTCCATGCCAGGTAAGATTATTTAAAGCTAATAAATCTAATCTGTTTGTTAGTTTTCCTCAAATAAATTAATGACACTGTAAAAATTGCCATATAAATGAGTATCATTCATAATACATTTAATTATTAGGAAATAATTCTGATTATTATAAGACATTCTGCACTGTTAGTAAAAACAATTGTGCAGAAGAAGAGCTTCCCTTTGGCTACTTTACTGAGACAGGCAAGCTAGAAATTATTGGATTAATATACATTATTTGAAAATACTAGATTAGCGAGACAGAGAGGCAGAGATGGGAAGGATGTGCAACAGGTAAGGGTGATTAAAGATAGAGATGGAAGGGTTCTAACAAGTGAGGAGAGTGTGCAGAGAAGATGGAAGGAGTATTTTGAGGAGTTGATGAATGAGGAGCATGAGAGGGAAAGAAGGGGGGAAGAGGTGAACATTGTAGAGCAGGAAGTTGAAAATATTAGAAAGGATGAAGTGAGGAAGGCTCTGAGGATAATGAAGAGTGGAAAGGCTGTTGGTCCAGATGACATCTCTGTGGAGGTGTGGAAGTGTCTAGGAGAGACAGCAGTGGAGTTCCTATCTAGGTTATTTAACAGGATTCTAGAGAGTGAGAAGATGCCTGAGGAATGGAGGAGAAGTGTCCTAGTGCCAATCTTTAAGAACAAGGGTGATGTGGAGAGTTGTAACAACTACAGAGGTATAAAGTTGATGAGCCACACAATGAAAGTCTGGGAAAGAGTAGTGGAAGCTAGGTTAAGAAGGGAAGTGGATTTTTGCGAGCAGCAGTATGGCTTCATGCCCAGGAAGACCACTGCTGATGCAATTTTTGCTCTGAGAATGCTAATGGAGAAGTACAGAGATGGTCAGAAGAAGCTGCACTGTGTCTTTGTGGATTTAGAGAAAGCGTATGACAGGGTGCCGAGAGAGGAGCTATGGTCCTGTATGAGGATGTCAGGAGTGGCAGAGAAGTACGTCAGAGTAGTTTAGGATATGTATGAGAGGAGTATGACAACAGTGAGACGTGCTGTAGGTCAGACGGAGGAGTTCAAGGTGGAGGTGGGGCTACATCAAGGATCGGCTTTGAGTCCCTTCTTGTTTGCTATGGTGATGGACAGGTTGACAGATGAGGTCAGACAGGAATCTCCATGGACAATGATGTTTGCAGATGACATTGTAATCTGTAGTGAGAGTAGAGAGCAGGTGGAGGGACACCTGGAAAGTTGGAGGTCTGCTCTAGAAAGAAGAGGAATGAAAGTCAGTCGTAGTAAGACAGAATACATGTGTTTGAACGAGAGGGAGGGAAGTAGAACAGTGAGGTTACAGGTGGCTGAGGTCAAGAAGGTGGATGAGTTTAGGTATTTGGGGTCAACAGTCCAGTGCGATGGGGAGTGTGGAAAAGAGGTGACGAGGCGAGTGCAGGCAGGTTGGAGTGGGTGGAGAAAAGTGTCAGGGGTGTTGTGTGACAGAAGAGTGTCAGCAAGAATCAAAGGAAAGGTGTACAGAACAGTAGTGAGACCAGCTATGATGTATGGGTTAGAGACTGTAGCAGTGAGGAAGAGACACGAAACAGAGATGGAAGTAGCAGAGATGAGGATGTTGAGGTTCAGTTTAGGAGTGACAAGATTAGGAACGAGCACATCAGAGGAACAGCTCAGGTTGGTTGTTTTGGAGACAAAGTCAGAGAAGCCAGATTGAGATGGTTTGGACATGTGCAGAGAAGGGATAGTAGTTATATTGGTAGAAGGATGTTGGAGATGGAGCTGCCAGGCAAGAGGGCAAGAGGAAGGCCAAAGACAAGTTATATGGGTGTGCTGAAGGAGGACATGAAGATAATTGGTGCAAGAGTAGAGGATACTGAGGCCAGAGTTAGGTGGAAACAGATGATTTGCTGTGGTGACCCCTAAACTGGGAACAGCCGAAAGAAGAAGAAGAAAGAAGATTTGAAAATACTAGATATAAATGAACTTATTGTTTAGTTCTTGAAAAAAATGTGAATATATTAACATTTGTAAAAAGTACTGTTTATGTGGTGTAAAATAAGTTTGTCCTGCTCACACTGGTTCATGTTGTCTGGTAAAAATACATGTTTAGCAAGACTGACGCTGTTGTTCATTTCAATGTTTATGAACATGAATTTTTCATTTAAACAGTTTTTTTTTTGTGCTGTCGTCCAGGTAGTGCTGGTCACTGATGGAGCTCTTGGCATTGGTCGTGGATCTTTGCGTCACTCTCTGCAGACAATTAAGCTGCGTGGGGATGACAAAGGGTTTCCATTGCCTTTTCCGTTTCCTTCCAAAATCTACATCATGTGCATTGCTAATCCAGAGGAGGTACTGTACATCAATGGTTCTTAAAGTGGGGTCCACATAAAAAAAGTTTTTTTAATACATTATAAAAAAGGTAATATCAGGGCTGTGGTGCCGATTCAACAAACAGACCACAGAATCGTTTACCTTCTGTTAAGTTTATTAGTGTATACAATCAATGTGTTGACCGGTCACAAATAAAACTGTCACTCATTACACTCACTCAGCTCAGCATGTGCATGACGTAGCTACCTGTCTCCACCTGTGCTTGTACAATTAGCTTGTAGCTATGGATGCATTTTTAAATCAGTCCCCATCAAAATTCAGGTTAGCCCTAAACAAACCAAAAAAAGAAAACATGACAATGCGTATATAGACTTTGGCTTTATTGAGAACATCGACGGTTCATGATTACATGAGGCAAAAAAGGATGGTGAACCTGCCCAGTGTTTCTGAGAAATCACAGAGGGACTCTTATTTGGTGGCTCAACAGATCGCAAAATATAAAAAAACTCACTCCGTTAGGCTAGGTCATTTTCTACCAGCAGCGGTGGAAATGTGTGAGGTAATAATAGGGAGAGAAACTGCTAACTGAACTAACTGAAAACAGTACTACTTTCTAATGACACTGCGAGGAGAAATGAAAAACTATCTGATAACATTTAATCATTTTGATTTGCATCAGTTTTGATGGGGGTTCATGGCAAATTTTTCTAGTCAGGGAATTTTCTTCAGGGAAAGGGTCCCTGACTCAAAAAAGTTAAAGAACCCCTGCTGAACATGAAGCTGACATTTTCAGTAATCCAATACGTTGCTCCTTGAACAATATATGTTTGTTCAGGTTTTATTTGATGGGTTTATAAGTCATATTTTACATGTTTGGTTTAATATCGTTTTTTTTATTATAATGCCAGCCTATTAAGTATTTTAAACAATGTAAAATTGTTTAATATCCTATTGAGAAATGTGTACTGTACATTAGGTTTCAAATAATTGCTTTAGTAATTACTCCTGGCACTATAATGAAACCGTTTCATAATAATTTTTCAGCTATTTTAAATTATCTTTGAATAATTAGCCATACATGAGCACACATTCTGTTCCTGTGCTGGCAACTAATAATAAAAAACAAACAAAAGAAAAATACCATCAATGGCTTAATATTGTTAAAGGGAAAATCTTTCACACTCCTTAATTTCCATCTTTTCAAAAGTCTAGAATATTTCTGGAGGAACTGACTCTATCATTTTCAATGTCTGTTGAAGCTCCAGGGTTCTGACGGTATTGAGAACTTGGAGCAGCTGATTTATCTGAATGGTGGAGAAGGTCAGATATTCACCATGGAGGGTGCTCTTTGTCTTAAGAGTGTCCAGTCTATGTTTGGGTAAGTCATGTTGAATCTTAAGAACCGGGGTTTTTGACTTGATTTTGAGCTTGATTGTGATAAATCAAATTGATTAACTTTATATGGCTTTTTTAAAGTAAAACTCTGCCATCTTGTTGTCAGAAAGCTGATCGACCAGGCATACTCTCCCTTCCATGCAGTGCTGCATTGTGGGAACCTGACCTCTGATGTGCAGGTTTTCCCCAGGCCAGAGCCGTTCACCATTGATGATGAAGTTGATCCCATACCCAAATGTGTACAGACAGGTATGAACAGAAGACAAGTCGAAGTATTACCAGGTAGCACATAGTAGAGAGAATGCTTGTGACTAGTCATAGAGTATACCACATCTTTATAGACATCAGCTGCTTTACATAGTCTAGGGAGATAAGGCATGCCAGGGCTTACAGTATTCAAGCAGTTATTTCCAAGTTTAAACTTGTATAAACCTGATTATATTGTCTTTGAAGGTTTTTTTACGCCATAAGAATAGTCTGAAATAATTTGCGGGGAAAAAAGACTGTATATTGTACAGGAAATACACATCTCAACTGGTTGTGTAAAATGTGGGTTAGTCCTGTTGTGTATTTTTTTAAATGAAATTACAGGAGCAAGCAGCTTGCTATTTGTGTCTTTGGTTGCAATGTTTGCACAGACACCATTTTATGGGGCTTTAATGTGGATTAAAAGCCATGCTCAAGGGGACCTTCTTAGAAAGACACATCTTTAGTTGGGGAAACTTTTAGCACTTTATTGGTGAATAATGCTCTGACACAGCAGGCAAGGGTGTGTTTAATGGTTGTTTTATGGGAAGAGTGCAGGGCAGTTGTCCTCTTGTTGTTGCTCATTTAATCATCTCAACAAAAGCGTCAGACACATACTCTTCCAGGAGTGAAAAAATGGCTATGAGTGTTAGATTAGGCACCAGCTGATTCTATGATGCTAAATATTATTCTTTAAACATCATGCATGAAGTATCTGGGTAAAATAAAGTTTTTAATATAAGCGCATATTAGCTTGCCATTTGTTTTTCAGTTTGCAAAAGTTGTGAATATTTAAGTGTGTTATTTTTATGCTGTTAGTGTAATGAACATGTATTTGAGCCCCAGTGTTTTTGTAGTTGGCTTCAGTAAGTTTTTTTAAAGTCAAGTATGTTATGTTCTTAGATCATGTCCCATTTACTCAGTCTAAAAGTTCTCAACATTTTATGTCTAGACTTGGAGATTGTGGGTTTCATTGAAATTGGAGATATCTCCAGCCCTCCAGTTATATCTCGGCACCTGGTTCTGCCTATCGCTGTCAACAAAGGTCAGTATTTTATTTATTTATTTTTTGTCTTTATGACTTTTTTTTTATTCCTGTGAAAAGTTGTTTAAGCAGCCATTCATTTTATGTCTACCTCAAAAAAAAATCACAGCAGCTTCAGTATTTACAAATAATAACTATTAAAGTTAGTGTCCAATAATGACTCTTTTGCTTAACAGAAGGCGACGAGGTGGGTGCAGGAGCAAGTGATGAAACAGAAGAAGATATCTCTTCAAATCAGATGGCCGGAAAGAGCCCAAACTTCTGTGTTCTTTTGCATGGCAGCCTGAAGGTAGAGGGGATGGTGGCTCTAGTACAACTTGGGTAAGGGTAAATAAAAAGGCAGAACTTTGTATCGTATGGATTCAAATTATTCCAAGCTCATAACTCCATGCATCCTCTCAAAGGCCAGACTGGTTCGGAATCCTTTATTCCCAGGCAGACAGCAAGAAGAAGTCCAATCTAATGATGTCACTGTTTGAGCCTGGCTCAGAGCCTCTGCCCTGGTTGGGCAGAATACCACAGCTCGGTCCCGCATCAGGTAACACAGTTTGACTTATTACTTTTTATGTATTAAAACATCAATCTCCTTTCTTAAGTGATATTGACACTAGTTGTACTGAGTAGTTACGTCAATGCTTAGACAACCAATGCAGTAGGGCCACTTCTGACTGAGACTTAATGACTGGTGATTCTGAAAGATTTTCAGACTTATAATTAATTATATACTTAATAACCGTTAACCCTTTAATTGAGATATAAGATAAAACAACTGTATAAATAATATATGGCAAATGAAAAGAAATTGACTGTGTGCATTGTGGACTTGAAAATGAAAGCACTACTGGTTGGATGTTAAGAATTCTCATTTGAAACCTGATGGCAAACAGAGATAAGGGCAGTAATACATTAATAGTAACTGTAGTTCCAAACATTTGCATGATTGAATATAGAATTAATTTTTCCGCTCACACTCTGGTTGTTTTTGAGACTAAAGCTCATATCAGACCAAGTGGAATGAAAGTATTAGCACAACTTTTTTGGTCACCAAGTTGAATATCACTTGATTCTTTTTTTACAGATGCAGCTGAAAATCCATACGGTGAAGATGACAGTAAAAGTCCTTTTCCTATACAGCCAAAAAACAAGAGAAGTTATGCTCAAAATGTTACTGTCTGGATAAAAGCCAGCGGGCTACAGGTATAAGAACACTGCACAACAAACCCTGCATGTCATTTCAAAGTGATCCTTATCTTGACTTTATTTTTGTCTAACTTTCAGACAGATGTGCAGAAAATTCTGCGTAATGCAAGAAAACTACCTGAAAAAACACAAACTTTTTACAAGGTGCGTAGTGTTTAAACACAGTGCTGTGTTCAATGTTGCTTTTCAGATCAAATTTCATTGTAAATGATCAGTGTTTCACATATGTTTATATTTGTAGCGGGACATCTGTACTTCTGGTTAAAGCACAACTCATTAACTTGGGAGGTGGATTATGAGCTTGTTTTGAGCTCCTTTTAATGTGTTTTTTTTTCAGAGCGGTACAACTCTCCTCTCTGTCTTTGGCTCCCCCCAAGTTTAGGTCCACAGTCCCATCTTGTATCTTCATAGAAGATACTTCGGCTAGTCCCACTACAATTCTGTCCACAATTTTCCCTCCAAAAACTAATTTCCAAAGGTTTTCTTTCATTTGCCAACACTCTGACAGCAAATAGGACATGAACCCCATTTACTGTAGGACAAATATTTACACAACACAAATTATCATAAGCAATAAAAACTGCACCCTTGACCATAAACCAAGTTTACCCCAAATTGTGTGGCGGACTTACGTTTTATTTTCCGTGACAATCTGAATATTAGGCCCCTAGCAAGGCAAACCTTTGCTAAACCATATTTTATAGTTCAGTAATAAATGCAGCTATACAGTTGTCCCATTTACCATAGTTTAGTGTTTGTGCAAAACCATCAGAAATAAGTTGATATTTGCTGTATAATCATGTAATCATTCATCTGGCCATCTATCCATTTTTTATTCATTAGTCCTGCATAGGATCAACAAGTTTTGTTGTCTCCAGCTCGTATTAGCTGGAAAGTGGGGTAAATACAGGGGCCCTATGCTGTTTGATTCTTATAATTTGGTCCCTGAACAAAGATTTTTGGGGACCCCTAGGCTAGAGAAATAGCAAACATTACCTTGCTCCATTTAATTTGAAAATATCCTGGTGCTAAGTCCGTAAAATAATGAGCTAATATGAGGATAAATCATAAATAAATCATAATAAATGCACGTTATCAAGGTGAAATATTGCACTTTTGAGACTTCCATTCGGCACATTTTTAAGGAGGTGAAATTATTATTATTTTGTCTCCTACTGATGTATAAATAGGAAAATGTCCAACTGTGCCCAGCTGTGTACTTTTTCTGGAAGATTCGGAATGCAGATCGATAGACAATCCAGAGTTCTCACACTTACCGTGTGTAAGGTCATAGTAAAATCCCTTCAAGTTTTTGTGTCCCAGATATTGCACACTCCCATCATACATACTAAAAAGTTTAATTAAAAGTATCTACTTTAAGGGTGTAGTATAAGTATTCAGATTGGAACGTGACTCAGCTTATAAATTAGAGCTGAGGCTAAGAACATATGCATTATCAGCTGGTACTATAAGTAAAGAATAATTACATCACATAGCAATGGGATGGCTAGAAAATTATGCTTATATATACCTGCAATGAAACATTTTGTTATACAGATTTCTAAATATTTCAATTATAGTTATTATTATAATTTTACACCATGCTGGTGGGTTTTAGGCAATTATTTTATTGTCTTAAAAACTGACAGTAGTGACAAATTTACCCGACTGTCACACATTTCAGATAAGGGAAGTGACTAATCTACAAATAGAATTAAAATGCTTTTTTTTTTTCATATTTACTCGCTGCAGGAACTGAACCGTCTTCGTAAGGCAGCTTTGGCATTTGGCTTCTGGGAGCTTCTCAAGAGTGTTGCTGAGCTTTTGGAGAGGGAGTGTACTCTTCTGCCTGACTCGGCCCATCCGGATGCTGCCTTCCAGCTGTCACACGCAGCCCAGCAGCTTAAACTGGCCAGCAGCGGAGATTCCAAGTATGCTACCTTTGACCACAACATTAATCCTATGCTGACAGACTTCTCAGGAGGAGGAGGAGGAGGTGAAAGAATGTAGAGACAAATCTTGGTGTGGAATCGTTGGACTGCATCTTCATGAGGGTTTTCTATACTTGTAGAAAGTACAACCACATTTGGGTTTATTTTTGGTTTATAAGATGAATTACAACAAGCGGTCAGTTTTGTGTTCTAGTTAATTGTGAATCTCCAGATAACATAGTGTAAATATTTTGCTAACCATAGAATGTAGTCTCAGCTTAAACACATTTCCAAAAATCAGTGTTTCCTTTCATTTAAATTTAATTAGACCATTCGTTTACACATTCATATACAGACTTAACGTTAACAGAAAGTAAACTGGCTCTCCTAAACATTTCCCTGAGGTTTGTGTGTTGTTTTAATGTTGACTAAACTGTAATGATTGATGTAAATCGTCACAGAGAATGATGGCATGGTCAAACAGGTTTTAGTTGAGTTCAGCTCATTTACATCATCCAACACAAAGGTATGGCAAGCAGGTGAATGAATATTATGAAAAGAGCCTTGCAATTCTGGATTAAATTAAAATAAGTTTTAAGAGATGACAGGTTTTTTTCTATATTGTTTTGTAAGACAGAAAATGCATAAAGAAGAGATGTAGAACTTGAACTTGAAGATGTGAGGCAAGCTCTTTCTTCTAGTTGGCTTTCCTCTTTTTGGTGCGAAAGCGACGACTCCTCTGCTTGAACAAGTGGCGGAAGTTGATGTAAAGACCTGTATTAATTGAAACATATTACTGTTTATAGATAACACAAGAGACTCATTGTAAATATTAATAACAGATATGTTTTCTTTGTTTTCAATAAAACATGCTTGTAATTGAATAAAATATTCCCACCACTGCATACTGTTTTGATTTTAAAAAAATCTTCAAATTTACATTTCACAGAACAGACTGAAATGGACATCAATTCTTACGATTTTAAATAAAAGTCAAACTCTTTGTTAATCTTTCCAGAATTCATAAGCAAGAGAAAAGGCTAAATGAATACATTAACATTAGATATAGTACATTTAATGTGTGCACAGTGTTTCAGCTTGCATATATGTCTAAAGGTAAACTCCTAAAAATCCAGCAGTAAAAAGGGTTTTGAATCATTTTAAGTCTTACCTAAAAACATAAGCACCAGGTAAACCTGCAGGATGTAGGAGAAGCTGATCGAGAGACCAGTAGCTTTTGGAAGAGGGATGCTTAGCAGTTTGGTTTCATCAAAAATTGGAATGGACAGGAACACTGCCACCGCTGTTCAAAACGCAGATAAGCAGAAAATCGCTGTGAAGTTTGTACATTCTTAAGAAAAGTTTAATAAATAAGAGTGGAGCTAAGTGAATCAAGTGAGAGCACATACCTTCAGCTAGGACCCCGAGAGGATACAGCGGCATCCATATTGTGTATCGCAACCAAGTAAGCAACTTCCACTCAGTATCAATGCAAGCCAACATATAGAAAGGATACCTGTGACATGTTTATACAGAAAGGAGCATTTGTGTGAAGTCGTTTTGTGACAAGGGCCCATATTTATGGGAATAAGTATCTTTTTGAATTAATTTAGTGTTCTTTTGATATGTTCATTTTCATGAGCAAACCATTTGAATACATTTTAGATCATGTAAAGAATAGCTAAGTCATTTGATGTCACCATAAGAGTCATTATTAGACTACACTTCCCATAACACTTGCACTAGCTAACATTTAAGGCATTTAAAAGAAGGTTGTGCAGGGGACTAGGGCACTATGAAAGCAGGGTAAATAAAAAAAACCCTCTATCAATTTGCTTTCGACTACTCTGTTTTAAAGATGAAAGAATATGGCTCCAAAGTTTCCGCACACTACAAAGTGAAATAAATGGTTAAGCCCCCTCCTATTATCACACATCTGGATGTCCCATCTCTCATTATAATTTTCCTTTATTTTCTGGGGGGAAAAAAACACCTTTATTATTGAAACAAAAAAAACCTTCTGAAGTAATTTATATTTCTTTTTGTAAATTTATAAACTTTAAATATTTATAGGAAGGAAACATCTGATTCCGAAAATGACAAGGTTTCCAGCAGATAAATATCATATTTTGTTTAAGTCATACGAACCAAGGTCCTAGTAAAACAATCCTAGCAGAGATATAGAAATATGAGTCAGGAAACAACTAAATGATTCTCTTAATTACCTGAAAATCTCAATACTGCTCCAAAAATAGAAGACAAAGAAAACCACTGGCTTGTTCTGCATATCCTCTAAGCTGCCAAATACTACAAACAGAATGAAGTTCCTCCCCATCACCTTTAATAAGAGAAAATTAAACATTTAGACCCAGAAGTGTTAAATTAAGTTCTCTCAAATAGATGCAGATGATTTGTACCTGAATAAAAGCAGGCATGACGCCGGTCTTTACCAAACCTACAGCAGGATTGATAACTTCCATGATGGCTAACATCTGACAGAAGTACATCACGTCAGCTATTGTATGAAAGGTGTCATAGAAAGAATCTGTGGGATTAAGATAGAAATAGTTGTGAGCTGAACTCTTAATGAATCTGAAATCAGACAAAAAATGTAAACCAGAAAAAGAGCAGGACATATTACTACAGTGTAGAGAAATTAATATGAAGGTCTAAATCACAGATTTATTCAGTTTCTTTAATACACACCAATCTCTTTGTAACCTAAAGAAATCATACGGATCTAAACATGCATACAAACTACCGTCTATTTGAATTTGCATAACCTGCGTGCACCTGTCACATATTCAAATATGACCTCTCCACCCAGATCTAAACAACAGAAATGCACCTTCAGCTACAAAAAAAAAGACAACTAAACACATACTAACCTTGCCCTAGAATGAACAGACGAACTGTCATGTTGACAAAGATCCAGGAGAAGCCTAGAAACTGGACCAAGTTGTACATAAAAAGAAAACCTTTCTTCAAGCCGAGAAAAGCTGCAGAAACAGCAATAAAATGATTCGAATCTATTTTCTTTGGCGAGTATTCCCAAATTGGTGTGGACTGAAAATATACTCACGGTCCTTGCGAATCCTCGACTCCACACTGACTTTGTGTATTTTCTCCTCCTTTTATAGAAAACACACTGGTTGAGCAATATAATGCAAATAATATGGCACAATAAAAAATTGTATTTATAAAGCACATCACCATCATGAGTCACATTAAATTTAATCAATCCAAATGTTTTATATAGCGTTTTTAGCAGTTGCTTCACAAAGGCCTAGTGTGGGTTAAGTTTGCTTAAATAAGGTTTAACAAAGTTTAATAATTTAAAAACCAATGATAAAACATCTGAAAAAATAATATCTCATAAAAATGAACATTTATGAAGCTGTTAAAAAGTATTTAAAAAGAATAGAAGACCTTCTCTCTAAGTTCCATCTCTGCATCAGACTCGTCCAACCAACGATCAAAGTCAGGAGCCAGAAACAGAGGCTTCTTCTCCTGCTTGGTGAGCCGGTCCCACCAGACATGTTCCTGTTTCCTGACCGTAATGTTCACCTGTCTCTGGGTGGATTTGTGTTTAACCTGGAGACACAAGCATCTGCTTATTCAAATTTGATCACCAGGGGCCTGATGTATAAACGTTGCGTACACACAAAATGGGCATAGAAATATGCGTACGCATTTTTCCACGCACATATCGGGATTTATAAAAAATAAACTTGGCGTAAATAAGTCCGCACCGTACGGATGCTCTTGACCGTGCGTACGCACTCTTTTAGAAGAGTATGTGTTTTGGCGACACCAACTGTCCCAAATGGCAATAGCTATTTAAAATGAAAAACTTCTAAATGATCCTATTACATCACCCAATAAATCAAAATGTATCAACCTGAATTATCATTATTAGCATTCTTAACCAGGTGCAAATACTTCGAATTTACTCATTTGTTTTAATGAATGGGCTATAAAAAGGTGTGTGCGTATATAACATATCATCATAATGGATGCTCTAGCGCTGTTAGAAGACCTTGCTAATGACGCTCTACGGAGGGAGCGTGTTTTCAGAGACCGTGAAGATTTCCTTGCTCATGATGATGATTGGCTCATGAGCCGATTTCGATTTCCAAGAGCCATCCTCTTGGAATTGTTTTGTGAATTACAGCCAGTATTGGAAAGACCCTCGCGGAGAAACCATGTGCTGTGTGTTCCTGTGCAAGTATTGACCACATTAGGCCACTTGGCCACTGGTTCTTTCCAGCGAGAGTTGGCAGACCGATCGGGTATGTCGCAATCATCCCTGAGCCGTGTCATGCCACATGTAATGTACCCTGATACATCCATTTTCCTTACGCGCAAGCTGAACAAGCCAACGTCAAAATGCAATTTGCAGCAATCGCCGGTTTTCCCAATGTAATCGGTGCTGTTGACTGCACTCATGTTGCAATAAAGGCACCATCTGAGAATGAATTCGCTTTTGTTAACCGAATTATTGGTGTTAATAATATGCAGGGAGATCATACATATTCAAAATGGGCGGTCTTAACCTCCAAATATGGTTATTTCGGGAGGAGATTGGGGTAAGGAATACGCACGTGCACCTGCGCACAATATTCAGATAATTTTGATTTATAAAGCGAACCTTCCGCAGGTTCTGGCGTACGTACGGTTTTATGAATCTGAAAACTTTTGTGCGTACGCAATTTCTGCCTTATGTGCGTACACACACTTTAAGGATTACATCTACGCAAAGTTTTATACATGAGGCCCCAGGACAGTGCATCAAAACCAACACTGCCTCCACAGTCAACCAAACCATTTCTCAACACTGAAAGATGATGGCTGTTACCTCAAGTTTAACAGGTTTCAGGAATTCCAAACTAAATTCATATTCATTTTCTCCTTTTGCTCCGTGCCCTTGACCTGACAACGAGAAGATGTAAGAACGTTGGTGTCAGAGTTAAACAAGCATTCGACTGTTGGTAAACTGTGAGATGTACCTCTAAAGCGAAGGATGTTCTCTTCTACACCAATACTGAGATTCTGTGTGAAGAGAGAAAATGAAGCATCAAGTTTCTGCCTCCTGCTATCAAGAAAGGATATCATAAAACACAGGTACAGTCAGTAATAACATTGCATTGACACTAAAAACCCGGCTAATTAAATATTGACTGTGCAATTTTTTTTCATTGACATAATTCAGTCGGTAGTTTTTTGTTGCATCGATTTTTGTTGAGTTGTTAACTGATTTATTTTTTGTAATTAAGTTCACATTCTAAGTGGCTAATGTTGACTGGATAAAAATAATATATTTGTCAATTATTTACTGTATGTGGTAGGAGACCAAGACATTGAACACTTTCGTTTTTTTATTAAGAAACTTAACTTTGTCGCTTTTGGCAGATACCAAGCTTAAAGAAATAACTTAATACATTAAAAACATTTACACATGAATGCCCTACAAATGAAATGATCCACATTATAGATGTTTCGCGTCAGCATATGCTTGTTTACAAGAAAAAGAGTGACAAACCAGAATGTTCTACTATTGTTTGCAATAAAAACCAGATAGCATTTAGTTGAAAAAAAAATTGTGTAAGCAGTTCACTCGAGAGCACACCTCATTACAATTTACAAGAATAGCTAAAGATTGTTTGGGTGATAAATTTTTTTTGTTGAGGAGCGTAAGAGTGTATTTTGAGACAATTAAAAACTATTAATTGAGAACATTTTGGGAAGTCGATTTTCATTGGAGTGTTTCGCTTAGTAGTCAGATAAAATTTTGAGTGTATAAAGCACTAGCTTTCAGATATTTCCAGTTGTCCATTATTATTAGTAGTAGTATTTTTATATAAGCAAATTCTTAAGGTTACAAACATGAAATGTTACCAAGAACCATGCTTTGCTTACTACAACATATCCTTGCAGTCATGATTACAAAAGATGACCTTTGCACTATGATGACAGACAAACCAATGAATGTCCATACATATACTATAAAGTTTTGTAGGTATAAAAACATAACATATATTAAATAAACAATTCGTTGATGAGAAAAACAAATACTCTACAATAGCTTTTACTTTTGTATTATTTTTTTATTACATTTTAGATTTAGAATTTAGCAAAAACTAATTTTATAAAACCACCTGAATTTTTAATATCCCTTTTCATGAAAAATATCTGTTTGCCCTTCATTATTTACTCCCAAAATTGGTAGAACAATATTGTTGGTTCGTTCATCTCTGTTCCAGAAGAAAGGTCTCCAGCCATAGACTTTCTGAATTATGCATAAAGACTGAAAAGTATTTCTTTGACTGAAAAGTGAAAGTTGGCACATCAGCTAAAAAATGCAATCATAAATATTCTTTCAGGGCTGTAACGGGTTTTCAAACATGAATATTCTAATTAGACAACTATTTTCATTAAGCATCAGGGCTTTTGATTAAACAAATTCTACAATTTTTCCTGATTGAAGTGTAAATATTCTAAGGAGTTTGGATGGTAAATGTAAAGATAACCAGGCCTCAAAATGATCGTCCAATTCAACCTATATCAACTGCATTCGACACAGTCAAGATATGTGGCCAACGTTGGGCAATGGGTTTGAGCCCTACCTAACTGGCGACTATTTCAAGATGGAGTGGATGATGGTGGGGTGAGGTATCCGAGTTAAGTTTTGAGTTCTTTTTTTTACTAGATCTATTCCACATCTCTGGGTCCAAGCATTCAAACACTCAACTCTATCTGTCCTTACCGCCTGATAACTAAACACTAATTACCTGGTTAGTAGCCACTAGCCAGTCTGAATAAAATCTTGTCATAGAAAAAGAGTTCCCACCTACAATTCATTCATCTTCATGTCGGCTTTATTCCCTTTCGGGGTCGCCACAGCGGAATGAACCGCCAACTCTCTGGCATATGTTTTACGCAGCAGATGCCCTTCCCTGCCGCAACCCAACCCCTGGGAATTCAATCCAACATATCAATTTGCCCTCAACATTCGTTCACATTAAACATTCTCACATTATTTGAGGTTGACTACCATTTATTAAACAGATGTTGTTATTCCTTAGACCAACTAGAACAAAGCTTGTGCATTGTTTTAAACTGAAGGCACAAGGCTGGTTTCTCTCACGACAGGTCAGACAAGCTTCTGCCTGCTCTCTGACACCAGAGAGGGGGAAGGGGCAGTTTCTCCTCATCTCCAGTCTCACAATTGTAAATAAAACATGGGCTGTCGCTGTTAATGGGACAGATGGCAAATGTACTAATACTAATCAAGACATTATTTTTATTTAAGCAACATTTTTTTATATTTTGTTTCTGATGCAAGCTCTGTGTGGAGATGTACTTTGCAACGGGTGCTTATGGTAAAAACAGAAAAAAACTCCGATTATAAGCTATACTATCCTGGACGGACCGCAAAAAAATATCAAGTGACGTTAAGTTGCATAAAAATAAAGATTGCTACATGCAAGTTGATCTCACCTGTGCATCACTGATCTCCACGCGCAGGTAAATCTCGCCGTGCCGCTGTGCCCAATAAACGTGAGGCGTGAGCGCCTGCATCGTAATTATTTACATAAAACCGTTATTATCAAAGATTTTACGATGAGTGGTCTTGCATTCAATAACCGGAAGACGTCTGCCAGGATTCTGTCAATCGTCTGGAATATTCTCAAAGTGCGCATGCGCGTTCATGCGACGGCACGCGTATGTACCGCCCATTTTTTCTTTCAACTGCGTTTATTCTAAACGTTTTTGATCCCAACGAAATTTTCCTACAGTTTTCAGTACATTGTGTTTAAACTGTATTTAACAATTAAGATGCCAAATGTAATCAACGCAAAGAATAATTTATGTTTAACGAAATTAATTAGGATTACCGATCTGTTACATAAATCTGCCAGTTTATGTTTTCGAGTTAGGTTGGATATCACTAAAGTAGAAAAATCTCAAGTTTAGTTGGACAAATCAATCCCGGAAGAGAACTTTCTTTTTTTAAAATTATCAAAAACGATTCAGCCCCTGCTCAAAACGAGAAACAAGCTTGCCCACATTTAGCATTAAATTCTGCCAAAGTCAAGGCTTTAAAACCTTCGGTTAAAAAAGAAATTGTTCATTAAGTTACGTTTTCTTGTTGATCGCACATCCAGCCAGCTGCGGCGCTACTGTGTTTTTTTATAGCCAAGTTTCACCTCTTAATGTTTACGGAAGTAAATCTGTAGAGTCAACCACCGTAAACATCCACTAGTTATAGAAAGTATTGTTTGAAATAAAAAGGATCGTTTTCTAAGTTTAGAACTATCCGAACAAATGGTTTGAACTATTTTTAGACACCATTCGTTGTTTATTCACTAAAATAAAAACCACCGAGTAACAAAACATTGATTTTAGCAATGATTTGTAATAATGCAGGAACAATCCGAATGCGACCAGAAGCAATTAGATTTACAGAAAAGCAACTCGAGGTTTTGTGTTCTGGTTGGACTGACTGGCAGTGTAGCAGCTCTCAAGGCACCTTTGTTGGTAACTCAACTGCTTGAGATTCCAGGGGTAAGTCATGAAAGGTGTCTGTTTTATCACTCAATACTCAAACATGTGCGATAACGGCTTGAGGAGACGGAGACGGAGACGGAGACGGAGACGGAGACGCGGCGGGGAAGCGCTTCTGTCGTTTCACGCCAACGTCCTATATAGCCATTTCCAGTTCACTTATTTGGCCACTAGAGAGCGGGGTTTTATTGCTTGAGTACATTCTAACATAAAACATTTTATTATAGATAAATGCAAATATCGTAACCTGAAACCTGTCTGAACTTACAAAAGAAGTGAATCTTTAGTATTCATTTTCTATATTTAATTGAACGCTGAATTTTAATGTGACTTAAATGTAATTTTAAACATTTCTGAACTACTAGTAGTGCTGATTGATTTAGAAAAATAATTTATTGCAAAGATTTAAAAAAAATATTTTATTGAGATTATTTTTAACTAATGTTGTGATAACAGTAGTAAATGGTATAGTAAAAGCATAGCTTCTTCTTCTTCTTCTTCTTCTTCTTCTTCTTCAAAAGCATAGCAAATAGTAAAATCATTTAAGCCTTAAAAAATAATGTTTAAATCAACTCAACATATGATGTGATTGGTTCTTTTCTTCATGTGACTGAAGTTGCCTGACACTAAGCCTTTCACAGTACAAAGCTTTCTTTTCGTTTTCTTTAGAAAAATTGAGATAAGGGGTTAGGTTAGTTGTGAGAAAATAACAAAATACCATAATAACAACAACAACATTAACAACACAAAACTGTTATTTTGTGAATTAGTCCACAACTCAATTGCAATGCATTGTACTGTTGTTAAACGGCACATTCACAACTCTGACGTCTCATCTCCACCATTCTGAAAGAACGTTATTCTTATATGAATCGATAGCCTGTACAGATAAAGTTGTGACAGAGAGCATATTCTCTCTTCATGTGCATTGCACAATTTTTGCTCTTCATGTTCTATTAAATGGTAAATCAACATATTTTACAGCGAGGAATCGATTTCTACTTACTTCTTGCCCAGTAACTTCTTTAGTGTAAGAGGCACAAGGAGAAACTTTATCTAGAGCAAAAATAAAGGAAATTTAACATTTAAAAATGAGTAAAACTCTGAACTTTGATTTTTTATTCTGTATTCATCCACACACCATCTAGTTTCAAGAAAAGAAGCCCCCCCCCTCCAAAAAAAAAAACAACTAGTCTAGAAACATCATGCAGCCACTCAAAACAGCAGGTGTGTAAATTAGATAGTTGAGTATTATATAAGATAACATATTAAAGTTTAATTGGAATAAATTGATGAAGTTATGAGAATATTATCTTGTACTCCAAATTCTTTAATAGATTACTTATTTTGTACTCTTATTTTGTTTTTAAGAACATTTCTCATTAGTTAGTAGCTTGTCTTGTGCTTTAACACCTTATGCTCTTTCTTGTCTTTACGGTATCTAATACTGACAGCATTGTGTATCAATTTCCATATTAAGGGTTTTCACATGATGTTGCAAGCTTGCAGCCCCAAAATGAACAGCCTATATTGTCTGCAGATTCCTTTTTATGGATTCGTCCTTAAATTAGTCACTGCTATATGAATATATGCCTGGTATTGAACTCTTTATTCTGTTATAAAGATCTTCTTTCGAGTTGTCTTTATTTAAAACCCATGATTGGTCTAATGACCCTGTTGTATTCAAAAGAGCCTGAGGTTATCTGTGACCCCTTGAACTGTAGCTGTTGAATATAAAGTATTGCTTAATGGTGTCCTGAGACAATAGACAGTGGGAGTATTCAGAGTGTTTGAACCCATTAGAGCTAATCTGACTGGAAGAATTGAACCTCTATCTGATTTGGAACACGTTAAGTGTTGTGTGAATCAGAACTTGTGTCTGCTATCAGTTGTTACCTCCTTAGCATTGAGCGTCTCTCTCCAAACTCTTCAACCCTTCTGAACAGTCTGACATAGAGATCTAGTGTAACAGGGAGTAAAGGAGAGAAAAAAGTACAGATCTTTAGAAATGACCTTTTGGGATTTATTTAATGTAAACCATATTTTCATATAAAGTGTGGGGGAGGAGAAAGAAAATAAGATACAAACGTTTTTCAAGTGTTTGATTTAAAAACATTGCTATGATCAGGTCAGTTTTTTCTGTTCTGTTTGTCAGGTTGATGTCCGTGCGGTCAGCACAGAGCATGCCACTCATTTCTACAGCATCAGTGAAGTCCCGGTTCGTGTTTACACTGATAAAGATGAGTGGGAGGTGAGTGCCTCCTTTGAAGGGCCGTGGGATCTGCCTTTCACTGGACAACGAACACAGAACTCCTTATCTCTCAGTTTTAAATATTGAGCTGGGGGTACACACTGTTAATTTTTCCTCTACAGTAAAAAATGTTGGTGTTATTCTAGATCAGTGTTTCTCAATTATTTTCTGTCGAACCCCCCTAGGAAGAAAAACACATCTTGAACCCCTCCCTCCCTTCATTCACCTCAGGAACATTGCTAAAGTATAGAACATGCTATCTATTGTAAATACAGAAACATTAGTTCATGCTTTCATGAACTCCAGAATGGCGTAATGGAGCTGCGCTACATTAATTTTACAGTTAGTCCAGAACCCAGCACCTAGAATTCTCACAAGAACAAAGAAATATGAGTACATTACACTAGTTCTGTCCTCTTTTCATTGGCTGTATTATGAACTGCATTTTAATACATGTATTTTATAAAGGAAAATATTAATCCAATATTTTAAGTTATTTTTACAAGAATTCTTGTAAACTTGTTTCTTGTTTTTATGCAAGTGTTCAGCTAGCTAAAGCAAAAGGCTCATACCAAACTTAACAGTTCCTCTCAGGCCAATAATACCCTTTTTGTTGAATAATTTCAATGTTGGGTAGTCCAGGGATTAATTTTGGTATTTTTTATTGCTGTGTCTAATAGTGGAGCTAATGCTAGTTGTTTTCATAGAAGAGCAAAAGTGTGTCCCTGTGATATCACTGTAACCCCACCTGGCTCTAATAAAATTCAGTCAGTGCTGCTTATTGTTACACATACTTATAAACATTAAAAAAAAAGGTCATTGCCTTATTAAAACATTGGAATTAGTGTTTGGGATTAGTGTGCAATTTTTCCTAGTCTTTATGAATTTAGGTAAACCCTAGTTAAAAATACAATACAAATAAAGTTGATTAAGATGAACTTTATACGTTGTTTATTCATACTTCTTAACACACAAGATAATGTGAAGAAAGTAAGCTACGAGACTTTGTTTACCATTAAAAAAAAAGTTAAATCTTAATATGATGTTGACTATCATTTTATTATCCATGTTTTTTTCTATCTATTTTTCTGTTTCCTTCCCTTTAAGATGTGGACAAAGCGCTCTGATCCTGTCCTGCATATTGAATTAAGACGTTGGGCAGATCTTTTAGTCATCGCTCCCCTGGATGCCAACACACTTGGTAAAATCGCCAGTGGAATCTGTGACAACCTCTTGGTGGGTCAATGGTTTATTATTTACCTAAAGTTACTCTGTTATAAACTTGTACTGATTTGTTATGGTCTTGACAGACCTGTGTGGTACGGGCATGGGACAGCAAGCGTCCCCTCATCTTTTGTCCTGCAATGAACACAGCCATGTGGCAGCATCCAATCACTGCACAGCAAGTGGCCACCCTTAAAAACTTTGGCTACACTGAGATACCATGCATTTCAAAGAAACTTGTCTGTGGGGATGAAGGTAATCTCTAAAGAACTGTGATCATTTCATTTACATAGTTGTCACCTTGTTTTAGTATAGTATAGTAGTGAAAAACAGGCATCTTTAAAATCAAACAGTTTAACATCAAACCTATGTTTATTAACATTCTCCTCAAATAATTTATTGAATTAAGTTTGAGCAAGATTTGCTGGTTGGTTACAAGTGAATTTTTGGAGTTTGACCAATGCATTTTTTTAAATGCACACCACACCTTTAAGTAATTTGATGTTATATTTTTTTCAGGTAAAGGTGCAATGGCGGAAGTATCAACTATCATTGACGCTGTCAAACAGTACGTCCACAGCCGGCCTGAATGACTTGATCTTATCAACCTTTTCCTTGGTTATCTAGAACAATTTTGGATCATCTTCATCTGATCCTGCTATACATATATATTTTTTTTTTTGTTTGTTTGCAAAAAAAAAAACTTGTTCTGGTTTTGTACTTTGATATTAAACAATAAAAACCAGCCTTAAAAAAATATGTGTACCTGTACATTTGGTGTATCTTTTATGTTTGTTATGGTAACAAACTAACCACATGCATAACTACTTGCTAATGACTGCTATTAGTGCATAGTTTTAAATGTTTGTTTGTTTTAAAAATATTTATACTTAAACACAAAATCTATATAAAGAGATACTGTAAAATACAATAAATGTGTAATTTTTTTTAAGATGTTGTAAAGTTACATGTGAAGTATCCAATAAGATATTGTTTATTTCTATAGCAGTACGCTGTTTTTACATGGTTTTAAGTTTTAATATTAAATTAGGAATATGTATATATTAATAATAAATAGTAGTTTACTGTTTTCCCACAACAAGTATATAAAAACCCTCAAAATTCAAACATAAGATAACCATTTGTATTTTATTATAGATTATGATGTCCCTTTACTGGCAGATTATCTTACTTTTGTTTAACTCATTTGGTTGTGTTAATGTAATTTATAGTTTTCATGTGTTCTGGTATATAATCTTTTGTATGAACCTATTACTGAAATTGGCAGCCTCTAATTACAGTCTAAAGACCAGTGGCAGCAGTGAAAAAAAATTTTGGTCACTGAAAAAGAATAATGATTGATGAGCACATTTCTCTAACATGCTCACACTCAAGCACAGTCTCACAATTATAGACGCGTTAGAGAATCAGTCTTTTAAATTTTTTTATACTGTAATTCCCCCACAAGAAAAGCAAGTGAGTATTAGTCTTCTCACATCTATTCAGTGATGTCTCGTTTAAATACAAGTTTAGGCTTACTGAATATTTCAAGTATTCAGGTAAGTTTATATGAGCTAATTAGTATTTTCTTGCTAAAAACAACAGTCCACCAGGTTAAGATGACTATGATGAATTATCAACTCATCTTTAGAGTGTGGTTTGGTCATTTCTGTTAATGATCAGAGATAGAGTCTCACCTGGAACAAATCAATGTGCATCATTTCCTGGAGGAGTTTCAAAATCTAACAACGAACAGAGAACAAAAAGGATTCATATCCTTTACGTGTCAGCTTTCCTACTGAAAGTATTATCAATAAAATGTTGGGGTTGTGGAGTCTGCTGTAAAGGGGTAACATACCTCAAAAATAATTATATTATTTAATTTTATTATGTAATAAAAGAATCCTGCATATGTTTAACACAAAGCGTCGTCCCTTATGGTCAGGAACTTTCAGTTTATTTATGAAATAGAAAAATTCTCACAGTTTTCTTTCACTGATCTATTAACTCACTTTATGCATCAGAGGTGGGATGGTCTGTGTACTAAATGTTTGCCGTCGTACACCAAATTGTGAAAAGGTGTATTCTTTTTGTCTTTTGATCACCGCTTAAGGCGTAGAGATTGACTGTTGGTTAATTCCCATGCTGCAATTTCGTCACTGTTTTTCCACATTCGGTAGAATATCTTGTTAGGTTGTCAATTAAATAAAATATATTAAAAAAATATTATTTAGCATATATTTTTAAAATAAAATATAACTACACTGTAACAAGATATACCTCTATCTAGAGCAAGGGCAAATGTCTCATTTTTTTACTATAGCATGCATAGTAAAAGTTTGTAGGATGTGTTCTTGTTGAGAGAAAAGTTTTATTTTGCTACCACTAAAAGGTATTTTACATAACTTTTATATAAGTAAATATTTTTCAAACAATCATTGATTTTGACATTTCTTTTCAATCTGCCTTAGGAAATCATGCATGTTCAGGAACATTAAAGCTAACATTTCATCCAAACACTTGTTCATCTTCATTTGTTTAGCAAAACAGCTGAGGTGTAGTTAGAAGACTAATGTACATCACCATGCTGTGCTGGCCCACCATGATTGGCTGATGGGCTGCAGGGAAACAGTCATTAAACAGCTGAGGGTTCAACCAAAGGGAGTTTGGGTAAAAGATTCTCTTATCTCTTGACAGGGAACAAGAGAGTGATTTGTTTCTTGTGGGATTGTTAGTCTCTTGAACTCTTGAAGACTCTTGGTCAAGGTCATATGAGTGAAAATGTTTTTTTTTTTGTAGGAAACAGAATATGTTCTGTTAATCAATCTACTACAACAAAATAGTACAGGCCCAAAAAAAAAACATTGTCAACAGTATTCACTTACTCATTCAAACAGAACAGTCTGAATCTGCTGTATCAGTCACTTCTATGGACACAACATGTTTTACAAGTTGTGAGTTTCTGGGAGAGACCCTACTTTTCACAAAGCCCTACTTTTCACAAATAAATTACAACTATTTGTGAAAAGTAGGGTCACTCCCAGGAACTCATTGAATTGTAACATGGAAGTCCTGTCGTGACATTTCCTAATTATTCCTCACTCAAATCTCAACTGTAATGTAAGAAAACAAAAATGTTAGGGAATGACTGCAACTTGGCCTATACGGAGGTTCATATGCTAATCAAGGTAAGGGAGCACATACTTTAGTGAATATGGTGTATTTGTAATATTGTCTGCTATTATCTAAAACCCATTCAGGACTTTAGTAGCCTCAGACATCACGCCACCTGAACAATAACCAAATTTCTGATGAGTTTACACACTTAAAACGCTGGGTTATTATGTTAACCCAGCCACATGTTGGATGATTTGTGGGTTTGTTTTTTTGGCATCTTTAACCCAATCGCTGGGTTATTTTTTGTAACTCAACTGCTGGGTTGTTTTTTTTACCCCAATCGCTGGATTATTTTCTGTAACTCAAATGCTGGGTTCTTTTTTTTTAACTCAACCGCTGGGTTATTTTTTGTAACTCAACCGCTGGGTTCTTTTGTTTTTTTTAACTCAATCGCTGTTTTTTTTTTTTATCCCAACCGCTGGGTTATTTTTTGTAACTCAACCACTGGGTTTTTTTTTGTAACTCAACCGCTGGGTTATTTTTTGTAACTCAACCGCTGGGTTCTTTTGTTTTTTTTAACTCAATCGCTGTTTTTTTTTTTTTATCCCAACCGCTGGGTTATTTTTTGTAACTCAACCACTGGGTTATTTTTTGTAACTCAACCGCTGGGTTATTTTTTGTAACTCAACCGCTGGGTTCTTTTGTTTTTTTTTATCCCAATCGCTGGATTCTTTTTTGTAACCCAACTGCTGGGTTCTTTTTTTAACCCAAGTGCTGGGTTATTTTTTGTAAATCAATCGCTGGGTTCTTTTTTTTTAACCAACCACTGGGTTCTTTTTTTTTTACCCCAACCGCTGGATTCTTTTTTGTAACTCAACCGCTGGGTTCTTCTTTTTTTTAACCCAACGGCTGGGTTCTTTTTTTTTATCCCAATCGCTGGATTCTTTTTTGTAACTCAACCGCTGGGTTCTTTTGTTGTTTTTTTAACTCAATCGCTGGTTTTTTTTTTATCCCAATCGCTGGATTCTTTTTTGTAACCCAACTGCTGGGTTCTTTTTTTAACCCAATTGCTGGGTTATTTTTTGTAAATCAATCGCTGGGTTCTTTTTTTTTTAACCCAACGGCTGGGTTCTTTTTTTTTTTATCCCAATCGCTGGGTTCTTTTTTGTAACTCAACCGCTGGGTTCTTTTGTTTTTTTTTAACTCAATCGCTGGGGTTTTTTTTTTTTATCCCAATCGCTGGATTCTTTTTTGTAACTCAACCGCTGGGTTCTTTTTTTTTTAACTCAACCGCTGGGTTATTTTTTGTAACTCAACCGCTGGGTTCTTTTGTTTTTTTTAACTCAATCGCTGG
The DNA here is from genome assembly GCA_900490495.1 of Danionella dracula. Classification (NCBI taxonomy): domain Eukaryota; kingdom Metazoa; phylum Chordata; class Actinopteri; order Cypriniformes; family Danionidae; genus Danionella; species Danionella dracula. Next base: position 4,951,810 of record UELW01000178.1, on the reverse strand, counting down.
TTTTTTTTTTATCCCAACCGCTGGGTTATTTTTTGTAACTCAACCACTGGGTTTTTTTTTGTAACTCAACCGCTGGGTTATTTTTTGTAACTCAACCGCTGGGTTCTTTTGTTTTTTTTTAACTCAATCGCTGGGTTTTTTTTTTATCCCAATCGCTGGATTCTTTTTTGTAACCCAACGGCTGGGTTCTTTTTTTAACCCAATTGCTGGGTTATTTTTTGTAAATCAATCGCTGGGTTCTTTTTTTTAACCAACCACTGGGTTCTTTTTTTTTTACCCCAACCGCTGGATTCTTTTTTGTAACTCAACCGCTGGGTTCTTTTTTTTTTAACCCAACGGCTGGGTTCTTTTTTTTTATCCCAATCGCTGGATTCTTTTTTGTAACTCAACCGCTGGGTTCTTTTGTTTTTTTTTAACTCAATCGCTGTTTTTTTTTTTATCCCAATCGCTGGATTCTTTTTTGTAACCCAACTGCTGGGTTCTTTTTTTAACCCAATTGCTGGGTTATTTTTTGTAAATCAATCGCTGGGTTCTTTTTTTTTTTTTTAACCCAATGGCTGGGTTCTTTTTTTTTATCCCAATCGCTGGATTCTTTTTTTTGTAACTCAACGGCTGGGTTCTTTTTTTTTACCCCAATCGCTGGGTTTTTTTTTGTAACTCAACCGCTGGGTTCTTTTGTTTTTCTTTTAACTCAATCGCTGGGGGGTTTTTTTTATCCCAATCGCTGGATTCTTTTTTGTAACTCAACCGCTGGGTTCTTTTTTGTAACTCAACCGCTGGGTTCTTTTTTTTTTTTTACCCAACGGCTGGGTTCTTTTTTTTTTATCCCAATCGCTGAATTCTTTTTTGTAACTCAACGGCTGGGTTCTTTTTTTTACCCCAATCGCTGGATTATTTTCTGTAACTCAACCGCTGGCTTCTTTTGTTTTTAACTCAACCGCTGGGTTATTTTTGTAACTCAACCGCTGGGTTATTTTTTGTAACTCAACCGCTGGGTTCTTTTGTTTTTAACTCAACCGCTGGGTTATTTTTGTAACTCAACCGCTGGGTTATTTTTTGTAACTCAACCGCTGGGTTCTTTTGTTTTTTTTAACTCAATCGCTGGTTTTTTTTTTATTTTTTATCCCAACCGCTGGGTTATTTTTTGTAACTCAACCGCTGGGTTATTTTTTGTAACTCAACCGCTGGGTTCTTTTGTTTTTTTTTTAACTCAATCGCTGGTTTTTTTTTTTTTTATCCCAATCGCTGGATTCTTTTTTGTAACCCAACTGCTGGGTTCTTTTTTTTTAACCCAACGGCTGGGTTCTTTTTTTTTTTTTACCCCAATCGCTGGATTATTTTCTGTAACTCAACCGCTGGGTTCTTTTGTTTTTAACTCAACCGCTGGGTTATTTTTGTAACTCAACCGCTGGGTTATTTTTTGTAACTCAACCGCTGGGTTCTTTTGTTTTTTTTAACTCAATCGCTGGGTTTTTTTTTTTATCCCAACCGCTGGGTTATTTTTTGTAACTCAACCGCTGGGTTATTTTTTGTAACTCAACCGCTGGGTTCTTTTTTATAACTCAACCGCTCGGTTCTTTTTTTTTTTAACCCAACGGCTGGGTTCTTTTTTTTTTTATCCCAATCGCTGGATTCTTTTTTGTAACTCAACGGCTGGGTTCTTTTTTTTACCCCAATCGCTGGATTATTTTCTGTAACTCAACCGCTGGGTTCTTTTGTTTTTAACTCAACCGCTGGGTTATTTTTGTAACTCAACCGCTGGGTTATTTTTTGTAACTCAACCGCTGGGTTCTTTTGTTTTTAACTCAACCGCTGGGTTATTTTTGTAACTCAACCGCTGGGTTATTTTTTGTAACTCAACCGCTGGGTTCTTTTGTTTTTTTTAACTCAATCGCTGGTTTTTTTTTATTTTTTATCCCAACCGCTGGGTTATTTTTTGTAACTCAACCGCTGGGTTATTTTTTGTAACTCAACCGCTGGGTTCTTTTGTTTTTTTTTAACTCAATCGCTGGTTTTTTTTTTTTTTATCCCAATCGCTGGATTCTTTTTTGTAACCCAACTGCTGGGTTCTTTTTTTTTAACCCAACGGCTGGGTTCTTTTTTTTTTTACCCCAATCGCTGGATTATTTTCTGTAACTCAACCGCTGGGTTCTTTTGTTTTTAACTCAACCGCTGGGTTATTTTTGTAACTCAACCGCTGGGTTATTTTTTGTAACTCAACCGCTGGGTTCTTTTGTTTTTTTTAACTCAATCGCTGGGTTTTTTTTTTTTATCCCAACCGTTGGGTTATTTTTTGTAACTCAACCGCTGGGTTATTTTTTGTAACTCAACCGCTGGGTTCTTTTGTTTTTTTTAACTCAATCGCTGGTTTTTTTTTATTTTTTATCCCAACCGCTGGGTTATTTTTTGTAACTCAACCGCTGGGTTATTTTTTGTAACTCAACCGCTGGGTTCTTTTGTTTTTTTTTTAACTCAATCGCTGGTTTTTTTTTTTTTATCCCAATCGCTGGATTCTTTTTTGTAACCCAACTGCTGGGTTCTTTTTTTTTAACCCAACGGCTGGGTTCTTTTTTTTTTTTACCCCAATCGCTGGATTCTTTTTTGTAACTCAACGGCTGGGTTCTTTTTTTTTACCCCAATCGCTGGGTCCTTTTTTTTAACTCAACCGCTGGGTTCTTTTGTTTTTTTAACTCAATCGCTGGGGTTTTTTTTTTTTATCCCAATCGCTGGATTCTTTTTTGTAACCCAACTGCTGGGTTCTTTTTTTAACCCAATTGCTGGGTTATTTTTTGTAAATCAATCGCTGGGTTCTTTTTTTTTTAACCAACCGCTGGGTTCTTTTTTTTTTACCCCAATCGCTGGATTCTTTTTTGTAACTCAACCTCTGGGTTCTTTTTTGTAACCCAACCGCTGGGTTCTTTTTTTTTTTTTTTAACTCAACCGATGAGTTTTTTTGTAACCCAACCGCTGGGTTCTTTTTTTTTTTTACCCAACCGCTGGGTTCTTTTTTTTACCCCAATCGCTGGGTTCTTTTTTGTAACTCAACCGCTGGGTTCTTTTTTTTTCACCTGTCACTGGACGAAGCAATAGGACCTTATTTTTGCCAGTAAAAGTGAATACAATCTAAATGGTTATTTCTGTCAAAGGGTTTTTGTCTTTGCAAAAAAATGCAATTCGATAAAACAAATCTTTTGCGTTCAAATGAATTAATCTGCATAAATGAATATAAAAAATAAATAAATGATTGAGCTTAAAGTGCAAAAAGTACCCAAAATCATCCGTTTTTTTGTTAATTTTGTCCTTTGTTTACTCAAACATTTCTTGTTTGAGTAAACAATTTGTTTTTTTGTTAATTTTGTTCTTTGTTTACTCAAACATTTCTATTATATATCATTGAGTGTTTTTAGCAAAGTTTTCATTTCAATGTCCTAACTGCAAGCATATCCAGAACTGCAATTCAGTTTCATTGTCTAAATATGTTACCATGTCCATTGTGTCATTGGATGGATCTTTTTAGCATACAGATAGTTTGCCTTGCGTCAATTGTCAATTTTAAGCTGAGTTTGTGTCAGCATAAGGCCTTCCTGGTTGTTTAGTGCATGGTCTTATGAGTGCCCAGGACCTTTTCACTAACTCAAAATTCACTTTTAGCGACTTTAGAAAATAATATCACTATGGGTCACATAGCTTGTTTATGGACTTTTAGCTGCCTGATGGTGGAAAAAGCAACAAAACCCTGCCATCCCACTTTAACAGCTCTTACAAAAGCTTTCCATCGTTGTTTTGTGGCTTCTGCTGCAGGTGGAGAAGTAAAAACTGTTTCAGTTTCTCTGTCCAAAATTTCCATCCATAAAAGAACACTATTTTTCTTGGAGGATCAGGTTTTTTAGCTTAGTTTTGGGTGAAAAGATGGGTTCAAATGGCAACACCCACTCCCACATTCTATCCTAATTAGAGTCTTAACTTTGTCTGAAGAATGTTTTGGTCTGGGGGTGGAAACTAGATTATCTTGAGTATCCCACCTAAGCAAAAGAAGAACATGCAAACTTCAGTCAAGAAGGATCCTGTCTGAGTTTGTGAAACATCTCTGCCTCCAACGATAAATCTTTCCCCCCACTCTGTGCAGGTGTTAAATAAATGTCAAGAGAACATGCCACACTGCTGGACTGACCAATAAAAGAAAATGGTAAAACTCATACTTTTGGAAATGTCTAATAGACAACATATCTGCACACATATCTCAAAATAATTTACTTCAAGCAACTTCTATCTATCAATCAATCTTTAAAACCTCTATATCGGATCATTCCATTGGGTAGAAATAAAAGTACAATTTACTAATAAAATATTAACCACTAAGTTCAATTGTTTTTCACAGAAGCATTTAAGTCCTAAAAAACGTCACAAATCAGTAATATAATTTTCTCTTTTCTTGTCTATGCATAAATATTTAATGACATAAAGCATAAAGCCCTCAATGCTCACTCAGGGCTCAGGTGTGCCCCAGCTGTTCACTTGATGTTGAAGATTTAGCTAAGGTTGAGTAAACACTTGTCTTATTTCCTGCGTTTTTCCTCTGGGGATGCTGACAGGCCCTCTGCGGCTCTTCCCCAGGCAGGTGAGTGGTAAAACAGACAAGGCTGATGCAACTCCTCATCTGAATGAGCTCATGGCTGTAGTGGCTGAGATGGCACGGTTTCATCACTCATTCTCCATACATCACTACCTCATCAAAATAAAAACAGCCAAGCCACCAGGCCAAACCTGATGCTGCTGTTTTCCAAACATGCTGCTGCAAGAGAAAACAAATTGAGGATCTGATAAAAAATAAACTTTCTTAGGTTTATTAATCAATATAAGATTTGTAGTGTAAATAAACAGCCCTCTCACCAGGAGTCCAATACCTGAAAGTGAACGTTAAGGTCACAACTCAGTTATAAAGCACAAGTATACTCATATATACTCATTTATTGACAAATATTAGCAACGTTACTTCAGTTGTTTCTTTCTCTGAATCTTTTTATATGAAATGTTATAGCATTTTATTTTTGTAGACAGTTTTGTAATAAAAAAAACTGGTCCAGACAACAATGTATTACATAACTGAGCCAAAAATCAACTTGCAGTCTTTAAATACACAGGCACAATTTGGGTTCCATGGAGTAGATTTGTAGGGTGTCTTAAAGTTTTCCTATTCGACCTTGTGTGTGTTATTCTCCCTCAATGTGCTAGGAGCCTCGCCTGATACTCATCTCATTAGGCTCCCAATTTTAGAAACCGCTCTGTTTATGCACAGCACTCAGTTATTGTGAAACCTATCTATTTCTGCTCCTGCTGCTTACCTTGTTCTCTGCTCAATCTGTGCAGAGGAATGCTGGATAACTAACTGTTCTGTAGCTGACCTATGGCCTGGTCCCGGCAGGATTTACTATGTGTTTTTGTTTTTACTTAGAGTTATTGCTCTTCTTGCTTTAGCCCTTGCACCTTTTGATTTTCTTGTGCATACCAGTAAATGAAGTCTCTCTCCTACACCGCATCTCACACAGTGGCAGAACGTATTCAACATCTTTTTTTTTCATATTGGGCTCAGTTTAGCCCTCTATGTAAATATCAGCAGTCAGTGTAAGCAAAAGCATCTGTTTATTTCACACTTGTCTCTCAGAGGTTGATCAGATCCTGAGCACCTCGATCACTAGCTGCTGCTTCCCTGCTATAGGTTGTGTTGTAGCCTCTGACTCACACACTGAATATGTACTCAAGTAAAAGTAATATCTAAAATTACTACTCGAGTAAAATTAAAAAGTAGTTGTTGAAAAATATCATTGAGCACTTAGTAACGTTGTACAGAGTCATCTCCGCTGTCTCAGTTTATCTAAAGGGTTACTAATATTCATTCATTCATCTTCATGTCGGCTTTCTTCCCTTTCGGGGTCGCCACAGCGGAATGAACCACCAACTCTCTGGCATATGTTTTACGCAGCGGATGCCCTTCCAGCCGCAACCCATCGCTGGATTCACTCTTTAACACTATGGGCAATCTTTCTTACTCAATTCACTTATACCGCATGTCTTTGGACTTGTGGGGAAACCGGAGCACCCGGAGAAAACCCACGCGATCACGGGGAGAACATGCAAACTCCACACAGAAATGCCACCTGCCCCAGCCGAGCCTAGAACCAGCGACCTTCTTGCTGTGAGACAACCGTGCTACCCACTGCGCCACCGTGACGCTGGGTTACTAATAATTGTTGGCTAACATTGAGAAAATTAATATATAATGTAACATAATTTTTTTCAGTCCAAATTTAAAATAGTTAGCATGTTTTATGACAGTCAGCCACAACTTTCATGAGAGATTAGATATAACCTTAACTAAATATCCTTACGCAGGTTAATGTCCCGTTTTATGTAAAACCAGCAGTAACACCAGGGCAGTTGTGGTCTGGTGGATAAGGTGGTTGACTTGTGATCTTCAGGGAACACCTACTATAAAAAAAGAAAAGAAAATATATAAAAAAATGTTTTTTTCCCTCTTTTCTTTATTTTCTTCCTGCTATGGTTTATTGATCAGTTGATACAACTTCTAGTATGAGCAAGACTTTGACTGTGTAACAAATTGCATATTGTCTCTCCCCTTCTGTAAGTCGTTTTGGTCAAAAGCATTTGCCAAATGCATAAAAGTATATGTAAATGATCAGAAGGTCGCCGGTTCGAAACCCAGGTCCACCGAGTTGTAGGTGGTGTGAGTGATGAAACATTCGCTCTCCCATCTTCAACAACCACAGTTGTGATTCCCTTGACCATGGCACTCCTGACTGTACCCTGGGCACCGCAGCCATGGTTGCCCACTGCTGTGTGTGTGTTCATGGTGTGTTTGTTCACTGTTGTGTATGTATACTGGGACGGGTTAAATGCAGAGCACACTTTTTTGGTATGGGTAATGGTTAACTCCTGGTTCTGGTCAACAGATCACTTTCACTTTCAAAACACAATAATCTTGATAATTATTTTACATCAAATACAATCTACTCAAGTAAAAGTGTTTATTTTAAAAACTACTATATTGTGAAAAATGTCATTCTCTACTTTTAATCTCTGCCTAAATAAGATATGAATTGCACTAAAATGAAAAAAAGAGGTTGCAATAATGTTAAATGTTGTCTGCTGAGACTTAACGTCTCAAGGTTTATGCATCAATCTCTTTCTAGGTGGAGGGGCCACATAAATAGATCATTATATAGATGTAATTATTTTTTAACCCTCTCCTTATATATATAAATTAATTGTTTTTGAAGTAATGGCTTATAGCTTGTCCCGTATTTGTATTTCCAACTCATAGCTCAGACAAGATCAAGCCGTTTTTTTAGACATCCCATTTCTTATAAATTGACAATTCAGAGTGCTTTACAGAGGAATAAACACAGGTCAGAGATAATAACAAAAGATAACTATTCTTTGTTGATTTCCAAGATGGTTCAGATTATGCTGTATAAAGCAGAGTTGTCCAAAAAAAATCTAAATTTACTTTACAATATAGTACCCTTTGTATTTTCTGGTGTAGGGTTCCTTTAAAAATATTGTACATTACTCATTTTATATGTTAATTTACAGAGCATCTGTTTCAATGTCCAGATTTTCTGTATTTAACAAGTGATTTATTGTTAGTTTAGTTAGCCCAGTTGTTAGAATGAGTGAATCCATTAAAACGATGTTCATGTGGCTTCCTGAGAGGAGATTTGGAAGTTCATCCTGTGCTTACATGAGCTCCATCAAAACAAATTTGTTAGAGGTGAATTAAAGACTATAAATTCCCTGTTGGCTGTCCAGAATGGACTCTGCTGTAGAGATAGGAAACGCATGATTTCCTGTTATTGTTGTACTTGCTATGATTCAATAATGATTAAAACAAAGTAATGAACAGCACGAGAAAAGGCAAGTTCTTTAAACTTGTTAATGTGTTAAAAGGGGATGGATGCCATCTCAATGGATCTTGACCAGAACATCTGGCTTAACATTTAGAACAATCTCTCTCAACCCCCTCCCCCCAACAGCACTCGTTTACTCTATGCCAACTGTCTCCTGACTGAAAGTGTTGATGCATTGACTTCCTTTTTCCTTTAGCCTAGTTACTTCGTGACCTTTGTTCAACATGAGAACACTGATTTCCTTCAGTGTAGAGTCTCAGTGAGATACTCAAGAAATTAAACGCAAGACCACTGAAAACAACTGAAGAACATTTATACCAACTTTGAAACGTAATTAGCAACCTTTCTGAACAAAATGCGCTAAAAGAGACAAAACCTTTTTAAATCGACAGATTCTTTATTAGGAGAACATGGATTTTAGTTGTTTTGTTTGTTTGTTTGTTTCCATGGAATCAGGAAATGGATGTTATTCTAGGGAGACCCTGTGCATGAGGGAAGAGCTTTCTCAGGAGAACGGGTGTCTTTTGGGGAGATTCTGCATGTCTAGACTCAATTAAAGGGGTGACAGATGTATTGTAATAAGTGACAACAGGGTAAATGAAAAAAAAACTACAAAATGTTAAACAGTGATGTACCACATTATTAGTAGGTTGAATAAAAGCCTAAAGGAGCTAAAGCAAATAAATAGTTTTGCCCTTAATATATCAGAACTGATTGTAAGATGCTGTTATTAAGTGGGCTAGTTCCTTGTCATCTCTGCCAGACACAGACCACTATTAAACATTAAACAACATGGCTCAGCAATGTTAATAGATATTCCTTTCTTCCATATGCAAGGTCTCTAACCTGAAATTCCCTAAAGAGACAAATGGCCCCATCAACCACGAAGAATTTTCAAGATAAGCTTTTAATTTATAGCTTCACTGTTTAATTGCATAGTAAATCTAGCTGAGGATCTTTCAGGACATTTCATACAATCCTAAAAGGTGTCATGAACTTAGAGGACTTAACCTTTCACCTATAAAACAAGATACTAGGGAAGGTCTGTTGTGTTTGGTAGCTTTCTTTGGCCAAGACCCCCTCAGGACTCCATTTGACCAGTAAGTCAAACAACCAATCACATACTGTTTAGCACAACATCATGTGGTGCATGAAAATGTCACCACAACAACTCGTCGACAAGTAACAAGTAGGCAATTTAAAAAAAAGTCTCAGTAGATTAGAGATGAAGAATGGAACAACAATCTTCTACAATCGAATCGAGGGGCCACAAAGCTATCTTTTCTTGATCGTATGGCTGCATTTCTGAGCGGAATAAAAACACTTGCTTCTCCCAGAATTCTGGACAAAAGCAACCAATCGGATCACGACTTCAGGATTCATAGGTGTGAAGTCTGAGGCTGAGACTAAGCAGTACCAAACATTACAATAAACTGACAGATAAATACCTTTTACAAATAGTTTATCTATTCCGAATGTGAAGAATGAATTGACTTTAACAATGAAGCCATGGGGGCGTCACGGTGGTGCAGTGGGTAGCTCAGTCGTCTCACAGCAAGAAGGTTGCAAGTTTGAGCCTTGGCTGGGTCAGTTGGCATTTCTGTGTGGAGTTTGCATGTTCTCCCCGTGACCGCATGGGTTTACTCCGGGTGCTTTGTTGATGTTTCCTGGTGGCATCTGCTGCATAAAACATATGCTAGATAAGTTGGTGCTTCATTCCGCTGTGGTGACCCTAAAAGGGACAAAGCTGACAAGAAGAAGGATGGAAGGATGGAATGAAGCCATGGACCATTTGTTACTGTTGCTCTGATGATTTCTGGCTGATTTCACTGATTAATGTTACACCTGTAACACATAGGAGGATGTTTGTGTCTGGTTTCACTTTGTTATTTGATTTTGTCTGTGAGGGATGTCATTTATTACCAAAGCCCTGTCCATTGCAACAGTGGAAGCTAATAAAAGTTATCATTCTAACAAGTAGACAAGCTTTGCAATCTTGCTCAGGAATCAAATAGTTGTGTTTCAAAATATAAGAAAGCTTTCAGTTCTGCTCTTCCACTTAAACAAAAATATAGTAGGTTTTATTAGTTTGTACTCCATGAATTAAAACTAAATTCCAGGGAAAAAGAAAATTATACCTTTAATCAATGTTTACATCTGAAATCACCTAAATGAATGTGCCCTTGACCAATGACACCTTGTTTATTTATAACAGTAGCTCCTGCTGTTAGGGTACATGTTATTTGGACTGATCCACTCTCAGCACAAAACATCAATTAAACTCCTTTTTAAATGTTACATTGTAAATATTGTCACTTTAAATACAGAGATGTTGGGACAGCTGTCTCTTTAAATGTGAAGATAATTCATAAATGATTCACGTGTTCTTTTAGTCAATGTTTATCTGTGATATTAGATGACTGAAGCAAATAGATTACTGATGTGTCTTATTAAAGTGCACAAGGCAAGCCACTTTATCCATTACTGGCATCCTAGCAAAAGTGGCTCCCTGAGGGCCACAGCCCTGCACAGATTAGATTTAACCAATATTCAAAACACCTGATCACATTCATTAAAGCACTGTTTGCTTGTCTGAAGTTAGGCAGGGCTGCAAACAAAATGTGCAGGGTCGTGGTACTCCAGGACAGAATTTGGACACTCCTGGTTTAAGCAATTTTAGGAACAAATAGATTTTGTAATAGTTACTATCATTGTGAAAACATTTAGTTTTTAAAATGTGAAGTAATAAGGCTGCTTTGAGACATTGCCTTTGTAAACACACCTGAAAGAAATGTACCATCCATTAATTATTTATAGAGAGTAACATTATTATTTGTCACTCCCTGTTGCAGCTTGTGTTAAATTCAAATCGCTGACGCTGGCATACAAAACTATCTCCAGATCAGCCCCTGTCTACCTCCATGAGCTCATACACTCCTACAGCGACTTGTGGTTCCGTCCGATAAAGGCAGAAGATCTCTCAGCAGAACCTTCTCTTTCACTGTCCCTGGCTGGTGAAACAAACTCCCTGATCCAGTCAGGATAGCAACAACACTAACAGCTTTCAAAAACAACTGAAAACTCTTTTCTTCAGGGAATATTTTTTTCTTCTCTTTATTTTTTTCCTGCTATGGTTTATTGATCAGTTTATGCAACTTCTATTATGATCAAGCTGAGATAAACTTTGACTGTGTAACAAATTGCATATTGTCTCTCCCCTACTGACAAAAAAACTGGACAAAAGCATCTGCCAAATACACAAATGTAAATGTAAATGTTATTCATTGTCCGCAATTGTTCAAGAAACTATTTTAGTGTGATTTTCATTCAAGTAACTTGGCACACTTTTGACATGGGACAGTTCATTTCTTGCTAAAAACATCTCTAATCAAACTATTTTCATTGGTTTTAACATGAATTAATATATTCTAGACACTACAATAAATTTAAACCATTTCCAAATGAGCATGCTGAACTGTAGAGCATTTAGTGATATCACATTGAAGCTCACACCCTTTGCTCACTCAGCAGTGTATAGTGCGCTCAGAGCAGATACCTAAATTAATGGCCAATGATCTCATTGCTTCCTTCCAAAGTTTTTAAAGGGATGGCTTCATGTCTTCCAGCTCATTAAAAAAATAAATTTTACCATGTAGACCAACAAAGGTACTCCGTCTTTTTCATGTCAGAATGTTGAGACGGCCTTCTAATGTGACAATTCTAAAGTATTCATTCAAAACAACACAGATTTTGCTAACGTTTCCTTTGTACAGTAAATTGTCAGATTAGGTACAATAAACACAAAATTAGTGTTCTGTCCTAATGCAACAAAACAAACATTTATCTAAAATGGATTAGAATTAATGTACACAATTAATGTATTGATGATAAGAGACCCGGAATTAACACTGGTCACATAGCTGGATAAACTCAATAACTCTTAGTGTTGTTTCCGTTTGTCATTGCAGATGTGCAGTAAACTCACAGAACAAAACAAACAATGTTTCTTTCCCACATTCCGGGTTAAAAGACAGCGAAAGACAGACAGCGAAAGACAGGGGCTTGAGTTGTTCCGATTCTGACAGATTATATATAGATTTCACAAAAGATGGGCAAAGATGCTGAGTAGAAATTGATGATAAGGTATTTGTCTTTTGTCATTGGTTAGAACCCTATGGCAGTCATAATACCTTCAATATTGTAATATTATTTTATAATTTGTGCTATTTTTCAGTTACATAATAAAAATCCTCATATTTCAACTATGAACTAGGGAATTTGAAGCGTTTGGTTCCAAAAACATGAAAAAGGCCTAATAAATTGGTCAACGTCAAATGATAACGTCTTTATGGGTCATAATTGATAAGCCCATAAACGATTTTCCGAAAGACACCAAGTTGTGCAGTCCTGTTTTGTCCTTTTTTTCATCTTTTTAAATGTTACATTTTTTATTTCGAAATAATTTTACAATAATTTCAAAAAGTATAAAGCGCAGTATATATCTTGCTTACTATCCGAAAAAGATCGAGTGGGTTAAAATGTTGTTTTACTACTTCACACAATTATGTCCAAGAGGATAACTCTGCAGCTGTTTTGCTACTCAATAGATCAATGATGGACGTGCCAATTAACTAATTTATCAGTTAGGGTTTATTCCATTGTGTTCTGCCTAAATCTGGTTCACAATTTCACTCTGCTCATAATTGGCTAGTATCACAAGTATGGTTGGTGAGAAATGGAGAAGCGAGCTGTCCGAGTGTTAGTCCGGGACTGTTGAACCACCTGGGACCGGAGAAAACTAGATTTCCAAATATTACCGCCGTTTAAACGAGGAGTAGACCATCTTACGCAAAGTGAGAAATGAAACATGCATGGTGAGTGGCGAAGGGGTGGAAGGAGCGATTGCATAATGTAGATGTTAGCTCTTTGGTCGTGTCTTAAATACTGAAGATAATATAGGTAAGTGGGACCATTTGATTAGTCAATTTTCCTTCTGCTGGGGCCAAGCTCCTTCTGAACTTATGTTAATTTGATGATTAACATAATTTAAACAATTTTCATTTTTATTGCAGCATGCAGACATGATGCACTGCTCTGTTTTGCAAAATGAAATGATTTAGACCATGTTAAACCCTTGCTGCTTCTATCTCTTCACAACGTCTGTCATTTGTAGTTTAAAAAGTTCCATAAAAGTTTACAGCCTGAAAAGCACACATAGGTGTGCATGTTGATCTTTATCTTGCTGAAGATGAGGGAATATAAGCATATTAAACTTGATAAAAAAACATTAGTGTTTATGAACTGTAAATATCAAACAAATATACGTTGTTACTAGTTTAATCTAGCTATTTATGAACTAATATAAAAGGTGTTGTTTCTCATTAGTTAAAGTTTATATAGCTTTTATTAAACTAATATAAAATGTGTTGTTTCGTATTAGTTTAAGTTTTTATATTTATTTATGAGCTAATATAAAAAGTATCAGAATGTATAGTTCAGATGCTGTAGGGTCCTAGATTAACTTACCGTGTTGTTTGTTTGCATATTTTATAGGTTCATTTGATTCAAAGCAAATATTGATTACTTTTATAGCATTTTAGTAAACCCGGAACCTGTTTTTAAAAGAACGCTTTAAAATTAAGGGAAAAGTTGGCATAACTTTGAGATGCATTATTAAAATTGTGATCAGAAAATTAGTGCTTTTCTCAAATATCTTAATTGATAAAGAAAAAACGATTGCCTCAAAATAAAAATAAAAAAGAATCTAGGGCATTATAGACATTTCCATTGGGATGAACTTTTGAATCTGCTCTCGTCTGTTCAGTAGTTGACAGAAGGAACCAGTTGAACTATGACACTGGTTAATTATGGTTATAGGAGGATCATGGTGGATGATTTCCAGTCTCAATGTCTGTCTTATTTAGACATTCCTTTTAGGTCAACTTGACCTCGTCCAGGAATAGAAGTTTTGTCAGACCAAACACAAGGACTGGAGACATCCGCGTCGCAGGGTTGATAAAAAGAAAACATCTCCATCGAGAGACGTAAATATTCTTTTATTGTTGTGCACATTAATTTTTGGATCAGAAGTAGAATAAACATGAATCAGATCAGCTTCTGAGGGTAAAAAAAGCCTTAGACATATCCTGATTGATTGTGTTTTTTCCACCATATTACATTTAAATGAAATTAAACTGCAGCTTCAAAGTAACATGCATTTGCAAATTAAAATTATTTTATGTTTTTTTAACTGTTATTTTGTGATTTGCAGTAATGTAAGAGTTCAGGTGCAAAAAGCCATATCCTTTTTTCAGTAGTTTTTTTTTTTGAGGGGCTATTTATTATTTATTCATATAATCTGCAATTTCTCTTTGTGGTGAATATGTTTTATTTGACTTGACTATTAAAAGGATTTATGAACACAAACACATTCATTTGGGTTTTTTAATTAATGTTAAATAATTAGGTTAATTTTAAATGTTCTTGGTTCATTTTGGAAATTGACATACACTTTTATTAGGCAATGAAATCATGGTGCAATATTGTAATTTTTGGGGAAAAATGGCATTATCGAATGTTTTCTAAATTATTAGATTTGATGTGACTGCATTCTCTTAGAGCCTTTTTAATTTGTGGTTATATTGTTATGTTGATTCAATGTACTTTATTTAATGAAGTAGAACTATAAGCCAAATCTCACCCACAAAAAAGTTCATGACATTTTACAGCTGCTGAGGAAATCCTCTCTGTTACTTAAGGACAATTAGTTGTACTTTCTAAGAGTCAACATAAATTATGTCAAAACATCTTAGTTAACTTATAATAAAAAACATAGTTTGACATTTTTACACACAAAAAAGAGAAGAGAACTAGTAACAGATAAATAACAGTTTAGTTTCCTCAAATGTTTCATCTCAACACACTGTCTATTGGGTTATTTTGCAGCACTATTATTCGTGTAAATATGTGGAGATTTTACCTAGTACTCAATGTATTTTGTGCTCATATTTATTTCAACATGTAAATATATGTCCCATCCTAAAAATGTTCTAAATACATCCTATTATCTGGGATCTCTAATTTGCAGATAGATGCCCTCTTAAATTTACTTTGTGGCAGGTATAATTTGTGTAGTGTCTCTAAGTTTGTCAATTGATTTTCTTTGTTTATTCTACAACATAAAACATGCATGATAAGTTCTCCATAGAAAATATTGAATAGAAAAAGTATCAGCATAAAATAGATGATTTTCACTCACCTGACATTCGTGGAGCAGACAGAACATGATTGTATGTTAATGTAATTACAGATATTTGTATATTTTGCAGATCTGAGTACGAATTCACAAACTGCTGTGTATGTGGCACAAAATTCTGTATGGACATGTCTGCAGGTCGCAGTGTGTCTTTACAGACAAAGTTTTCCTTAAGACATCAATGCAGAAGTGACTGGCACTGCAATTCAACTACTGACCTCTTGAGGCTATACCCAAAAGAGACCAGCTCCCATAAATATTCCACAACGGTAGAAAAAGGTAGAAAAAAAAAGTTTTAAGATTTGTTTTGTTTTGAAATATTTTGTATTTTATACATTTATTACCGGCAAAGAAATGACTGGCTATTCCCTGTTTGTGGGTGGAGACACATCTAGTGCTGAAAAGCATTTGAGTGAATTTATATAATTAATTAGAATGTGTAGTGATTTAATTCCCCAATTTTTTAACACTTTTTATAGTAAACATGCTTGCAATATTCAGAAAAGTACTTAAAGTACATTTTAATTTTAATAAATATTCATTCTATATCATTATGACAGTTAATACATCTGTTTCACTGATTTATGAAATAAAGCTATAAATTATTAGACAGTATGACAGTTAAAAAATATTAGTCCTAACATTAGACCTAATTATAGACTGGCCATAAATAGACTGGCCTTATTGTGATTAGCCATATATCAATACTTTTTTTAATCAATCAGTTTGCCAGCTGCAATAATTTATAATCTTGTTTCTTTTCCTTATATTTCATGCTCTCTTCCTCTCTCACAATGGGCTATGATACATTTAGTGAATAAATCTAGACTCTCTATTACGCTGTTCACATCTACATATGGATTTGAGATAGGAAACCTTGCTGGCTTCATTTGTACTGGCAACTAAATGAGACCCAATTCAGTTTTTTAAAAAATAGCAAGGATCAAATATTTAAAAATTGGATTCAGGCCTTATTCATATGTGGAATTAAAGATTTGTGCCAATGTGACCGCCATGCAACTCAACGTCATAAAACTCAGCTCAATGATTTGCTGGATATTTTCTGTAGAAGACTCAGAAAATCATAAAATCTTTGAAAAATATTTAAAACTTTGAATTTGATACATATGCAAAAACTGTTACCTCTTAATCTTAGGTGAAAATATAATTTTATAATAAAATAACAAGCTATATTTCAAATATTTTCATTATTTAAAAAAATGCACATCCTTTTTCATACACTTCTAAAAAGATGAAATCAAAAGTTATCACATTTTTTCATATTTGTTTAAAACTAAAACTAATTACAATCTTTTATTTAAAAAAATTATTTGTACAGGTGTAACTGAGTCACTGAACTCTGAATCTTACGGATACAGTTACAGAACCCTCCACATTAACACACTACTAACTTTGCTACCAGAATAACCCCATAGCTACAGTCTTTTGAAGGAGCCCCGCCCTCTTTTCTATTCTCCTCGTCTAATTGGCTAGAGATGATTCTAGCGACATACTTTTAGCATCAAGTGAAGCCTGTGAAAAAATAAGCTGTGGCTGCAAGCGTTGCGTTTTCTTTCCTGTGTGACTTTTAGCTCCTTACCGATGTCTGAGTAACACTTTGGCGTCTTTCGGTTGTCAAGGATTGGTAAGAACGGATAAGAGTACATAAGGTGAGTGCTGCCACTTAAAAGAAAGTTGCTTGATTAATGATTACTATGTACGTTTAGTGAATGTTTTGAAATACAATGTACTAAACGAATATGAACGTTTGTAAAGAAGTTGTAAGGGCTCAAGCATTCATTCTTCCTTGAGACGGCTTTTAATTCACTTTAACCTTAGACGTTAAAGATTCATGTTGGTAAACTGTGTTTGTTGTTATAAGATTACTTTTTTGACTTAACGTTAAAGGTTGTCTATTTTCTGCTGTCACACTCAACAACGTCTAAGTAGCTATTTGCCGACGTTTACCCCAAACTGAAATGGTCTTCTTTCTTAACGTAAATTTGCATTCTGAATTTGCATCATCTTGCGCGCACACAATAGAGTACTGTCCCCTGTTTTCAAACTTACGTTCACGTCTACTTTACTTTTTAAGCTTTTCATGACATGAATGAGTTTTCAAAGTAAAAGTCCTGTGTTTCGCGCTAATCAAAAGCATGGGCTAGTGGTTTAATCTTAAGGGTCACTCGTGCCTTTTCCAGCTAGTATGGGACACACACGCACACACCTATCTGAATGAATATATTTTTTAACAAATACAATTAATAAATAAAAGACAATATAATAATACATGAATGCACATATCGAATTTCTATATTTCAACTCATATGTATTTGTTGCTTCATTATTTTCTCCTATATTTATTTCCACGTGTGTTTATTTCTGTTTTTCTTTGATATTTGCTAACTGTGTGGGCAAACCTGGATGCCATGCCTCAATTTACTTAAAAATTGTTAGATTGTTTTTTTACTCTTCCTGGCAGCCTGCACAGACCGTTCCAGGCTTAATTTATGTGATAAAATGTAAAAATTTGTTAGTCCTATTCATTTAAGGATATTTTATTTCGTTAAAGTATTTTACATTTATTTATATATTAGTCATTATTCATCCCTCATATGCTAGCGCTGACTTGAAGGCAGCCCTGTAGTATTTTACACACAGTCACACTGTATGCTGAAATATGTGAGTGGTTGTTTCATCACTTTGAGACCTCTGGGTGGCATCACCTGGGGACTAGCTGTCTCCACCACAGATAAAGCACTTAAATCTGCTTTCAATGCCACCGTCAAGTCTAGTGTTACCCTCCTGTGAGGTCATTATGCTCACTTTGCTCATTAGCCAAATCACTAGAGGCTATGAGTGCGAGTCGCTATCTGAACAACTTTTTCCAAAAGTGAGGACAGTTTCCTTAAAAACAATGCCATGCCCCTTCTAGTTGATAAAGGATATATGAAGAGTTCTGGTAAATCCACTTGAACACTTTCCTTTATCTCAGCATTTTTGTCACAGGTTCAAGTTAAAGCATTTTATTTTAATTGCAAAAAACTCAATTCCCCTGACAATCTCAGACGCGATTTGCTTAAGAAAGAGTTTAACAGTTTCAGTTCCTACATAAGAATTGCACATTTTAAAAACTATTTATACACTGTCAGAAGGGGTATTTTCCAATAACAAGATAACAAACTGTAAATCAAAAGATGACACTTCAATGATCAAACCTGCATTGATTTTCAATTGTTGGCGTGGTACAGGAATATATATGTGCTCTCTTACATTGGCCACCGCACACATGAGACCTCAAGTGGAATTTAACCTATTTAAGTAGAATGACTGGACAGCAGAAGTGAATAAATGAGGATGTACTGTTGTATTGCAAAAAACAAAATGATTTAATAAGTTTTGGATTGTATAGATACCTAGCCACATTATTATAACTTGTTCAGGGAACCCCCTGGAATTTTCACAGGAAGAAAACAAACTTTTTCACAGTTCTTAACAGAAACATAGTTTATAAATGACTCTTTACTGGTTAATTACTTTATTTTATAGCTTACGATTGGCAGCAGCCAACCATTAAATAGAAACCATGCATGAGACAGAAATGTAAGCATTCTGAATTGCCCACACACTGTCTGTTTCCTTGGGAGCTGTCTTTAGAGTCAGCCTACCTTAGACTTTCAACAGCGGGGGAAAAGCCTGTGACCTGACTAAAGATACGTGCACAAAACCTAATAGAAATGTGACAATTTGATTTATGTAAACAAAGGAATTAATGCTGGGACTGGCACTGTTATTAGCCTCTAGTTGACTATTTTACTATGCTAATTAGTTTGAGTTAAAGTGTTTAAAATATTCTTTAATGTTGTGATTTATATATGATGATTTATATTACAAAATTTTGACAGACATTGCCATTTGTCAAGTTCTGTCCATTGTAATGTCTATTGAAGTTGTAAAAGTGCTGCAGATTAAATGTTTATGCAAACTTTTATAATGCAAGATATGATTTTTTGAATGTGAGTGTGTTTATGCATTGTAAAAAAACATTATAAGTGAGTTTTTTTTTTCAACCAAAACTATTTTTTTAAGCTCTGCTATTATGTATAAACAGATAATAGACAGAAAATTAAAAAGGAAAGTAAAGAAAAATCACAGAAAAATGCTGATTAGAAGAGTTTATAAAAGAGTTTTCTTAATGGAGTTCTCTGTTTAGAAAAAGTGGTCAAAGGAAATCAACTGAACTGAAATAAGAATTGCTTAGTTACCTAATTAATACATTTCTAGGCAAATTAATAAACCACAGAGGTCAGGACGAGAGCCTGTCTATACAATTTCACAAGACATCCAAATCTGAATAATTACCTCTCTTTTTATTTCCTATATAGCCATGATTTACCAAGGATGACCCAGGGCCTTGAATTGAAAAATGAACAATAAACAGGGTCAGAACTGCATCAATTCTCTGGTTCAAAGGAATATGGAGAGCACCATGGGTACTGCAGTCCTTTCAGGGCTTCCTCAAGCAAATGGCTTACTACACTATTCACATGACAAATTTTCACCCTCAAGGAGTTGCTTCTCATACTCATTCAGTGGACAAGAAGAATGTTCTTCTCATTGGAGTCCTGCAAAAACTTATATGAGAAATGGTCCAAATCCAGACATTTCTTCATTGACCTCTGAGGGGCCAGTTCCAGCTGTTTGCAGACCCAATAAGATTCCTTACTCAGTGGAACCTGGCGGTTCTCCTTATGCAGTACCTCAGGAATTGGCGATAAGGCAAAGACTAGCCTATTACATCAACAGTCCCAGGCATCACTGTCCCAGACCAGAAAGGGTCCCACTTCATAACACTCTTATGGGATGTTCAGATCCAGAAAACTTTGCTGGATTAGCTATTCCAAAGCCAGTATATGGTCTTGGCTCCTGCTGCACCGAGCGTGGATGTATAGCCGGACATAGTTATAGAATGGAACATGGGCCACATGGAACATCTCCACAAATGTATGAAGATGAATATGCTACTCATTATAATCACCTGGCATTTTTCCATAAAAAAGAACAGGGTGTATTGGGACAACATAGAGGTTTTCATTTAGGCCACGAGATGAAGGATGTTGTGAATGAACCCTACCATGTTATAGGATCAAATGAGATGAGGAAGCATCTTCCTGTAACAGAATCAAGCTATGACGTCAACACTTCACATCCTTTTATTGATCGTATGGCAGAGTATTATCACAGTGCCCCAATTCCTCCTCAGATGTACAGGGGATACCCCAGAGTTTTTGAACCAAGGACTGTAGCACACCATCAAGTTTCTTCAAAAGTATATGAAGACAATTCTCAAAGAGTAAAACATCCTCAAACAGCTATTCCTCAATATTCAAATATTTACTACCCTCGGAGTCAACAAGAGATTTACAGAAGTAATTCCAAGGCTATTACAGATGAACCCAATCAACATCATATGAGTCAATTACATCAAACTGAATTAATGTCACCTCCCTCTTCTGCAACTCCCTCAAATCATCTAAAACAGCCAACTTATCCAAATAGTGTGAACTTAAACTCTCCCTTAGACCTTCTAAAACAACTAACTTATCAAAATGGGGTGAGCTTAAACTCTTCGTCACACCTTCTAAAACAACAAACTTATAATAATGAAGTGAACTTAAAATCTAACCCACCATCCCCTGTAAATCAGTCAGACAATCCTCTTGACTTTTCTGTCAGAAAGGTCCAGACACCACAAGATTTCCCTCGCCTACTTTCTAGACAGGCAGAGCATTCCATCTATAGGACTGCTGGTAATACATCTTCTCTCAAACAACCAGAGGTAACTAAAAATGGCTTTCTTGGTGATGCTTCAAGAGAGCTTCCTTCAAAGCGCCATTCGGACCCTGCTGACAAAGATATGCTGGCTAAAAGGCAAAGAGAAAAGGTTGAAACAGACATGAGTAAAACGAGAGGCGCTGACAAAGTTGAGACTCCTTCGCCATCATCTCCACCAATGCCGGTCATTAATAAAGTCTTTAGTTTGGCTCCTTATAAAGTGTATTTTCAAGCCACGGGGATGTTAACTTCATTTGTGAATTCAAAAAGCCCAAATCCACAGCCTGAGGCTGCAGAGCTTAAACTCGAGGCAGAAATTCAAAACTGTGACGTGGAACCAAATTCTTGGGAAAGTGACCTTGACTTAAAACAAGAAAGGCCAACTTCATCCGGTAGAAGAGATGATGGAGCTGATCTGCAAGAAAGTATTGATATCAAAGCAGAAAAAGTAGATTCAGATGATGTGGCCTTGCAGTCAGAAATGAAACAACCCATGAATAAAGATCACAATGTCAAAGAAGAGAGTGGAGAATGTGAAACAATCGTCTCTAACTGTTTTCCTTGTCGTGTTGTAGTCAAAAGTGACTATGAAGAAGAAAGCGAGGTACCTTTAGAGGAAGAGCTTGAGACTGTTGTTACTCACAAAGAATGCACACCTGCACCGACACTACCTTCATTAGATGTTAGCCCTGTTCTTCCATTAACATTTTCTGTTGTTAATATACTACCTAATTCTACAAGCTTTAAAATGGTCCTCCCTGCACTCATGAAAACTCCAGCTCTGCAACCTGCTGCAGTTCCTCAGTTACTAATAGACCCCAAGCCAGTTGTAAGTAGCAGACAACATGCCCGTAATTGGTTTATGGAACTTCACCAGTCCCTTTGTAAACTGATACACAACAGAGTTTCTCAAACACCAAGTGATGATCTAAACAACTGGATATGCAAATTCAACCTTCCGGATTCAAAAAAGGGTCAAAAGATTTCTTCTCTCATGGGGGTAAAAATAAGGGAGCACTGGCTGAAAGGTGAGGATATCAAGGTGGCTCTTCAAAAGGTTGTTTCCCAGCTTCAAGAATACATTGAAAGCTGTGAATGTCCCTTTCCTCATGTCATAAGGGCAGGGGCAGTGTTCATTCCCATGCTGGTTGTCAAAGAGCTACTGTTTCCTCAGATTCAAAGTGCATTCATAGACCAGGTCTTGCAAGACCATCGAGTGGAGCTCAGGCCTACCACTTTGTCAGAGGAGAGGCAGCTAACTAAACTTCACCGAAAGGCTTTCTCCTCAAAACTTCGGAGACTTCTGTCCCTTAAACACCTTCAAGAAATATACCCAGATGTCATCAGCCTTGTCTATCATGCCAGCACCTGCAGGTTTCTTGGTGAGTTTTTAATTTGTAGGTTTTTTCTTCCTTTAATGGTACATTGACTCAGATTACTGTCTTTTTTAACCCATTATTCAACATGCACATAGACAAGCTGTCCTTTCTTACGATTTTTTCTTACGACGTGATGATGTTATTACTGCTAAATGAGCACGATTGCTATTTTGTGTCGATAATGGGTATTATTTACCACACATATCAAGTGCAAGTGCCACTGTAAATAAACACCACATGGAAGTGCATCGATTCAAGATGCATCGATTATCAATTACTAACCAAACTGTGACCCCGATTTGTATTCCAGTACTATTTTTGGTGTAGTAGCATGGTTGAAGCATTGTGGTCATGCCTGGTAATCTCACCATTGCTTTTCTCTATGTCTTTTTTTTTCCTTTTGTGTATTTGGAGGTTTATTGTATTTGAACCTCAGAGCATTCATTGAAATGTGGCAGTGTCCATTGAAAAGTGTCCCATTGGCGCACTATAAAACTAGCCTGGCATATTACACCAGACCAGTGCTCAGATTTAGCAAAAAAAAATGTTGCAACCATGTGTAGCAATGGGAGGGGTAGAAGCAGGGGCAAGCACTTACATGCATGTATACACACACTTAATAGTACAATACACCAATCGAAGACAATAAAGGCACAGAACCCACAACTTTCACACTTTAGATGCCCTGCGTCCAGTAGACTCGAGCACCTTATATGTAATATAAATGGTTACAGTTTAAAACAAAAAATAATATAATTTTTCTTTTGTAAAAAATTGAGCTTACTGACTCAAACACCATACAAGGGTTAAAGTGTGCCCATCGAGCCATGAGATGTTGACATTCCTAACCTAAAACTATTACTAAGTTAACGCTTAATATGGTATTGGTCCATTATAATGCTTTATTTTGGAATTAATTAATGGTTCCAATTCCACAATTATAGGTTGGTTATTTCAATTGCTGGTAATAAAAAAAAAAAACTTTAAAATATTTCATGACTATATTAACTGGCATGTAATTAGCAACTGTATAGCACAAACAAACACTTAACTAATAATTATTTTTGTTTTGGTAAAGCAGTGTGAAAACCACTTTTGGTATTCTTTATTGCAAAAAAATATTGCTTTATAGAATTTCAATGATGCAAGTTAATTGATTTATTCATACCTTACTAATGAATTTTGGAGCTTTAAGCTAAAGTGTTACACGACTACTATAGTGAATAATTAATTAAGTATCAATTGAGTACTAATCTGCCATGGCAATTAGGACATTATTACCTCATAAAATATGTTTTTGGCATTTTAACTGAAATCTGACCTTATTTAGGCAGTGTAAGAAAGTACAAAGGAAGACTTCCAAATGTTTGGGTGTAAAGTCTTCTATGTTCAATTTTGTGTTGGAATTATTTTTTAATTTTAACTCACAGTTTGTAGAATGAGCATTGCTGCAAAATAGTTTTTTTTTTTGCAAAAAAGTATTGCATATTAAGTATCTTGCTGTTAAAATAGGAGGCTGAATATATGGTAAAAAAAAGAAAGATTATGGGAGGTTGGTTGTTCATTTATGTTTTTTTTTTCATTTATTAAATAATCCAGATACCTATTTTCATATCGACACTTTGGTTTACTTTTAAAGGACACTTGTAAGATTTTGATTTGATACACCTTTGTTCTTGCAGATTCCAATGCTACAGATGGTATCCAAAAAATGGCCAGGTACCTTTTGAATACTTTGTCCCCAAAACCTCCTGCTCAGATCCTGGATCAATCTTGCTTTGCAGCCAATTAGAAATATTAAGCTCTCGCTTTGCGCTTGCACTGTCTAGCACCACTTGCGAAGATGTTTTCTGATCAAATCGAGTCTGAACTAGAACACTGATTTACTCTTATTCATAAGCACTTCAGGGAAGGAAACTTGAAACGTGGTGGGAAAAACAGAGATGTGGGTGGTGTTGGAGGCTAAGTATTTTCATCCCCTGCAGCGTTTTTCAGAATCGATTGATTGCACTGATTGATTGCAGTGTCATCATATATAAGCTTTAGAGAACATCAGTGCAAAATCAATTTTATGAAAATGAATGCTGCCCATTAGAACTTAATTTCATTCTTTGCTTTTTTCTTTTTGACTCCTGTGCAACCTTTTATTGTGCTTCTTTAAAATGCTTATGTTGTTTTTCTTTTTTCAAGCGACTTCTTGTTATTAATTGCATGGCTTCCTTTCTTAGTAACCACTTAGATAGCATCACTTATTACATCAATAATAAATATGTCCAATAATGCATCTTGTATATTTTTTTTACATAAAGGATGTTAAGACAATTGAGCTCCATCTAAAAAAATCTCCATTACACAATTTGAATATGCAAACATTTGAAAAGGAAATTTGTTGTTATAAATGAGGCATGTAAATGACAAATTACTTTTTAAATGTGTCTGTGATTCTGGAAAGTTGCTATTTAAATGAATACACCATAAACACATTTTATTTGTATGCATGGGCACTCAAGTACCTGTTTCTGCTTATACAGAAAGCAAGTTCATACAGTTTGCATGTATGCATGAGTAATTTTCAATTATCCTATTTTAGGCTGTTTGATGATGAGTTTGGGAACCCTTTTTGTGGAGTATCATAGACATACAGTTTAGTTTACAAGGGCTTTCTTGCATAGACTGTATATAACATGGACGTAACATACACAACGTTTCATGTGAACGGGAGAATAGTACAAAAAAAAAGCCTTCGCTAGCAAGAGACTGGATCACTTTCACTTTTCAAAAAAAAATTGTCCAGAAAGGCGGGACATGGGCGTAAAGGAGACTTTTGACAATTGGCTGAATGTTTAAATTGAATAAATCTTAAACAAAGTAATTTAAAAATAACTCACTCCCCCCAGATTGTAAAAAGTTCAAATTAAGGTAAAAGTCTGAATAAAAAACATTAGAGCACCAAGGGTGTAAACTTGTTTTTTTCAGCTCCAAAGTTGGGCAGTTTTAAAATTGGAGGGAATGACGAACTGCTTATTTCTGACCCCACCGCCTTGTGGCCGGTTGAGGTACTACAGTTCAGTCCCTTCTTGCACTGGAGCTTGGAGAGCGGCATCAGAGAGGCTTCCAGAGCAAAAAGTCAGGAAAGATTCCATTTGAAATCTGACACACTGTTAATAGTCTTTCAGTGAATGCATTAATTAGTTTGGTTTTTAAAAATTGGCTATTATTAAATAGGTTTTTCAAAATTGCAGATTAGCTAGGGCCATTTTTATGTATTCAAATTAACAATAAAATCTGTCTGCAAATACACATGCGCTATCCCACGTGCAACCCTGCACAGAAACATGTCACAATGTTGTTTACGAAGTGAAATCACTCAATAATATGATGTCCTGTCTAAAAACATGCAACTTAATATCTGTAATAATGTATCAATACGTTCTACTTTTCATATGATACAATCCTATTTTCCATTTGTGGAAACTGTTGTTTTTAAGAGTACTAGTAGGACTTCTCGAGAACATATTTGCTTAAAAGTATAACGTTAGCTAGCGTTCTAAGGTTCATAATCATATTTCAATACATTTAAGTCCTTAATTTTACATAATAACATTTACCTCAAAATACATTTGTAATGGACATTATAAAAAATAAACCAGATAAAATACCACAACTATCTCTAATTTACTATTCAAAAGGAACTGTGGTACGTGTCAAGGAAATGTAATGATGTAGCGTGCATGAAACTGAAAAGTGATTGATATCTTGGTTGACCAATGAGCGATGAAGTGGGCTTTAGATTATATGTAGATAGTGATTTTCAACAAGGAAGAAGAGAAATTAAGAAAGAAGACAGCAAAAGGACTTCTTGCAAGTGGACAATAATTTGACTGCGTTTAGCACTGAAATGAAGAGAGGAAGCACTGCATGTGTTAGACTGCACACACGCTTCTGACTCTGTGTCTGCAGCCAAACCCTGCTCCAAATAAGTAGGTTTTTTGTATGTCTCTATAAGTGGATCCAAATGAAAAATCTCAATCCTAAAAAAGAAGTAAATGATTCACTATTATGTAGGTTAAAATCCATGGTACCACAGCACCAGACTTTAAATGTGTTTTATTTTCAGCTATAAGGTTTGGAGGTTTTAACATAGGTGTCAATGGGAGTTTTCTCATTTTGGTTCCAGCCACTTCCTACTATGCAACCATCTCAAGTTGGAGATTGTGGCTTGTTTGTAACTTAAACAAGCAGGACTGGGGTACTCGAGGAATGTAAGGTTATCTATCTCTGTTTTATGAATGACAGTTTGATTGATAATGACAACCCAATAAATTAGTTCAAAACTGCTATTTGGTTTAGAAATGCATCAGGAAAATCCTTAAAAACAGGTTTGTGTAATAACTGTATACTGCAGGGAATAGAATCCTGCCTTTATTAAACTTTTCATATGGTATTATATGGCCTTTGTCTAGCTCTTCATTCAATCAACTTCATTCTTTTGTTCTAGTCTAAAGATCTGCTAAAGTTAAAATCGAGCAACTGTTTTTTTCTCCAGGATCACCAATCAACTCCACTCCTGAGCACGAACACACGGACAGCTGTGATGAATCTAGTGGCTGTTTGAATCAAGTGGATGGAATTCCCCTCAAGACCTCTGGAACAAACACCATAGGAGAATTGTATGTGAAACAAACACCCTGCCTAAACGCAAAGAAGAAGAAAGGCAGAGTAAAGGCTTCTTCCAGGCAGACTTTTCTAGATGAGAGCAGCTCTTCACAGGATGACGAACCACCTCAGGATCAGGAGGGAGAAGGAACACTTCACACAAACAGTTGGAAAGTGTCCTCTTTTGTTATTAACGACATCAGGGAACCTTATGTGGAGGTGACGATCGGAGAGAAAACTCAGGAGCTGGAGTCAGAGGTCTCAGCATGGGGGAGACCTTTGACGATTGAGGACCTGAGCTCTGACTGCACCGATGAGGACACTGAAAGTACATCATCATCTCTCCAGAGCCAAAGGTCTAGTATCATTCTTAAACTGAGGAAAGTCTTCTGCAGTAAGGCTCAAAGGGGCAGAGTTTCTCACTACCAGAAGGTAGAGTCATTCACAGAAAGGGTTTGTTATGGGAAAAGAAAACAGATGTCCTCCCCACGCAAAAAATGGCCCTCTGATAAAGACTTTTCTATCAAAGACCAGTCCTACATCTCTAAAAAACATGGCTCCAAGCGTTTGAGGGGGCTCTTGCGCTCTGCTGAACAGTCTTCACCTCTAGAAAGTAGATTTCCAAATTTGGTGGGGAAGAGAATTCAGCACTTATATGAGGAAAAGGACAAAACAGAAGTGTGGTATAGAGGAGTTGTGCTGCGTATTCATGAGCGAAATAGTAATCCACTGAAAACAGTCTTTGAGGTCAAGTATGATAGTGAGCCTGAATGGCAGTACTATCTCGAGCTGCTGTTAGACTATAAGAAAGGCTGGCTGAAAGTGGAAGAATAATTTGGAACCATATTGAAGTTAAGAAAATGCATTAATTGTATACCGTCATGCCGCAGAAGATACTTTTTTCTCATCCATAGAACACAACTGAAGATACAGGCTAAAATAGATAGCTGTACAACATAATCTAATACAGATGTATGTGTTCACTGATACAACTTTAAGGTTGGAAGTTAAAAAACAAACAGCATTTGAAGAAAGCCTTCTTCGATTTCTAATGTAGGGTCACAACTGAAACATAATTTTCTTTTAAGAAGCAGCTTTTTTTTTAAATATATTTGATACTTGAAACACTGGGATTGTAAGGGTTAAATGCTCTTTTAAAATGCCCAAAAAAATCTAGCTCCAATTGGATTTCTTGTATTTCTCAAATTTGAAGGCATAGAGGATCATTTTTTTGATAATGATCAATTTTAACTAATCTTTGAAATGACTTCTCAGTCCTGAAGTGAAAATGTGAAGGCAATGAATGATGTCGGTCCTAACAAGTTATTGTCATGTTTTGTGTGCGTCTTATGCCTGTTCATTTTTTTGTTTGTTGTATTGTTGCTGATTTTAAACAGATGACCTGTTTTTATACCTTGTTGTTACATGCTGATTACTGCCAGATATGTGATTGGGAGGATGGGAGATTTTTTTCTGTTTACAGAATTATTTTTATAATAGCTGCTGTCAAGTTTTGTCTACCAATAAACACAATTAAAATATTTTGTACTTTGAATCTGTTCAGACAGATTGTTCATTGTAAGTATGTTAATAAATGTCTCTTTTTTTTGTGTAATTATTGCAAATTTTCATGAGAAGCAAGTGTCACCTTTGTTTTCATTCCGCTTGGAATACTGCCCTATTATAATCAAGAAAATATGAAACTGTATCTCTCCTCGATTTGATTACCTTTTGTCTACAGTGACTTTTTTTTAATTTAATTTGTTTCATGTTGGTTAGTTGATGTGGTGACATGATTGGTTGTCAAGTCAGTCTAAAGTTCTCATGAGTGGGTCTTGACCCAAAAGAGCAGCAAAAACCCATAGACCTTCCCTGAAGTTCCAGTTACGCGAGACTAGCCCAGTGCTAACATAGTAAAATAAAATAACCAGGTACACAATAACAACTTTTTTACAACAGACGCTAAAGCACCCAACATGTTGACCCGTGAAGATATGAGTAACAGCATGGAGAAATGAGCTAAACATGTTTCTTTTTATTTTATTACTTAAATCTAGTAAAAACAATTATAAGCCACAACAATAATCAAACCTGAACCACAAGGACTGTGAAGCCTGCAGCTTCTCTGTGTAGAAAAGCGGTCAAAAAACTTCAGAATATACTAACATTCAAAAACCTGCGCACACACCGACATCTAGTGGTTATTTCTATGTACTACCCTGACAAATGTAAAAAATTAATGAAATGTATTGTTTTGTAGTACTTATGATTAAGTACTTTTGTAGTACGTAATCATAGGTTTAAAAACCTCTAGCCACAATATCCAAAGTTTAATTGAAATAAAAAACAAGTATTAAATTTAAAGATTTAAACTGTGTTTATCTAGAAAATAAGTATCAATCAAAATAAATAAAAAATTGCGAAAAGTTTTGCATTCATAACATTTAAGATTGAATAAAATGTGTCCATATTTAAATTACATATGTATTTATTTACATATTTACATTACATATATGTATTAGTGCATACTAGTTTATGCTAATTACATGAATGACTGTTAATTTAATAAAGACAACGGCCATCAATCCTTACATCTCTAGGTACCTTGTCTCAAAACTCCTTAGGGGGAAAATGAGTTAGCTTAATATTGGGGAAAAAAAGTTGTAGTATATTAAAAAAATGAATAATGTTTCAAGTACTAACATCCCTAATGATCACTTTCCAAAAAGAGGGCTAATATGGAACTAATATTCATGCTTACACGTTGGGCACACCCTCATTTAGCATGATTTTCTTAATGCTTAAAAATAGTCAAACAAAGTGAACTCTCTCCGTCACTTTGTAACATGGAAGTCCACTTCAATCATTTACCTGTATTAACTAGCATGAAGCCTCCTTAATACCCAAAATAACTGTAACGTGAGATGATGCTGTGGGCCTCGAGGAGGCAGAAACGAATTGAATGGACTTGTAATGCCTCTACTGACCACTTGAGGCTTTACAGCTAAAATAAAAAAGTTTGGGTCCTAACGGTGTTCTTTGTTTCAATCGCTAGTTTTGACTTTCTTGATAACTCCAAGGTGATTATTTTTCCTGATTACTCCTTACTTTAGGTTATAATAAACATTTTGCATTTTATTGGGTGAGAGCTCCTACCGTTACCGTGAGAGATACTTCGTTATCGTTATTTCTGATCCCTCAAATAAGCTTTTTGCTATTTTGACTTTTTTGTAGTGATGTTTGACAAGGAAGAAGTGGTCACTACTTGATCCGTTCCATGTACTATATAACATTATTGAGTGTGACAACACGCACAGGTTTTAGCCTTGTTTTAGACTGTATATAACCATGTATATATACACCATGTGTGACATTGCATATGCATGGCAAAGGAGGCTAAAATTGGGCATAGCTAGCCATCATCATGAAGTCATGAAGGTACATCACTTCCTGGTAACTAAAAATAGATCTAGAATGACGGGCCACAGGCATAGCGAAGATATCGGTTTTGCTGAGGTTTCCATTAAGGTTTAAATGAAATATATTTAACCAAAATATTTTTTTTAATTCAGTGTACATAAACTAATGATCTGAATAAAAAAACACTGGAGCACCAGGCATGTAAAAATGTTTTAGTTTTTTTTTTCTGCTCCCAAGTTTAACAGTTTTAACATTGGAGTTAAAGAGAACCTGCTCGTTTCTCAAGATACTATAGTTCAGTCACTTCCTATCGCGCACAGACATGGAGAGCAGGAGGTTGCCCCTTGTTTTTAGCCGAAAGACAACAAAGCTCGAAGTTTGAGTAAATAGGCCACTTCCTCCTCGACAAAGCATTTGTATCTGAGCGTTAAAATAGACAAAGTGCATTATTTGGTAAATCAAAGATGACAAGAACACAACCTAACCACTTTATGAATGCCTCTCACTCAACTAGCCCCACCTTTAATTATGCCAAAGTTTAATCTTAAAATAAAATTATATACAAATGATTAAATGTGTTATTTTATTTCTCAGTTTAGTTTATTCACCCCACTCCGAGCTGTCACGTCTCGGCT
The DNA here is from genome assembly GCA_900490495.1 of Danionella dracula. Taxonomy (NCBI): domain Eukaryota; kingdom Metazoa; phylum Chordata; class Actinopteri; order Cypriniformes; family Danionidae; genus Danionella; species Danionella dracula. The sequence continues at coordinate 4,920,705 of UELW01000178.1, read as the reverse complement.
CGTCTCGTCTTCTCCCGCTTATCCGGGGCCGGGTCGCGGGGGCAGCAGTCTAAGCAGGGATGCACAGACTTCCCTCTCCACAGACACTTCCCAAGGCGTTTCAAGGCCAGCTGGGAGACATAGTCCCTCCAGCGTGTCCTGGGTCTTCCCCGGGGCCTCCTCCCAGTGGGACGTGCCCGGAACACCTCCCCTGGGAGGCATCCAGGAGGCATCCGGAACAGATGCCCAAGCCACCTCAGCTGACTCCTCTCGATGTGGAGGAGCAGAGGCTCTACTCCGAGCCCCCCCGGGTGACGGAGCTTCTCACCCTATCTATAAGGGAGCGCCCAGCCACCCGGCGGAGGAAGCTCATTTCGGGCACTTGTATCCGGGATCTTGTCCTTTCGGTCATGACCCAGAGCTCATGACCATAGGTGAGAGTAGGGACGTAGATCGACCGGTAAATCGAGAGCTTCGCCTTTTGGCTCATCTCCCTTTTCACCACAACAGACCGATACATCGACCGCATTACTGCAGATGCTACACCGATCCGTCTGTAGATCTCACGCTCCAGCCTCCTCTCACTCGTGAACAGGACCCCGAGATACTTGAACTCCTCCACCTGAGGCAGGAGCACTCCACTGACCTGGAGAGGGCAGGCCACCTTTTTCCGGTCGAGAACCATGGCCTCAGACTTGGAGGTGCTGATCCTCATCCCAGCCGCTTCACATTCGGCTGCAAACTGCCCCAACGCGCGCTGCAGGTCTAGACCCGAAGAAGCCAACAGGACAACATCGTCCGCAAACAGCAGATATGAATTCCTGAGGTCCCCGAACTGGACCCCCTCCGGCCCCCGGCTGCACCTAGCGATTCTGTCCATATAAACTATGAACAGAACCGGTGATAAGGGGCAGCCCTGCCGGAGGCCAACGCACACTGAGAACAAGTCTGAATTTGTGCCGGCTATGCAGACCAAGCTCCTGCTCTGGTTGTACAGGGACCAGACAGCCCTTACTCCGAGCTGTCATGAAAGTCAATTCAAGCAATGTATATCAAAACATCTAATAAAAGCAGGGGTGTTTATTTAGCTGCAAAACTGAGTATTTTCACATAGCTAATAAGAACCTGCTTACTTCTGGAGTCAGCCTGAAGGGGTCAGAAGACAAACTACTGATCAGACACTTCCTGAGAGGGTACTCGCCGCAGAACCAAATTTGAGGATCCTAGAGCTCTCACTCACTCTCCATTTACTACTGTTTGCAACAAGTGATTGTTTGTGCATCTAAACTGGGAGGAGTCAGTCAGTGGATCTTGAAGTTGGAGTTTGAGGGGTGGGGGAGCTCAAGACTCCTATTTGTCTCTGCAGTGAGTGCCACTTGAATCAAGAGAGAAAGCCAGACATTGCCCTTTGAACTGTACCGATTACACAACAATGTACAGTGCATGAGCAGATACTTTGTACTTATCTTTTTTGTTGTTGGTTTATCACTTAACAAAAAAACATTTGCAAGCATACCATTTTAAAACTGTCTATAAAACCCACCAAACTTGTATTAGAAAAACAAACAATACAGACAAATCACACTAATTAATGTTTGCAACATTTTGCACTTTAATATTTGTTTTCTTCAAAACAAACAACTATTTCTTACACATTTGTACACTATGTATATAAGAATTCCAAAACAAACTGTAATCGCATAAAGAAAGGATACATGTAGAAAAGTATTACAAGATTTTTGGATGTCTCAACAAAATGAGAGTAGCTGCAATTGCGTCACTGTGTATGTTGGATTTGGATGGACATGATCAAAGAAGAGCAACAGAGAAGTAAACAAGCTGGCAATTCATTTCACACTCACGCACAGAAGGGGATAATAAAACCAATTTTCTGTAGTCACAACTTTTCACAGTTTTTTGGAAACAACAGTCCTGGCAATAAATAGTGAAAAAATAACCTTGCATCACATATCTCCATTCTTGTTTAATAACCAAATTATTTCTTTTCAATCCTGTAAAACCATCTCAGTAATGACACCAAATAACAAGATGCAGTTATTCCCAGCACACAAAAGGCAAACGCATGCTTTGATTTGAAAAAAATAATTTGAACAAAGAAAGGGCGTCTTGTTCAATGTAGAACATTTGAAATGTACCAAAGAATTAAACGCTGTTTTACAAGTCTCATGTTCAACAGAGAAAACCAATAACTTGACATTTTTGTCTCCCCTACAAAACCATTTCACAAAATCTCTCCAAGAATGTGACCAGAAACAAGATTTCAGTGCTTCAATGATGGCCACTTACATGTTTTTTATTTGCATGACAGAAGCCAACCATAGTGGACCAGGTGTGATTGAGATTGTGAAGTGTGGAGTGCAACCTCCTGTTTGTTAGTGTGCAAAAAAACAAAAAATGTATCCCATGAAAGAAGCATAACCCTGTTTGTCTATGGCTCAGTGACGATACAAGATCAACATCCATCAAGCAGCTCTGCAGTATAAAAGTAGTCCCTGCGCATGGTGAGCAGACAGAGAATGAAATTATAGCAGGGTCTGGGCCTGGAATAAACTTGAGAGACAAAAAGCTAACATATAAAAAGTTAAACGAGTGAATGTCACTCAGTTTGGCTCTCAGAAATTATTCATATAACTCTTAAAATCATATTACCATACCAAATCTACCTAGGAGGAGAACAGCAAAGGAGGTGGAGCCTAGGAAACCTCCACTCGGTTTCAAAGCATTTGACAAAAGCAGCAAAACATCACACAACTCACATCCATCTCTTCCTTGCGCACCCTGACACTCTCATAGGGCTTTCTCGTGGCATTATCTGCTGTAGTTGGCAGATCAGAAGCCCTGCTCACCAACTCCCCTTTTACCTCCAGCCCAGCCTTCACAACAATATAGGGAAAAACACTCGATCTACACAGCAAATATACAATTCTTTAATATCTGTAAAGATAAATATCCTTTAAAAATGATTCAAACACATGCCACTCTTACTCTTATCATCCATGCAGATGCATTATTTACAATTCGAAAAATACCAATCATCTCTTTCTTTTTTTGGTGTTTTTGTCAAAAGTTCACCTCCTTACAACCAACATTCAACAACCCAAGCATCACAAATCTTGCCAGACGTGGTTGGGATGATTAAAGCCATTTTTGAAAACAAAATCCACACTCAAAAAATATATAAAATAACGTCAAACACATCCACAAACATAACTAAAAAGGAGGCAAAGGATTTCCATGGACAAAACCGAACAATGCAAACAAACTCAAGTGTTTTTTGCGCTTTTGTTGCATTTATCACTCTTGCACTGCTAACAATGCTATAGACCATGTCATCTTTTATTTGTATTACTCTAAGCAGTTCATTGAAACAGAACATATGCTTTCTGGGACAGACAGACGTGGGCAGCTGTGGCAGGCAGGAGTGTCTCTTTTTTTCTCAGAGTCTGTGCTGTATAAAGAGATCGAGTTCAATCCTCGATGTACTCCCACAGGTCTTTGTCATAGCCTTCATGAACGTGCTGCAGCAGAACTCTCCGTCTGCTCTCACAGTATCTGAACACAGCAGAGGTACAAGAGTATTACAAACAGAAAAGGTATGGATGGCTACTGACAGAAAGCAAATGCTGGTGGCTGTCCCAAAGTTTACATTTATGAATTTATTCCTATTTGTTACATAGTCAAAAGTCTAACTCCAGGAGTTCACACAGAAGTCGCTCAGCTAATCACCTGAACAAAGAAGCGTTCTGAAAATATGAATAATAATCAGAAAAGTATATAATTTCTTCATTTTATAGAAAACTTATAGGAGTGTTTAGTTGTTTTTTTAAAAGTGTCAGACTTTAGTTGGTTTTTGATCATTTCAGACTGGGTTGGGGAGACTCTAGCAGCCAAGGACTGTGAGAGAGTGATTTTTTGCATTTCTCAGACGATACTGTTCCTTCTCTAAATGCATGTTTCTGGAAGGGAATTGCGATTATAAGAGCTTGTGACATTAGAAAGGTGCAGATCGGTTGTCTGTTTTGTACGTGATCTTCATAACGCCAATCATGCTCAGAATACATTAGACATGAATAGGGGTAAAATTGGGCTCGATTCAGTTCCTTGAATACCAGACGAGTTGCAGAGTTCTGCATCATCTGCAGAGGCCCGGGTGCATTTGATAAAATTCCTGCTAGAGCATTGCAGTAGGTAAGAACGAGATAGGACGAGAGCCTGAAGCAGATGCTCAGTTAAAAAGGGTTTGGCCTTTCTGTATGTTGTACAGAGCAGATGTGAATGATCTGCTCATGTTTGTCACATTGAAGCAACATTACGTTCACACAGAAGACATATAACTGACTATATAAAACCCTGAGAACAATCGATGTGAAGCAAGTCTGCTAATTTGCCATGCCTTACTGTTGTGAAAGGTAATCTAAAAACTGCTTGCCCACCACTTTTCCACTATCTGTATAATCACATCACATCGCATCCCATCTGCTAGTACCTATAAGTTACTGTTGTTCACTCGCATGACTATATCTGATTGCTTTGTCTTTTTGAGGCACAAATAAGTGAAATATTTTTTTTGAGCACTGGCTTGTAACACAGACTTTCATTTTGCTTTCATAAGGCAGACAACACAGACCCTCTGAAATGATGACAAACATGTCTTTGAAGCTTCTGTGAGTACTTCTACGACCAAAGATTAGTCAGATTTGTGTGATTCTATATTTTTCCCTCAGCTTGATATCTGAAAACATTTGTAATTGACTAGGGTTTTATTTCTAAGCGTGTCATACCGCCATAAGGTTGCAATGCAAAATGAAAATAGTTTTGTGTAATGTTTGTGCTTGTGTTTTTTTTAAACAATAAATTATTTGAATTAATATCTTCAAAAATTGTTAATTTTGCATTTTTCTCTGGGTTAGTGTGAGACTTGATAAACATTATACTGATATATACAACAGAGAAGGCTGCAATACATTTATGCATTTTCCAGAAGTTTTTGTTCAAAGCGACTTATAGAAGGGGAGAGACAATATGCAATTTGTCTCAGCTTCTCATAACAGAAGTTGTATCAACTGATCAATAAACCATAGCATGAATAAAATAAAGGAAGAAAATACAGAGGAGAAATGTATTATTATATTTTTTTTTTACAGTAGGTATTCCCTGAAGAGAAGAGTTTTCAGTTGCTTTTTGAAAGCTCTGTGTTGCTGCTTTCCTGAGTGGATCAGGGAGTTTGTTCCACCAGCCAGAGACAATCGAAAAGAGCCTGAGTGAAATTATGATTTTGAACAAAGGAGGTTGTTGTGGGCTCAATGTACAATTCAACTAGATAAAGGTACATTTTCTCAAGTGAAAGGTGAATTGCCAGTATACGTTGACGCTAGCAACCCAGTTGATTACTTGTTGATTACCCTAGTTGGATTTACTTGCTATGGTGCCTTTATCTTGTGTTAAAGTATTTTATAATTACTATATTTAACCTACAAACAATATAAACCATGATCATACTTATAAGCAGTTGTTTGCTGGTCACTGTTACCTGATAATAATGGTGAGCAAATTATAATAATAGAATATGTTTGGACTTTCATTACCTAACCTAAGAATATGTACAGCAGATGGTTTAAAATAAACCATACATGTATTATACATTTGTGTGCTTATATCATATTTAAAACTAGTTTCTTATTAACCTTACATTGTACAGTAAGACGAGTGGAAAACTACACTGATTATTCGGCTAAGTTAGCTCTTTTTTGTTGAATGAGTTTTGTTTTATTATTTTTGCATCAATCCTAGTTATTAAAAATCTCTGGAATCTAGAAGGAAATAGGCATCCTTACCTATATTTATCTTGTACTTTCTGCTTAATGTCCTGCAGTGAATCTTGAGAGATGTCTCGCTCCAGGTATCCGGACAGAACCTCCGTGGCATTCTCCAGATCTGCTTGGTTATTCTGAAAGCAGACACATCAAACATTTTCAAGTTCTGTTTAGGATTGTTTAGGATTATAAACTTTTTTGGTTTACCTCAAAAATGATGGACTGGTTGTTCTTCTTGAGGTAGAAGGCGAAGACGTAGGTGAACATGAGCGTGGAGCGGCACTGGCACAGCACGTCCACCGCCTTCTTGAGGAACTGCACCTCGATCCAGGACATGTTGTGCTGCTGCATCTCCTCCATCTTCTGCTTGACCTGCGCGTACAGCTTGTGCTCGAAGCGCAGGCTCTGCATGTGGTTCATGTAGCGGTTGCAGTAGAAGAGATACCTCTGCAGGGCTGCTCGTGATCGCTGTGTAAAATTCAAATGGAACATGATTAAACCAATAGTTTGATCTGCATTAGAGATTCTGCATTAGACATTATTTTCCCCCAAACAGTACTTTTCTTCCCACTATAACGTACTTTGTTTTCTGAATTTCACAAAAATTTCCATTAGTGCTGCAATCAAATAATCGTGAAAACTAGTCTCCTTTTAAATGGTTCCTATGATAGATATTCTACTTTTTAAAGGTGTTTAAACATCAAATTCATCCAATATTTTTGGTACATTTAGTAAATGTAAAAAAAGCAGAAAACCTTGTCTTAAAAGCACTACAAGTGGCATAAACCATGACAAACAACATTAGCTGTGTTACCAAAGCAATTTATAGCGCTTTTCCAGAGCTTAAAGAAGCTTTACAATTATCAGAGCATTATTCATTCACTCCACATTCACACTCTGGTGGTGATAAGCTCCACCAGTAGTCCTCAACTGCCCAGGAGAAGTCTGAAAGAAACGTGGCTGCCGTTCTGCGTCTACGGCCTCCTGACCACCACCAAACACACCCATCAATACAGGGCAATGTGGGTGAAGTGGCTTACCCAGGACTAAAACAGCAGAATGGACTGGGATCCGCTGGGATTGAGCCGACAACCCTCCGGTTGTAGGATGACCAACATGGACATTGACAAATGGGGTCATTTTGCCACCCACATACACAAAACAAGGGATAAATTGCTTGTGCTTATTTAAAAAAAAGTATGTTTACATGGCAAGTCAGTAAACCAGATTCTCATAATATCCATGTTTATATAAGGCCCAATGTTTGGTAGATTTCTATCATGGTCTGCTTCAAATAAAAAACAATTTATTAAAAATGTAAAATGTAGATGGTAATTTGAAGTGAATCATACCGTAACACATTCAGGAGATCTGTAATATTGAAATAAAATAACCCGTTATTTTTTTAAGACACTCAAAGCCCCTTTTATCCATCACAAGTGTGCAGAATCCACAATAGATACTATGGGTTAATTTAACATCATACAAAAAGGGTATTATATGACTCTTTAAATTTCAAGTAGGACTACAAAGGATGTTAAAAAATATATGTTTGCAGGATGTAAAATTTTAGATTTTTACATGAAGTGAAGCACAATTAAGTGTTTTAAGATTTTAAGAATCACTTCTTATTAAGGCCCTGCTAAGAATTGGACTAAATGAACTTACCTCTTGCGCATCCCGTGCTGCCTTGGCATCATCCTCATTGTAGCGATTGCAGTTGTACCTATAGATAAAAAAAATAGTCATGGTAAGTTTGCATTCTTGATATGAGATGAGATGGTCATGCTGACTACAATATAGACCAGGTTTGCCGATAAGGTTCTCATTCTCCCTAAGAATCACATTCTTTCTTTCGTCTTCCTGAATAAAATTTTTATTCATTCACTGACAAATAGAACTAATGGGATCTATGAATCTGTGACCTCTGCCTAAAACACTAAGCTATATACTGAAGACCTGCGTGACAATCCTTGAGGGACTGCATAGGTCAATCAAGTGCTTGTAAATGCACATCTGGAACTGGTTCCATGTCTTGGGGTGGAGTCTTACCTATGGAGTAACCTATGGAGTCTTACAGCTCTTAATGGGTATTCGGGTAGCACCCCAAATTAAATCAGCACACGTTTTTTCCAAAGACTTTGTGTTTCTGCTGATCAGGGAAATGCAAATAACCCCAGCTTCTACCAGAGATTTACCAGTATCGATTTCTACATTTCTGACAAACTTATTCATACAAGTTCATACTGGATTAACACTTATTCATACTGGATTAACACGTTTAAAAATATGTTCCAAAGTTTCAACAAAATAAAACATGCATACAAGATATTGGGTTCAACTAAAAGAAAGGTCTCCAGGTTTGGTGAGTGATTTGAGTTCTAGCATCAGTAGAGAAACATCTCTAAGTCTAAGGACTTATTCAATGTAGTTTTAATAAGTGCATTGGTCCCATACCAACAAGCGTTTCTTTAATAAACAAGGACCTGATTTAAATGAATCTTTAATTCTGTGAATGTTAGTTTCTGGCAATTTGTCAGTACAGTGCATATGTTCATTTCTTGGGATTTAATTGCACCCGGGTACCCAACAGCTAATGATGCTAAATGGGAATACAAAAAAAATAATTTGGTCATTATTTAAAAAAGCATTGGATGGTATGAATGTTTCTTGTATATTTTAATTACAAAACAAACTAAATTTAAAAGAAAATGGACATTAAACCACTCTGCTATTACTGTTAACATTTTTATCTAATAAATAATACATTTTGTTATGCTCAACTAAACTGAAGAATTTACAACTCTCTTCAAGTAATTTATAAAGCAAATTGAAAACTAACCAAGTTCCACAGTTCTTATGTCAGCCTCTTATTGGCTTGTGGCCTCACATGATCCATCCAACCAATCAGCAGAAAGTCAGCTGTCACATGTAAGTAACACTTTAATTTAGAGAAAACTATCATATTTAAAAATATTAATAGTTTCCTTGTTTTGCTGATAAATGAATTACTCAATGACAAAGGAAACTGAACAACATTAAAGACACTTGATTAAGTAATCAGGAACATGAATACACAAACCTGCAATTGCAATAAAGCAAACATATTTTTGTGCAATTCTGGCAACTCTTCCACTTAAATAAGTACAGATTTCAAAAGTTAAAAACAAAAGGAGCAGAACCATGCCAACAGATACATTTTACCAATACATATCCATTAAGTATAAACATTTTAATTCAAATTAAGACCTAGCACTCACCAAGCAGAGCCATGTGGCTCCCAGGGTCCAAGACAAACCCAGCAGAACTCTGCTTTGCAGTTTTGGTTCCGACAAACCATATGATTGCACCCCCCATCTTTCTCTATGGTAACATGACATTTGGGGCATTCCTGTGGCACAAAAACATGGTTATTAATCTTCTGGCACACACAATTATCCAGAAAAAAACACATCATAAACCATCTTGAACACTAACCTTTGTATTGGCAGCAATCCAGTTTGACGTCTCACTGTCATCATCACATTTTTTTATCCATTTTCTTAACCACTGGTAAAGAACATCAAAATCAAATCAGAGGGCATATAATAATACAAATATCAACAATAAAAAAATAAGTATTGATGAATGATTATAAAAGCAAGATAATGTCAGTAAGGTTTAAGTGTTCCCTCCATGGAAGATGACTAAGCCCCACAAGACAACCCAAAGGGAGTTGAAGGTTCTTTTGTTTTTAACCAAGACTACTACCACAATAACAAAACAGGTCTCTGAAGAGACTGTTAACGCTGAGTTGGAGCAGTGGCTGTCTACCATCTCATTTCTTTCAGACAAAAACAAACATGGTTTATAAATGTACCAATGTACTAAGGATGCTGAATTTTAGCATATATCCAAAACTGAAAGTTGAGCTTATTTGAACTTTGACCATGCAGAGGTGAGAGCATGAGCTTCCTAAAATCTCATTATTTTAAAGAATTAGAGTAGATTAGAGGGAGGCCTGCTGCCATTGAGATACATAATATTTTGGGTATATAAAAACATCCTGCCAGGTAAACGGATCACTCAAAAGCCAGTGTGAACTTCTAGCTATTGCAAAAACTCCCCAGCTGCAGAGCAACATTACAGGAGAGCTCAAGATAAAAGCTGTGTATGCTAATAAATAGTAATAAAGAGGCTTCAAAACGGTTACATTTCAACAGAAGTGACTTTAAAGAATATTTTTTAAAGTTTTAAATATAAAAAAACGGTAAACTGAACTTTTTTTGTTTAAATATATTTAAAACACCATAATATATTAACTGACATTTGTTCCCTTTAACTGTTTTTTTGTAAAATATGATTTGGAGTAAACTCATAACTCCATAAAACAAGGAAAAGCATTGAACTTGTAATGCATATATTCATGCATTTTATTTTATGACTGAAAATGTGTAAAAAAAAAAAAAAAAACTGTTTTTTTTCACAATTCAAGGTGGGGTCAGCATACCTTACACTTCACTGGATCATGCCAGTTCTCTCCACAGTTAAAGCTGAAATAAATGGAAAGCACATACGCATTCAGTGAACACAAACTAAAAAGTTTGTAACTATATATATATATATATATATATATATATATATATATATATATATATATATATATCCTTCAGCATTCCAAAAGGGAACAAGTTCTCATTCACTTGTTAAAACGAACCAACTTTGTAGCTAAAAAAAAAACACGTTTCCACCTTTTGCTCCAATAGGTTTGTTGATTTAGATCGCTAGTTTTGGTCTTCATGAACTCTGAGGGGGGTGAATTATTTTTAAAGTTGTGTGCTTAAGATACATAAAATTTAACCCTTCAGCCAATCACACACCTTCACTACGGTCATATCCCACCTCTGAGGACGCATTTTCGAGGACTGGCTACATCCATTTTGAGCTTCATCGGACTTTGCCAGGAACTTACGTGTGACGTAACGAACATTCAATCCATATTATATACAGTCAATGATTCAAACCCAGCTTAGAATCTTATCGTGATCAAGGAAATGTGCATTGACTTTTGGTATCTCTTGCCTGCTCAGGTATGAGCTGTGTTTGGAGACTTTCCCAAAGCATCAGTAAACCAGTGTCTTACCAAAACTGCCGACCACACTTGCAGCGTACAGGTTTGGCATCTGGATACTGTACTTTCACAACATGATGACAGTCAGGTGCTGGACACCATTTTAACAGTCGGTTACACTGAAGAGGAAGCAAACAAAATAGAATAGAATACTTTTATGCACCAAAGTAATTGTAATGATACATTCAAATAGAAAGGAATGGGATGTTACCTCTACAAAACTATTGGTTATTAAATGCTGGTACTTCAACTTTACTTTTGAATCTGTGATCAGTCTCCTGCAAAAAGAACAGACGTTATTATTTAATTTCTAGCCTCTGTGCCTGAAGGATTAGACGTACCTGCATCACTAAAGCTGCAGGGTATCATGTGTAGGTTAAGACAGCTGTGTAAATCCCAACTAATCTAAATGAAGTGACATGTTGTGACTCACACTTCTAACATAACCGTAATGTATGCCCTATTTCTAAGTCTGACTAGTATAAGACTCTGCTAGTTCTTTGGGGTAAGTCATAATATACAATGACACACTGTTTCATGGATACAAATATTATCAATGAATAGCATGATGCTATTACAATTTTCCTTAAGTTAGAAAAAGAGTGAAATATCAAATAATACATTTCATTATCTATAACATTATTCATTATTAATACCATGGACTGATTTGAATCTTTTAACCTTTGTGGGGTATTCCCATTTTAAAAGCAATTAAAAATCACAATTTTTCTCCGTAACACATCAACATATATGACTTCTCAAATTCAAACAATATAGAGAACATATCTTAAATTATTGTAACCAGTCCCTACTAGAAAAGAATATAAACTTGTAGCATTTTTATTATTGTAAAAATTAGAAACGGGTGAATTTGACCAGAAGGCCACACAACGGTTAAAGTCCTCTCAACCACAAAAGTCATTTTTTTCTGTCCAGGAGGGATATAGCATGGTGTAGGTGGATGTCCCAGATGTCCTCAGGTAGATTCTGGTTTTGTTGAATGTATATAGCCTAATTCCTCTGCCTTTCATGAACTGCTGACACACTCCAGCCACACGAGGTCTTGTATTAGGAGGACAAGAGTAATGACATATGGTATCATAAGGGGTCTGAGGATCTTATCTGTGCAAGTCTGTGTTACTCTCCAAAAAAGGCCACCAAACTCCATTATTGACCCACTGCCAATCCGGTCATGCTGGAGGATATTACAGGCAGCAGAACATTTTCCATAGCATCTCAAAACTTTGTCACATCTGTTACATGTGCTCAGGGGAAACCTTTTCATCTGTGAAAAGCACAGGGCACCAGTGGCGAATTTGCCAATCCTGGTGTACTTGTGAGAGGTGTAGACTCAGTGTCATGCTACCACTAGAGTGAAAGCTCCATCAGAATTCAAAAGTGATTAAAACATCAACCAGAAAGCATAGGAACTAAGAAGTGGTCTGTGAAGAACCTTTTCTTTACTCTGGGTGTCTTGCTAATTGCCTATAATTTCCACCTTTTGTCAATTATGTTTACACAACACCATGCCAAATTGATTGTGAATTGAGGTCTCCATTTTATTAAGTGTATATGCAAATTAAGTTCAGTTGCAAACACTTACATGACAGTGTTGTCGTCAACCAGAATATCACAGCTATGAGCAGGACAAGAAATAGTCTGTAATGAAAACATACACGTTGTCTTTTTAATTTTTTTTTACATTTTTAACAGCATCTGCTGGAACAGACAAAGAATATATACACAAATATTTTTAAATGCTGTATTGAAACAAAAAGCTTTATTGAAAATCATGTTAGATTGCTAATTTTTTGTAATGTGAAAATATAGGCAATTTTTGGTTTCTCAGTTAACCCCTGTAAAACGTTAATTTGCACTTAAAAAAAACAAGTAAAATGTACTTCCTTAATGCACACCGTATGACTGTCAGCATATACATAAATTATATTTTGCTAATTTTCAAAAATGCTGGTCAGCTGGGAGCAGTCATAACAATAAAAACTTGACACTATTGTTCACAGCTTAGCATAGATCATTGAATCAGATTAAAACAGAAGTTTTGTTGTTCCAGTGACAGCAGAAGAATTATCACAGTGAATTTTGATTTAACTTAATACTTGATTTCTTAAAGTAAAGGGGAAAGTGAAAGTAAAGGTGAAAGTTTTGGTCATAATTTGTGCTCTGCTTTTAACTGATCCCAGTGTACACAGTGTCCCAGTGTTGAAGATGGGAGAGCAAGTCTTTCATCGCTCACACTACCTTCAACTCGGTGGATCTGTGGATCAAACCCACGACCTTCTGATCACAAGCCAATCTCCTTATCCACCAGACCATAATTGCCTATCTCTTGACGAAGTAACCCTAATTCCTTGAACAGTGTTTTATCCTGTGTCTCTATATATTAACTAGTCATTCTGCTACTAATATTTAAATATTTTTATCTAATCCAATCCAGTAATGAAAAATAGCTATGACAAAAGTACTATACCAGAACTGGAGCACTGTGGAACAGATTCCAAAATGGATGTTATAAAATAAAGGTACTTTATATCATACTTCTATTGTACAACACTTAGAATAACCTGTGTAAAGGCAAACGCTGAAATACATACCTGTCCCATTCCTTCCTCTATGATTTTGGTGGTTAGGTAATCACCCCAGCACTGCATGCAGAACTTGTGCCCACATTCCAGACCAGTGAAGTACTGCGAAAGAAAAACCAACACATTTTAGCCACATTTTGAGAAACGTTGACTAGAACTATAGTCACAGCATTTGTGTTGAAACGGTCAGCTTGACCTTGCAACAGCAAATTGATATCTGTTGAACAAAGCAAAATCCACAACAAACCGCATGAAACCAAATCAAACCAAAAAGCAAGTTCAGAGCTATCTTGTGTCGAGTATTCATTAAAAAAACAAGCCTTGTTCTTCACAATAGATCAATAGACTTGGCATAAATAAAGAGCAGTTCCAGACAGGTGAGAGTCAGCTGCAGCGATTAAGATCTCCTGCTTCTACAAAGTATTCCTTTCTTCTGTGTACTCTCTCAGGGTCCTGGTACATTTAGCCATTTTGTAGAAGACAACAGATAATCCATGCTAAATATAAACAAATACATACATGCAATTTGGTTATCAACTCCATGAGCTAAGAAATCCTCGTACCAAAACACACAGGGACAAAATGTGACTGGGAAATCACTGGTGCTTTGAGCTATGTACACTCTCGTTCACTGGTTCACACGCCTGGTACAGACAGTTAGTACAAATTATGGCTCTTTGTTTCCTCACTACATTGATAAGAGGGTCAATGCATTTGGCATGAAATATAGTTAAAGGAGCTAAAAAAGTATATTTCTTTGCAAAATAAAAATTAATAATATTTAACTTAAAATAAAATGCATAATGGGATTTTATTTAGCGACTTAGTAGTGCAAATCATGCTACAATTTATAAAACCAATGTGACCTAACAGAGCGTATTTTAAAAAGCATGAGTTGTCAGTTTAAAGTGTCAGTTTACTCTTCGTCAAAGCATATTTTTAATGCAAGATTGAAACCAGAGTTTACTTTGGCATGCAAGAATACAACTAAGCAGAAAGACCAAAGAGTTAACTTATTTTACACCATTCAAGTTCCTTAATTATTGTGCCATATAGGAAAGCAGTTCCTAGCCACATTGGCCAAAAAAATAATAATTCTTACAAAAAACTTCGAAGAGTCAGGTTTTTAAATTATAATACACCAAAATGGCTACTGTTATGACACAATTCTCCAATACTCTATTGGCACAACTGACCCATGACTCAATACATACTAATTAAATTTATCCTTTGCTAATTCTTAACTTTTATGTGTCACATAACACCAATCAATATTCTATTTTTGACAGACAGGAGTTTAAGATATCTCATTAGTAAATTCAATAAAAACAGGTTTTTCAAAATCACTGCAAAAAACTTTCTTTTCTTTACAGATAATCACTCTCTCATGAATAGATGACCAAATACCCACATGACTCCTTTAATCTAACCTTTCACTGACATATGCACCCGAAATTACTCAAGATTCCCTGGCAAATCCAACAACCTGTCTGTTAGCTCTCCTTGGCTGCTTTGTAAACAATGTCGGTAATCCAGTGAAGAGATTACCCGCAAAAAAGCTCATTAGAAATCCTTCCAGTCAACAGAGACTCTGAGGTGTGGAACACAGATTGACAGACACCTACATACAGATATCACTGCATCCCATATTCACATTTTGACAAAACAGCAACCATCCATGTGGTAAACAAGCTGTTCATGCTGCCGAACAATTAAACAAAGCTGCACACTATCGCTTTTATTTGCACAATTAGAGAGAAATATTCTCTGTGAAAAAATGAATTTAAAATTCTTCCAGAGCCAATGAAATTACAAAAAGTGGGCAGAGAAACTGAGCTTATTATGAAGTAAAGCTGCACTTTTACATGAAGCAAATAGAAGTATACCCTTTCTCAGTACAACAAATGCAAGTACACAACAAGCAACATGGTAATTTTACTCTAAATATTCTTTCTCTGTGTTCTTGTAATAATGCATTATGCCGAACACATACACACAATCAACTACATATTTTTTTTTACTAATTACTACTTTGTAAAATAGGTATGAAAGCTTTCCATCACTGGAAGCTTCACACAGACTTTGTGGCTGCTAACAAGAATATAGCACCACAGTCAGGGAAGTAGAATAATCAGTAGCAATGAAAGTGATTACACTAAGGAGCACTGACCGAGTTAGGATAGTTGAGATAGCAAATCTGACATGGCATGTCCTGCGCCGTTGATCTTGTGTTCATGAGGCGTGTCCGAGACTTCTTACTAGGGTTTATAACGTGACACTCAGAAAATAGCTTGTCCAGGTTTCCATCAAAGTACCTGCAAAGACATGAACAGATCCAGGGGTAAAAAATAAGACAAGAGTAATAATCAATGATAGCAGAGTAAAAGAATGAAAGAAAATTAAGCATTTACCTTTCCATTAGCTTTTCTTTGTCCCAGTTGAAATGACTAAGTAATATTCTAGTAATTGTGGCAGGATTCTGTAACAATGGATATGTGGATTAATAATTTAACAAACAACATCTGCAAACAAAACATCATTTAAGAGATTTTAACTCTGGCCTCTTATCCCCTTATCCCTCCAACTTCACTTTTTGTAGCTATCTTATTTTTACTTGACCGGTTTCAAATATATCAATAATCTTAATATGTTTTTTTTTTTTTTCCTAAGCATGGAACGTAACATGATTGTTAAAGAAGTTATAAAAGACAAACCACAAATAAAAGTAAAAAAAAAATCATGGGCATGTGACATGGAACGACATTTACAGAGCTACCCTGTTAACTTTGTTTAGACAACAGAGTTTGCCATTTTCAGGGCAGTGAGACTAAGTCACGACTCCACCAATGAACTTCCAAAAGGTTATCTGAAATCCCATGCCAGATAGCATAATGAAAGAAGCCTGCGAGGTGTGAGGAGACATACTCGGAATAACCTTGTGAATAAGAAACTTAAGCTACTAGACTTATACTTGCAAAGAGACTGTCCAAAATATATCACAGCTATGTTTAAGTTACATTACTAATCATCATATTCAGCACAAACACACAGTGCTGAGCTAAAATTTGGACAAACCTTAATATTGAACAGTTTTCATTTATTTCCATGACCATTCACTTTATAGATTTGAGCAGTTTAAACAACTTAAAAGTTGTTTTAAATATTCTAAATTCCTTTGTCTTTTTAGTGCAGCAAATTCATAGTTTTTTTTCCCTCAATAAAACTCATGATGTGATCTTTTGATATTAACTACATTTGATAGCTGTGCCTCCTCAGGGGTAATTTGCAAAATATCCACCTTTTTTTCCAATCACTCGATTTAGTCTATACTTGACACTAGTCCTGTACTAGGGAATCCCATGATTTGAAGTTTCACATTTACATAATATACCTTTACTTTAATTTAATTTAACTTAACTTACTTCTACAATGCACTAAACACACTGGTGCTAATTTTTGCTGACTGCATGTTGCTGTTGCATCCCTGAAACCTTCAGGAGCCACCAAAACTGGAAAGTATGATAACGATATGAGGATGTTTTTTTTCCAGGTACACAACACAAGTTTAAAAAGCAGTTGCATTAGATGGGATTACATTTTTAAAAGTCACAGTTTAAGTTTAAAATAAAAAGTACAAATGAAATACAAGTACCAATGGTAAAATAATGCAAATAGCAGTCTACTGTTGGCCAATGAGAATACCAGCAACAGGAAATGACTTACTATGCCTTCCGGTTTGGTGATGTCAAGTTTGGTATATACAAGGAGATCTGTAGGTAAGTCACAGCCACAAACTTGCTCTTTGGTACAACTTCGTACTGAACTTCTCTGGGTGTCAGTTATCAAAATACTTTGTGCTAGAATGATATTCTACCTTGCCTAAAATGTTACTTTTACTTCTGTGTTTAAGAATGCACATTGTGAGAGTTAAATCATCTCATGGCAAGGCTGCAATGAAGCGATTCCCTAACTAGAGGCAATGAGGATTTCAAACTGGTCAGAGACTGGCAAATCGTCTTCAACGACAAGATTGTGATTCAGGATCTGCTTGTGAGGTTATGATTGCTTCTTGTTACCCCACGTATACTGCATAGTGTATGATATATGAATTCCTAAATTGCTTAAAAAAATCCTAATATGGAAAACAACATGTAGAAAAGAACCATTAGTGAAGCAAAACAAAAGCAATGGACATGAGGATTTTTAGTTTCCAACTGCTGTAATATTTTGTGTGATGTATAACAAAGTATGAGAATGCATGGTCTGGAGAATGGGGGATGATGGTGTGGGGGTACTTTGAGTGTGACATTGTTGGATATTTACTCAAATAAAAGGTACTGACTGAAATGAACTATGACAGCATCCTGCAGGGACACCCAATCCTATTATGTTGAATTTTTTCTGTCTTTTTTTCACCAGACAATGATGCAATGGACTGCTAGGTGAAGTCAAAAAAGTGCTCAGCTTTTGTAGGAACTACTTCAAGATTGTCAAGAGCATGCAAAGTATATAGACCAAAATGTGTCAGTCTGGTTAATTGAAAATATAAAGCACCATTTAAGCTATGAAAAATAAAAAGCAAAGTTGTGAAAAGTAAAAAAAATATACATAATTACATGAAATGTGTCCAGATGAAGCTCTTCCAACTTTGTTTTTATATTCTTGTTAGATAAATTAAATTCACTTGATGTAAATATTTTTCTGCATAAACATTTTGTGTTAACATGAACACACTTGTTTGACCAAGAATAAGGTTTATGACTTGCTTGGACAAACACATGGCAAATATACTTAAGACAAAGAACACCATTTAAAGGACTATTAGGTTAATGTGGTGGTTAAAACTATAAAACTTTTAATTTTCTCACAGATTTTGTCCAGAATAATCAAATAAACAAGCATAGACATTTGCAAACAAAGCCTCAAAAACTCTCTGAAACTTAATTCTAAATAGACTATTTTTCAGACTTGTTGGTGATGGTAAAGATGTGACTTCTATGATATAAAACTTTATTTCATCAGCTTGCTAGTGATTAGATAGAACATAAGCATTTATACATTTGTAATTGTCAGGTGTTTATGCATTTGAACTAATGAAATACTTAAGCCTCCACTAAAGACAACACACTCCATGCTACAAGGATGATTGAAGCGAGAAAGTAGGCATTTCAAATCCCCACTACATGTGGCAGTAACAATCTTTGATAACTTTAAAAACTGTGACCATAACACTTAATGCTATAATAAAGAATCAACTCAGCCATGTTGTTTTGAAAAGCAACTAGGTGCCTATGACATGCTAACGCTACCTAGCACTCACTTTAGCTAAAAATACACAGTGGATTAAAGGACGCCACCCTTTAGTAAGTCTGCAAAGTACCCATCCTGGATACATTTGAATCACAAAATGACAGCTAAAACTACTAATGGGGCAGATTTAGTTTTTCGTGAGTCGCGTCCAAAGCTAATTTGACAGTAAACGGGAGATGGCAGGAAAAAAACGAGTGATACACTATACAACCATGGTTTTATACAGATAACACTCGTGGGTTCTGTTCAGACCTACAAACTTAAAAACATATATATCATATCAACGGTAGTTAGCAACGTTGACGAATCCAGGTAGACTAAAAGCTAGTTAAGCATCTTGTCAATGGACGTGTTGAGGGCAATTGTGGGTTTACCCAAACCTGCTGCTTCGTAAACATTAACTATCAAAACTGTATCTAGATGCTACAACACTATAGGTTATTATTAAACTAGAATATTAGTTTAATAATAATATGTTCTGGTGACTCTCTTGTTGTCAGCGGGGGGCAAAGTTTCCCAGCGCGATGTATCAATATTAGATTTGCACTAACAGATAATCCAGGCCAACCTGAGCCTCTGGGATGCCCTGGAAACACTTACCTGGATGACCTCATTGACCTCCCTGATACACTCCACCATATGCTGTAGGATCTGTTCGGCGGTCAGAACTTCAAAGCGATAGTCTTCCTCGTCATGCCCGGGACCGAGGCCGCTTCCCCCGGTCTCCCCGCAGTCGTCTCGTTCTCCACCAGCCACGACGGGATCAACCAGCTCCACCTCGCCAAGCTCCAGGGTGTCGTCTGCGGTCTCATCTTCGCCGCTGTCTTCGCTGCATTCCTCTTCCTCGTCGTCGAATTCGTAATTGTAACCCTCGTCCGAGTCCATGACTAGGGCGCGTTTAACGTAACGACACGCCAAGCAAAACAACTTTGACGTTCGTCTGTGAGAAAATAGAATAGAACGGAACAAGAATTCTACCTTAGCTTGCTAGCATTCCTGTTTTTCCAGCGACAGGGAAAACAACAACAGAGCAAAGAGCTACGCTGCTGCTGGGCCAACAAAGAGACGTAGCGTCACGGACCGACGCCGGGTGACGTCATGTGCGTGTCTCGATAAAATATTTTCGGTTTACTTAAAAAAAGGAAAACATCGAACAGAACAAAAGTCAAGTAACAAATGTTTCATGAACAAATTATATTGGAGAAACTGGATTGCTGATAAAGGAAAAACACACGCTGGCTTTTTATATTTGAATATATGTTTAACATATAAAAATATTTATATATCTCTATATTTGTATTATTATTATTATTATTATTATTATTATTATTATTATTATTATTATCATCATCAAAACACCAATGTGAGAGCAAGCATAGATGACATCCAATAAACATTGAAGTCTTGATTTTATTAAAGAATATGTCAGTTTCCTTTGTATTATCTCCTGGAGAGATTATTTTAAATTATTAGTTTCAAGTCCTTAATTTTACAAATAAAACTTTCCAAAATGTCCTACTCTAAGGTGACGAATCTTGGCGGAACTACTTACAATAAACGGTTTTCTGCCGGACCTATTTTAGGAACGTACGCGTTTTCCCGTTGCTGTGGCAGCGGCGACTTCAAGGTAAACCATCGTGCTAGCATGGATGCGGCAGTGACGGGTAAGTAACTAATAGCATTTGCTATTTATTAAGGTTATATTTGAAGGAATCCAGTCTAAGTTCACATGTTAATAAACCAGCGTTGATGTTGTTTATTTAACACAAGAACAGGTGCGCCACATGTAACGTTACCTGCGGCTGCTACTGCTAGCATTTATGTGCGAAATTTGCCACTGGGTCCACGATTTCTACTGTTTAATTAATGTGCTATCAAAAATCATATTTCTAATAACACTCTTTCTGAATGTCTTTCACCTTCCATCTATCATAAAGAGCTGCTGGGTGATACTGAGAATATAGTTGAAATGCAGAATTTGGAAGAAGAGGAGTTTGCTATTTCAAAGTGAGTAATAATCAGGGCTCTAGCCCCAGCGGTGCGATAACCCTATTGCAATGTTTGACTTTGTTTTCTAACGTATAACGTAAGTTGTGTTAGATGTATGCTACCTCTTCTTTTTAAAATTATTGTAGTTTTATTCCTCCAGATCATCAGAATCAGATGCAGAGTTTGACCTGGTCATAGGCAACATAGAGGAAATCATTATGGGTATGTTATGTAAAAACAAAAATGTCTGCTTTATCAGTCAAGAGTAGACCGTTCTAGTAACGAAGGAAATAAATGACAAACAAAAGATACACAATATAATCTAACATTGCCTTCTACATTTTTATTGATATGCAACAGGCAGAAATAAATGTGACCGTCAGATGAGGGAGATGGCATTGCATGTCCTGAAGCCAAAACACATTGTGGGTTGTACCACACATTTGTAGGATATCTTTACATTGTTTGTAAATCTTTTTCATTGCATTACGTTGTGTTTCAAATGAATTGTAAATTATTCGTTTTTACTGTATAAAGGGTTACAATAGCAAGTTAAAAAAATGTAAGAGTTTGAGATCAAAAAAGAGTAGATAGATAGATCATTAGAAATTCATCAGGATGGAGATGGAAAGCCACCTAAACACAAATTACTGTCTTTCAAAAAAGGAGTATATATATTTTTTCATCCTTATCAACATACTTTTTGCACTTCATATTTTCCTGGACCTTTGGATATTCCCACTCAAAACATTGTGTTCTGAACTTAAAGTAATGTATTTTTATATTGCTCCTGGTTTTTTTTTTTTTTTATTCATTTGATCATTGGATAAACAATGTTATTGAGGTTGTTTGGAAGACACTGCAGCGTTTTTTTAAGATTTAACATTTATTACGATCATATTGTTCGTACTGCTGAAGACCGATACTCATGAGGGTCATCGAGTGTCATGTTTCAGATATACTGTGTGATTCTACCTTTTCATTTTGAATTGAGAACCAGAATCTTTGGTTTGGGTATGTTTGATTTGTTTATTTTCTGCTTGTAAAAAACTTATATTTTAGTTTTTAAATTAAGTGCCAACAATAAAATAAATACATTTAATTCCACCCATCCAAGCGATCTTTCACTACCAGAATAATTGCTCTTCCTAGAACCTGAATGCTGTTCTAGTGCTCAGAAGATAATTGAAGCACTTAACATTAGAGCTTCATCTTAGCCTTGTCTGTCAAACGGCGACATTATTTAATTCACTGGTGGTAGTGGAAATAACTTTATAATGTATTTTATCTGTTAAACACATCTTAATTGAATGTCCAATTTTTAATTCCATGTACCTGACTGGACACGATCTGAAAGAAATACATGCTAACCCAAAAGGGCTAAAAAAGTTTTTGATTAAGGACAGACTTGTGCTGGGAATTTTAACTTGGTTTTTAAACAAGTTTTTAATGATCCTATGAGCTTTTAAATTTAAATTTTAACAAAATTTTAAAATGGGATAGCAAAGAAATGGCCATGTTGCTGTCAGGGCTTTAAAAAGAAAAGAAAGAAATAACTTTATTCACAATGTAAGCTGACTGGTGAAATGGCTGAGGCCTTCAAGATACTTTTGTAATTTATTTTTTGTTCAGAGTCAGATGTCAGCACTCATCGCATGAACAAGATCATTTATTATGTCGGAGACAGAAATTAGACACCCTAGCTGGTATGGGTCTTAATGACAATTTATCAATATAACATTTCCGGGTAGCTTTCAGAAGTGTGTAGCTGTGTTGCGTTATCTAACACACTCAGATTTATTGAGTTTATCCAGTTTATAATTTTTAAAAATCAAAATATCAAACTCAACTTTAAAGCTACGTACTTATAGCAAATGCAGACAATACCGTGTGGGTGATGCCAAGCATTACAAAACACATGACTGACAAAGACCAACTGTGTCTATGAAAGTAATTTATTACCCAAAGACCTCGTAATATAAGAACACATTTGACCAATCGTGCTCACATTTCAAGTGACCTTTTTGAAGCTTACAGTAGTTTGTAAGTTAACAATTTCATGAAAACAACCACACAATGATCTAGTTGTATTATATATTAAAAAAAACTAGAGGCTAAATGCAACCCACCAATAAAGTCATGGTAGATGCATTAATACATTTGAATTTGTCTTGTAACATGGACCGATCCATAAATTTGAATCTAAATGTGTCTCGTGTGTCTTTTCACAGAGGATGAATTCCAGCATCTGCAAAAATCATTCATGGAGAAATATTACCTTGAGTTTGACGACTCTGAGGAGAACAAGCTAAGCTACACAACTATATTTAATGAATATGTATGTGCATTTAATTACCTTTTACTTTAATTATCTTTTACTTGTTACTCTACTTTTTAATGAAAAATGTTTTGTCAGATTGAAATCCTAGAAAAGCATCTAGAGCAACAGTTGGTAGATCGAATTCCTGGATTCCACATGGATGCCTTCACCTATTTACTCAAGTATGTCCACTTCTGAATTTATTCATGTATAGACAGAGGTTAAATAGCCATATCTCAAGAGGACATGTGTTTAAGAGCCACCACTGTTACAGATGTTTGAAAATGACCTCCAATGTAATGTGAAACATGATTTAAGTTTGAGGAACACTCATTTTGAGTTTTGAATCTGAAAGTACTTTGTGTATCAAGTTATTGTCTTTATTAAGAAAGAGTCAATTCAGAGTCGCTGAAACAGTTCATTTTGAAAGTGAATCTTTTAGCCGATACTCTCCGACGTAAGTTCGTACTTCAGCCATTTCATCACCTGCATTATTCATTTATGCCAGGAAACCAAACTACTCCCCCAAACATCAGATCAATGACTCTTCATTGTGGATTAGAGTTACATCATGCTGAAAGAAATCGCTTTTGTAAGAGTTTTACAACTTTATTTTATCTGAAGCTTTGAGAGATCACTTTTAGAGCTACCGATTTCCCTTCATACACCACCAGGACCTTATAACACAAAAGTTTTGCTAGGTTCCCTGCATTTTCCTAATACTAAATTACAGAAATGTACATGCATAAAATGCTCGATTCACTAAATTGTTTGTTTTAAGGATGAACTAGTTCCCAGTTTATCTGGACAAGCTAAACTCCTCTCACAACCTGTGTGTAATGTAAAGATTATACAAAATTTTGGCTCATGCTTTCTCAGTTAGAACGTTTCACCCATTGACCCTCTAACTGCAATAAAATATTATTCTGGTACTTACCAAATACATGTAAAGTTATTCAAGCTGTGAGTTAAGAGTTGTATGTTAATTTTGCTAACATGTATAGAGCAGCATCACTTTATATATTAGTTATTGCAGATAAAAAATAATCCCTTAGACTGCAATCTAAATTAATTTAAATAGTTACTTTTTAAATTAAGAAATCAATACAGAGAGTGGCATTGTACATATATACCTTTTCCTTCATTGCATGCATATGGGGTTAGCCTAATGACTGTAACGCTATTGTCTATTTGTAATAAAAACTTAATAAACCAAAATGATTGACACCGAGAATATTATCGGGTTCAAGATTCCATATTTTCAATCTACTATTAAAGTTCAATATATTAAATGTAAATTTAATACATAGATTTGTTACTCAACATTTAACTTGTTACGCATTACAGCAAAATGAAGAGTAATAAGTCACACTACTGTGTTACTCCAATAAAAATATATCACAGTAATAGATTACTTTTATAATATGTTATTCCCAAAACTGGTTAAGAAGCACACTGTGAGTATAAATACAGACTTGTTTTCTCAAATTGTATTAAATATAGAGATTTTTAGAGCAATGTGAAGTGAGCTGGGCATCTGTTTACCTCTGTAAAAGTTGCATGCTTACGTAACCTGAAATGTTCTAACTTAGCGTCAAGGGTTCGCAGAGCTCAAGCTCCATGATTGGTTGAAGTGGAGCAGAGCAAGCTCTTTCACTCTTTGACGATGAAGTAAATAACCTTTCTTTGTTATCTGTGCTGAGTTTTAGCTAGCTAGAAGTTAGCATTGTCATCAGGCCACATTGTGATATTGATCAGTTTAGAGACAGCGCTTCTACAGCAGCAGTGTATGTATGTAAGGAGTTATATTTTTACGATGTATGATTAGGTAAATAAAACCTGTATTTTGTTAGCATCTGTTTTGCGTTTTGGTTTGTTAGCAGTTGGCATTCTTATAAAGCTAATATTGATCCAAGCATAGACAGCGCAGGATGGAACACACAATTGTGAATGCTTTGCTGACCCGTGTGAATGCAGAGCCTTCCCAACGGGCGATTCGTAGGCTTGACACACAACTATAAATCCGACTTGAAGTTGTTCGTTGTGGGCTTACGTTATAGCAGAGCTGTTTCAATATACCCGAGCTCCTTTGTTTTGCTCGATGCAGCCTTTTTATTTATTTTAGGACATAGTTGTCTGATGTTAATAAACAGAATAAATATAACGTTGAATACATTTGTATATATTATATATTTATTTATTTGTAAAGCGCATATTATTAACACATATAAGTAAAAGTCTGTTAAATGGTTGCACAACTATGTATTAACATGAACTGTTTTTTTTTATCTAAAACCTTTATCATACACTTTTTTTTAATATCATTTCTTTGTTCCAGATATGCATGCTATATTTTGGGAAATCACAGTCTAGTTCTCTTTTATTAACATAAATAAATAATTATTACAAGCCTTTATGTATTTTGTCTACCCACATTCCCAAAAACCTCTTCAGATACTGGCTACTAACCTCTGCATAATGTCTGCAGGATCAGTAGTGGGTTGGCATATTTCGTAAAAAAAAAAAATGGCAGTCTCCAAAGATATATATATATATATATTTTTTTTTTCAGGACATTTTTGGTGTTGTTTATGTCCTTGAATTAAAAATGAGTATTTTACAGACTTTGGAAGAATTGGGCATTTAATGTCCTCTTTAAGCTTCCTATTTCATATGACCTCTTTTTCTGGTAGCTTGGCAAACGTTTGATGGAAATATTGTCAAACTGTAATACAGACTGTTTACCACCAGATGGAGGTGGTAAATTCCAAATCATTATTGTCCTTTCTATGTTGATGTGTAATTCTTTTTTATCGCAGGCAGCACAAAGATGAAGTCTCGGGTGATATTGTGGAAATGCTGCTAACCTTCACCGACTTTATGGCCTTCAAAGAGATGTTCATTGACTACAAAGCAGTAAGGAAAATTACTACATCATATTGGTTGTTTATTAATTCTTGTAGTCTATCAAAACCATACAATTTCATTCTTCTCGTTTTAGGAAAAGGAAGGTCGAGGATTGGACTTCAGTAGTGGACTCGTTGTGAAGTCTTTAAATACTTCTTCCTCAACTATGACTTCTGGTATTTCCTCACAGTTAAGCTGAAAATGTAATGTAAACAATCTTTCAAAGAAGTTGTATAGAGTCATCCTTTATTAGACAGTCCCAGTCACCTGACAGAAAGGAATCTGTGTTTAATCTAGGTTAATGTTTAAACTCACCATTCGGGTTAACCTTCAGTTGGATTCTTTTAACAGTATTATTGTGTCATTAGTTCCAGGTTCATCTCTTTCCCCCCTAGAGAGCAATAAAGGTGATGTTTTATGTTGTAATGAGCTTTTGAGTCTCTAAAAGCTTCTGTTTTACTGCATATAAAGTTCTCACATGATCTCCAATGTAGAACAAAATAATTCCTTCGAAAAGATGCTTGTTATGAATATTTGCACAATGTGCCTAAAATGGCAGCAGTGTAAAAGACTCTGACATATTCTGAAGTTTTTGAAGTGTTCCCAGGTCATTTATACCTTAGTAATAACATTCCTTGCCATGTATTCCAGTCAGTAACGCTGCAAATAATCTTGTATACTTTTCACCTGCTTCTTAGTGTTGAGTCAGTAGTCAAATATTGTTTCAGGCATTCTTTCGGATGTACTGTTCTAGATGAACACTTAACAATCTTGTATATTTGTATATAAAGAAGCACGAGTCTGAGCATTGGCTTTGTCATTTTTATTGTATTAAAAACAATTGATTACGTTGGTAATTATATCTTAATGCTACTAAATATATCTATTTTTTTCTTTAGTTGTTTAGTGTCCTTACAAAAAGAAAAGGCTGTTGAATAAATAAGATTATAAAAATCACAGGACGCATACATTTAATCAAAGTACACCAAAGGTTGAGTGGTACATAGTTTATTTCAGGGTAAAACTTTGTATTTGAGATTTTTTTGAATGCCATTGTGTTAAAAAGGGTCTTTGTTTGAACATAAACACTTTCCAAATTTAGTGTATACACAAAAATAAAAATGCCTTTTTTTTTCATTAGTCACCGTTCGTAACACTGATGCATTGCAAACAAGGGGCTACTTCCCACTCTCCCTGCTTCTGCGCAATAGGAAGTGACTGAACTGTAGTACCTCGACTGACCGCGAGGGGTTGGGGTCAGAAGTGAGCAAGTTCTCGTTCATGCCAATGTTAAAACTTTGGAGCTGAAAAAAACATGTTTACAACCCTGGTGCTGTAATGGTTTTTATTCAGATCGTTAGTTTTGACCTTCATGAACACTCTAAGGGAGGTGAATTATTTTAAATCACTTTAAGATTTATTATACTTAAACACTCAGCCAATCAGATATCTTCGCTACCCCATTTCCCGCCTCTCTGGGCCCATTTATGGTTACCGGGAAGTGATGCAGTCCCATGCTTACAAAGGCTGGCTACGCCCATTTTTTACTGCTCTCCCGTTCACATGAAATATTGTGCCTGCTACGTCCATGTTATATAAAGTCAATGATTTCAAACCATAAAACCCCACACATGATTTTTCACGGACTCTACCCTTCATATATGTTTTTTGTAATTTGTCCAGTTTGATGAAAAATGTGCCATTCGAAATTAGATGATTTGAGATTTCTCTAAATCTTTGAAGTATTAATTAATGTTAGATGTAAATGACCTTCTAAATGACATGATTGCAGATATTTTTGAGTTAAAAAAGTTACTTCCAAAAATGTACTGTCAAAAATGCAGACATGCACTTACACAGAGGGACAATTTAGACCACTATTTATACTTTTCCTAATCCTGTACTTTGTGGTGAAATGGACATTAGGTGTGAAAAGTTGAACATGTGTGATGGTTTTTATTTATTACTTTGGGGACATTAAATCACACTATTTGTCCCTCACTGGCAGAGGCTATTGTGTGTGTACTAAGAAAAGTTGCTGTGTTGTTCTAGGGAGTAAACACAAACAGACTTTAACTTACAGCAATGTCCTCTTGACGGAAGGGCCAGAATCAGCAGAAACCCAAACTCATTTAAAGGGGCAGATTGTTAGATGGTTTGATGTAATAAAAACTGTGTTTATTGAAAAACTGCAATGCTAATGTGTTACTGACATTTTATAAATATTAAGTTAACGTGTAAAAAGCAGGCATCTGGTTTACCTTTATGTGCCATACGAATGACTTAAAAAAAACCATGATGAATAACATACTGATCATTTTAATTCCATGAGTAAAGCTATATATAAACTGAACAGGTCCCTCAAACGTTGAACAGGATTCCTCGGTACACAATGTCCAAGTTGCAGTAGTCAGCTGTTAAGCTGTAGTCCATTATGTTGTTGGAGTTTGGACAACATTCTGTGTAATATCCTCGTATCAGGTCCTCAAACAGAGAATAAGAGTGTAAAGCAGAAGACATGTGCCCTACACAGGCACTGTACTTCCTGCCGCATTCACACCTTCACCCCTCCATCCCAGATAGGCGAAGTAGCTGCTTGCTGTGTACAACAACGTCACCACAATGGCAAAGAACTGCAAGAGGGAAGTATTGAAGAAAGTGATCAGTAACTTATACAAAAAAATATTACACAAATCATCTCATTGTGGCCAATCCAGACTTACTACAAGACTTACTACAACTTACTTAATACAAGGTCTTCCCCTACACATTAATACTCAACCCTTTCAATGCAGTATGCACATTCATGTGAGAGGAACTGTCATGATTCGGTTTTGAATTAAGGTAAAGGCACTATACACGCTGCTGCATGCAGTAGTGGAATCTTTAAATAACAAAGAACACTAATGTCACTATTCTCACCAGCTCTCCAACATAGAAGTGCTTGTCTGAGTGAATGAATGGTCCGCTCACAGAGAGCATGATTTCTCAGACGCACAGTGCTTTTTTCACATTTGGTGTGCTTTTGTGTTCCATTTAAGGATAAAATAACGTGTGAAGGGACGAATCGCTCTTTACACAACATTTCCACATACAGAAGACAAACAGCCTCTCATAAATTTTTCTTCTCCACAGTTTGAGAACAACTATTCTTATCTACAAGAGAAATGCAAACACTATGCAGCTTTTTTTATTTAGTGATATAAAAACAAAATCATGACTAAAGATTAAGATGATTTTCATGATTTTGTCTGTCAACTTCTATTGTGAGGAGAGTAGCACATCTTTGACTTTTGTAAAACTCAAGCGCAATAGTTCACGCACAACAGAAACAATTGTAGGAGATGCATAGATGTGTAGAGACGTTAAGATAAAGGCCTGGACAAAGATACGGTTAAAGAAAAGGCCCTTGGTTGACTTCCTGTTAAACACAGCTTATAATTACTGTTTGCAACAACATGGCTGCCATGAGCAGACACCCACAAACAAACGTATTATTGTCATTTTAAAAAAATGCTATTATACTAAAAAGCATTGTCTTATGTTCCATCCTCTCTTGCATGCAATTGTGTGTGTGCGTGGATGCGTGTGTGTGTGTGTGTGTGCGTATACAAGGTGATAGTGACCATGTCTAGCTTTACTTTTTTTATTCACTTTATTTTATTTGCTTGTTTGATTCCCCACAGCTTGTTTTCCCTTTATGAGGCGCATATCTTCAGCCTTAAGTCTTTATGCCTTTAATTTAAAGTGAAGGGGAAGAGCTAAATTTTAAAATGCAAACATTTTAAAAAGAAAACTATTTTAATAGTCTGTGCAAATTGTTGTTTCTGATTTCCTGGCAAACGTTGATCCCAAGTTAGTTTGCTCACTGGGTTCTTGTATAATCGCATGAAACTGGTAAACTAACAGTTGATCACCCATACGGAGCGGTTCTTCATGCATTAAAACCATATAATGCACACCTGACCATTTAGCATCCCTTACTGTTAATTGATAAATGTTACATAGAGCTATATTGTATCCTACTGTGACACTCAATTTACAGTTTTTTATAATGTGTTCAAATCAAGAAAAAAACTCAACATTTTTGGAAATCATTGTAAATGATAAAATATTTTAATGATCTGACTATTTATTTTCCCTAACTGCCAGTAGAACAAAACTCAACAGTGCTGTCTAAGAAAATAGCAAGTGCAATGGTAAAATAGCTTTGCTACTGTTCATTATGTACATATTTAGGTCTATTTACTACTACACTGAGCTCCATGAGACAAAAAAAAGTCAAGTCCAGCAATACAAAGTGTAGATTTTAAGAGGGATTTGAGGAATTTACCTACATCTAAAATAAGTTATTAACTAAGCTAACTTATATAGATGTCTTGTCAACATACAAAGTGATTGACCTTTACACAAGGAGGAGGTATAATACTCCAGTGTATTGTGGGTTTGTCATATGCTTCCTGGACTCTGGCCGATGTGGCTGTTAATACCTTATGAAACACATATACTTTGCTTTTTACCTGTCTTAACAGTTTCCCACTGTAAACATTCTCTTCTTTGAACTAGTTTTGTGAGAGTCATGGACAATGCATCGCCCCAGTAATGCACATCAAAGGTCCTTATTTTTGAAACCAGAGAAATATTAGTTTCATTTAACTTTTTGTAATTATTGTCTTATGATGTGTAATGAAAGAATGTGCTTTTTCTTTTCTATCAAATACAAAACCTGGTATTACTTTGAAGTAGATTGGGTTTTTTTTTTCCCCTTTTGCTCAGCCCAAAATATTTTCAAGGTTTGGAATCTGCTCCAATTTTGTTGGATTTGTCAGTCTTCTGACACACCTGACCGCGGTGGGCTGTTTGCCACTTTTTCATCATTGAGTGTTTCACTGATTAGCTTTACTACAGAGCAACAACACTGCAAAAATAAGAAGCACTCTGACAGGCACAGTCCTTTCTGCTAGAGAGCAAGGTTCAATGTTGTCACTCACCGCAGAAGTTCCCACATGTCCCCGATAAACATAGTAAATGGATGCAGCATTAGTAATGAAGGCAGTAAGATATAACACAGCGGCAACACCATAGAACACCAGGAGCTACAGGAAGAGAAAGTTCATGAAAACTTGTTTTCTTGACGATCGTGTTTTCATTTAACAGAGATAGCTCAGTCATGAATTGTTCGTTACTCTTACCACAAAAGGCCAGGGCACTGAGGATAGTCTCTCGTGAACCTGTAGCAGTAACACTACCAGCAGGACAATGCTCAGAATCCAGAGCGTCACAGTGACAAACATCACCCAGCCATAAGCAGAGAGGTAAATATAGGGGGTACTGGCAATCAAAGCCCACACCAGCAATCCTAAAACCTGAGGAGAAGATGGAGATCAGATCATGTATCAAACAAGCAGAGATGTGGAGCTTCTGAATGGTTCTCAGCAAACATTTTTGTATCACAAATGTTTCCAAATGTGTAAAAACTGAAGTAATGTCATTTCATTTTGACAACTAAAAGCATGATAAAAAATTTAGTTTTTCTATAGACCACCGACTACAGCAACTGGCTATAGCTCTTTTTTTTAGTAAATGTTTAAATAAGCATGCTCCAGTTGTTTCAAGTGGGGTTCAAAAACAAAATCTCTTGTACTGTAAGCTTACATATACCTGTTTTTAAAACCTGTGAAACTGACAAAATAAGTAATTCAGATGAGTGAGATTATCAAAACGAAGCCATGCCACACATTAACAGAGGTACTCATGTGTCACCAGAAAAACTTCCTATAAGGAAGTTTTAAATTTGAAAATATTGTCCTCTATTTTCATCCCTAACCGGTTTTTATTATTTTGTAAACAACTTTGAAATACATCATTTACATTTTGATATGTAAAAATGCATAGTGCATGGTCACCTCTGCCATCTCTCTGCTGCTGAGCACATGCTTCACTTTACTACTTTGGGCAGAAGAATTATGTCTAGAACTAGGTAGGTAGAAGGTTAAAGGTTAGATTATATCATTGTTAGATATGGTCGTGTGTTGTTTGAAAAATTCCAAAGCAGCTGTGCACTCGTATGATTTATTTTCTTATGATTTGTAAAATGCAGCTGCATAAATAAAAATATTTTGGGCTTTCTGCTTGCTATCGATCATGTGAGGAGAGGTCAAATAATCTAATGTCTTCAAAAACACGCCTTTAGCTACCAGTGTAATTATTTATTCAAACAATACTTTATATAAATCTAACCCCCCTCTGGTGCAGAATATTACATAGTGCATTTTTGATGTATTGTTCTTAGTGATATTTTTTAAATGTATTTAAAAAGGACTAGTAAATTATTCATTGTTAAACCAAGCCTTATTTACTATATTTGATCAAATAATATTTAAATTAAAACCTAAAATTTTGCATAATTAATGGTGGGATTGCATGATTGAGGACAATTCACCAGTGCTGAAGTTTGATTCTCTTAATTCTAAAAGGTTTAATTTTGACTCTCTGGAAGTGATTTACAAGTACTAAATGGCTGATACCTATCCTTCGAGACATTTTTTTGCTAACATGTATGTTCCCAGTAAGAAATTATAGGTTATTAAAATATAACTGCCAGATTAGTTTCAAACAAAACTAAAAGGTTATGTCACATGACTATGGCGGCGCTCTGAAAATTGTGTTACCAATATGGATTTCATTCATTTAAACCTGAAATAATTGACAAATAACCTGAAAATATTATACCAGCACATAACATGCACCTTTAACAAAGCCCTTGGTTTATAGTTTAGAGTACTACTAATGATAATAGTCTTTATTTTATCAAGCGCCTTTAAAGTTGACTTCCCAAAGCACTGTACAAAGAACAACAGTAAAACAGTATAAAAAAGAAAATTAGCAACAGAGATAGAATGAAGAAAAACAAGATAAAAACAAAATAGATAGTCAAACAAGGAAATAAAATCCAGTGCTAGTTAAAAGTAATATAAAAGTATAAAATGTCAACAATCATTATCCAGTTTTTTTTAAAAATGTGAGTTTTAAGATTAGATTTAAAAACGGTGTAGCTTTGTGCATCCCTGAGCTCACCCAGGAGAGAGTTCCACAGTGTTGGTGCATAGACAGAAAAGGCCTTGTTTCCCATAGTTTCAGTGCGTATGCGCAGAACAGACAGAAGCTTAGACTGTGAGGAGCGGCGCATACGACTCGGGTTGTAAGTGATTAAAACAGACGATAACTACTCAAGAGCCAGACCATGGAGAGCTTTATATGTGAGGGTTAACATTTTTAAATCTACACAGAAGCGGACCGGCAGCCACTGCAGTGATTTAAAAACAGGTGTGACGTGATCGTGTTTTCTGATCAAGATACGAGCAGCTGAATTCTGAACATACTGCAACCTGTCCAGAGTAGACCTAGAAACCCTGGCCAGGAGAGCATCAGAGTAATCCTGACGAGAAGCTACAAATGCATTGATCAGCATAGAGAGAATTGCAGCATAGGACGCAATCTAGCTACATGTCGCAGGTGTTAAAATGAAGACTTGACTGTGTTTGGACGAACTGTTCGAAAGTCAGACATGGATCGAATGTTTCATCAAGGTTCTTCATTCTGCTCTTCGTCTCTAACAGTGAACCATCAAGAGACAGATTTGAGGCAGCAGTTTTCAACCACCCTATCTAACAGGATGTTCCATGCACTTCCAAGTATTTTGAAAACAACGATGGAGAAACATTTGAACATTATCAGTCAAATTAAACGTTACTTTTTTATAGAAAATATGAACTGCAAGCATTTCAAGTTCATGATGTTTTATTCATCTGATAAAGGTCTCCAATTTCTGACCATGTGTCTGACACAAGATACCTACACATAACAACTGTCACCGGCTCCCTATAGACTCATCCCAGGTCAAATAAAGAAGCTATCTTTCTCTCCTCACACAGCTTTTTTTCATGGGGATTCTAGCAATATTTGAAAAGTTAAAAGTTAGAATTAATGAATTAAAATGGCCCGTCCTTCAGCTACATAAACCTTCACAGTGTTTGTTTTCCAACATACTTAACATAGTCTCACAATGTTTACATTGCATCCCAGAACAAACATACAGTCCTGTGTGCACAATAGCACAGTCATATGAATAATGATGACAAGTATAAAGTACTCTGGCCTGCCTATTTCTATTCTTTCAGCCAACACATGAGTCCAGTGTTTGATCAACACTTGATTGTTGGCAGTGTCATTAAAAAGTTGGTTGTTAGAACAAAACAAAAGTTCCTGATGAGCAAGAAACGAATATGAGATACCACAAAAACAGACTTACAATCTCAGCTATGAGTAGAATTCCAGGAATACTCTTGATGAAGTCCATGTCAACGCTTAAGGAGAACGCAGGACTTCTCTGGGGTTCTGGGTGTGAGCCAGTCTGAGTGTTCACCTTCCCTGGAAAATCGGCCATTTCTTGGTGGTTCACAATTGTATAAAAATATCACTTTGAAAAAGAAAGAGGAACACATATAATCAACTAAGACACACTAGAACAGGAACAGGTCATGCAGGTGTTGCCACTACCTGGCAACTCAGTCTGAACTAACTAAAGTTTTCTATCACTTTCACACCCTCCCTCAGTCACTCGATCTCCTCCCTCTTTCCAGGCTCACAAACACATCTACCTGCTGTTGACATGTGGGTTATCATGAAGTCTAGGCGGATTTAACTATAATTATAAGTAATACATCATTTCTGTACAGATAATAAAAGAGACCTCTGTCAGGGGAGGAAATTATACAACAACCTTTCCAAAGGTTTGTAAAGGATCACATGATACTGAAGACTATAAAACTTTCAGTCAGCAGATGAGAGAATTACTAGATGTGTTCTATTTCATAGAGGTAAAAGGTTATATTTGTTCTACAGAAACACATGGAAAGATTAAGGCACAAGACATTAGCATTTAAACTCAGATTTGGTAGTACATGAGAGCACGGTTTATATGTGGTCCTATGCTTGAATCACTTCCTGCTATTAAAACCAATCCAAAAAGGTAAAATTGTAAAGCCTGTCTTAGAATAGAGAAGAATAAAATAGAATGCCTTTATTGCCACTATACACATATACAATTTGCATTATAAGCATGTACAATGAGATCATTGACCAACCTGCTCAAAGTTCACTCTGTGATGAGCCAGCTGTGTTTTTTCTTTTATCTCAGCAGATGAAGTTCATCCAAATGTAATCCATTTTGTTGAGTATTTACCAGCTCTTCACCAGTATTTACACGCGATGAAGTAAAATGTCAGAAGAGGGATTGAACCGAGAGTTCCGTGGGAGTCATCTCATCCATCTTGACAGACATGTAAAATAGTGCCCTCTAATGGTCAACGACGAAACATGTTTACATTGTTATGAGATTAAATTCTCTTTTTAATTGTCATGCGCAGGGGGAAAAAGTGATTAAAAATAACTTGCGCACATTTTAGGATTTAAAAGTGTGAAAATTTATTAAGAACACATGAACAAGAATTTCAAAAGATATGCAAAAAAACAAAAAAGCATAGAAATCACAGAACTGGCACGTGAATTCAGATTTTCAATTTGCACTCACAGTTTTACTTTCTGTATTTAATTTTTTTGCTTGTGTTCAGTAATATATGTATATTACACATTTTGAACATCAGCAGGTGGCATCAGCAGACTTTTTCTGCAGGGATAGTTTTTTATTTATTTGCAAAATTTTGAAGTAAATAAGTTAGTAAGTAGTTTGTAAAATATATTGTAAGCTTTATATTGCCAATCACTAAAGGTGCAGAACCTTTTATTTATAACAATTCATAGAATACAACTTCATCAAAACTAGATACAAAATGATAAATATCCAGGCTTCAATAGATAAAACATTAATTTGACATTAACATCAATATTCCGTATGAAATGAATGAGTAATCTTTGGCATCCCACTTCTGACAAATTTCAGTAAAGTTGACTTTAAAATGGAATAATCCTAAACCAAAAGGGACCAGAGGTAGATTTTGAATCTCTTTCCTCCCTGTATCTTTCACCCTGAACCAACACAGGGAAAAACTGTAGATATCTTAAGTCATCATAAAAAATAAGTTTAAGTGCAATAACAGTAATTAACAGTAAACAATTAACGGTAACATTATGTTTATTTTAAATATAATTTTTAACTTACATTTAGTTTATTTTAAGTTTATTTTTAAATACAAGTTTACCCTTGAAAACGCGTCATGTTTAATCAGCTTCATGTTTGAACTAGCTTTAGATTCTGAAACTCATCTGTCAGCTAAAGTCCTTCACTTGAAACACTGGTGAACTTTTTTATGTCTCGAGTAATAATAAACCTGTGATATCAGAACCAAATATCACAAAGAACATCTCAATCAGAGAAACAGTTTTTATATGGACATTCATTTAAGTTCAATAGTATTTCATATGTTTTGCAGAAATGTAGCATTCCCTGAAAATGTAAATAAATAAATACATATATATTAATCAAATCAACGTTTAGAACTGTGTGACTTTGAAAATCTTTAAGACCAAGAATAAACAGGTAAAAAAAAATTCTTAATCAAATACCCACTTGAATGCTGTGGTAAAATGTTTTTTTTTCTTTCTTTTCTATATATATATATATACACTTTTCACATGTTTAAGTTTATATAAGTTTACTGGTTTGATGTTTAATGGCAGTCATCACATCATCCTGGTGGATGCTGACACTAGTAGTGGATTAAGGAAAACTCTCAACTCCTTGCGTTAGACCTGGGATCTCAAACTCAATTCCTAGAAGAGCAACCCTTAACACAGTTTCAAGTTTCTTCAAAGAACCAATTTGAGTGGAATCAGGTGTGTCCAGCTAAGACTGGAGCAGAACTGTGCAGGGAAAACTGAGCATTTAGTCTGAGACCCGCCGAGTTAGACTTTGTAACAAATTGCATATGGTCTGTCCCACTACTCTACTAATTCCATAAATGTAGAAAGCACATAAAAATGAAATTAATTTTTAATTAAAATACTATAATATATTTTTAATTTCATAATTATATTACTAAATAATGTATATATATATATATATATATATATATATATATATATATATATATATATATATATATATACATATATATATATATATATTAGTATAATACTATATATGATATATAGTTTTTTTTTTTTAATTACAGGTAAGAAACAAATAACTTTAGTGAATTTGCAAGGTGAACTAAAGGTAAATGAGGAATTACCTGCAGCGTTTTATCTCTCGCTCATGCTCTGTAATGTACCACCACTTCTCGTGATTAACAAAAACATGCAAAAAGTTAACACAGCCTTACTTAATGTGCTACAATCTGCACTCCCCTCACAGCTGTCCCACGTATGACATTCAGCAGGCCAAAGAAAAACAGGATATATTCAAATAATATTTTTCTGGAAAATATTCAGGATTAGGTCTTACCAAACGAAGAAGTGGTGTTAACGCATAATTATTCCCCTGAACAAACACAACTCATATTTATACATTCATATTCAGATTATGAATCAATCTTGTTTTTATTTTCATTTTATTGTAGAAACAAACTTCCATAAAATACATTCGTGCCATGCCAAAGCAGTAAGCTTACTTATAGATGTTCATACAGCGGTAGAGTTATAAAAATAAATATATACATATCAAAAAGACACCAGGATCGGTGATTTGATAAGGAAAATAATATTTAAAAGCTTGATTTTAAGCATGATGGATGCTTTACAATAAATCATTGCTGGCTGAATATGAGAATGGCATAAATAAACATTAAAGCACTGTTCATCCATTTTAATATAGAGAAATAAAAGAGAATAAAACCTTTACTGATAACTTTTAAAATGACATAAATACATATTTATAAAATAAAATTCAAGCGCTGAAGAAAATTTGATAAAACTTTTATCAAAGGGTCGCCTTTTGTCAGTAACAAAATTACATTTTAGCATGTTGGACCAAATGATTGTTTTTTTTAATCCTCTCAGATAAAATATAAATAAAAAATATGATTAAATATCAGACACTATATAATATATGCAAATAAAATCTGATCTAAACACAGGTTAAGAATACTTACATTTAAAACGATATAAAAACCTTCAAAGAAAGGATGTGAGCAGAAGAGAAAATATGTCTCGGAAAAAGACATTTGCGCATTCCTTTGTAGTGTTTCTGAACTCCTTTCGAGGGCGCCAGTTCTAAAGAACACAGTTGCGTGACTACTGCTTTAAGCTATTTAAGTGTCTCTTAGCGCCTCTCTGGGGCGCCAGATATTCCGAACCGACACTAAGCAGTTTGCTCCATTACCAGACCCTCACTTGCAGCAGGGGTGTTTGGAGCTTCTGGAGTGGGCGACCAATCCTCAGAAGTGACTCTGGAAGGTGTTTGGTTTCTGTTCAATGTGTTTGAGGTGACAAGCATGACAGAGCAAATGTCCGTCCAATGGGAAACAGCGGTGACCCTCCTCGTCGTTCAGCTCCTTCTGACAGTCCTGCAGGAAACACAGAAACTTCACAGCTCTTTGCTCAGACCAATAAGATATTGATTTAATAAAACTTCATGCAAGAAAATAAAATTAAGGAGGTCACAACGACATTTAGGTTGTGGATCACGCAAGTTGTATCATCTAAACATCATTTTAAGAGAAAAGATCACAATTAAATTATGTGAATTACTTTGTATTTTACTATTTCTTTATTGATTTGTATCATAATTTAAACATTGTCAAATTGAAAAACAAAACAGATAAAAAAGAATAAACAAAAATGAACTACATTCCAAATGCTCGAGACTGAAATAAACATCCCCTGAATGCTCAGAAGGCTCGACACACCTCACAGTGATAGCACTCCACGTGATAGTCCTTGTCCATGGATACCACTCGGATGGTTTCATCCGAACCCTAGCAGAACACACGCAAAAATATGGAATAAATTACCAAAAGACAATCTGTGATGAATTGAGGCTTTTCATTTTTCAAATTAAAAGAATAATTTAACCAAAAGTGAAATTTACACCAGTTCAAATATCTTTAAATCACTTTTTTCTAAATACTTTTAAACCCATGTTTAAAATTTGGTCAAGGCCTTTGTTTGTTTAGTCTTTCTGATGAAAGTAACAAGTCTTTTAGTTCACAGTCATGGATTCATTCAGGCAGAGGGGATGTGCAGAGGGTGCTTGAGCATCTGTCATTGATGCCCAAAGGGCCTGTACTGGTCACTATTTAAGATGTTAACGAATGTCTTTGTAATATAAACGATTACTTACATTTTTTATATTATAGAATAATTATATACATTTATAATTGCATTGCAACAACATGAAAGAGACATTCTAGGTGTGTGGTTCAATGTACATGTGCTGAGTGAAGATGTGCATCGATGTCATATATATAACTGAACAAGACCACTTTCTAAATGTAAAAATATAAACTATTACAAACAGCTCCTCTTATACCCAAATGAATATATTCTCCTTCATTAAACTAGCACATAGCAGCAGAAAACTGTTTAGAAACAACACCTTTGCTTTTTATCAGCGGAGCTGCTTAAAGTACTGTCATTAATTTGGCATTTTTTGGCATGCAGAATTGTAAAAGCTTTGACTTTGTTTTATATTTACATCATATCACCCTCTTGAGAGGGAAATAAAACCATCCTTTTTCAGGATGAAATCTAAAAAAGTTCGTTCAGTCACAGCTCGCTCACATTTAAAATTTATATTGTACATCATAGAAATTTTCACACAATTAAAAAAAATTGGTGCAGTTATTGAAGGCATATTTTGATAACAATTTTATGAAATATGTTTATAATTTTATTTATAAATATTAAATACATTTCAAATGTTTACTTGGTTCATTGGGTCTATCTAAGCCACAGCTTATTTTTCTTTATTTAGTATCATACTTTATTATATTATTTATAATCAAAATATTTTATGCGCCCTTTTTTATTCAAATATCTGTCCCTAACAAGGTCTCTAAATGGCCTTGGATTCATGTGATCAGTGTTTCTCAGTAATAAATCTCTTGCACCCATTAGCTAAAGAACTTATTTCAAAAACGATCAACTCACTTTTATCATTAAGATACATACCCAAGCAGCTTGAGCATGCAGGCATTAAACCCTTCGCTAAAAAATCTAGATTCAATTGAGTTCCAAATCCAACTACAGACCAATCTCTAACCCTCTGTTCCTGTCAAAATCATTAGGGAATAATATTAGAGAGAGAAAAAAATTCTATAATTGAGCACTTCGATATAACAGGCAGAAAACATGCACGAGTGCCACATGGATCTGTTTTAGGATCTATAGTATTCTCGCTATATGCTACCAATCTGGACAATAGTTGAGATGCTATGTGGAATTGTTATGAATGCTAGGTTGAGCTCCAATGCCAATTTAATAAATTAAAGTTAGTTCAAATCTAAATGCTCGAAGTCCTCACCAGAACAACAAAAATATGATCATTGTACACTGGTTTTCTTCTTCTATCACTGGCTTCTATAACAACAAGCATTGACTAAAAGACTCTGTTTCCCTTTTTTAAAGCCCTGAATAGCTTGGCTTACATGAGAAGTCTTTTATCATGCAACACTCCAGCTCGTTCTTATTGATCTCCGATAGTCAAGATGATTTAAAAACATACATAATAAAACTAAGAGGAATCTAATAAAAACCTCAAAGCTTTGGAACAAAGTCAATTGATACATCATCATAGTTTAAACCAAGTATAAAAACATGTTTATACATTTTTCTAGCATTACAATTCTCCCAAAAGCTACACCATCTATCTTCGTCCGCTTATCGGAGGCCAGGTCGCGGGTGCAGCAGTCTAACCAAAGATGCCCAAACCTCCCGAGGACACTTCCTCCTGCTCTATCTGGAGATAGCAAGGCGTTCCCAGGTCAATCTGGAGACATAATCTCTCCATTGAGTCCTGGGTCTTCCCCAAGAACTCCCAAGGCAGAGCATGCTTGAAACACCTTCCTAATGAGGCGTTCAGGAGTCATCCGGAAAAGCTGCCAGAGCCAACCCCAACTGGCTCCTGATGATGTGAAGGAGCAATGGCTGTACTCCAAGCTCCTCTCGAGTGATGGAGCTCCTCAACCTATCTCTAAGGGAGCACCCCACCACCCCATGGCCATGACCCAGAGCCATAGGGGAGAGTAGGAAAGTAGATTGACCCCATTGCTGCAGCCGTTGCACCGATCTTGCCTGTCAATCTCACGTTTCCTCCTTCCCTCACTCGTGAATTAAACCCCAAGATACTTGAACCCCTCTACTTGAGACAGGACCTCCACTCCAACCGGAACTGAGCAAACAACCCTTTTCGGTTGAGAACCATGGCCTCACATTTTGAGGTGCTGATACTCATCCCCGCCACTTCACACTCAGCTGCAAACCTCCCCAGTACTTGCTGTAGGTGTAGGTCCTGGTCTGATGGAGCCAACATGACAACATCATTCGCAAAAAGCAGAGATGAAACAAGCTACACAACTGTAAAATTTCATAAGAAACTTGTGGTCTCTGAACAGAGAGAGACATTGCAGCAGTCTCACTGATCCTCAGCTCAGTCAAGGTTTAACTTCACATGAGCTGTAGCACTCCTGCCGCAATGAGAGATCACATGCCTCCAGGGTCGCATCTAATTTTAGACAGAGAGGTTTTTAAAAATTGTCTCGCTGGCTAGCCGTCACCACTGAGCCATGGAGGACGACTGATGAGAGAGATACTGGCCAAAAAAAGAGATTAATTCCTTCAGTAATGCCGTTTATTCTAAAACAAAAAAAAACATTCTGCAAGTATTGCAAACAGCAAAGGTGAAAACCAAAGTCAGTAAAAAAAAACAACAATAAGCATATATTAGTTTTTAACAATAAAAGTTATAAAAGGATTTGAATGTTACTTTAATACTTACATGAATACTACCAAAAAGTTACAAAATGTTCTTCACTTTTAAATCTCTATGAAGTTTTAAAAGGGAAAAAGACTACAACAAATTATACCAGATAAGAAGGTAAAAACAAGCAAAAACTATATTGTATACTGTATAACAATTATTTTATTTTGACAAAACTTTTTGTGCCTTTATTTAAAATAAAAAAAAGAAGAAGAAATTAAAATTAAAATATTTAAAACAAACACAACATAAATACTCCTACTACTTGTTATAATATAGTAATCCCAGATGTAGGGGAAAAATAAAGGGTTAATTACTTAAAAAATGTCAAATAACATTTCCACCCCGTCAACCATTAAACTAAGAGGCTATAGGCAAAAACATTTAGAAACATTAGATAATTTCGCCTGTTAAATGCTGCTGACCAATGAATGTCTAATTATAAAGATCGCTGTCCCTTATGGTTTCCAGGTTTTTATTCAGGTTGTTTCAGAGAGAAAAAGAGTAATAATCTAACACATACATTATTTATTAAGTCTTACCTCAGAAGGAAGGATTGGCTGATCACAAGCTGCACATTTAGGAGCCAGAACCCTGCAGAAATGACGTATGTCGATTTAACAACCAGCAGTAAGAAAAAGACCAAACAAAAATCTTTCTTACTGCGTTTCTCTCATCATCCTAAATCCTGTTAGACTACGTTAACAAGTGTGAATCCTAGTTGAGCTGAAAATTAAAACATCATTTGAAATGTGTTGGTTGAATAACACACGCTGACCTGTGGTAGTCTTTCACGCAGTAGATCTTGTCGTCAGTGTCCACAGTGAAGGGCACTCCGTCCAGACTTTCATTGCAGATGGTGCAGCGGAAACATCCAGGATGAAACGACTTTCCCAAAGCCTGCAGGATCTGACGAGAGAGCACAGGATCACATGAACAAACACCACAACAGACAGCTAAACACCTCATCTGTATGTCCGCAACTTTATTGCTTTTCTCGACATTTTATACACAATATAGCACAA
Organism: Danionella dracula; assembly: GCA_900490495.1. Classification (NCBI taxonomy): domain Eukaryota; kingdom Metazoa; phylum Chordata; class Actinopteri; order Cypriniformes; family Danionidae; genus Danionella; species Danionella dracula. The sequence continues at coordinate 4,877,691 of UELW01000178.1, read as the reverse complement.
TAAAGCTTGCACAGAGTCCATTATGAAAAATATAAGTCTGTCTCCTAATTTAGAATCTGATATCAGCAAATTGAGATGTTCAGAAAAGTAAATGTTATGCAAGACATAAGCAATACTGTTCACAAATAAATTCGCATCATGCGTGTACTGGATACTTAGAGATAACATTAAAGGACTGAATGAACTGAACACAAAATGCAAGCAAGCTAAACATGGGATTGGCGAAGAGAGATCTGAATTGAGAACAGAAACATTAGTGATGCAATGGTTTCAAAAGATCAAATTGAAGACTTTTTAAGGTCATTAAGAATCAAAATTCAGACCTATAACATGACATTAAAAACACAAACAAAATATGTTTTTGCATAATAAACAATATGCATCAAATGCATTGTTTGAAACCCTAACCATCACTTTTGAGCAATCTCTGCCACTTTTATGCCTGTTTTCTTAATCCCTGAAACCCCATCACATTTACATTTATGAGTTTATGTCACTATCTGGCAACTCCTTTAAAATTTTGAACATTTGTGAGTATTCAAATGCCTTTTCTCAAACTATGGTATCTGTGGAAAATTGTTTACAACCCAGAACAATGAATTTAAGGGCTTTTCAATTGTAGACATTGTAGACTCCACGGACACCTTATAAATCAATTCAATGCATTTACAATCAACAGGTTAAAACGACTGAATTGGGAACAGAAAGTTATATGTAATGGAGCTGTATACATGAATAAAACAGAACTGAATTAATTTAGCTGCTCCTCAGAGAAGATGATTACATCATTTGTGTGCTAAATGAGTCTCACCATGTCCATGATTAAATGTCCACACGCGCTGCATTTATCAGCTGACTGCTGGAAGCCCGAGTACTGTGATGAAGAGGGAGAGACAGTGAAAGATTCTTTCATTCCTTTGCACCACTTCATTTTTCTCTTAACCACACAAAACAAATGACTCAGAAATCTTTGCACTATTTTCAGAATAAATAAATAACACAAGTTGAGTGGCCAGTATGTGGAACGTGTTTTCACCCCGGTCTCATTACAACAAAATACATTGTACAACTCTGAAAACAAATGTACTTTAAAACCTGTATTACACACATACATGGGGGGGTTAAGTAATTAACAAATAAAATTAAAAATAATATGTATATATGACATGTAAAATACATATTACATACACAATACTGTATAAAATTCTATTTCTACAAAATCTTTCTTTCTATTAATTCTACATGCAAGATGTGCTTTGATAAAACAGAATAATTTAATTAAATCAAACTGAGAGGGAAAACATATCCCATTCCAGATCTCAGAGCAACAAGAAGAACTGATTTAAGCATGTTTTGAAACCTGAAGTCTTTCAGAAGAACATTTTTCAGATAAGCCTAACATTTCGTTCTGACGGTTAGCTATGATGAATAACTTCAAAACGTGTTTCAAACATTAAACACAATGAAAAGAAGAAGAGGGGAACATGGCATACCAGAAAATCCTCTTCACAAAACACCTTTCCACAGACGAAGTAAAAAGCTTTCCCTCGAAGCTTTCGACCTGGAGACGAACAGACAAAGATACCATTATCATCAGTTTACTAAGCTTTACTGGGTGCAGACGAGGGCATTACTTTGTCCTGAACATTGGGGGGGTTAACGAACAGACCACCTGTGGTTTTTCACATTGGTGACATGGGTAACAACTAATTTATCTATTTAAGAATTTATTTAAGTAAAAGATCACAAAGATAATTTTGTTTCCTATATGAGAAATACATTTTGATACCTTTATTGTGATTTTGCTGTGCACCCCAACAATGTTTACAAAAATTCCCAGACAAGTGAAAACTTGATCGAATTTCAAAAATATTAGAATTTGAGCTTCAGTTCTAGAAACATTCTGTCCTTTAAAAAAGCTTAACAAGAGAGTAACAGCAAAACATGTAATATTTGAACTACCGCACCAGTAATAACTGTACCTCCATTTGGTGTTTTTAATTTTTTACATGCATTTGGACTCCAACAACTGTTTTACGCTTCTTTTCAGGTCTGGTGCTAAAGCTCAACCCGGAATGCGATGTGTTTATGATTTTGCTTCAAGAATAGGCAAGTAAAAGACAAACACTTTTTCACCAACAAGCACAACTTCAGTTAGAAAGGTGTCATTTTCAGACATTACCTAATTTGAGATTTAATGAATACAAAGCCTCTAAATCACAGTCTTAGTCTTAAACTTGAAGTCTACTAATGACTATTTTGGAAGGGATTGGGCAAAGCATATTCAAGTCCATCAACAAAGTAAGGAATGGATCAAAACTGGTTAAGAAATGCGGAGTAAGAAATAACAGGTCAGCACTTTGAAACCCTTGCGGCGCACTTCCTGAATAAAAACAGCCCGTTTTTGCCTTTTTACCCTCATAGACAGACAAACAGACATCCCACAGGAAGGGAAACATTCCTAACATTCTCTACAGGGGTGTTCAGCCTCATGCATTAACCCTATAAACCACACACACACACACACGCACGCACACGCTCATGCCCCCCATCCGCACACACACACGCGCACACACAGCTAACCTTTGTGTTCCTTACATTTTATGTTATTTTAATGAAATAACAAGAATTGAATAGTTGTTTTCTAGACCAAACTTAAACAGCTTAAACCAAGCGGCCTTACTCATCAAGAGGCGTTTTTCTATCAATTTTTACAAGTCACTAGCTTTTGATTCTTCATTAGCTACCAACAGTCACTTCACCAGTGTTGGTTGGAATATAAATAAGAATGAAGAAAATGAAAATTTTATATAAAAAAACAGATCCTTGTTTATTCTGCTTTCACTGTTAACTGCACTTATTTCAGTTATGAATTGCTAAATAATAAAATAAACTATAATAACCCCTCTAATAATAATACAACAATAAAATATAACACTTAAAATATCTTTAGATTAACATCTACAGCTATACGAGGTTTTTTCATGGCCTTTTATTTTTGATAAACAAAATCTGCCCTCATGAATTTAATGACAATCCAAGTAAAGAAAATTATGTTTTTGTAGTTATGTAGGAAACCAAAAAAATCAATAACAGCAGAAGACTGTTCTTAATGAAGAAGAATAAAAACATAAAACAATAGAAAATGTTTCTGAATAAATGCATTATTGGTAAAGTAAGTGCAATTAGTATTCACATTTTTATGTGCAAAGAAAGTCAACTTCAGCTCTTAATGGACTTTATTAACAATAACGGTACATTAATACAGTAACATCTGGCTTTCATGAGTTCACATGTACATAAAGCCGCCTTCAGCCAGAAAGCAGCTTATACTGTAAAAGTATTGAGTAGCAAATTTTGACAAGTTGTCTGAAGAACGGCCTCGCTTTTGAAAAGGGACCGAGCCCATTCCCCTCAACCCTTCCGAATAGAAACAGTTAGGGGAGGAGGTGGGGAGGTAATTTTGGTCATCAAACGCAAGGTTCACAGCCATCTTATAGATTGAAAAAGTAATTTAACCTTACAAACTGATGTGAAATGCTGAATTATTCACCTTGAATGTTTACAGTGCCCCAAGCTTGAAACTAAGAATAAATGTATAAAGTTCATCTGCTAGGTTTAAGGCTAAATAAATGTATTTGAGTGAGAATAAATGAAATACTAAATTATACTAAAGGTGTTTTAGCACATGTTTGGCCATACGTTTGTGTTTGTAAGATGTAGTACATAAGTTGACAGGAAACAGAGTTATTTCAGAGTAAACACAGCTCCTGGCTCCAGATAAGGCGGCTCATTCCATGCATTCATCTGTCTTTCCTAAGGCTTTATATAGCTGTGCCCCGGCCCCTGGGAATGAGCGCTATTTGAGGGAAAATGAGCATTCCTCAGCATCTCCTCTGCATGACTGCCTCTGACCAACTCTTTTGTTCTCCATGTGTGTCCAACAAAACTCTAAACTGTGGCTCGTAAACATGCCTATCTGTTTAAATGGATTAAAGGAATAGGTTACCCAAAAATTCAATATCTGCCTTTAATTCCCCACCCTACTCATGTTCCAGACTTCCAAAGTGAGTATTGAGTCTGATCTCAGGATCACTTGAGTGAGTTTCCTGAGGCTGTTCCATTAATGATGGTTGTTGAACCTTCATCTGGACAAATACTTGATTTCTTGTAATTCCCTGAATTGATGACACATTAGCAGAACTGTAACCATTTAAAATGCTCTTTTCACACAGAAGCTTGCTGTAAACAAATCCAAGTGTTATGCACAAAACCTTACTTGATTTAAGATGTTTTACTTTTTATTTTGTCTCTCTCTTTCCATTCTTCCTCATATTTTCTCTGTGTCTTTCATTCTCACTTTCTTTGCTTTAGTTAGGTTCTCTCTACTCCACACAATTCTTCAGACCTGGCTTGCTCATATTCACTGAACACACAAACACACGCACGCATGCACGCACAAGCTAATACTGATGTCCCCTCGGAACAACCAATCACAACATTCCACATAATCATCATTAGAATATAACCTGGACTGGTCACCATCTTCATGAACAGCAGCAATTGAGCAGAGAGCATCATGTTAAGTGAACAAAGACGACGGTCAACTTTGAGAGTTGAATAAGAGAGAAATCCAAGAACATGTACTAGTTTTGGGTAAGAATAGCCATTATGAGAAACTACTCTGAATATTGTCCCAGTTTAGGGGGAGACAATACACATTGGTTGAAGTAAAGTGTGTGATTATAGTGTGTATAGTGATTTATAATTTGGATGTTTGTGTTCTTAAACATACTGAAGTGAGAGTAGAGTAGATGTCACACGTCACGATGTTAGACACATTAGGTTGAAAGTGAGAGTCAAACTTGTGCAAAAGAGTACCGTAGTATAGATGTTCTTTTTGTGTTTGTGTTGTTGGGAATTTTCACGATGTGCAGCGATCGACACCACCTTGGGAGGGATTCTCTGTTCTGGTTGGTTGGGGTTTTAATTTCAGTTGTTGCTAACGTGATGTCTTCAATTTTTCAAACTTTCAAACTTTCGATAGCATAATTGTTTTTGTCCAAACACAAAACAATTGTTAAATTCACTTGTTGCTGGTAATAAAATTGTCTTAAAGAGCCAGTATATAACTCCTTGATAACAATAATCTTTGATGCTGTGGGTAGCATAGCTGAAAATTTAAGGAACATCCAGTTCGAGCTTTATGCATGAGAAGTACATTTGTTAAGTTATCATCTTTACAAAGAAAGAGTTGACTCAGATTCGCTGAAACTAGTCTTTTCGAAAAGTGATGCAAGACTGCACTAATCTCCTACCACCGCTCAAGCAAGGTTACCTGGAAAGGTGACACATTAAATTTAGTTGCTAGCGCTTAAGAATCGGTCGCATAATGCCAAGGACCTGTTTTTTTTTTGTTTTTTTTTGAACCTCAGAAGAAAAACACAGCCCATTTTATTGTGTTACCGCCATTTTCTTGAACACTGCAATGAATAAGTCGTAAAACAAATACTTTTGGAGTCATTTAAAAATCACGTAGAAATAACCTTGCAGTGATGTCATTCTGTTGTTTGAGACACCAGAACACAAATAATCAACATTTTAAACCCACAATTCTGACTCTTCAATAACAATAAATAAAAATCATCTGACAAATCGATTAGAAAATAAACGCTAGTTACAGCTGTAATTGAATCAAATGACCTGTCAAATTTAATGCTTCATGACATTATTTCAAACCACTAATTCATGCCTGTGCCATTTCATCCTTTGTTTGTGTTACTCACTGCAAGCACTGCAGGTGAAGCAGCTGTCATGGTACAAGCTACCCATGGCCTGGCATGCCTGGCTGGCACCAAACACCGGCTGCTTACACTTCACACAACTGCCTGCAAAAGAGAAAGAAAACAAGAACGTCACAACTTAAACATGCCACCACGAAATGATTAATTATAACATTATTTTACCCAAAGGAACTTGAACTACCTTCATTTAGATTCAAAAAAAATTTGTGGCCCCTTCCTTCCTGAAGTCTTTTTTTGCATGTTTTCCACAATTTAATATACCCAATAATTAAACAATTTCAATAGAAGTCAAAAATGACACACAATAAAAATTCTAAATTCTAAATTCACAACTAAATCCTGGACTTGGTTCAATGTGTGTAACCAAACTGTTTAACTGGTTCTCGAACAAAGTCTAATAGCATCACAGAAATTATTATTTTATCCTACATTATCAACACAATGTATGAAAACTAACGGCTCTCAAAAGGGAACACCTTGTTCCTCCTTGAAGAATGGTTAAATAAGTGCACATACTCCAAGATGTAATTAGTGAACACCCTGAGCAGCATGACCTTCAGAGAACATCACATTAAGCTGAACTAAAGATAACTGCTTGGCTCAAGTGAAATCACAAGACCGCTACTCAGCTAGGTGAGCTGAGAGCACAGGAGACGCTTTGTTCACGTCAGATTGTTCAACCCTCAACATGGCATGTGCTCGCGGAACATTTAAGCAAGCACAAGCAGAGATAGCAGCATTGTACCCACACATGCACAGACATACACACAAAGGGCCTCTGTTTCATCTGGAGTTCAGCAAACATCATGGGAACTTATTCTGGGCACTCCGCAAAGCCTGGACTTTCTGCACAAACACCTTCAGTCTCACATCTGGAGTCAAAAAAGTCTTTTCACACAAAGAGGCAATTTAAAAGGGCTTTAAAGGCACTCGTTGTTCAATATTTTGATGATTTTAAAGTCAAACTTTGATGCTAGCTTTTGAATCCAGTAAGAAACATGAATTGGTTATTTTTAAAAGTTTTGATAAAGGCTAGATTCTGTTATTGAAGCATAGTTGGAATAAAACAGGGTTTTGTTGGCCTGGCTGAGATTCAGTTTGACACCCCTGTATTAGAACGCTGCTAGCTTGAATAAAGAAATGTGAAACATTCAAACTAGGACCTCATCAGAGGTTCTACCACAAAGAAGAATACCACGAAGATAATTTAGCTCTGACTAACAAAGACGACAAAGAAGGCACTTTTTCATATGAATCAAACATCTACGTAAGATGCTCTGGGATCAATTTTCTGATATGGGAAGCCAAAATGCTTATATAGTTAAATCATTGGGTCATTTCCAGCTTTGGAAAGACAAGTTTTGGAGAAATAAAAACATGTCTGAATGTGGAATAAATAGAAGACAGCGTGAGACAGGGATTTGCAGAGGAGCGTTTGAGGGGACAGTTTAGGTGCTGATGGATTAACATTTAGTCTAGACAAATATAGCTTTTAAGGACTTAAATGACTATGCGTATTAAACAATCGATCAATAAAATGGACGTAAAATGCAAAAATTATAGTATTTTTCAATGCCATGAATCCCCCCCAAAACATTAAACGAGTGGTAGAAAAAGCTAAAAGAGTGCATAACCAGACAAGGAGCGCAATATACTTTTAAGTGTCCGCAGAGGCACCCTCCTCATTCACTAAACTTCACTAAGGAATCCAGTAATATATTCTTTATCCGTGTTTAGACTGTGTAAAAATCTAGACACTCCTTAAAGTAACAGTTTACCCTACCACAAAAAAATACTTTTTTTTCTTTTTTCCATTCTTAAACTCAACAACTAAATGTAGTTGACTGCTGTTAAGTCTGATTGTGTTCAGTAGAAATTTAATTTTTTTTATTTTTTATAACTTGTATAAAATCAGCAACACACATAAAAACCTATGATTACAATGACTAAATAAATTGATTTTCTTTTGGAAAAATAGGAGGATTCTAAACATTGGCTTTTACAAAAGAGTTTACCTATTTATCTACCAGCTTTGCAAAAGTGCTGCTATTTTATTACCTTTTTTGTAAAAGACATGATTTGAGGATAACAGGAAAATGTTCACTTAAGTTTTGAGCATTTTAAGGATCCATACATTTTAGTTTAATCTTCCTTAATAACAGACTAAAGTTTGGATTCGGTCCCCAGACCCACTGGAAATCCATTTTGCACAGAAAATGAAGATAATTCACAGAAGTTCAGGAATGCATGAACAAAAAACGAATAAACATCTCATCAGCTGGTACATCACAGTCTCACTGATACATTACAGGATGCAATATCATAAAATAAACCTTAGACTTTAGTTCATTTATTTATATTTTCGGTTTTCATTCTAAGGTGTCTTATTAGCAGCTAATGGATATTTTTCAGTTTTTTTACATTTCACAAAGCATAAACATAATTACCACAGAGAAACTAACAGTAAAAAAACATGTTAATGCATTTTTGTAATCTGTAATATGAATGTTGTAACAACTGTGCTAGCTTAAAGCTTGCTTGATTTATAATCATGAAAGGCAAAATACATTGAAACCTGCCATCATTGTTAAAAAAAAATAAAATAAATAAATAAACCCATTTAACTGAATAGCTGAAGCTAAGCCCCAACAATTCAAACCCTTTTTGCAAGATTTAGTTTTCACCCTTCAACAGAATGTATATTTTCCCCCTTCAGGTCAAGATAAAATCATATTTTTTGCTAAGATTTAAAAAAATAAACGAAAAACATTGCCCAGGGGGATATGTTAGGTGTGAATAAGTGAAGAACTTCCCTATTCCACCTAGAGTCGAAAACTAAATCTATTAGAATAGAAGAAAACTCCCTCCTCTCAAACCCTGAACTCAATGAGCATAACCTCACTTTAACCCGAAAATCTTTTGTTCTCAGGTAAGTGTGTAAACTGAAACTCGATTCAAAACAGAGTATAAAGGAAAATAATAGTCTATGGGTTTGGCCTCTGAAATATCCTGCCTGTAACAATTAGAGCCAAATATGAATGAATTGGGATTTGTGTAGCATTGCCTGCCCAGTGTTTGAAAAGGTGGAGCCTAAAACATTTCAGTGTTAGTTTATGATGGCTAATACTCTCTGTGAATAAGGGGAGGACAACAAGAACCTTCTGGAACTAGCATTGAAACATTTAACATAAACAAATGGATTAAAATTAAGTTATTTTCTGATGATAAAGTTGGTCAAATTTGGACAAACACAAGTTTGGAGAAAACAACCAGAAAAAAATCTTTGGTGAAGTCACTTGTTTTTAAGTATGCACAATCTTAAAAAAATTTTTTTTAAAAATTTTCAATGGACTTTTTGACAAAAGTAGCCAAACATTTTAAACATGCAACTTAAAATTATCATACAGTGTTACACTCTACTTCTTTGCACCAGTAATTTAGTCGAGGGTGAACAGTGTTAGAATTAGGAAGTACTGAGAAATGAAGCACAAACACGACACACAATTTGCTAGCATAGAGAAGAGGAATTAGTTATTATGTACCAAGAAGATTGTTTATTCCATATGGTAAAAATACTTGATACAACTCCTTATTTGATCCACTTTTCAATTATTACACAAAATATAGTATTTAAACAAATGACAATATAATGAGTCTTGTTGAATTGTCCAAGCAAATGGTTTCAGAGAGCATGCTGTCTGAATCTCCGCAATTAATTGATATGCTAATATTTTTTTGGAACTGACCATTAAAAAAAAAGAAATGAATAAAAATTATGAAATGGTGTGTAAATGTGAAAAGCTTTATTCTTGTTTTTCAAGTGAACGTCCAATTTCATTTCTTATGCAAAATGAGTAAAACATTTATAATTGTTCTTTATTTTTGCTTTAACTAATGGTAACGTTAATGGAAGGCAACCTCTATTTTTACACTGTTCCCTCTGGAAATAAATCGGATGGAAAGTCATTGGCAGCAAAGATCTATATTGTACTCGCAAGCTCCCACAGAGAGAGAGAGAGAGAGAGAGAGAGAGAGAGAGAGAGAGCGAGAGAGCGAGAGAGCGAGAGAGCGAGAGAGAGAGAGAGAGAGAGAGAGAGAGAGAGAGAGAGAGAGAGAGAGAGAGAGAGAGAGAGAGAGAGAGCAGTTGGGGGGGGGGGCAGGGTGGAACAGAGGGTTTTTCAATCAGTAAGCAGCTAAACACAACGGCAGATGTGGAGGTACTGTAAGTGGTAAGTGGAAAAACACATTGCCACTGATCAGGGAAGGCTTACCGAAGTAGTCAGCTTTTGGTTCGGCATCCATCTCCTTTTCCAAGCGATCGGTTAGAGCCTCCAATTTTATTTCGGCTGGACATAGACCCTGGTCTCCCTGCACATGAAGGGTATCACAGGACAGCTTGAGTGCCCGAGAGGGGCTAGTAGACTCATAATTAAGGGACTCGATTGGTACAATTGGTATTGGAGCAGGAATTCCTGAGTTCCTGGGAGCAATGCTCTGCAATTGAGTTGGCTCCAAGTGAACTGTATTAAGAGGGCTCAACTTGCCACCAAAAGGCAGCGATGGGGATGATGGTGTGATCATTTGGGTAGGGGAGGAAGGAATGCTGGCATGAAGAGTTGATCCATTTTGACTGGCAGCCCATTGGGGAGATTTGCTTTGGCCGATAACTTGTCCATCCTTATAAGTTCCTGTTGGTGAATGTGATGGAGATTTTGCCAAAGTTTGAGGGAAACCTTGAGAAAGTGGTGAATGATTTTGACCAGGTCCAGGAGAGTTTGATGAGGAGGAACTATTAGAATAAGATGTTGGTGTTTGGGATTGGGAACCACCTTTGGATGCCCATGTGCCAGTGGGACTGGTGGAAGGAGATCCCCTGGAAGGAACTGGTAATAGGTTAACTACAGCATTCCCTGTTTCTCTTAAATTTTCATCGTGTTGGTTGACCAAATGATGCTTTTGACCTTCATAAGACACCATTGGAGTCACACTGGCAGCGCCTCCCATTGGTCCAGACATGATGGGTGGCTTAGCTGCCACTTCACCAACCTGTTTGGAACTATTGAGGGGTGGTCTGTCCTTTGTGTAAAAAGAGTTATCTGACACCTTAATGTGACCTCCGTTGATCCTGGCTGCCAAACTTGTTTTTGCAAACTCCTCCTGTTGCTTCTGTATGTGTATCTTGGTCATCTTAGAGGCAAAAACTTTCCTGGTTTCTTCAAAATCCGGATTATTTCCCGCGTCTCTCTTCACCCGAAACAAACCATCCTTGGATGCCTCGTACATGTTCAAGTCCTCAATGAATTTGCTCGCTTCGAGTCCCAAATCGTCGTATTTATCCATTTTTCAATGATGTAACCAACTTTATGACTCACAAAAGTTCGTGAAAGACTTGGATTCAGGGATACCAAGAATATAAAAAACGGAGCTTTGTAGGTTGAAGCCCAACAGCTGTTCACGAATCTTCAAATAACCTGTAGAAAACGACGATTAATATTCTTGTCATTTACAATTTAGAGCCAAGAGTTAAGATTTCCACAATTTACACGGATCATGGAAAGAAACAGAAGCGAACGACAGTCGGGATAAAAACAACACCAGGCAGCAAAAAATCGCAACGTTACACGCGCACAACTTTCTGAGGCGACTCTAAACTAAACTCGACTAAAACGCTTCAAGTGAAATAACTTACACAAACAACTTCAGACTCCTCTGTGGCTAAACTTGAGTCCTCGTTATTGAGAATGAGTGACTCCCCGCTCTCACTCTTCTTCTATTAGCCTAACGTTATCTATGCTCCAGCCTCCAGAGCGAATGCAGAAGAGGGTTGCCAGATTGGTTCTTTCATGCAACGAGCAAAAATAGAAGCCACGCATTTAGAGTAACTTAAAATAATTTAATGTAGGCAACATAAAACAAACGCACTAGATCTTTGAGATTGAGAGGGAAGTTAGCAACATAACAATAAAATAATCCAATCCAAATGAGCTTTCATAAAATTATGAAAATTCATCTTTTTCCAGTTTAACACTGAAAACATTCAAAACAGTAGCAGTGTTTGAGATAGAAAAAATAGAACAAAAACACACAACAATGCTTAAAACGAAACTATAGGCTAAATTTGGATATTAGTTTAAATCTTGACTGTAGTATTGAAAAAGAGGTGATTTGGTTAGTATCTTACTCAATATTTCTTTACTTAAAAAACGTAAAAATGGCTAATTCTATAAGTTAAAGCTTATATTACATTTTTGTGAACAGTTGCAAATGTAAGTGTATGTATAAAATTTAAATAATAATCAAATAATTGTAACCCCGGGTTATTTACTTGATGTAATGTTAATTATCAAAAAGAAATCTAAAACAGTAGAAATATACTATACAGAATGAGATGAAAATGTATTCACCTTGAAGAGCTTGCGATTGTTACATGCTACATTCAATGTAAACGAGAAAATAAATATAAAACATTTAAAAATGTATAAATACTTATTTTAAGAATAGTTGAACATCTTCAAGAAACATAAAATCGTGTAATTTTAACATTTGAAATCATTTAAAATCTGAAATCAGTGTCACTGAAATCACTTACTTGATCAGATGAATTTTTATAAGAGGGAGGAAGATGAAAGTAAAGTGATAAAAAAAAAAGCTCTTGTGTTGTCCATGCCAGGCATTCAAGCATAGCAGCATTATCTTTAGCGTGAGGAGAGTGACAGGAATGTTTTTAGGAATGTAAAGCCTAATGAAGTACTATAAAAATCTTTTGTAAATCAATTTTCATTTTGAGACATATTTTATTTATTTAATATACATTAAATTGATGCATAATTAAGGTCACAACATAATTTGCAAAAGTTTTGAAGTAACATAAGTTTAAATGACATTAAGTTAATATTTTACAGTGTGCTAAAATTATGATTAAAAGGACGCTTCACAATACCAATAAGCTGCCTTGCTTGCATGTAACATGTTACAAATGTATTCTATTATTTGAAGAAGATGTAGGAAATGTGGGTCAAATTTTAAAGGCTGCACTGTAGAGTGCAAAATATGAATCGCATACATAAACTAAATTCAATAATTAGATATTCAAATGATAATGATGTGTTAATGCTAATGAATTATACAAGAGCTTGAAATTATAGAAAATTATAGTACATTTGCATAAAAAATGAAACAGATTCAAACCAGACATATCATAATGTGAATCCATACACAGAATCCAAAACGACTCCACTCAGGAAATGACTTCTTTGTAAATTTCAAGCCTTGCAGTCACCGTCAACTGAGTCGACAGGAAAAAAAATCCTTCCTCCTTTCAAAGTCAGCACATTCGAGGAATTCAAGGCTTCTGGGAAAAACATTCTTTAGCGTTTTTGAGAAAGACACTTGCATAAGGCCTAGAGGAAAAAAAAAACATAGCATCCACAGAAAAAATGAAAAAAAAAAAAAACATAGCATCCATAGATGGTCTGGTGTGCAGATGATGTCCATCTATAGGACCAAATGATCAACAGTCACATGTGAAATAATGATACTTGTAAAATTACAATCTTCAGCTTTGTACTAGACAGCAATAGTCTATTCTAATGTGGCTAATTACTGCATTAGCCTTTTTTTTTTTGAAAATTTAGTGTGTTTTGGGCTCTCACCATTTGGGGCAGCCTAGAGTCAATCATATCTTATTTAACAGGTCAAGCAGAGAAGTGGATTGGAGAAGTGTTTTTCCCCTGAAATTTTGTGATAAAAAGTTGCAATTGACACAGTCGAAAGTTTGAGCTAAAAAGTCACATTTTTCACTCATGACAAAATTTTGACTTGCTGCCCTTCAAACAATTAACTAACTAAACAACTAAAGCTAACTACATGAACATACATTTGTATCTCAAAGGTTTTACTTTTAATCTAAAATATTTCGACTTGTTACAGCCATTATATATTTTTAATCTAGTGGAAATGGCCTTCTATGCACACACAATCTCAGAGAACTCAACAATAATATCCAGACAATTTTAGTCTCATTAACTCATGGTAAATTTACTCATTAGTAAAGAGCGGTTGAACTTTCAAAATAAACTTCAAACAAACCGCAACCCATCACTCTCTACACCTTATGTGTGTGTAGGGCCTATGTTCACCCACCCTAGCCAACAGAAAGAGGACTATATATTGTTACAATATATTAAAAACAATGAACAAATAAAACCCATGTTTTATCAAATCTCACAGACCAAATCTGCACATGAAAAATCTCAAGGGGAGTATAGGACAAAAACAAATGCATAATTATGCCAGTGACCTCACATGCAATTACAGGCAAAGGAATATTAACAGTGTGCAGTAACATCACAAGCATTCATAAAATAAGACACAGTAAACACATACTAGAAACAGACAGTGACCAAAACATAACTGCAACCAAAACTTAAATCATATGAGAGAGAGAGAGTGAGAGAGAGTGAGAGAGAGAGAGAGAGAGAGAGAGAGAGAGAGAGAGAGAAGGTGGTATGAGAGCAGAAGGAATCTGGAATCAATGTTTTCTGAGAGCGCAGCATGTCTGACCTCCACCTTTCCATTTTAAGCAGCTAAGGCACAGTGATAGCAGGCTTAAACCAGAGCACCAGAAATAACTACAAAAACTCTACACCTTTAAAGATGGTTCATGACAATATGTCACTTTAGGAATGAACAATTGAATGACTTAACAATGTGTTTTATTTACTGTTTTATTAAATGCTTTGAGTCATGAGAGAGCCTCACCTGACTCACTCCGTAACAATCCTTTTGCTAAATGTTCATGAAATAAAGAAATTTTGACTTTGTCAAATAGAGCAAACAATACTTGCTAATCAAAAATGTGGCTAAAAGGATTAACAACTATTTGACTTGAATATATAAATTGCTGACCAAGAAATGCAATGTAAAGTGCCGATAATCTGCAGTATATATGTCCATTTTTTACTCTAAGTGTGAAGATTCCTTTGGTCCTCTATCAAATGCTGTTGCAACTCTGAATGCTCAACAAATCATAAACTTAATCGGAAAGTCTTGTCTGTGATTACTTTAGTCATTTTACCTCAACTTTTCATAGACACAGGAGATCAGCTAAAACATATGTATTTATTAGCACAGAGCTACAAGCAAAATCATTATTACATAATACTTGAAAAACAACAGATCTTTCAAAACAATTCGACACCATGGCTCTTGGATCAATTATCTGTTCTGATGTGATGATCCTGATGGAGGTTTATGAGTTGTCCCTTGTCCAGATTAGGAAGTCAATGAGGAAGTCAACTGATAACTAGGAAGTTGATGGGTGGTCACTAGTTCATTTTAGAAAGTCAACGAGGACATCAGTCACTGGTTAGAAAGCTGATGAGCAGTCACATTTTTACTTTAGTAAGTCAACGAGGAAGTCAGTCACTCACTAGGAAGTTCATGAGTTGTCACTCATTTAGTTATGTAAACTGATGAGTTTTACCTTGTCCACTTTAGGAAGTGAATGAGCAAGTCAATTGGAAACTAGGAAGCTGATGAGTTGTCACATGTCCAATTAAATACATCAATAAGGAACTCAGTCACCCATTAAGAGGATAATGATGTCACTTGTCCACTTAAGGGAGTCAAGGAAAATTCAGTTCCTTGCTAGGAAGATGAGTTGTCACGGATTCACTTATTCAAAGTCACTTATTAACTTCATGGAGTTGAGGCGTTAAGGTGTCACTCATCCTCTATATGAAGCTGATGATAACTCCATGTCCACAAGGAAGTCCAGAAGGTTTCACTTGATCACCCTGAGATCGATAAACAGAAAATCTCTGGTTTAGTTTTTGAGAAGGTAATCCACCCAGTAGGAAATCAATCAGGAATTAATTAATCCACTAAGAAATTGATGAGGGCAGTTCTAGGTGAGAGAATGGCTTTCTTGATGACCCGTCCCGAGAGTAGCTGGGTCCCCAGAGAACTGTCCAAAACCAGTTCCTGGAGCTTTTGAACATCCTGTGCAACTTCAAGAGGAACAGATAAGTCCCCGCATGTCTTATTATTGATCTAAGGACAAACACAGATGCAAGCGTTAAAACTGATGAAGCAATTACATTCTGTTTGCTCTCCTCTGTGTCAGTGTTCATGACAGTAAAGGGATTGGTTGGGGTCAATGATTACTAAAAAGAAAGAGAGAACTGAACAGAACATGTAGAAGTTGTTGTGTTTTGGATTTAGATCTACGAAGTGTTCCATGTTAAAATGTTTTGTCCCAGACTACTGGATATACTAGTCAACACAAATGACCTTAAAGAGGCCCTATTATTTCTTTTGAATAAATACTGGAACTCACTACACATTTTATAACAAACATTTAAGCTTAAGATGCATATTTATCTAAGACATACTGAAAGAAACACTGAAGCTCACCATATAAATATGAAACATTTATGAATGAACCTTTTCTGAAGAATACATATATGACAATTTTTACACAGTGATTACGAAGCACTGAAGTAATTTGATTAGTCAAACTGGAGCTTATGCTCTCAATTTGATCTATACAAAGTTGTTTTAGCTGTATCCAGCTTAAAATATACTTATATTGTTTCTTGTTATTATGTCCTTGTTTTTTTTTCCAGCATCATTTGTAGATCACCAGATCACCGTGTGGGTCAATATATGATAAACATTTAAATTTAATTTCTGTTCAAAACAGCTTTCTTCGTGACAAGCTGTCCGTTTTTGGTTTTTCAACATCTGTTCATCTGTGGTCTAATTCACTTCCCTTAAACAACAGCACTGAATCATGGGAGAAATCAAGCCTGTTATTATGATTCTTAAAGTGGATTCAGGCCTGGGGATTCCCTAAAAGACTTCCAGCCCAAGACCAACTATTCTGGTTAAGACTTTCAAAATATTTAAGGTTTTCTACATTATCTGCTGAACATACTTTATATACTACATACTAGCAATTTTGTTTCCTATCCTTGTATTTTAAAGAAATATAACCTATTATGTGTCTGTGTGTTGTTGCGGAATTAAAATTCACATGGACTAATGAATTTATCAACACTTTAAGAAAAGAGCAGCTGCTTAAATTATGTGTTTTTTAGGAGGTGAAATATTTAGTGTAGTACCCTTATGGAAAGCAAGACTGTGTCAGCTTTTTGTAGATATTCTGGATTCACTTTGGGCCAGGGCTGCTGAAGGACACTTCCCTTCCCGAACAGCAGACTTCCTATGGGGCTTTTCACCTGAGACAGACCTGAGAATACATTCATGACCGTCAGAAATCTACAATGAGATCTTCTTAAATAACTAATAATACCTAAATATAAAAAAAAAACTGCACGTTGTAGTTTCAAGTCATTGCAGAGCGCTGTGAGAAGGAAAAAAAATTGTATGTGGGATGGTCCTACATTATAGTTGTTTTATGGCATAAATGTTTGTAAAAGTAGAAATTGTGAGAACAAAACCTGAAATTTTGGTTAAAAACTAATCAAATGTTAAAAACTATAAATCTTTAAACAAATATGCATTTAACAAAGATGATCTCATGATTACAATTTATTTTAAAAAGTCATATCTAATCAAAGCAAACATCAATATTTATAAGACTGAAGTTTTTGTGGTCAAACCCTAGAATTGCAGCTTTATGCATTATGATCTGGACAAAAGAATACCATAGCTTGACAAAAATTCAAGGATAAGCGCATGCTCATACTGTCTCCCATGCACTCCAAAAAGACAAAAACAAGAGTTTGTCAGTTTTACAAATTTATTTCTATTAAGACAAAATAAAGAAAAGAAATGTACTAATATAAGTCTATGGCCATGGAAAATATAGACAGTGTCTGTGGTTAATAGGTTTCTCAGGAGAAGACTAAAGTGGTCTTGGTCAACTGCCTCCTTCTCAGCTGTAGTTAACTTTGATATCTGTACATTGACCAAAAAAAGTTTCATGTGGGTGGAAAAGAGTTTTGAGATGGCTAGCTATGATTGTACTGCTATGGACTATGGCATGTCACTCGATCATGCACTTAATTAATGATGAGTAAGAAAAAGATCCAAGTCAGCAACATTAAATTTAACAACTTCACTAGAAACCAGGTTTAAAAGTCACACTTCTTAATATCTGATGTCTATTGGGTTGAATTCTTTTGAGCGTTTCAGTCACATTCATATTACCTTCACGAGAGAAAACAGGTTGCTTGCTGTATACAAAAAGACCACAAAAAAAACTGTAAGGTGGGTTGTGAACTTGCTCAAAAATGCAAAAAACAGAAACAAAATATGGGTTATTTTTACATTAACATTGAGGAAATTGAAGCTGTCTAAACAAAATTTAAGGACAGCATGGTGAGGGATTCAGCACATAAACAGGAACATGTGGGTCACGCGAAGCTCAGTTTACAACCAATTTAGAAACCTGCATGTGACCCTAATACTGCCTTCAGGAAGGATGGACACTTACCAGTCTTTCAACTGTGTATGCAAGTTCTCGTGATAGAAACAGATGTAATTGTTGCCAGTACAAGATGTACTCATGGAACAAAAAAGCTAATTAGGAACATACAGTAGCTGCATTATTATACACAACACCACCTTAAAGGGACAGTTCATGTTAGTCATCACTGAGTACCTTTATGAGTTTTCTCTTATTAAGTTGTAGACAAAAACAAAAAATATCAAAAGACAACAAGCAGCTGACTTCTACTGCATAAAATTCATAATTTCGTATACCACAGCAGTCAATGTCATCTATATACATCTATACATATATATTGTTAACTCAATCTATTATTTAACATCCCATGTTTATTGATGTAAGTGAGACATCCTTCATGCTTGTTTTATCATGAGGGTGAGTTCACTGCATTATCATAAGGGTGAGTTCATGTGACAATAGCAGGATGTGATGGAAGGAACACCAGGGACTAAACATTTCCTTTTCCTCACCACAAGCCTTTCCAAGACTCTTCACCCTGCCAACAATCACTTACTGTCACAACAATCCCGTTTATAGTTCTTCATAAGCTATTATATGTTTTCATAATGCTAATTATATAAGATGTCAGGTAAAGGTGCTTTGAAATGTCAATTTACCTTAATAATATATTAATGTATAATTTCATCGCTTTTATAACCCAAAACATAACTTAAAACAAAAACCGAAGAGGAGGTAAAAAATGATTTCAGCAAACTAAATGTCAGATAGTAATATCTTAATGAATAGATAAAGATAATAACATCTCAATGAATTCCAGTTATAAAAAAAACTATTTTTGCCAATTTGTCAATCTGTATCTAGTTTCTTCCAAAGATAACACAAAACTTAGGCCCCTGCACCAAATCTCAAGATTTTGATTTCGTTTTGTTTCAAATTGTGATCATGAATCTTTAATCATTGGGATTAAAAATCATTAATTTCCTACAACAAAATTACCTTAAACACAGTTTCTGAAAAAATACAGTCACTCTGTCCACTCGCACATCATCTAGCAGCGAGATCAACACTTTTTAGCTAAACAAAATATAAAACAAAATGCAATGTATTACCACACTGTAGCCGTAAAAGCACTATAAAACAGCAACTGTATAGGTGTAAAGGACTTTAAGAACAATGATTTTAGAGCTATTTAAGAGGTACAGAAGATAAAGCTTATGTCCAGAATAAAGTATTTAAAGATACTCAGAAGAAAAAGCTTATGTCCAGAATAAAGTATTTACAGATGCTCAGAAGATTTAGCCTCATGTCCAATGAGTAAATGATTCATACAATGAAAGGTGTTTTGAAATGATGTTGATGTTGAAAAGGTGTGTTGTGGAGATTTAAGAGTTACCTGCCCAGAGTTCAGAAGCTAGGTGAGGACACATTGGAGCCACCATGATGCAGAGAGAACACAGAGCCTCCTCAAACTCCACACTGTGAAGAACTACACGAGATGAGGCTTGCTGCAGGGAAGTGGGTGAAGAACACTTTAATCCAAAGTAAAGTATCAACATAAATTAATTTAAAGGATACAAAATATATAAACTCATTTAAAATGCTAATAAATAACACGTTAAAACTAAATGTAGTTAATCTGAACAAATAACTACAACACATCACAAAATCAGTTTACTTATGTTAATCTAATCTATTAGACAGCTTTAAATGAAACGTTATCTATTAAAGAAGAAGATTCTTAGAAGGTCATATTGAACAATAAAAGATCAAAGATGCTGAATATGCACAGAATGAGATTTGGACAAAGGGGCTTACACTGAGCGTGTTGGTCAGACCCATGAGTCGAGAAATGGCTGCATTAAACAGGAAGTCTTCCGTGAAGTGACCCGTGACCTGTCAAGAGATCAAATCATCCAGAGAATGGTTCACTTCATCCAACATACCATGAATTCAAGGGTCTTAAACAATGAATTCAATAAGCATTTGAACTCATGGAAATCCAAGTTCTGTCTGAATTAATAATGGGGATCAATGACTTGGGGATCAAATCACTTTTTACCACACAAAAACAACTTTAATATCTGGTCAAAATTTACTTTGCTTTTTCCATGATCCAAAACATGTAGATTGATGTGGAAATGTTCCTTGATGAGGTATAATTTTAGACAGCAAATTTTTACTTCCTTTTATTTATTCGTAAAAGGATACTCATAATTTTAGAAAAGGACAGTTGGCATAGAATGATGTTATTTACTTTACAAACATTGTATGAAAGAAATTTTATTTTATGAAAACGGTGCCCCTTTATGTTTTGAAACATAAAGGGACATGTTAAATAAAACTATTTAAAAGTTTATTAAAATTTAAACTCATTCATTTTTCAAACCATAAAAATATGCTATTTAAAAGGTATTTAAGATTACATACATTATGGAACAATAAATAAAAAACTAAGAATTTACAATCTTTACAGAATTTGTTTGTTTATATTATTGATTATTTGGAAATTTATAAACCAAGCATTGATGCTGAATAAACGATCATTCAATGCAACTCGGTAAAAGCATTATATTGATTTTAAAAGTAAAGAATTGTGATGAGGAAAGTTGAGCAGTAGAGGGCAGTAACCCACCGTTAACATTTGGTTATGTTAGAAGAGAGTAACAGAAGATGGAACCAGCTTCTTCATCGCTGGAACAGTAAGATCTCATCTAATCAGCTGCAGTCGCAGACTTCTTCTGAATCAAGTTAGTGACAAACTCCTACCTTCTTTATGGGAGCATAATAGAAAGTGACTGAACTTGTAATTCATAATTTGTCTATTTAGAGTAACAAATGTAACTAGTGACCATTGTAGGCTGATCCTAGAAGTGAGCAGATTCCCATTGATACCAATGTTAACATTCTTATATTTAAATTCAAAATAAACACAAAATTAGTTTTTTTTTACTCACATCACTAATTTTTGCCCTCATAAAAATTTGGATAATACCATATTGCATAATTAAGAAATGCATTACTTGAATGAGAGTGCTGAGGGTTTGTGCTTCACATTCATAATTCACCAAATTAATTCTTTGTGGCTTGTTTTTACTCTTTGTAGTAATGACTGTGAAAGTGGCCGATTTACCCAAACTCTGGGCCTCGTTTGCTCTGTGCTAAAACCTACGGGTATATTTACAGCATCTTTGGATTTTGACTTTGCTAAACAAGCAAGATATCGAGGGAGTATTTCAATGTATTAAAGTAATATATTTTAATATAATTTAAAATTATTAAAAGTCTTATTTAAAAGACTTTATGTTGAGCGAAGAAGATGAAAATTAACCCTGAATAAAGAACAAATGTGTGTTTATTCAAGAACTGGCATATGCGCACAGTGCCAGAGTTATGTGAGGCATTCACATATATTAGCATGTCGGAAGGTAAAATGTTATAGCTTGTTATAACCAGTGTCTGTTTGCTGAAGAGTTCATTTATTCTCTATGGAATAGGAACTAGAACCATATTTACATCCAGGCTTCTCTGGTGAGTTCAACTCAAACCTCAACTATTTATTCAATCATGGTCAGTTTGATGTGGTGTTTAGAAACATAATAAATACGTTATTCTAAATTTCACTAGCCTTGCCTTTTAAATAATTAAAAATGGACATATTTGGTATCCAAGAACAGAACTTGAACTAGTTTCATTTTCTATTGAGCAGAGCAGGGCTGCTGGATGTGAAAAGTGTGTATATTTAGGCAGTATAAACATGCTCTCCAGGGCTTGAATTGATTTTAGAGCCATCTAAAGTAAACAGACAGTTACTGAGCCTTCTAAAGCTCAATATCTTCAATCTTGATCCAGGAAAAGCCTCCGTCATCAGCTCTATGCTTTACCCTGGCTACAGAAGAGAAAAGCTAAGCCTGGAATTGATCGCTGATCTGCTGTCAAAAGCAACAAATCACATGATTCACAATATCTTCTTTGGTGCTCAATATATGAAATAAACACTTACATTACTGCAAGGGTGAGAACGTTCTACTGTACATTTGGGGGATCTTTAAAGGAACTTAGTGGACCTGCGCAATGGAGTAGTTCTTGTTCTCCCAAATCCTCTGAGACTCGGCTCGCTCTCTCTTGTTCAGAACGGAGGGGTTCGGGGGCGTCTCAGAAGCTTCTCTTGCAGCCCTCAGCTTGGAGACCAGCGACCAGAGACGAGTCTGCCAGCGCAGCACCCCTGGGAGTGCATCCGCTACAAAAGCCAAACGTAAAGCATTAAAGTGATAGAAAAATTCACTCTGCACAGTCAAAATTTACTGATGAGCACTACAATAGAGACCCACAACATTCTAGAGGCATATTTGGATATAGGGCAATTAAACATCTCAAAATATTGAAAAATAATACTTATTTTTACTCATCATGAGAGATAATTAAGATTATTAGTTTACCTAATTTGTGTTTTTGTCAGCATGCTAAATAAGAACATAAACAGAAATACTATAGAATATCTGAAGGAACATTTTTAAACAAAAATCTTCATTAAATGTATTTTAAATTTCACACCACAAGAAACTTAAAGAGCTAAAATAACAAGTAAAAATGCAGTTTTAAAATACTTCACACACATTGCATATATTTGGATCTTCATATAAATAACATGAATTTGCATTTATAATTATTTCCTGTCATCCCAGTACTGTGTTTTAAAAAATGAATTTAAAAAAAACCCTAAATAACCTCCTAATACAATTACATTGATTAGAAAATGGGATTTACTCTAAACTTTAAAGCACAGGCTCTCCTCTGATGGGGATTCAATTCACTGAGTCACTGATTTAGATTTGTAACATCAATGTTCTTAAATACAATAATATCCGCTAAATAAATACATTTTGTGTAAAATCACAAAAAGCTATTTTTTTCTTATTATTTTAACATGAACACAAATACCAAAAAACTAATTGTCGGCCAGTATAAACATTTTGCATATTGTATATAAATAAATCTATTTTTGATTGCACTTGCTGCATTCATACAAGCTTAAAAGATTTGAGTATTGAAAGATGTGTCTTATTGTGCTCACTTTTAAGGTCCCAGAGGATGTCCTGCTCTGGAGGTGCAGCATAGAGAAGATAAAGGCGAGTTGAGTCCACTCCGTATTGTTCCAAAAGTTGCTCTGGGTCCAATCCATTGTGCTTGGATTTGCTCATCTTCTCCCAAGATACCTCCACAGGCTTCCCAGTGTTCCTCTGAACTGGCTCGGAACCTACACACAAGGACTTGTTATAAAAAGTGAAGCTTAATATTTTGTGAAGCTTAAGTTGGACGAATTGCCGGGAAACCACAACACTCGTCTGTAATTAAGAAAGTAAAACAAACACACAAGAAATGACAACTTATTTATTTGTAAATTCAGCAAATTCAATTCCTTACAATGAAACACCCCTCCCTCATTTTCATTATCGTGTGTTTATTTACACAAAATTCACACGAAGAAATCACATTTGCCTTTTAAACACACCTGAGAGGTTCACATCGTCTCTCCTCAGGTACTGCCCACTCTCTGCCAGTCTGAAGGTTTGGCCCTTTATCAAACCCTGCACCAGCAGCTTCTTGAAGGGTTCCCTAAAACCAGACATTCAATGTGGATAGTATAACAAACTAAACATTATATTAACATGAATTATTGTTTATTATGGTTGTTTGAATCACCTCATACATTTAGTTACTTACAAATTAGTTAATGGAACAAAACAAACTTTTCAGAAGTTGAACTTGTTTGTGCAAGTACCTGTGTTTAGTCATGCCCTGGTCTCTGCAGAAGTGGCTGAGGAAGCGAGCATAGTAAAGATGCATAACAGCATGCTCCTTCCCTCCAATGTACACATCCACAGGCATCCAGTGATCTGCTCTCGAGCGATCAAACGGTCTGACAGAGGAAGAAAAAGGAAGTAAAAAAAAGCATGAAAGAAAGGTGAAACCATTTTCATTGAGGGCAGGCAAGCAACCTAGAGTTTGAAATGAAGCAAGATGAGTTTCTAATCGAAAAATGTTATTAATGAGTAAGCCGTATTATACAGAAAACCAGAAAAGAGTAGAAAAACTTTGTGTCATTGGATTGAATGAGAAAAAAAAATGTTCAAACTGATCTATGTCATTTCAAAGGGGCCGCTAGGAGGAGCTCTCTCCCAGATTAGGTACAGTTAAACCCTTAACATGTATAGGTTTTTCTCAAGAAGCATTGAGAAAGGCAGTAACAAGAGATAAGAGGGCCCCTTTTCTAACCTCAGGGTGTTTTGAGGATCTGTGTATCTCAAATAATACCACGACGAGTCCACAAATGTGTCCATAGTATCGGTTTCTCTCTCTGCTGGGCCATTACACCTGAGAGGAACGAATAACAGAGATCGTAAGAGCAAAACATCTTCATTTCAAGCACATTGATACATTCTGTGTCAGATTGTGACATACTTAAACTAAAATGTTAATGATTCGATGCTTTATATGTGGTGTGCTTAAAAAAAGTTTTGCCATATAATCATTAACAGAGAAAAGTCAAAAGCTTAAATATTGTGCAAAATGGCCATTATTTTGAGGAGTTAATAAGGCTACGTCCAAGTTTTATTCTGATACTTTGGTGTTTTTTCGGTTTGTTCACAATAGAAATAATATGTGACTGGTTACTATCTTGTGAACAGACTCAGACTAAGATGGGATACACACATTCAGAGGACAGATTATCAGTCGTAATGCATTGTTGCATGAAAACTCTGATAAGATTGATGTGTCTTATGTGCATGTGTGACAAAGAGACATTGTAATAGCTGTTATAGTTGTTTTTGTCAAGATCAACAGCTAGATCATGGCTAAACAGTTATAAAACACATTAAAATACTTTATAATACAAAGTTAAGTTAATTTGTTTAGATTGGATACGATAGTTGCATATTTGGGAGTAAAACTAAGATATTATTTGTCTTAATATAATAGACTTTTGAGTATAAAAGGCAATTCAAATCAATTAAAGAACATTACATATAAATAGTATTTGTTTGATGGACTTTGTGTCCACAATACTGACATGATAGAGGATTATCGCCCTGTAATAAAAAATGATGTAAAAGTCTTAAATGACCAAATTGGTATCTACTAAAAACAACTTGCTTTTTCCTGCATTTTTTGATTATAGGCTTGATCTCTGCTTGTTATTTATACGCACACCACATTCCGCCAGACATTTTTAAGAAAATGCTTAGTAATAATTGTCTGAGGTCAGTATTTCATGATTCATCAGCACGTTTCCCATGTGCCCTGGGACCAAGTAGAAAGAAATACTAATTGAAAAGTTTAGATAAAGTTAAAACAAATAAAGGGCTGCCTGTTGTTATTAAGTCCAAAGCCTATAGACATGATAGTGAACTTATGAATATAATTTCTGATCAAAGTCAAATTTATTATTACCAAAAATATTAACAAGTTTTAAATGGAAGAAAGCAAATATTAAGGAATATCGTAGATTAACTTAGGTAGACACTTATAATCAGATTCAAACAATACCGATTTCATGTGCAACCATTAAATAGATCTCAGAGCAGCATCATGTAAAAATTTCAAAACAGAATATTGACAAAATATCTAGTTACTTTGATTTTAAAAGTCAATAAATTGACTTCACAGCTAATAATTTGAAAATGTTGAGGGTTATTACAACTATGAGTAATGTTCTCTTTTTTACATAAAAAAATTGATTCTGGGGAAAGGTATTGTGAAAGACTGGTTTTCAAAATTTTATATTCAAAGCTTAGTGAAAGTGTCTAAACATTGGTAGAGTATAATTGTATCAAATTAAAAAGATAAAATTTTTCAAATACGGGTATATTATTTTCTGTTGCAAAAATGATCATGGAGGCTACTTTTGTCCAGTAAAAGCTTGTATTCATATTGAACCCCTTCAAGCCATTCCCTTTCTAAGCATGCATGATATATTGTGGTATCATAGCCTTTATTATGTGTGTAGAAATAGTGTGCAAATTTATTTGATTTTGATAAATGTCTTCCAAGAAAGCAAGAAGAAGAATGCTGTGCACATGAGAATTTATAAAAAAGTTTTTTCCTGTTTTAAACACAGGAAGTTTATTTTTAATCTTACTTTGGGCATTGGCACCTCAGCCAATCATGTGCAGTTTTTAAAGGCGAAGCCCCTCTGCCGGTCAATGTAGATATTTTTGGCAGAAGTACCGGAAGCTGATCCTCAGGGACAGGTACTGGTCCACAACCATGGCAGTGTATTATGGGAATCGGAGTGCCCCAGTAGCGCTGCCTGGAGATCAACCAATCACGGAGCTTGGTGCTGGTAAGAAACCCACCCACCTTGTTCTCTCTGGCCTTTTTGGTAATGCAGTCAAAAGCTTCCTCTCGACTCTGACCTGTAAACTGTATTGGAGAATATGATCAAAAACAGATATAAAGTTGGTCTACTCATTACACTGTCGAGGGTTCGGTGTTCAATTATTTTCAAACTTTAAATGATATAAACATTAAAAACACAGCTTTGACAAAACGAAGCTTGAAAATGTGCAATGCCACAGAAAGTAGAATATTGGTTCTGATATTTCTTAGCACATTTAATATAGATGCACTCTGAATATGTTTCCAATGGACAAAACTCAGAGTTTGTGTTGATATTGTAGATGCAAGGCTACAGTCATTTTAAAAAATATTAACATTTCAACCTTAACATTATCCTTGAGAGTGGCTTCCTGTACCTGCTCAGAGTTAATTAGAGAGTATGAACCATCCTCTTCAGCTTTTAGAACAGATGTCCAGTTTAGACCCAATGAGTGAGCCAGTGCAGCAGCATCCTCGCTGCTATCCGGGATCCCTGTCACACAAATTCTTTCAATTTTATCTGTGACAAATTTCTTCTTCTTACAGCCCAAAATATTAATGTTGTAATGCAAGTCTTCTGTTTCTGAGAAGTGGTGGTTTTCCTAGTTTTGGCCTTTTGACTAACCAAGAAAATAAAAGACCAGTTGTTGCCATGACAACAGAGTTTTTGTGCATCAACACTGCATTGTAATTTTGTCAATCTGTTGATGGATTCATAATGCATAAATATGGACATCAAATATATTTTTGGCAGACTGAAATAGAGAAAGGCAATGAAAAAAAACCTTTTGTAGAAGAAAATCTCTCACCTATGATTGCGTCGACATGGCCACTGAACTGACTCTGAGCAGAGATCACCACTGGCACCTGGCGCCCCGTAAATATGTTGAAAGCAGTCACCTGGCTTACACTGTCTGGAGAGGTCAAAAGTCAGAAAAAAGTTGATAGTTTGAATGAATAAGATGCATTTAACCAAAGAAGACTTTTGTGAAAAGTTTGTGTATTAAAAAAATACAAGTACAAAGGCCAGCTTGGTGCCAAATCATAATTATACCCTGTTCAATATTTTATTGAGTTAGAAACACTCTCGTGTTTAGAATATGGAAAAGAAAGAAAAAAAAAAAAACAACTTTCAACACTATTGACAAACGTCATACAATAGAGCTAATTAAGAAACAGCATTCTCTAAAATGAAAATCCACTGTTGCTATAAAACAATGGATAAAAATTAATGGATAACAAATGAATTTGTAAATACTGTGTTTTCGGACCTCTCTCAGGACAGAGAGAAGCATGGAGTGTGTTCCTCAGTTCACTGGAGCCGTGCAGCAGCCGGTGTGATGGCAGGATTGAGACAAATGCTGCCCCGAACACGGTTTCGGGAAAGGAAGTGTATGCTGATAAAACTTCCCCAGTGTCTCGACCGTCAACCTGACCAACACAGAACCACACATGTGACAGAGCAGTCAATAAATAATTTAGAAAATTAAACATTCTGAAAATGTCTTTAGACATTATTTCTTCTGCTCATAAATTAAGCACCTGTAATTTTCTCTTCTTAGTGTTTTTCTAAATTCAGTTTCTTGCTTTACCTGGTTTACTGACATTCTTTAAAAGCAGAAAGATAAATTAATTGACTAATGTATGGATGGACTTGTTTTGAACTTTAATCATAAAATATGACTATTTGTTTCAGCTGTCTCTACCCAAACAGGAGCTGTTAATGTAATTCATGTATGCAGTGTTTACCAGGAGACTGTGGTTAAAGAAGCAGCCAGAGCAGTCTCCGATCCAGTTAGCCTGCATGCTTTTAACCCCGTACCACTCTGGCAGATCAGAGAGGGAGTCTAGCAGAGACTGAAAGGGAAAAATCAATGACTTAATTAAATAGTCCAACACTGATGAATGGACGGATCAACAATTAAGCTTAGACTGAGAGTGTGTCAAAGCCTGTGAAAGAAACAAGAGCATTCATCAATCAAACACTAAACATTGATTGAAAAGATTATGGAAATCTTGGACTCTTGTAATATTAGGAAACTCAATTTTTTATTTAGATTTTTTTTAATTAGTTGCTTGAATTAATGACAATTACAAAGGCCCCAATTTGGTTTATTTTTATAGTAAGATTTTGAATTTGAAATGCTTATGTAACCACCAGTTCCACATAAAATTCAGACAACAAAGAGACCATTCA
The DNA here is from genome assembly GCA_900490495.1 of Danionella dracula. Taxonomy (NCBI): domain Eukaryota; kingdom Metazoa; phylum Chordata; class Actinopteri; order Cypriniformes; family Danionidae; genus Danionella; species Danionella dracula. The sequence continues at coordinate 4,848,875 of UELW01000178.1, read as the reverse complement.
TGTAACTACCAGATTTGAAGAATTGAAAACACGAGAAAAAATAAGTTGCTTTAACAATCCACACATTTTGTGTGACTTAAGTGCATTTAGACTTTAGATTCAAACTTTGCCTTCATTTTCACCAAACAGTCATACCTTATTTATATATTTTTTAGGGTATAAACTTAAATTTGCAAAAAGAGGGCATAGTTGTAAGCATGTTACTAGCTGAATTCTAACATTGTTTCTATCATTTATTTTGTTGCTGTCTCTCCTACGTCACAAAGATTTAGAGTGGAAAAAAAGGAAGCTATGCATAACAATGAAGCTTTTAGGAGCAGTCTCAGCAGACACAAGCACACGCAGTCAGTTGAAGGAAGCGAAAGTCCACCAATTGACTTTCAGATCCCTCATCACTAGTCATTTGTAGATTAGCGTTCATCCATTTTGGCAGCCAAAATCAAACAGACAATAATTGAAAGCCCCAAATGTTTTTGGTTTCCTCATTAGCACCTTCTCACAGGAAGGACGTTTCACACTTTCACACAGCGAGCCGGAAGAGAGAATAGACGAATCCACCTCCTTTGAGACTGGCTTAATCACTGACTTCAAATCTCAGCTCATTTGCGAATAGCGAGATGAAAATTTGCATTTCGTAGCACTTTCTGCTGAGTGGGTAAAGGTCATGAGTGTCATTCTGTCAGCAGATAGGTCTCAAATGAACTTTTAAACACCAATTTAATTTCCTCAAATGATTTACCCCTTTCCATCTTTATCATTAACACATACAGTGAGAAAAATTATACTATTTGAATCAGCTGTATTCAAGATGGGAAAAAATACTTACTTTGGAAGTCCGATTTTTAAAAAAGCAACCTGTTAAAATGTTTTATACTACAACTAAGACTAATTAGAAATATTTGTTTCGTAACAGTAGTTAAACAGATATTGCTGTAAACTCTTGAAAGAAGAGTTTATCTCCCAAAATATATGATCAACATTCACCAACAGGATTATTAGGAACACTATACTAATATGGTGTTTGACCCCCTTTTACCTTCAGAACTGCCTTAATTCTACATGGCATTGATTCAACAAGGTGCTGAAAGCATTCTTTAGAAATGTTGGCCCATATTGGTAGTATAGCATCTTGATGGAGATTTGTGGGATGCACATCCAGGGCACAAACCTCCCTTCCATCACATCCCAAAGATGCTCTATTGGGTTGAGATCGGGTGTCTGTGGGGGCCATTTTAGTACAGTGAACTCATTGTCATGTTTAAGAAACCAATTTAAAATGATTTGAGCTTTGTGACATGGTTCATTATCCTGCTGGAAGTAGCCATCAGAGGATAGGTACATGGTGGTCATAAAGGGATGGACATGGTCAGAAACAATGCTCAGGTAGGCCGTGGCATTGAAACGATGCCCAATTGGCACTAAGGGGACTAAAGTGTGTCAAGAAAACATCCCCTACACCATTACACCACCACCAGCAGCCTGCACAGTGGTAACAAGGCATGGTGGATCCATGTTCTCGTTCTTTTTATGCCAAATTCTGACTCTATCATTTGAATGTCTCAACAGAAATCGAGACTCATCAGACCAGGCAACATTTTTCCAGTCTCCAAATGTCCAATTTTAGTGAGATAGTGACAAATTGTAGTCTCTTTTTATAAAAAAAAGTGGTACCCGGTGGGGTCTTCTGCTGTTGTAGCCCATCTGTCTCAAGGTTGTGTGTGTTGTGGCTTCACAAATGCTTTGCTGCATACCTCAGTTGTAACGCGTGGTTATTTCAGTCAAAGTTGCTCTTCTATCTGCTTGAATCAGTCGGCCCATTCTCCTCTGACCTCTAGCACCAACAAGACATTTTCGCCCACAGGAGTACCGCATACTGGAGGTTTTTCCCTTTTTACGCCATTCTTTGTAAACCCTAGAAATGGTTGAACATGAAAATCCCAGGAACTGAGCATGCTCAAAATGGCTTAAATCACCTTTCTTTCCCATTCTGACATTCAGTTTGGAGTTCAGAAGATGTCTTGACCAAGACCACAGCCGTAAATGCATTGAAGCAACTGCCATATGATTGGTTGATTAGAAAATTGCATTAATGACAAATTGGACAGGTGTTCCTAATAATTCTTTAGGTGAGTGTATATCCTGCTCTACATGTAAACTTCCTGCATTTTGCAAGCCCATATGTCACCTTTGTCTTGCGGAGTCCTGCAAGGGTTCAATTATTGGGCCATAGGGGTTTTTATTTAGCCTTATTTGCTTTCACCTGGCTCTAATTTCCAAATATATATATATATATTTTAGTTTCACAGACATGCTGGTGCCACTCAGTTTTATGTCCTTTTTAAAAATAATCATCTTACTTTCCCATCCGTTTTTTTTATTCTCTAAGTTAAAGCTTGGAAGGCTCTATATTTCATTAACTTCAACAAAAAAAAAACAAGAGCGCAAGGTTCTCAAGTTTTGGCCGCAACTCCGAGTGAGAGATCGCTACCAGGGGGTAGTTTGTTGAACGGCATGTGTTAGGAAAATTGCATTGGATTGAATTGCATTTTTTAAGTCAGAGCAGAGGAATATATGTGGTGAATCTAAACACAAAAACCTTTAATAGCTCAAAAATATGTAAAACTAATTATATTTGTAGAATTAAATACTAATATAAAGCATCATTTTGTATTTCACTTAATAATCTACTCAACAAGTTACAACCAAACAATACTACAATGGACTTCCAGTTAACAACCACAAGTACATGTAACAACCAAAATAAGAAAATCTACAAATAGATGGCTAGCAAAAAAAAATGTCAAATGTAAATATTTTCATCCAATAAGTTCCATCTAGAAAAGAACTAAGTGATTTTAACTGCTTTATAATTGCCACCAGATCTCAAATGTTCTTTATTACCAAATGGTTTCTGAGAATGCTTGAGCAGCTGTTGTTTGATTGTTCCGCAGTACCATATGTCACATATTTTGCTGTAAATCAAAATAATTTTGGATACCGTTACTCTATCTCTTATCTAATTCTATCTGTTCACTATGTTTTTTTCTTTTCTCTTGGTGCTCATGTGCTGTTAAAAAAAGGGTATTAAATCACAATTTTTGTGCCTGAGAAATCAAAGTGTGACACCTGAGAACCCTGAGAGCTGTTGTCTTTGGTAAGATCTCCGTAGCAAAGAGTCCTCTTCAACAGACCTCAGTCCTTCGACATCATGTCTCAAAACTGTGCTCAAAATTAAGTTGTTAAATTGAATTGTAATTCGAGCTTTAGCAGGCAGATGAGTGCAGTTGCCAAATCAAGTTTTTTTCCACTTGAGACAGCTCGCTAAGGTCAAGGATATTTTATACAAACAACAAACATACATCCTGATGTTGATTACAGTTACTGACTGTGCTCTGCCTTCAACTGCTTCAGAATGCTGCAGCTTGTCGCTGATTAGAGAAGGAAAAGGAGAGAATATTACCCCCTGTCTTGGCCTTATTTGTTTATCTTATCTGTAGCTGTGTTTACTTTCAGAAATTATTCAGAGCACAAAATGATTGTATGTTTTAAACCTCTCTGAAATTCTACTCTTCCAAACTCAGGTGAGATGACTGCAGCTCCTCAATGTGCAAAGGACTAAGCAGAGGCTCAGATGGGATGGGTACTCCAGATATCAAAGAATTAGTGACCAGCTTCAAAATGATAACTCGGATCTGATCTAAATTAGGGTATTATAATTTATTATAATATAATAATGCTCTAGCTATCTATGATATTATTTAGTTCTTCACATATAAAATAGTTTACCGGTCAAATACACAAGAAGCATTAGTTTGTGCTCTGCTTTCTAGCAGGCTGAAACACATGAGGCTTTTCTCAGCCAAACAGATCGGCCAGCTCGCTCTCGTCTACAAACACTTTCGGATTAGACTTAGGCACTTGTGAGAAGTGTGCAAAAAGCAAACACATGCATGCTCGCAAAGAGCAAAGATGAGAGATGGAGAAGAAAGTAAAATGATGAGTTTCTATTCAAACATGCCCATGCTTTCTGATAAAATACATTCAGAAAGAGCAGTTCTGAATAGCCTTACAGTTAAACATCTCCATGGAAACACACAAACCTATAAAACTGAGGGGGCAACATGCTGCAAGGTAACCAATGTTCAGAAACCTGGCTTTATTGGAGCAGAGCTAGAATTATTTGCATATGTGACGCATGAGAGCATGTTCAAGGCTGAAAACGAAACATATAAATCACTAGGAGATTTTCAGGGTGAGGACTTTCATAGAAGGGGGCCTCTCTACATGTGGCCAGGTTGGGAGCAGAGAGAACAGATCGATTCCAGTGTTAACAAAAATCACACCAGTCGAGTCACGGTGGAGCTTTGGATGAGAAAAGACAGCAGAGCACGAATGATCCCTTCTTTTAAAGTTTCTGCTCCAGTATAACCGCAAGAATGATTCAATCCACAGATTTAGAGAAAGTTGAGAGACACATTGAACATTTTATCGCACAGTAAAATCGAGAGAGTTGAATTTACTCTCTTCTGAGTCTATTTGGTCCTTCTCTATAGAGTAAAATTGAAAATTATTAACTTAAACTTTTGTAGTTACGATGAGAAAAAAAAAACCTCTTAAGTTTTATATGGTAAAATACAAATATTAATTCCAACGTTTTCAGTAAAAAATTGGCTGCTTGTTTAGAACTCAATTTGAGTGTGTTTTACTTCATTCAGAGTCCTTCTCTGGATAGACTTTTGCTCTCAGGATTCAGCTGTCTGGGGTCATGAACAAAAAAAAAACCATAATTTACATAGAAAACGGGGTGTAATGATACATTGTAGCACAACATTGCAAAAACTAAATGCGCATTGTTTCTAGGTGGGAATATTTCTACAATGCAACGGTCATTTCTTCCTATAGAATGTGCTGGCAAAATGTGACCCACTCTGCAATATTTTCACATTTGTACTTACTGTGTATTTCAGTAATAAAACTCTCAAAAACAATTGGGCTTTTGGTATGCTTTACTGTAGTTCTATTTTTTTATGTAAACTAATTTGAATAGATGCCTGTTTATTTCATGGAATAAAAACCTGCAAATAAGCTGGAATCACCCTTGTCATACTGTTTTACTGCACTAAGATTACAAGCAAAGATATTTGTCATATTTCGAACCGTGAACCGTCTATCAAGATCCATATCAACACCTGAAGTCAGTGTATCGTTGTGCCCAAATAGACAAATATAAAATATCAAAAGTACACATATTTCCGAACAATAGATTCAGGGACGACGAAAGCAAAAGCACAACATCAGCTGTTAGGAAATAAAACTAAAACTTCAAATCAACAAAAAGTGTAAAAGTAGATATACTTTGCAAACTCTCCAAGCATAAAAAATTGAGCTATTGATCAAACATGCCTCACAAAGACAGGTCAGTGTTTCATAGTTAGGTATTCTGAGCACTTCGACCATTCAGAGAGATTCCTTCAGTAAAAACATAGGGTCTAAAAATGGGTGTAGCCAACCTATTTTGCATCTCTTCCCGGTAAACAAATATGGGTCCTGAGAGGCAGCACATAATCATAGCACAGATTAGCTGAATGTTAACATTTTATATCCTAAATAAACAAATGTAAAAAAAAATATACCCCTCAGAGTGTTCATTGAGGTCAAAACTATCGATCTAAATAAAAAATAAAAACATTACAGCACCAGGGGAGTACAGTTGGGCTTTTAACATTGGGTTGATGAGAACTTGCTCACTTTTGGAACCCCCCTCCCCTCACCCCCATTCCCCCTTTATTAGGGGATAGTGGTTGGCAAATGCTTCTAATTGAAGTATCAAATTTCAATAAGAGAAATAAATAAAGCCAGTTTCTCAATTAACAAATTGTTTATGCACAACCCCATCATTATCTCTGCTCTATACCGATCATGTAACATGGGAAGCTGTTGTCAAAGCTTAGGTGCGTTTTGGAAAATAAAAAAAATGTGTAAGACTTAAAGAATTAGTTGGAGTACAGATTCCAATGAGAATGTAATTTTACTTTGTAAAACAAATAGCTTTTTATATATTTATATGGAATTAGTGTGGTCAACAACTGCTTCAATCAATATATAATTTAATTTATAACTGGTACAAATCATGGAAAGAAACCAGATTTCATGACTCTTAAAAGTCGACTCCTGCCTAACACTCAGTTTCTCAGACCTGCTCCTCTCTAACCTAATGCAAATATACAGCAGTTGATTCAATCTATTCAGTGCTGCCATAGCGACAGATGATGCGAATCCTGCATTACACACATCTGATGAGCCAAATAAACAAGTTACATTGTCTGCCAAGCTTTATTTCTTCATTAGTTGTACAAAAATAAATTTCCCAAGCCAGCATGTACATTTCTATCAGTTATGGCCAATTCTAGCTCACTTCTAACATGTCTTGTTATCATACGCCTCCACTGTTAATCAGCAGACTGAGGGCAGATATTAGAGAAAATTCTCCATCACATCCTGAGAGAGTAAAATCATTTACACTCAAGAATATTAGGCAGTGATTGTGCGTGGGATTTTTTTGCTTGAACATTATAATGACGTAAACGAGGTACCGTGCACTCTAGACATTGCATTAGTGTCTGATGTGGACACACAGCACAAACACTCCCACAGAAAACCCCATATCGGTGGATGATGAATTACCCTGAAAAGTAGATTGCATGACTGTAAACATGAATAAAGTTAATTTAATAATGCAAATTATTTGGTGTTAGTAGGGATTTTAAAAATAACAGAGCTTTGAAAATTAAAAAAATTGCTTTCTCTCTTCTGCCAGGTAATCCAGTTCCCACTCTTAAGAGAAGTTAAAGTGACCAGTTGGCCAGATATTGAGTGACCCATACCCGGAATTTGTGCTCTGCATTTAACCCATCCCAGTGTACTCACACAGCAGTGAACAAACACACGGTGAGCACACACCCGGAGCAGTGGGCAGCCATGGCTGCGGTGCCCAGGGAGCAGTCAGGGGGAACTGGTGCCTTGCTTAAGGACTCCACAGCTGGGATTGTTGAAGATGGGAGAGCAAGTGTTTCATTACTCACACCACCTTCAACTTGGCGGATCTGGAGATCAAACCGGCGATTTTCTGATCATAAGTCGATCTCCTTATCCACCAGACCACAACTGCCAAAGAGTGAATGAAGAATGATTATAGCTGAGCAATGGACCTACTCAGGACTAAATGGGACAAAAAATATAAGGAATAGATGAAAAGATCAGAAATTCACAATTGGAATTCTCAAAGATGGAAAGAAAAAAAATCAATACTGTCATTTATCAATGAAAATAATTTGCTAGTTTAGCTTTTCAACATTATTAATATTAAACAGTTCCCTACAGCATTTGTAGAAGAATCTAGCAATCTGCTGAAGTATATGGCTAACAATATGAAATGCCTAAAACTCTCATTATAAGTGCTCTTTCAGTACATAATTACAGACTCGCTGCTCATCCCTCAAATTCAAAACAAAGGGAAAAGGGGTAGGATGGAATTCTTCCCTCATGTTTGAACACAGCAGCCCTTCAGCGTGTTTGTGTACCTTGGCATAGTTAGTGGTGCGGATGAACCACTGTTTGAGAAGCTTCTGTTCAATGATTGCTCCGGATCTCCAGGATCGACCGCTCGAGTCTACCTGCTCATCAGCCAGAACAGTTTCATCCACTGGGTCCCAGTTCACCACAGCCTTCCCATTCAAACAAACACAGTATAATAAGCTTCAAATTCAAAGAAAGGTCATTTGATCATCTTTTTAAGGTCACATCTCTTAATTGGCTGAATGGAACGCTTTAGACAGTCACCTTTCTTTTGTTTGCATTTTCCTTCAAAAGTAACATAAAATCAGATAAAATACAGATACAGAAAAATGATCAAGGTCAGACTCCAATCTAAACACAGCCCTTTAGTATATTACATTACTTGTTAAAATGGTCTGTTTTCAGAGATGTCACATCGATTAGACAACATGAATAACATTTTATTGTTAGCTTGGATGCATAAAAATGTTGTTATGTTTAAAATGATTCTGGGTAACCATATTAAATTAGTCTTTTCTGACCTCTTTCTGATAGGCCAGTCCAGCCTCGTACATCTTAATAAACAGATACTGCGTCCACTTGTAATAGTCCGGCAGACACGTGGTGACCTCCTATAAGACAAAACATACAAATCAACAAACATTCATATTAACCCTCCACTTTTTTATATATATACAAATAAGCTCTTTGTTAACATCTCTTATTATAATCGTTAATTCTCTGCTGTTCAATCTGTTCAATCTGGAATCCGTTCACCTGTTATTCTGTTCATCAAATAGTAATTTTATTACAGATCAATGAATCACATGACTTCAGTGGCATTTTTATGTGAAAAGAAGAATGAGTAAGTTAAGAAAATAAATTGCTGCTATTTTTCTTATTTAAAACAGGATTCTTCTAAAGCTATCCCTTTTTAAGACTATCAGAAAATGAAAAGTTGGATTATATCCCAGTTAACATTGTTGGTGAAGCATTCTCTCATTTTGCTCTAAACAGCAGCAGCGGATACAGGGATATCAAGCTGCAGCATAAAAAGTGTTTGTTTCCTCCATCAACCACATTTAAAGAGGAATTTATTTAATAATCCTGCTACTGTCACTGGTACAAAAATAGTGGCAGTCAAATCAGACATAATAGTATATGGTAAGCTATACTAAAACACTTTCACCAGATCAAGTGAATGTTTGAAAAGATTCTCAACTGTTAAAAGCCTCAACAACGACTTACTATCCTGGGGAGAGCTGGAGCATGAGGCTAAATCATGCGAGTGATTTAGCCTCATGCTTTTTAAATTCCCAATTAATTGGGATTATTATTCTTCATATTCTGAATGTTTAAAATTTTCCCTCGATGAAATTCTCGGACCCCCCTGATCTCACACTGCTCTAACTGAATTAGAGTGAGAGGGGCATTTTGTCAACCACCTTTTTGGTTGTATATTTCATGGTTTCATTTGCTTCCTCACCGACCTGTCTGTCCATTTTTTTATGTGATGTCTATATCTTTGTTGGAGGGGTCCAATTTCGCTGCATGTAACAGTGTAGTGACCAATTACAATTAAAAATTGTTACAATTGTTCAGATACTTGATGGTCTTCATGTGCCTTTCCATAAGATAATAATAATACAAATGTAGTTTAGATTAAATGACTGTAAAAGTATTTCAAACATTATATAAGATAAAGAATTATGTATGTGGTGAGAAAGCAACATTTGGAATCTACACACAAAGCTGTGAAATGAAAATCTGATGTTTGGGGAAAATACCAGGCCAGCTGATTTTAACAATGACCTCAGCTTAGTCTCCCTGGTAACGCGACTTATCTGAAATCAGCCTTTAGAAAAGGCAATAAAACCAACCTAAAGTTTGCAGCACTTTAGACATTTCCTAACAAGAGCAAGACAACGACAACTTCCTCTGATCCAATTACTGCCATAGATACCAGAGCTACGGCTGGAACAATGAGATTATCACTGCCATAGATACCAACGACAGCCTGCTGGGAATGAACAGTACAAACCAATCTAAGACAAAGAGATGGAGAGTCTGGTGAAAAGCTCCTAAATCTGGCATTGTAGATGGTTTAATTTAGGAGTGTCCAACGTCTGCCCTGGAGAGCCACAATCTATTAAGACCTACACATATTATGACCCTCTTTGCTTGTCTGAAGTCAGATTAGCATCCGTACTTGTCATAGTTTGAACTAAAATGTGTAGAGCTACGGCCCTCCGAGGATCAAATTTGGACACCCCTAGTTTAAAAGATTTTTTTTAAATTATTTATTACCCTGCTCTACGTCTTTACAGCAGATGTCTTAAAGCTTCATTTTACACGTGTGTAAAATGAAATCTCAAGTATTTAAATTCAACTCAGGCTTATGAATTTGAGAGTGAGAAAAAGATTAAGCATTGGTTAAATGAAAAAATATTATTAATTTGTATATTATTTCTATCAAGGTTACTTTGAGAGAACCCAGCTGTGTTGTGCAAATTGGGCTTCACACAGTGACGAAGAGCTTCTTGAGGGCTAGAACCTAGCAAAGAATGAACTGTGCCTGCGTAAAAGACCTCTGACTTCCCTATACCGGAGGAGAAGAATTTAAAACCTTTGGAGTCAGACAATTCATTGTAAAATAGTGATGCACAGCACAGAATTTAGCTTGATCCCTGACTCACCCGCTCCCAATTAAAGCAGAGGCCGAGAGAGTCCAGCTGTGCTCGCATCGACTGGATGTTACTGTTCAAAAAAAAAACAGCAAGAAAACTACACCTCATAAAACAGATACAATTTTTTTTATAACTGGCAATGATTATTGTTTGAAAGGTTGTTATTTACTTAATTCATAATTAAATCCAAATTCTATTAAGGATCACATGCAAAATCTGTGAATTCTATGATCACCTTCGGGTCCACTCTTCTGGATCCAAGTTTCTTTCAATGGCAGCATTTTCCGCCGGTAGACCAAAAGCATCCCAGCCCATCGGGTTCAACACCTAAGTGGTAAAAAAAAAGTTCAGTTACAAAGAACAGCATTTATAAAACAGAAAAGGTTTTAAAACTGATGAGAAATGTTTTATGAAATTTTCTCTCATTGTTTCATTTAGAAATTAGCTTCTTTAACATAAAATGATTTGAAAAGTATAAAATATGATAAAAACTTTCCCAGATTTTTCTCTGGCTTGGTCCTGGGCTCTGTCATGCCTGGTGAAAGAGTGGTCATTTACATTTATGCATTTAGCAGATGCTTTTGTCCAAAGCGACAATATGTAATTTGTTACACAGTCAAAGTCTACCTCTGGTTTCTCACACTAGAAGTTGTATCAGCTGTTCAATCAACAATAAAAGGAAGAAAATAAAAGGGAATACATTTTTAATGTGATACGCTTAGATTGGTGACACAAAATGGTCAAGGATTCATTTCAAGGGATTTAGTTTGAGCCTCCAACAAAAGCAAAGTCTAAGGTTAAGACTTTATATATGCAGTTTTTCACAGGCCTGTTTTTAACAGTTTGACTTGGCTCTGTGTGCTTTTGTTGGCATTCTCCACCATGTTCTGTACTAGGAACCTGCACGTAATTTAACTTCTTTTTCCAAACCTTTTCAGAACAAATAGAAATTTTAATAACCCAAAACAATTTTTTTATGATATTCTTTATTTATGCAAATTTTACCAAATATGTTTATGTGCTCCTTGCCTTTAAGGCACTGAATGGCTTGGCTCCAGCCTACCTGAGTAGTCTCTCATCACGATATATTTCAGCTCACTCTCTTTGATCACAAGAAGCAGGACTATTGATTATTCAGAAGATTAGTAAATCCACCAGAGTGGCAAGAGCATCTTGAGAATAAAACAACTGGGTACTGCTCAAATTATTCATATTTTCAAGTCAAGTAAGTAAAACAAACTAAAAATATTTTCTTAAGATTAATGTTTTCAGATAAAATCTACAAATAATCATGAATGTGGTCTCCTTCATGAGGTTATTTGATATTTTTATCACAGATTTATGTTTTATCAACTTAGCAACTCACTATTAACTACCAGAACCCTGGAAGCCACTTTACATTCCACCTTGATGATAATTAGCAGTAACTGACTAGCATAGCACTAGAGAAACTATAATCAGCATTCAAAAAAACTGATGTAGTGCAACTGTAGAAAACGCTCAATATGTGGTGGTCTAACAACCTCATTATGTCTTTACATCCCTTCTAACAACTAATAGCCACCAATCTGTCCACTTTAATAAACACAAGATCCACAAAGCACTCTGCGGAGAAGCAATGATTTATGTCGGCATGTATGCATTAAAATACTCAGAAAGATGATTGCTTTGTTCTAGATAATGGAGTATTGAAACAGCATCCGTGACATATTCCACTGGGGAAATATGTGACTAACAAAGAACAGGTAAACAGGCCAGTGTCAGAGTTGGAGTGTTTAATGGAAAGGTTTTTTTATTTTAAAACACTGACAGCCTGTGCTGAGTCTTTTAGTGCAACCCTGTTGTGATTTTTTCATAGTGCTGCATTAGCATAGTTTCATATACAAGTGTTTTCCCCTAACCTCTTTTAAGCTAAGGAAAAGAGAAAAAGTTTAAATTGAATGCCAATTCAATCAGAAAAAAAAAAGACTGAGTACAAAAAAAACACACTTTTTTGTCTCTTGTTAAGACTGAAGTGAGTGATGGGTGTTAGAGACGTCTATACCTTACATAGAATTCTTGTAACTGAACATACTTTCACTTAGTTTAGAAATAATTGCACAAGACCAAAAACATGCAGCTTATTTCTCACTGCAGTCAATTATAATGAACATGTCTCTGATGGCCTATCTGAACGTTACACCAAGTGGAAGATTGTCTCAATTCAAGGGGTTGGTACAATCTTGTTTTGGTGGTCCTTACTAACTACTGGCCATTTTTGCTGGAAAAAAAGTGTCACATTACAGATCTTGCTAACTAGCTTAAAAGAAAAAAAAAACACATCTTAAAACAGTACTGTTTCCATCATTGGGTTGAATCCTTAGTCTGAAATTGCTCAAATGAATATGGTAAATTGTAGATTAAGACTCTGTTGAGAATTAATTAATTCAATCCCTTCACAAGAGTTGTTTGATTACTTTAGTTCACACTTGCAAGACATAGAAAGGAATTTGCACAACTGCATTCTGTGAACTTGAAATATGATTGCTTAGAGCATCTGGCATGATCACTGAAATTCAAAATCTCACACTTTTGATTGCGTTTTCTTCAAGATGTGATGGCCGAGTATCAAAAACTCTGCATGAAATCTCTTCTATTACTCTCTCTTTGTCTTCCAGATTCAAGGGTCTTAAGAGCACCACTGCTTTCAATGAAGAGCTGTTTCTTCAGTCATCAAGTGCTCATCCGTTGTTAAGGAGATGCTGTATCCATAGCAACCAGCCACATCTCTCAGGGTGGAGTGAAGAGCTGAGCATTAACAAGCCACACTGCACAAGTTCAGAGTCACAAGGGAAACTCTTCAGTAGAAGAATCACTTTCCAAGACACAAACTGGGACGGGTTGGTCAATGGCACCAGTTCTAACCACTCTGGCACAATTTTCTAGGGTTTTTAGGGCATTTGGGAGATTCGGAGGGTTCATAATGTTCTCAATACACATAGATGCTGTTATGTTTATCAGAAGATCTGGTGACACTAACCTCAGAACAAGTAAGTGACAGCATGATGAGGGTCACACTCAATCAGTTTCAGCTTGTGTGAATAAGTCAGAATCAAAACCTGTCAATCCTAATTAAACCAACAGCAGGGCTTCGTCAAGCCTTGTTAAGCCATTACACACAAAATTCAGTTCTCCCCTCAAACACATGACACACACCAGATGCTCCCCTGTTGCATTGAGAGAGAGAGAGAGAGAGAGAGAGAGAGAGAGAGAGAGAGAGAGAGAGAGAGAGAGAGAGAGAGAGAAAGATTGGTCATGGAGAAATGGAGATGATCATATGTGTATGGCAGAGTGGTGATTAAAGAGGTGCAACTAGCAGCACTGTACAATATGAATTAACTATATAAAGACACAACATAAAGATAACATTAATTAATAATAAATAAACAAAGATATTCTTTACTGCTTTAGAGCCACTAGAAATGAATACAAGCCATTTAAACCAGATTCATGTGTGGAAGAGTAAACTAGTACTTAATAATAACGACTGTTGATAAAAATACAGTATTTTGCAGTTAGTGGGATGCTGTCCATAGTGAACTTTGCCCGGGTAAGTATGGCGATGCCACACTGTTAAAATACATTTATGTTAAAAGAAAAACATTGATTAGCCTGATTGATAGCCAGTGTAGTCTTTTGTTCTGCTTATGAGTGTGATGTGAGACATTTTAACCCTAGCTGAAGAATTCAGGACTGTAGCTATGCATGTTTTTTTTTTTTTTTTTTTTTTTAAGATTTATGCAGTCGGTGTATGTTTAGTGTTTCTAGAAGAAGGCAGAACATTGGCAAAACAAAACAGAGTTGATAAGACAGAAAAACACCCAGGCTCTTTACCTACATGTTCCCAGGAAAGAACCTCAGATGTTTTTGGGAGGCAATGAGAATACTTAAGTATTATTACTGCTGCATAAAGGTAGATGCTAACCAGCTCATGAATTAGATTAGAGCTGGGGAAGGAACGAACTAAAAGGGCTTTGAAGAGATGTACAGCTATGTATACATAGTAACGATCAAGCACATTTTTTCCAAAGTGAAGATTTTGTGGAGTGGTTATTGTTTATCTGACCTTTTAGGATTTTTTACGTGATATAAACCATATTACGTTAAGTGATAAAAGCTAATTAATATAGCAAAAATATTCTGATTGAGACAGAGGTTTTCCCGCAAGTAGCTGAAAAAAAAAACAGATCATAAATTATTGTAAAGAATTGGATAACCTGGTGGCCTCTCATCCTCTGGAAGTGGCCGATGGTGTCACTGATTGTGTAAACTCTCATGTGTCCCATGTGAAGCCGACCCGATGGGTATGGGAACATGGAGAGGACATAGAACTTCTTCCGAGAGTCCTAAAAAAAAAGCTTAAAGTGTAATTTTGGGTTGATTCATTTGATAAAATATGAAACAGTTATATAAACAGAAGTAGTCGTGTTGACACCAGTACCTGTTATATATTTATCTATAGCATTAAGAATAAAAAAAGTCTTGAGTAGTCTTTGCTAACCAAAAAGAATGATTGTTATTAGCAAAACTACATTACTGCTTTTCAATCAATCAAACTGTTTTTTCATAGCACTTTATTAGCAGTTCTTTTTAAAGCAACTCCACATTGTCCTAGTGTGGATCAGGTAAAGTAAATAGGAATTCACTCTGAGGTCACAGGGAGTCTTGCTGACAGAGGCAGGTGCTAGTCACCTCCCCAGCGTAAAAACTACATGAAATTAAGAAAGATAGACGTACAGACTGAGAAAACAATACAATACAATACTTTACTATGCATTAAAACAGAAACAAACAAACAGTGGTTAGAAAAATGTAAGACAAAAAAACAGGTAGTTAGCATCAGTGGCAGGACGTGTGATAAATGACTGGGACGAAACCCTTCCCAGTCATTTATCACACGTCCTGCCACTGATGCTAACCACCTGTTTTGTTCAATGTGCTTATCAAACGATAAGCACATTGAACCACATACTTTTTTTTTTGTTTGTTTGTTTTTTCAACAATTTGTATGTATATAGCGCTCAGACACCATATCTGTTTGAACACATTCCAATAGTCAATAATCTCAGCAACCCTTGGCAACAATAAAAACACATCAAATGAGCTTTACATGGAGATCTGTGAAAAATTATTGAAGACCTATATCTGTGAATTTAAAGACTTTTAAAGACCTAAAATTTTGCCTTTTGAATTTTAGACTCTTTAAGACTTTTTAAGACCCTACGGAAACCCTGAAAATGAATCCTGGGACTTGAAAAAAGAACCACTGAATACATTCCTACAACTTTAGGGCCATAAATTATTAACAGATAACATCTTAATCATTTTAAAGAGATACAATAAAACACATGTTTTCATGATTAATTCATCATACTGTTTTAAAAGCAAGCCGGTGACCACTCTGGCTCCTTTAGTCAGTCTCAGCAGGGTTTTAATGATTCATAATGGCTTTAAAGAAAGAAACGGGTCAAAATGGGTAGGAATTAATCAGTACAGGTCAGACCAGGCTGAATTATTCAACAGCTAAAGAGGACGGGGAGGTTTAGGGAGACAATTCACCTCTGGTGCAGCTCTCCAGAAAGATTTAAGACGTGCTTTGTTTAAGAGGGACCTGGCTAAACAGCTTCATGCTATCTTTGAGAACATTTTATGACAAGAAAGAACTTCATGTTATAACAATAAATGATAACTAGCTCAGATTTTGAACACCCCTGTCCTCACTAAAATACTTTAGAGTTCAAATAACACAAAAAGTAACTAACTAAATATGGTGGTTTGACTCCTTAGGTTCGTGAGTCACATGTTCAATGATTGAAAAGCAAAAAGTACTCACACTGATTAAACTAAAAATAAAATGTATTATTTAAAGATTACCCTTTAAGGTTGCAAAAAATACAGTTAAAAGCTTTTCAATGTATTAGTAGAATTGTTTATGTTTAAACACATGCATGTTAAAATCAACTTTTTAACACTTTCTTGAAAGTTTAGGTGCAAGATTTTTAGGGGAAACATTGCTCATTTCTTTATATGGTATATGGTCTAACCTGTTAACATTTTTCTTCATTGACTTCCATTGAGATACGTTTTGAAACTACCTACAAAGTACCCAAATCCATCAGTTCATTACACACTGTGATGTGTAATAAGTCAGCTGAAAGATCAAGTGATATAGAAAATTAAATTGCAATTTTTTTCATCTAGTGTTGAAATGCTATTGTATTCTCTTTTTCTCATGATGGCATTTTAAAGCTGCTGAACTCACCAAACTCTGATATGAGCTAATTTTCCACCTCAGGATCAGAGGACATTACATTGTAAAGAAAAATTTGCCCTTTGTCCAAATA
The DNA here is from genome assembly GCA_900490495.1 of Danionella dracula. Classification (NCBI taxonomy): domain Eukaryota; kingdom Metazoa; phylum Chordata; class Actinopteri; order Cypriniformes; family Danionidae; genus Danionella; species Danionella dracula. Next base: position 4,832,251 of record UELW01000178.1, on the reverse strand, counting down.
ACTGTACTTTGTCAGAATAAGCAATAGTAAATACTGTGCATCAATGTAAATATACTTGTTCGTTCAACAGAACTCTCCAAAATGTTTAGTTTCAACAATAACATTTGCTGAACTATCAATTTCATCCCGGAACAAAAGCTGGAGCTGAATATTTAGCAATAAAAAGTGTCAATAAAGAATTTACTATTCTGTCAGTCTGGAACATAATAACATTTTATTTTCAACTTGTTTTAGTGCTTTAGTAAATAGAAAAAAATAGAGTTTAAATTAGAAAAATTGTTGAAACTAAGTGAGGTTTAGTTAAACTACAATGATACTGTTCATTGTACTTTATGTTGTTGCTATTTCGAAACCTAGAGAACAGCTGAACCATAAAACACAATATTAGCTCATTACGTCACTGTACTTCCAGATGCTTTCATTAACATTAAAGATCTTTTTAAGGTTTAAAGAGTTTGGATCATTCTTTACTTGAGCCATGTTAGAGATACTGTTGTGACCAGTGGTGCCGCTTTGTCCTGATTGGACGAGAGCTCTGTATGTCATCACTATTTGGAAAATGTTGTTTTATGTGTTAAACATTTGATTCCTTTGTTATTTGTTTTGTTTTGCCAATTCTAGGTAAAAGCAGGGTGTGTACCTCTTGGTCTATGTCTCTCTGCCACTGTTCCCGTATCCGTGAGTGCCACCATTTTTCCACCCGTCGGCGTGTTTCGACCCTGTACTCGCGCTCCCAGACCCCGCATTCACTGAAGAGATTACGAACCCAGACTCTTTTCAGACATACCCCAGACTTCCATAAGAACACTCCAACCCTCCAAACATTCATCACTGGGAGGTACTGGACCTGTTGGTGCACACGGTGAAGGATTACATGCAAAAAGTAGTTTAGATATGCTGCTAATGAGAAAAACTTTTCACCCCCCAAATTATAACTTACATTTAATTAATTTCTTTATCCAAACAGAATTACTTTTTCATTAATTACTTCATCCAAACACTTAACCAAGTCATTGTCAGAATGATTATGTTTAATATGCAATTAGAAATGTTGAAACATCACACTGTATTTTGTTTACAAATTTCCATTACTCACAAATACAACAGAAAAATGTAACGATTTTAAAAATTAAGTGACAATAAAAGAAATTTTGTTGTTTGTGGATGAACTATTCCTTTAAAGCATGCCAGATTCAGGAAAGTAGAAAACCACAAATAATGCTCAAACATGTATCTCACAAAATCGAACAATGTTGACATCGAGGGTTCCGTGACCTTTTAAGTTACTGTTCATGTCACAAACAAATCGATTATGTAGCAAGTCCAATAAATGTGATTTTCCCCTCATGTTAACAGAGTTTGTAAGTATGACACACGGAGCTCAGATCATCTGCTGAGTTTGAGAGAGCTTAGCAGACTGATCCATTTTATTAAACCGTAACCATAGCAACATGGGACAATATGAGGTGCCACTAAATTAATTCCCTTGGAAATACCAATATTAACAAAAACTTCACATACCATTTAACCCAACCGAGATTATGGATCAGCTCTCCAGCCCTTTCTCGCTCACTGGCTATCACACACAACAACACTCCATGCTTTACTACACACATGCACACTCTCAAGGTCTTGAGTTTGTGAACACCAAAGAGAAGAGCAAGTGTCATGTTGTCATGGTTACTCATCAATGTCCAGACAGATTGATTGCAATCATAAACTTATCAAAAAAAACTGTTATTTTTAATTAAAAAAAAAAGAATATAGCCAAATTGTAGTACATTACTGTGAACCATTTGTACAGCCAGAGTTGCAGTAGCATAGGAACATGTAGCATAGGAAAATCATGTGAATAGTAGAATAACCACATGACCAGTATTTTTTTAAGAATGAAAGCACACAACTCCGTTTTTATTTTATGTCTCAAGCATCACATAACACAAGTCAAAACACTGCCTGGAGAGAAAAAACTGGATCTAGCAAAGATTATTTTTATTAACTTCTAAGGCTCAGAAACTAAAAGAAAAATTCAAATTGAAACTTGAATTTGGTTATTTTAACGATTTCCTATGATAAGAGAAATTAACATTTTATTTATGGGTGCATTCCTCAAGTTAGCACCAACAAAATCTGTAGGAATGCAAGTACAAAAATTTAAAACATTGTGTCAGACAGCATCAAATCAAAACATATCATTAAGACTTCAAGTTGCCTTTTGTTCATCACAGACCAATAATTTCTGATTGAGAGAAACCTCCAAACAAAAAACTAAAATATTTACCAAAAGTGAAAACAACGCTAATGTGGGTAGAGTTTTATTATTTAAGACTCCATTCTCACATGAACTCTTTTTGCACAAGTAACAAAAAAAAAAAAATCTCTTGACAGTAAATTAATGCACAATTGTCTCTCCTCACATTCTAACAATGAAGTACTATAATCTAATTATCAAAATAATAATAATAATAATTAATAAAGAAATGCACCAAATGCATGTTTTGATACACACAATTCCACTTTCATTGCAAAACATGTATATTAAGGTTGGGCTAAATAGCAATAAGTTTCACCAGGGACTGCCCTGGTGTACATAAGCCATTCCGTTATGTCACATGTAAATGATGGCAGCGGGAAGAAAATGGAAATGGAAGATTTTCAGAAAAATATTATAAAAAATGTACTAACACTGAAATACCTTTGACTGCACAGATTATTGGGACACGCAGTTTCCAGCAGAAACATTAGATGCAGTATTCAGACTGGATCAGGATTTCAATTTGAGCCACACATTATTACAATCCGAAGACAAAACTACTGCAAATTGCCTACTTGCCAGCTTTGTGGCTACTATTTGAAAATGTGTGTATGGTAGAAGAAGCAAGGATATATATAGATTTGTAAAGTATAGTGACTCAAAAGAGAGCAAAATAATTGCATGTGGAAATATGGGAGAATGGTATGAGGGCGTTTAATGTCATATGTGTATTGTTTAAAGTTATAAGATACACACGAATCGTATTTTTACTCCATATACTCCGTTAAGGTAGATAGATTAGATACGTTAGCATGATATATAGATACATTTCTTACAGAAAACGATGAACAGCAAACACTTATTATACGTACGTGACAGCCAAAAGAGGAGCACAGATACATTCCGCTCTATTAGTCGTAAAGTAAATGCTGTAACTTAATAAAACGCTTCATTCTGTTGCTGTCTCAACAGATGATGATCCCGACTGTCAAATTCACACCGCTACATGGGCGCCGCCATTTTGTTCAAAATGATTTAGCTTTATTTAAACACGGGAGTCGTTGTGCAATTGTTATATATAAAAGGGACAGAAACAGATTTGAAACCTGAGATTTAATAAGCTATCGATTTAAATATTCGGTCTCCTTTAAATATCCAATAAATTAAGGCCAAAACAAGATGTTTGTATGTTCTTAACGGTTTCCGTAGACATTTTATTTTTCAGAGACAGATGTCACATGCACAGGATTTCATTTAGCTCTTCATTCACAAAATCTATAAATGCTATATATATATATATATATATATATATATATATATATATATATATATATATATATATATATATATATATATATATATATATATATATATATATATATATATTTGATATTTATTTAAGATATTTCTGTTGAATCGAATTAGAGCCCTGTTCAGAATTCAGAAGAATTTTGATCTTCTATCTATAAGTATCTATAAGTTTTACATCACAAGCTAGTTTTCAAAAACTGGTATATTTTCCTTGCTGTTAAATTCTTCAAATTGTTCTAATTGTCTTTCTTTTGGCTGCTGTGACATTAGTTTTTTTAGTTCAAACTCAACCTAAAACAGTTTTGGGTCTCCCTTAACTGCAGAGTTAGTATACTTTTAAATGAGTAAAATGAATGCAGTATAATAAGTAATACTAAGAATACCATAGATCCATCTATCTTCTTGTCAGCTTAGTCCCTTTATTTTTAGGGGTTGCCACAGCGCAATGAATGGTCAACATATCTATCATATGTTTTACGCAGAGGATGCCCTTTCAGTCGAACCCCCCCCCCCCCCCCACACCACACACACACACACGCACACACTAATTCACACTCATACAATACACAACAATTTTGTTCACCCAATTCACCTGTACCGCATGTCTTTGGACTTGTGGGGGAAACCGGAGCACTAGGAGTAAACCCATGTGATCATGGGGGAACATGCACACAGAAACTGGACACAGAAATGCCAACTGACCTAGCCAGCAGAGATTTTATAATGAAAAAAAAAACTTTTTGGAAGGAAAAAAAATTGTCTGGAGAGGTCTATCTACTTTCACTGTGGCTTTTTTTGTTTTTTATAAAAAAACACATTCTGAATCTTTTGTTAGTTCGATTTTGACAAAAGAGGCTTTTATCAGAAACCATTAGCATTTAGGCAGTGGAGCAATTTACATTTTTACAGCATAATTAATGAACTGGAGAGTCATTTCCATTTTTCCCCTCTTCACTATCACATTGTCTAGAGTGGATTTGATAGATTGTGGGATGGTCTGCATTAGTGTGTTCTCCTCTTTCAGGTGCAAATAAGAGGTAATATACTGCTCTCAGATCAGAAGACACATATGCCGTACTCAAACCTTAATTAACACATTTCACCATGGATTTTGGTTGTCTACAATAAAGCTACATCAATAACGAATGAGCAAATGTAAAGTGAGATAATTGTTTCACAAATACGTTTTTAATAAACAGGAAACAGCAGATGCTAATTGCTATCTTGCCTATGTTTTTTTTTAAATAGCAGATTATCCGGTCCCTGTACTAGTACTGTACCCGTCCAGTGATCTCATACTGCATTAAGTGGAATCAGAAATTCATATTTCCGGCCTCATTTTTCTACAATAGATGACAGCCTCATAAATATATGAAGAACTTGTTAGATGTTCCCTCAGGACCAAGGTGAGGCTATTTCAGGGATGTGCCACATGTTCGAAGCTTTAATTAAGGAAATAATCTTGGTTAACACTGATCTATATGACTATAACAGCATCATAGTCGGCTTCCAACGAGCTCTCTGTGTGAACTTCTACTGAATAGGTTTTTGTTTGAATTAAGTCATTAAGTCAATGATGTTTCTGCACGTTTGATTAAAAAGAAAGTTCACAAAATTGTGCGTTCAGGTTGTGAAATCGTATGTACCTTTTAAAATCTTTATACATTTGAGGAGATATTTTTGGAAATGTTTTACCCCTATAATGTACGATACAACCTCCACGAGAAGTGATTTGTGCTTAAAAGGTGCCATTTGATTTTTGTTTGTATCGAGTCCACATAGGTCATACTAAAAAAGACGGTTGTATTATATTGACCTAAGTATTGAAAATCCTGCAAAAAATTGTTAAATCTAAAACAAACAGACAATTCTTCCACATTTGGTCGATCAGTTTATTTATGTGTATCTAAAAGTGAAAATATAAAACAAATTCTTTGTCATTTCAGAAAGAAAAATTTATAAATTAGATTCATTGAGAGAAATGGAGACTTGGGATAATTGTTAAGAAACAAAAAAAATTCAGGAAATCTCAGTGAGAGACACAAAGAAAACCACTGTCACTGTCCTGATTTATGACATATGGTTGCCTCGATGCTATCCTGAAATGATGCACTAATCAATGCTGTGCAACAAAAAAATTCGTGCAAATCATTTAAAAGACTCTTCATAAGACTAATATATTTGTATATGATTGTATAACATTATGCCTTTTCCTGAATCCTTGACTTTAAAGTCAGTCATATTTCCCTAAAATGAATCTGTTGGTTTTTCCCTTTCATTGTAATTAGATAATAATGCGTTGTTAGTTTCTGAATGACAATACCTCAAACCTTGTGAAACATATATTTGTAAATAAAATATAACAAATTATGTCACCATTCAGTCCCTCCTGATGACAAATCAGGAAAAGGAAGCTCATTTGGTTACAAATATGATTTTTCACGTGTTCCCTTATAGCCTGAAACTCTCAAAGCAGAAAAAGGGCATTCAACCTTACATCTAAATAAAACGTCCTCCCATCTCCATATTCCCACCGAGCTGAAGAAAGACGCGCTCTACTTAACTGCTGCGCTCACAGCAGACAGTGGCGCGCAACGTCTCTTATCGCGCGCAGTCACTTGGCTTCTGCGCACAGACACGCGCGCGTTCAGCGGATAGTCTCAAGTTTATTTCTGCAGCGATCAGATCAGCTTCAGAAAGCGAGGAGGTGATGGTCGCCGTGAAGGATCTGAATGAGACGCAACACAGCGCGCCATGATCTCGGGGGCACCGCGCGTTCCACCATGCTGAGCATCTTGCTCGCCCTTCTACTGGCGGTCTCTACCCCCGCGCGCTGCTCCCGCGGCTGGAGCGACGAGGATCTGCGTCTCAACGCCTCCTCCAGGCTCCTGCCAAGTCTGGAGCTCGACGCGAGCTTTTCCAAAAGGTCCGTAGAGGAGCCCGAACCCGTGTCCTCCGCCGCGCAGTGCAACGTGAGCGTGGAGCGGCTCCCCACCAAACTCGTGGCGCGCTGGGACCCCAACGTCGGCTTCCAGTGCGATGTTCTGATGTACACCACCAACAACCACGGCAAGGCGTTCTTCTCCGCCGCGTTCAACCGCGCGCTCTCCCCGGTCTACATCGAGCATCTGGGCGTCACGGGCGGCCAGCAGGAACTCCGAATGTGCGTGGCGTGCGGGATGTCAAGGTTCCGCAGGCTCGGGCGCGGGAGGAACGGGGACTCCGTCAACTTCTGTTGCGTGGATTTCACGCTGGACGAGCTGAAGGGAGACCGGAGCTGGAGGCTGAACCGGAAGCCAGTGGAGTCCACGCTGGTGGCGTGCTTCATGACCCTGGTTATCATCGTGTGGAGCGTCGCGGCGCTCATATGGCCGGTACCCATCATTGCAGGTTTTCTGCCCAACGGCATGGAGCAGAGGAGGCCCAGGTAACGAGAGAAGGAAACTCCACAAAGGGAAGGGTCATGGGTCAGCACATGGATAACGGTCATCTGCAATCAACATGATGACTGTTTAAAACGTATTATTATTACTTTATCCATTCATTCACATGATCTTCTTAATCCTGGCTGGGGTCACACCTCCAGCTCCAGGAAAAGGCAAGGTTCAGCTAGGTTCAGCGAGGTTCATGAACTTTATCCATTCATTCACATGATTTTCTTAATCCTGGCTGGAGTCTCACCTCCAGCTCCAGGAAAAGGTAAGGTTCAGCTAACAAGTCCAATCAGAGGTTGCTTTATAGTCTATTGAGACATTCAGAGTCTGTTTTTTGGACCGTGTATGAATGGATGTCCCATGAGAAACCACTGCAAGCAGGAAGAACATGTAAACTGGAAAACAGGCCAAACCTACAGCAGCAGCACTGCCTAGAAAGCTCGCTACAAAAAAAAAAGGAATGCAAAAGGATATCAGAGTTTGTTTCTCAGAGACAGAGGGTCACAAGTTTAACACTGGGGTGTCTACTTAAAAATGAGTGCATATTTGAATGTATTAGCATTATTAATCTGCACCCTTAAAGCAAAAATGATGCATCAAAACTTATTTTCGATAACTTATAGGCTAAATACGTTTGATAAAGGACAAGGTTCAGGCAATGACAATGTTGACTTTTTAGCTGAGAAACATGATTGAAAATTACATGCAAATCACATGCTACTCAAACACACCTTCTGTTTGAGTCCAAGGGAAGATTTCTCTCAGAATTAAATGACTAAGCTGTCATTTTGACAGTCCCTTACAAAAAGCTGCACTGCAATATGCATCCAATATGTTCTCTTATACACTATGAAAGCACATAACAATTGTAGCCACACTGTAAAACAAATTTAAGATTTACAGCCAATTTTCACTTAACTGTTTTCTGAAAATACAAGTTACATCATTCGAAATATCAAATTGATTTATTTACCCATATTATGTACTCAATAGTCAAGAACACAATTTAACTAAATTACTTGAAAAAACCAACAGGGAAAAGTGAAGCCAGACAATTAGTCTTAATGTTTACTGAAAATGAATTTGTTGTAGAGAAAACTATCATGGAACCCATTAGTCTTATCCTTAGACCTCACTCTTACTGGATGTCGCTAAAGGGCTGACTGGTTTGGTGCTTTTTTTAATGGCAGGCACTTCAAGAGAACTAAAGTCGTGATCTGTTTGGTTAGGGCCTTGTCCACACATACACGGCGGTTATTTAGCTTTTTTACAAATTGTTTTTCACACATAACTGAAGCAGAATGTTCACTGTAACAGAGTTACACTGGCCAAAGTTTTTTTTTTTTTTTTTTTTTTTACTGCTGATTCATTTCTGTGTGTACACGATAACCTCGCAAATTCTGATTCAGGGAGAGTTTGAAGGAGTTATATAAGCTCTTTAACAAATGCAGCAAAATTTTCTCATAGCTCCATGGTTAATGGAGACGGAGCGAGGGTTTGCACTCTGAGCTAAAACATGTCTTCTGAGATGAACAGAACTACACAAGCACACAACATATTTTATAACATCTTTAATCACAGAACAGACGCTCAAACCACAATAATGTGTGTGCTATTGATACAGATGCGCTCACCTATTAAAAACACAAAAAGTGTCAGTTTTGAAAAAGAACCGTTTGAGCCTCAGATAAATGAACGTTTAAAGTGAAACAGTTGTTGGTAAGTGAGAAGCGGTGAAGTCTGAAGAGCCTGGCTCTGAGCTAAAAAAAAAAGCTTTTGATTGGTTGATTTAACTTCACTGGGTGAAGAGTCTGGTGCCTTCTACTTGGCAGATACACTCTCTGCAACAATTCAGATAGTTTTACCCAGTTTCATGAGAACAGTTTTTTTTTACCCGCACTCATGTAGACGCAGTTTTTTTTAGTAAACGGGGTACGTGTGGAAAAAAAGAAGAAGAAAAAAAGTTTTAAAAAACAACCGGGTATGTGTGGACAGGGCTTAAATTTGTCTGTATCAGTTGTACGATCGAGACTACAAGCTGTGTGCCGATTCGATAAGATTTGTCTCTTCTTCTATGACTTTTTCCATGGATCATTTGTTACATGTCAGTCAGTTGTTGTGGTGCCATTTTCATGCTCCAAAACATGACGCTGTGTGAAATGACATGGGATTGGTCGATTGTCATGTGATAAAACGGACTCATGGGGTCTTGAGCAAAAAAAAAAAGCTGCCTAGGAACGCCTTAATATTGAGTGTCAACAAATCATTGCAGTCATAAGGTGTTAAAACATACTTTTTAGAGCATAGAATCCAGCAAGCTCATGCAACACGTCAGTGTCTAGAACTTAAAAGATATTGTAATAAATGCTGTTAAAGTATAGTTATTTTTAACATTTAGTAAACTAGGTGAAGTAAAGAGTAATAACTTAAGTGTATCTTCCTAAGCAGAACATCTGACATATCCAAACAATACTCCACAGAAATTGTTTAAACAATATCAGAAATTCCAAAGCTGGAATTTTGGGGTGGAATACAGTATTAGATTAGAGTTGGATTTGTTTCTTCCACTAATTATAGTACAGTTTAGGGACATTTAGATGCAATTTCAAGTGTTTGTAACATTTCTATTTAGCAAATTTAAATTTGTAATAAAAATATGGAGGATTTCAAAAGGAAAAAAACTGTTTTGATTTACTTTGAGAACTGTTTGCTGCTTATAGGTAAACATAAGAAGGATATTATGACTGTATATTGCTTCGCCATAGAGTATCAACTTTAAACTATTTCTACCAGTAAGGCACTTTCAAGAATCCAACTTAATGTTTTGCCAGTCCTCACGCAACAAGAATATAATGAAAGTATTGTTGCCAAATTTTGAATTTTCTTACTTCATGAAATAATGTTACATATGCCCTAGGCTCTGAATGATCAAGCTTCATTGTGTGACTCAACTTTTAAATATGTAGAAGTCTGCTACGTGCTGTTACACCACTTACTGATCTCATCCAGGGCTTTTTCAGTTGCAGCTACACTGCACTGGGAGTACTGCAAACTCAGAACTCTGGTTCTTTTTGAAAACACATCTAAATTCATATTTATTTGGTGCAGCTTTTAAGTAGTAATGTGACGTGTGTAATGATGAGAGGTGCCCTGTAGATGCGAGTTAACTTATTTTTATCCCTTTTGTGTGTTAGTGCGTTTTTGAATGTTTCATTTATACTCTACCCAGGAATTTTCTGCTCCGGTGGAAAGTGTTATAAAAACAATTTTAATTAGATACTTTCATGAAGGGTCATGAACTGAGTAACCAATACATGCTTGGTGTTCTGACATATGCAAGCCAATGGAATAATAAAAAGCCCTTGAAATGCTTTTCTTTTTTATTAGAACCATCTCAGGGAAAAAGTGCTAAAACTTCTCTCCCCACATCGACTACCACCTACAAACTAATTATTCCATTTACAGGTAACCATGCCAAAACCCAATAATGGTCTTAAATGTCTATAAAATCTTAAACAAAATTTAATTTTTTTAAAATATATTGTTAGTCTTCCATTGCTTTCTTCCTTGTTACCATCTTGAACACAATGTGCTGGAGGTGTGTCATCATGATAAATGTTTAGACCTGATTCACATATATCTGTAAGTTGTTTAATCAGTGCCTTTCTAAAGTTAATTAAAATCAAATTCAGACCGAGCCTAAATCAGATGCAGCATTGTCTCCATATGCTCTTTAGTTTTGAAAGTGTGCTCTCTAGTGGCGAAAACCTACATACTTTTTTAGTGTTTGTATTTGTTTGTATGAATGATACTACAATGGGATCAGAGATTTATCAGCTTTTGGGGATGGAACTGCTTTGTATAATGTTTAATGAGTTTGTATAACATTTATACTTGATACAATAACTGTTATTTGTAGTAGTACATAAATAAACATTTATTACTCTATGACTTTTTTGAAGCAGGGGTCATTATTTTTCTGCAGCTTGATTAAGTAAATGCATTTTAATGAAGTTAACATCATTAATATTACTTGTTCAGTAATGTAATATCACTGATAGAAAAGAGAACATTTAAATTGTATTAGTATAAAATGTTACTCCGCTGCACTGCACAAAAAATAAAAATTTTCATGCTGTAATAGTCAAGGTAAAGAGAGAAAGTGAAGCTTATCTTTAAAAGGAGCAATAAAAGGTTATAGTTAACCATTAACCATGCAGACAATGAAACAAACGATTACATAATTCAGTGATGGCCTTAAACACCAGACTAAATGGTATAATAATAATTTTATAATAGTAATAATAACACACACACACACACACATGCGCACACACACACACACACACACACACACACAGCGAGCAATATTGAACTCTGAACTAAAATTAAATGTCTGAAATGAAGGAGTTGTACTTTTTTGTACATATTGTCCATCCACTTTTGTTTCTGAAAGACTTCTTAATTCCAGGAGTTTAAGAAATAGTTTTCAGTGTAAAAATGTCAAAATCTCATAGTGCCATCTAAAGGACATTTGATTAATGACAGTTTTTAAAAATGCAATTTGAAGGAATAGCTGTATATCACTTTAAAGCGTTTTAATCCATATTAATAGCTACGCGCCTAGTTATTTTTGTCTCTATAAAAATAATTCCATTTATAAAAGATTAAAGTAATTGAACTAACATAATTTCCAATTAAATTATTAACATTACGGTAAAATGCATTGTGTGTTTTATTAATGAAGCATACACATATACTTCCTATGCTTTTGCACAATGCAAGACTATTCAAATTGCTATCCCGACAAGTCCAGACATGTACAAGACCTGAACTGCAATTGTACTGCAACTATGTTCTACTAGAGGTTTCCAGTGTTCGCCATCACAACTTCTTTTTTATTAATCCTTTGATGAAATGTAATTAAAAAGATACAAAAGATCCCCGTTTGGTCGACAGTGTAACGTTAATAAAGTTAACGATTTATAAAAAAGGGAAACAGCATTATGTACGTTAGAATGCCATTTCGCATGTATGCGGGGCAGCAGCTATACTTAGATGCAATCCTACAGAACAGTTCAGTTGAAATATAAAGTTAAGGGTTAAATTATTGTACGTTTACCTGTCTGAGGTAATAAAACAAGAGGCGGGACCATTTACTACTCTTGGCGAAAGACGAAGCGGTTGAAAAATAGCGCAGCTAGCAACGAAACTTCTGTTTCAGCCAGTTTTACTTTACCAGAAATGAACGGCCCTTGAGCACTATATTTATTTGCGTTATTTGGCGCTTTAATTTCAAGCTATGTTGAAGATAAAGGGATTTTACCCGGATGGACTAACCAGGAAACCTCTTCGGCTTCTCTGACTTGTCATCCCTCGTGTTTACAGTTTTCACCTGAATTTACCGTTTAATTCGCCTTCTTTTTGGTAGGAAGAAATCATGAAGTTTTGGCGTTTCTGGCTCTTTTGGGGTTTTTTCGTGTCTTCAGTCACGGATTTCATAGGTAACGCAAAGAGACTTATTTAACCCTGCTACAGTTTAACCAGCTAACGTTACCAAATATTTTAAAGTTCATTTGAAATGTCTTATTGCAACTTAAACTTCCTGTTAATAAAGTCATCTCAATTACCTTGACAAGGTCTTGATTAAGGTCATCCTCCTTTACCCTTAACTAGTTTCAACATCTGAACTATAATTAAATAGTGACCATTAATGTTTAAGGCTTTAATAAAAGATAAAGAATTAATATACATTGCATAGGGAACTTACAGTGTTTGAATGTTTATTTATGTTATACTTTAGTATCATCAAAGTCCAGTAAGTTGTGATTGTATTTAAAAGCATTCCTCATTTAACAGGTTTTTAAGCTTCAACTTTGTATTGTCATTGTGATTTTATTGGGTTACTTAGCTATGGCTGTTTAAAATGGAGATGTTTAAAAAGTAGTCTTTGTGTGATTTCAGATTGTGTGCAGCTCAATGTAGCTGTGGAGCAGGGGTCAGTTGTCCACATTAACAGCAGCTCGAGCGTAAACACTCTTGCTCCTTGTAAAGTGTGTGTGAAGATGGGAAATCAGCAGTCATGTCAAACCCAAGTGGTACTCAGAAGGGATACGCTTCTGGATTTCAGCTGTTCACAGCCTGAGAAGGTTTTCTTTGTGCAGATCATCAGAGATATTCGTAAGGGATGAGATATTAAATCACTGTACTCTTTTTAATATTGTGTTTCTGGAAAACTAGTCTTTAAAAATATATTTTACCAAAATATAAAACCTTACTCCATTTACTCTACCTCCCCTTCTTCCAAAAGTCAGGATTTTTCTTTTATTGAACCAGAAATTAGATTTAGTTGAGGAAAGGGTGAAACAAAACATATTTTTTATGTTAATATATTATATCATATCACGTTAAGGCAGTTGTGGTCTGGTGGATAAGAATATTGCTCAAATTCCAGAAGTTGAAGGTGGTGCGAGTGATGGAACACTTGCTCTCCAATCTTCAACAACCACAGCTGTGGTGCCCTTTAGCAAGGCACCAATTTCCCGACTGCTCCCCGGGCGCCGCAGCCATGGCTGCCCACTGCTCCAGGTGTGTGTTCAAGTTGTGATTATTCACTGGTGTGTGTTTACACTGGGATGGTTTAAATGCAGAGCACACATTCTGGGTTTGGTTAACTCCATATTTGGCCAATTGGCTACTTTCACTTTTCACTTTCACTTACAATAATGTCATGAGAGTTGTAAGTTGCCAATCAATAGTGCAGTGACTGCACACCTATGCCTTTCCTGTACATCGTAAACTGTTGCGCCTCACATTTTGGGTCAGAGATAAGAGACAAAAACGGGACTGAGAAATGAATAGAAAATCAAGTTATTCACAGTTTTATTTATTCATTTATTTTCCCACTGTCAGAGAGGCTTTATGGGCTTTCAGAGAAGCAAAAACACAAAAGGGTTGAGGCACTGCATTTTGAGAACTGGGGTGTAAGGTCACATCGGTGCTTTTTTTCTAAGAAGCAGCACTGCCTGGTAGTGTAGCTGTGTAAAGGCCCTTAGAGTCTGTCATTTTGACATGGTTTCACTTCATGAAGTTGTACATAAGTTAATGAGGGTAATGAAACATTCATAAAGTATATATAAAAATATTCATAAAAGTTTCATAAAGCTTTTAATTTCACACAAATGCTTTATACTGTGGACATTATGAGTGTATAATACCCACTATTCCCTAAAGTATAATTTATTTGGCATTCCATAAAAAACGAAACTGATCGGAAGCAATTGGAGGTAGAGCAAGTCATTAAAAGTTAAAAAAAAAACTTAAAAGTTAGTTCTTCGATGAAACAATTCCTCTTTCGAGAAAAAAAATATTTGTGGTGTGATCATTTACAAGTATAGTTGTTTTTCAGCTTTAAAGTCATTCTAAACGTTTTTATACTATTTTTTTAAGAAATCCTATCATTAAAGCATTTAATTTGAATGCATGTAATGGTTTATTTTCTAACCTGACACATTTACTTCACAGCAATGGCAAACTTCGAACCCAAAGAGCACAACACTTTTGTAAAGTTTAATCGCACATTCACCTGGAACCTGAAGTCTACACCTACTAGATCTATTCAGCTGAATTTCAGTAGCATGGGATTAAAGCAAATTCCACCTGCAGAAATCTGTCCTGACAAACACACGTATAGCATAATGGTGGAAAATGTCGTTGTTGGAAGATTTTGCAAGGATGGAGCCATCAAAAGGATTGAATGTTCCAGTTCTGGGAAATTGTCTCTGTTTGTGAGAGGGGGTCAGCATATGAATTCTAAAGTTATTGGAGTATCGACAGGCCGCACTATGAGTTGTAAGTAAAAAATAAAATAATAATAATTTAAAAAACTTTTGTCTATTTGGTTTGTAATGATTGGTTCTCATTAACTGGCAGATTTGTTTTGTTAAAGTCAAATTTCAAAGCTTAAATGGTTTTCTTAAACCAGTTGTTTATCCAAAATCATTAACCATATTTTTTCTCCATCTTCAGCTCTAGCAAACATACATGTGGTTCTCCCAGAAATTACATCAAGCCAAGATTTCATCGCTCCTTATGTTATCCCTGAAAATTCAGAGATAATGTGGTTGTTTAGCGTTCCCAATACATACTATACAGACGTTTGGATCAAGTCTTACACTCTTCCTAAATGCCTCCAAGCTGAAAGCACTCCTAAGATGAAGTACACATGGCAGGGAGTGAGTCCTGTATTAAAAGGCATGAATGAAATACAGCCTTCAGTTGAGCCAGGCAACTTTAATGTCTCCATAAAAAACTGCAAAATGTCTTTTCCTCAACCACCATCACAAAACCTGAAGGTGCACTTTCAAATATCGGCCATGAAGAGGAGAAGAGGTAAGTTATTAATTCGAATCAAAATCATGTATTAAACTCACTGCTTACAGTATTTACAGTTGATTTCTTTAGGCGTAGCAATGTATTACAATTATTTCAAGTTGAATGTTATTTTGCAGGGCAGTGTGAAGGAGATCTGACAGACAATCAAATACTTCAGATTGATGTCAAGAGAAAGGATCCAAAGTCATTGTGCATATTGAAAGTAGATTCAGTTTCAATGGACTCAGTCATTATTTCTTCTGGGAAACATTTTGTCCTCAACACTTTTGACTGTAACAAGGACGAACTGGAACTAACAGTCAACCAAGCCATTGGTATGATGCTTACCTCATTGACCCACTTGCTAAATCATTTTCAATTCACATTTTAAAACTGTTGATCTGTCATCAGATTGTAAAGACTGGAGCGTCTGTGGGTCTGTTCTTTTCTCTTTGACCTTTGCTTATGAACAGCAGTGTATCCCTGGAGTCCTCAAAACTCGCACATGGCTCATTCATGGTCCCTTAAATGCTTCTTTGGATCTCCAGTCACCGACAGACGGCCTTTGTTACTGTCCTCCTGAAGATAAACACAACAAGTTCTTCATGCTATCTCTGGCTCCTGCTGATACCCCTAGATTCAAGCTGGGCCAGTTTTGTTTGAAGGGATCTATTCAGAAGATTCAGATTCGGGAATCTAAGATTGCAATATCCGCCTCTGTTTCAAGCTTCAGTGAACGGGGCTTGGCCGATAAACCTTTTGTAACCTATTCCTTCACAAAAGAGATTTCAGGTAAAGACTTAAAAAAATTATAGACCCACCACACAATTGTTAAGCGAAAGGTTCTTCTCAAAATTTACTCAATTAATACATTTTAATTGCAGACGCAGACACTATTTAAACAGAAACATGTGATTTAACCATGTTTTTTGTAGAAGAGAGCAAAAACAGGAAGGTGTGTGGGTTATAATGTCATCTTTTAAGTTGTTGACTGAATTTATTTTTAATTCATATAAACAATATTAATTCAGTCAACAACTCCTCAACATAAAGTCAAACCTTTTCACACAGTTAACATTTCATTAGTTCTTTTTTACAGTGTAGATGGGAAATCTCAGTGACTAATGATAGCAACAGTCAGCTTAATTATTCAGAAAAGATTTTGATCAAATGTAGTCTTAAATTTGGATTATTTGATATTTGCAGAGATTATTTTGACTGTACAATGACTCTTTAAATAAAAAATGGAATTGAAGCTTCGAATTGTTACATTTCAAAAGTTACATTTAAAACAGTCTTTTTATTGTCTGAAAATGTGTCTTTTCATATTGTAATAGTCAGATAAATGTTTGCCTGGGGCTCAAAATGTAGGCAGTTTGTTATCCTCTTAAATCTCAGTTTGTGTTTAGTGGTGACATGAAAATGTTTAAACATTGAAGTTCAGCAAAGACCAGCTCAATGAACAATTCACAACAGCTGAACATAGATAATTATGTGCTGTATTTTAAAACATTTTCGCCAAATTACCTCATGTTGCCAAAGAGCATTGAAAAAGTCACCTTTAAAGTGACTGGGAATTACTAGCTTTTTCAGCTTTTTAATTTGGAATATTTTGTGTGTTGAAATTTTGACTCATATTTATTATTTGAAATATCTCTCAGCCCTACACGTCATAAAAACAGAATGATTTCCAGACATTACTTAGGAAAGTGGTCCATGAGTAATATATTTTACAAATGTTCTGGCTACTGTAGTTGAGTGTTATTAATTTAACTGGTTTAAAAAAAAAATTAAAATGTTTATTTATTAATTATGACCCAATATGTATTTCCAGGTCAAGAAAGATGGTGATACATGTTGTTTCTGAAGTTAATAAGTTCTCTTCAGAAGTAGTAGATATTGTGGGTTCTAGTTTTTAATTGTCTGAATTCTACTAGTGTACTTGCCTTGCTTTTGTTTTGTATGTGAAATAATTTCCATTCTTCCTTTCACAGAGAACTATATTTTGACTATTGGGCTAAAACCAGATGACGCCACCACTCTGGCCTCCCCAGGCTGGCCCGATGGAATGCCACCGTCCAGTACCATCTCCTGGATAGTGAACATGGAGCCTCATTCAGAAAGCACTTTGAAGTTTTCTAATATCAGTCAGCCCAAATGTAAAGTGGACCAGGCAAATCTTGCTGTTCAGACAGTTCAATCTCAAAAGATTTTGTTCAGCACTCAAACCGAAGATAAGCTGAAAGATGTGCTGGTGTCTGAAAGCTTCTATATTAACATGACAAACTGCAAGTCACCCACAAGAATCTTCAGAGCAAAGATGGAGATCACAGTCCCTGGCACCTCAAGTGAGAAAGTCTTCCATTACTTCACAAATCATTTCTTTTGGAGCCTATAATTTGTGGTTATTGGAAACCAAATGTGAGTTTATATTATTAGCATTTTTATGGATGATCGAGAGGAAAAAAATACCAGTAGCATTCATCACATATTACTATTCTAGGGGGAGAGAGTTTAAATTATGGGATTCATCTGTGTAAGGTGGGTTGAGACTCATGTTAATTTATGAGTCTTAAGTTTTAAGTGATTATAAGCCAGTTTTATACAATTTAATTACAAGATCTGTGTTGAAAGACACACAGGAAGAATCGTGATTTTCCAAATAATTAAGAGTGTTAAGTTTGTGACTAGAACCCGGGTCTCTGGTGTCAGAGTTCAGTGGAGTGGCCATATAGTCACCGAAGGGTTTTTTAATAAACAAAAATTATTGTGTATAACTATTCACCAAAATCAGATTACAACTTGTATAAAACTGACAAAAGACAAAACTTTGTCTTGAAGTACTCCTAAAAAGGGATAAGCTGCAATTTTCTCAATATGAACCTGAGAGTGACTCACTTGAATCTAAATAAAGCAGTTGCTGTAGCAATAACTGAGCATAGCATAAGACACCAAAAATGCTCACAAACTGAACAAAATTAACAGATAGTTTAAAACTACTTGGAAGCAGATTTTAAAGTCACAAAATGGTTGAAAGCTTATAATCCTGGCCTAAGACTTTTGTCTTTGTTGTGTTTTTTATTCATCCAACTACTGTATGTCCACCCATCTATCCAGTAACATACAATAATTAGTTTGAAGCAGTCACCAAAATAACTACAATCAACTATTCTTGATTTCAGACCATGTTTTGGCTGTTATCTTGGGAGTTGTGGGATTTGTGTTGGTGATCTTAACGGCTGTAGTGGTCTGGATTGTTCTCTGGTAAGAATTTTTCACAAATATTTAAAAATATAACACTGATGCAATCTAGAGTGTTCAAGTGTTTTATGGTTGGCTGCTAGTCCACTTATGAGAATCAACATACTTTCTTTTTGTTTTGTTCATATTTTTTGTTTGTTTTTGTTTTATGAAATGACAACTTTATGATGCATTTTTTTTAGTTTTAAGCCTATAATCAGGATTTAGTAAGTTTGAGTAGGCATTTTAATAGAATCACCCATCGGTTTCCTGATCTGATTGGCTGATGATCTCTCTGTATCAAAGTCAAGTACAGTGTACTGGAATCACACATGCACAACTCATTTTAAAACTGTCAGCAAAGGTTGGTTAAAAAAAGATCTAATGCTCACAAGCATGCTAGTGATATGTCTGACTCAAAAGGCTAATACCAACGCTGCATCTCTCTAAATTTTGGGTGAAATTCTAGGTAATTTACAACACACTTCTTGAGAACAGGTGGATTATAAGGAATGAGTTGTAGAAACAGTGCGGAAAACAACATTAAAAGATAAAATTTACCCCTTTTACATGAAAAAATGTACATACCTTTTCTCATGACAGCTAAAAAACATTTCAGATCTTTTATAATCAATTTGGGCGCATTAATGTACAGGACCGTTTTGTAGCATTCATTCATTCATCTTCATGTCGGCTTTATTCCCTTTCGGGGTCGCCACAGCGGAATGAACCGCCAACTCTCTGGCATATGTTTTACGCAGCGGATGCCCTTCCCTGCCGCAACCCATCGCTGGGAAACATTCACACACACATTCACACTTTAACACTATGGGCAATCGTTCTTACTCAATTCACTTATTCCGCATGTCTTTGGACTTGTGGGGAAACCGGAGCACCCGGGGAAAACCCACGCGATCACGGGGAGAACATGCAAACTCCACACAGAAATGCCACCTGCCCCAGCCGAGCCTAGAACCAGCGACGTTCTTGCTGTGAGACGACCGTGCTACCCACTGCGCCACAGTGACGCCCTCCGTTTTGTAGCAGTATACTTAAAATGTTAAATCAGTTATTTCCAGCTCAAGAAACAGTAAATATGTACTAAGCAAAAGATGAGTTGCCAATATAATATTTTCACCCGATAATCTATAAAAATATTTAAAGATAGATAGAAATGTATCCTGATGAATGATAGCTATTTTTCAACTAGCCATAGAGACAGTTATAGTTATCTGCCATTCAAATTGTACTAGTAAGAAAATGAATTAGAGATATAATGTATAATAAAGAATTTCTTGAAAAACTTTCTCTCAATGAATTTTAGGTAAGTAATGTACTTCAAATCGTGTTATCATATATATATATATATATATATATATATATATATATATATATATATATATATATATATATATATATATGTATGTCCTTGAAATCAGTAAGAGGAATTATAGTTGCATAAATTATCTGTCTGTTATTCACAGGAAGAGAAAAAAGAAGAGGAATGCGGCTCCTCCCATGTCCGAGTACAATCCCAGCAATTATGCTTTTCTTCCAGGGCTCCATGGGATCCCCGAAACACTACCGGAGGATGAAGATGATGCTCACACCTACGTTTATATAGACGACACTATAGTTTACAGCTATTTGCTTAAAAATGATGAAAGTCAACCACAAAATGGAGACAATGCTGATGATAGACAAAATCCGGACAATCCCCCATTACCCATCAGGTCAGACCGCGAAGGAAAGGCTTTGCTTCCTAAAAAGATCAAAGGACAATCAAATTCATGTGAGCAATCAGAATATTTAAAAGGTTCAGAGGAAGGGGTCTATGAGACCAGACTGTGTGTACGGCATTGAGGAGAGTACTTTTCTACTTTAAAGGACATAAGATGCTTCTTCAAGTATCTTAAATATTTTGATAAAAAAAACTGTAATAATTTACATTTTGAGGATATTTTTTCTTATTCATATTTGGGATCAGCATTTTTTAAGATTGTAAATCTGCAGTGTTTGAACTTATAAGACCAACTTCCTTTCATTCATCTTCATATCGGCTTTATCCCCTTTCGGGGTCACCACAGCAGAATGAACCACCAACTCTCTCTTTTATGTGGCAGATGCCCTTCCAGCCGCAACCCATCGCTGGGAAACATTCACACACGCTCATTCACACTTTAACACTATGAACAATCGTTTTTACGAAATTCACTTATACTGCATGTCTTTGGACTTGTGGGGTAACCGGAGCACCCGGAGAAAACCCACGGTATCACGGGGAGAACATGCAAACTCCACGATACGACCACCGTGACGCTCAACTTCCTTTCAATGCAGGTCAAATACAACATGTAAAGATACCTCAATTTTAATGGTTATCCCTTTATATGACTAATAAATTGAACAGGTCTACCTGATAAAGTGAGATTTGTAAGTGGACGCAGTGTTGACGATTACAAAGTGCAATTTCATGGAAATGATTTCAGGGCGACGTAATTTGCGCAGTATCTATGAAATAAACAACCAACGATCCTCTCAAAACACAACAACACCAATTTCACCTTTTCATTATTAAGTGTGTGAGTGTGTGTGTGTGGGGGGTGGGGGGGGTGGGGGGGGGGGGCTAGTTAACAGTAAGTAAGCCTAGTTAACAGTAAAAACTGCCTAGTAATTAGCACTATGCAAACAATACATTTGTTTTGTTTTATAGATAATTGCTAAGATAAATGTATGTATAAAGAGGCAAAGACTCCCCAAATCCATTAAGTAATCAATATTTGGCTTATAAATAAAAGATCAAATCAATGACTTGCCAATAACAAATACAATTATTATTCATTTATTACCTTTAGTTATTATGCTTAAAATAAAGTTCTACCTAGACCATTCCAGACTATGCTTGTGGTATGTAATATTTTTGATGATAAGTAGTAAAATGTGTATTGTGTGAAGATAAAATGATCGGAGAGAAAATTTTATCTTCAGACGATATTAAACTGGCAAACAGATGCTCTCTCTCCTCGACAGTCCTCGTCAAACCACTTCCCATTCGCTGAACTGGACAGAACCGCACAGTTCTCTCTCCGTCCCCCATCGGGCTGGTGAGTGACCTCTGACTCCCAGTTCTTAAACTGAATCTCCACCCCCATCTGATCAATCCACTCGTCCTCCTTCATGATGTCATTGACCCCGAGCCAGATGCGTGCATCTGGGTCGATGCTGTCCTGGGCATACCTATAAAGTTGCTGGTTCTCCTCAGGGGAGAGAGGGGTGCTGAGTGTACCTCCTTTAGCAATGCAGTCATCATTGGCCTTGTGGAAACTCTTCTTCTGGCTGTCCGCTAGGAAACATTTGCCTGGGATCTTTGTTCCTTTTAGACAAACTGAAGATGGAAGAAATTAACCAAACCATTATTTATTGGTGTATATTCTCAGACGTAACTTTTCTTCAATGACCCTGTTCAGAACAAATAAGAACTTAATAATTTTCTCAGTGAAAATGTGAGTTGGACAGATGTTTGCTTGCAGTCATAGTCCTTTGGTTTTGCTGATCTGTGACTAACATGTAACAGATGGTTGTGGATTCCTCAAACTGAAATATTTTCCATATGCAAGAACACTAAACTGATCCTTCTGATATTGCTTTTGAGAAAAACAAGCATGTACTTCTTGCTATAAAAAATATATATATATGTAATCTTTATGTTGTATATCAACACAATTCATTACTTTTTGCATTTTAATAATATTTCTATTACAATTGTTTTTTTCAAAATTACATTTCATGCGGTATGTAATATAGCTGTAAGAGGAATACCCTGTTTTAAGTGTGAAAGGACTTTGTGCATAAAGTTATTTAATACGAGTCGACTCAGAGTCGCTAAAACAAGTTGTTATGAAAGTGAATCTTTTACACTGGACATTGTGATGTTAGAGCGTCACGGTGGCGCAGTGGGTAGCACGGTCGTCTCACAGCAAGAAGGTCGCTGGTTCTAGGCTCGGCTGGGGCAGGTGACATTTCTGTGTGGAGTTTGCATGTTCTCCCCGTGATCGCGTGGGTTTTCGCCGGTTTCCCCACAAGTCCAAAGACATGCGGAATAAGTGAATTGAATAAGAACAATTGCCCATAGTGTTAAAGTGTGAATGTGTGTGTGAATGTTTCCCAGCGATGGGTTGCGGCAGGGAAGGGCATCCGCTGCGTAAAACATATGCCAGTGAGTTGGCGGTTCATTCCGCTGTGGCGACCCCGAAAGGGAAAAAGCCGACATGAAGATGAATGAATGAATTGTGATGTTAGACTACGCTACACCCCTCCCACCACCTTCAGTATGTCCAAACTCCTTTGTTAAACATTGAAGCTTTCAGCTGTGGGTTATGGTCCCATCCTAGAGACTAAGGAATCAGTTTTCAGTCTTGTTTTTTTCTTCCATTTTGTTCTGTTGCAAGCTCGATATTAAACATTTTCTAGTTTACCAAAGAGCTGCATGCTAATTTTTATAACAAATGTATAAAACATTTCCTTTCCATATTTCCATATTGTTTGTAAATATACAGACAGTTCCCCAAAAGTGATTGTGGTGCCTGTGTTGTCATTTTAAATATTGTGATGTGGTGATAAAGCCAGCAGAAAGATGCTTGCTCTGCCTCTTATTGCTGGAAACTAAATGTATTCTTTCTGGAAGGGGGTCATATTTTACAGTGAACTGATACTCGCGAGCCTTGAGCTTCTCCAATCAGTCAAGCGCAGTTTAATTTGGAATTTAACAGGATGTTTGTTTATTTATGTTGTGTTTATTGACTCTGGGAAGGATGTTTGATTTATTGATTGTTATTTTCACTCAAGTGAACATTCTTGTTGTTACATGGTTTTCTAACTAGGTTTTCTCCTGTTCTGTGGTACTCTTAACATGTTCCTAATTATTGTACAAAACCTTTCGTTTTTTATTGACTAAATTATAACTATTGACTACACATTTACCATTTAAAGCAGAAAACAACTCTACTTGCCACTAACAGATACATATGCTCTAAAAGTATTCGTTTTCTCCTCATAGGGAGAATTATCACTCTCTTAGCAAGGTTTCAAAGGTCAAATGTAAGACTTTTAAGACCGTTAAGAATCAAATTTAATTATGACATACGTGAGCATTTATGCACATTTTCTAAGACTATGTTTCATTTTAAAATTTTAAGCATTTAGGAATATTTTCTAAATCTCCAACCCCAAGCAACAATAAAAACACATACAATTATCTTTACATTGACATCTGAAAAATAAGACTTTTTTTATCTGGCCTAGAACAGTGAAATTAATACTTTAAGGTCTAAATATTTGGGCTTATAAATGTAAGACTTTGTAAGACCCGGCAAGAAACCCTGCTTCAAGAGAGTAGCTGATATGTTGACATGGTTACCTGTGTGTAAAGCCTGCAGTTCTTTCATCACAGTGAGATCCTGAACAATGAGGTTGATCTGTTTCTTCAATTCCTCGATCTCTGCACTCCTCGAGTCTTGGCATACAAAAACAGAAATTATAGATAAGAAAGAGTGCCACAGTTAATGACATTGAAAAAGGCAGCTAGAGAAGAAGGTGAAAAAAAAGAGTGACGAGGAAACATAGTGCCTATTGGTCCTTTAATCTATTTGTGTCTCAATTATTCTGCATCTGTCAACTTTTCTGTCAGTCCATCTAGATAGACATTTTGACACATAATATTTCAGACAGACGGAACACATAGAATGAACTGATATAGATTAAAGATAACACGTGTGAGATAAACTGAGATGAAAATCAAGTCCAAAACATCAAACAATACACATACAGAGACAGATAGATAGGCAGACTAACTGAAGACTAGATAAAAACACAGATGATGGACAGTTGGAACTAAGAGAAACTAACAGAGTTAAAATGGTCCATTTTAAAAGCTGCATCTTTACCTTTCTTCCCATTCCTTTTCTTGCTATTGCTTTGCTTCTCACTGCACTGCACCACACAAAACACACAGATGAGAACCTGGAGAGCGTTAACGTTCATATTCCTGATTGTAAAATAATACACTTCTGGAGAGACAAACAACAGAGTGATGATGGAAGACCAGCTGAAGATTGAGAGGAGAGGCCACGGATCAGATCGTTCCACACATGACTTCAGTTACGCAGATGGTCAAGCTCCTCTCCACAAGATCACAAACTCTGTCTGACATGTGAAAGTTATATAACATCACATACAGATACATTTTCAGTAGTATTTCCTTTAAAAGCTGCATGTGTAATATAACTATTGTCAAACACCACACATTATCTTTTTAATGAACTTTGCACAACCTGTAAGAAAGTTATCTTTAGATCGTTTTTTTCAATGGAAATACAAACTAAAGGCTGTCTCTGAATCCTCCAACAGTGTGCAGCATCCACCTGCATGATGAGACAGCTCTAATTCTGTGCCAGAACACTCACAACACAGCGGAGAACCATGAACAAGCGTGTCATTACAATAATGCTTACATGAATTTGCTATTCATCATCACAATGCAATCATTAAGTGGTACCCTCTGGCTTTCTCTATTAGGAAGTGGCTGGACTGCAGTTCATCTTCTAGTCGCTTGATGCTGGTTCCAGAAGTG
This sequence comes from Danionella dracula, assembly GCA_900490495.1. NCBI lineage: Eukaryota > Metazoa > Chordata > Actinopteri > Cypriniformes > Danionidae > Danionella > Danionella dracula. The sequence goes on along the minus strand of UELW01000178.1, from coordinate 4,807,011 downwards.
AGCAGCTCCCCATTGAAAGTAATATTAAAAATGCCTAACTTTAGAGCTAAAACACATATGTCTACACCCCTAGCTTCCCTTGTTAAAAAAATAATAAATAAATAATATATTATATATTATTATTTTAATAATATTAATAATATATTATATATAATAATATATAATATATATATATTATATGCTGCTTAAAATGTACTCGTTTATTATACTAAGATTTACACTTGCTTTCTCCTAAAACCCATGGGTGAAATCACTTTCACTACATCTGTGTTGTATTTATTCAATAGCTATTATGAAAGAATATGAACTTTACATTATGCCAGCACAAATTAGCGTCAAGGTAACATGATTTTTTTTCATGCACTAGATAAGTATGTTTCAAGAACAGTCAAGGACAAAAATTGCAATTCTGCCAGAAAACCTTTACCCAGAAAAAGGATTTCATACATTTACTGTTGTTTGCGCTATAACTACACAACTCAGAAGCTATAACAAACCTGAGAAAAATGAAGAGAGTACCCAAACAATTGGATTTTAAGCTTGTGATTCTCCTGTAAAATTGACACAAAAAGTACCAGGATATTTTTATGGGATTTCTTGACTGACACAGACAGTAAATATCAGTAGCTATTGTTCGACTCCAAATGTACTTGCACTCGCCTTTAGCATTGTTAATATTTTTAAAATAACATTTTATGGAGGGATGTACTGTTTATGTTTTCGACAGAAAAATACAAGTCTAGAAATGTGAGCTGTTTTTTTTTCTCTATTTTAAAATGTTGAAGAGAATGCTCCTACATTGGTTCTCTTGCAGGTTTAGCACTTTTAAGGTTTCAGCAACCCAGCTAAAATGTGCTGTAAATTTCATGTCATTAGATGTCTTGTGCTCAGGCTGATATACTGATTTTTTAAGAGAAAGGCCAAACAATTTATGGGTATAAATACATGTTTTATTCTGGAAATAAAAACTCAATTCTAAACACAATATTAACGACCAAGCCATTAAAAAACAAACAAATCACCAGAATAAACCTCTGAGTTAATCAATAGTCCAGGACTAGACATGGATTTTACAGAGGACCAACTTAAATAGGCACATAACAGCAGATTAAGAATAACAGACACCTGAAAACGATCAACAGCATTAGGATCTCTTAAATAAGGCGCAATGTGTTTCGAGATATAAAAATACAGTAACACAGTCAGAGCCATGCATAGTTCAAACACAGACTTATATGAAACTCACTGGTAGTTTTAAACCGCCACATAATGCACATTGTCACAGTTTAAAGGTGCTTTATTTAAGTTTATAAACCTCAAAATAAAAGATCAATCTGCAGTAGTTTATATTGAGGTGTGAAATCCCAATTATCTTTTTTTTCTGCCATCATCTCTTTAAGCCTTAATTTGTTTTGAATTTGATTAACGTATTTCAACATAAAAAAAATTCTTTGTTTTCATGTGTTCATTTAGAAGTGTTGAAAAGCAGATCATGCTGGTTATTGGCACTGACTGCTGTTTTCAAATGTGCTTGTTCTATTGACTAATGGCACTTGCAGTTGTTCCTCAATCATGGAGGGGGCTGGATTTTATTAATGGCAAAGTTCTGCAAGTCTGTATTTACAGTTTAAAAAAACGAATTACATTTCCCACAGACCCTCAAAACAACTGAGAGAATCCTCAGAATAACTCAAGCAGTCAGAGCCACATTTACCTTGCATTAACAAAATAAAAGTAAAACTGTTGTTTCGCCTCTAGCTCCGGTAGCTCTGATGGGCAAAATTGCCTATCTGATTTTTTTATTTAAATGAAAATAAAAAGCTAAAAATGTTCTTCCATTTAATGGCAGAAGTAAATCTTTGTTTCTTGTTATTGTGTCAAACAACAATTCTTCACATTGGGGAGACTTAAACAAGTTGCACAAGACCAAAATATTTCAGAACCCTTTACTGTAAGACCAAACCAAACTAAGTAAGAACGTTCTTTTAAGACTGAACTGATATTTAGTTGCTTGGTGTTCGGGGAGGGGAGGGGGGGGGGGTGCTGGTGTGGAGGTAACAAGACAGAATGTAATGGCTAGATCCTGCTCAGTTAGTTTTGAGGGAGGTGAATTATTTTTAACTACTTTGTTTAAATTTATAAAATTTAATCATTCTGCAAATCGCATGTCCCATTTATGGCTACCGGGAAGTGATATAGTTCCATGCTATCAAAGACTGGCTACGTCCAGTTTTATGGATTTCCTGTTCACGCAAAATGTTCCGCATGCTACATCCACGTTATATGTAGCCAACAGGTCAAATGTTTATTATATGATATCAAATTTTCTTCAAACAAACACATTCTGCTTTGTAAAGGGTAACTCGACTTGCAAATGAAACTCAATCCTGAAAACTTGTAATAGACCGTTAAAGTAAATTCTAAAAAAGAGAATTTACATAAGTTTTAGTATGTAAGACGTGAGTGTGCATGGTCTGGGACACAGTAAAATGTTGTGTGACGGAAGGGATTTTGTCTGCGTTGTTACGCACGCTTTCCCAGCGATGGGTTGCGGCAGGGAAGGGCATCCGCTGCGTAAAACATATGCCAGAGAGTTGGCGGTTCATTCCGCTGTGGCGACCCCGAAAGGGAATAAAGCCGACATGAAGATGAATGAATGAATGAATGTTACGCACACAAAGGTGGAGGACCTGAAAAGAAAACCTCCTCCCGTCCACGTGGGTAATATCAGTTGGGTTGAGTGTCCATCGATCTGCACTTCAGAATCTAATAGGAAAAAGTAATCCTTTATTATTTATTTTTACTTCACACCCTTAAAAGTGTGGATAGTGCACTAAATGGGATGCTAGAAATGAATGCAAACAAGAAGAGATTTGACTTTCCCTAAAAGAAGATTGATACTTCTAGTGTCCTAAGCTGTCTTTAAAGCATCGCTTGAATTTGGATCACTTGGATGAATATGAGAGAAAATCGATAACAATAATAAATAAATAAAAAACATTAAAAAAAACCTTTTCAAAGTAGATTGTGTTAGTTTGTGAATTTGTCACAGCGGTCCATATTTGAGTCCCTTTCTTGTGAATTCTGTTATTGGTTCTGAAATTAATTATAAATTTGACCGTTTATTTCAGTTTGGTTATAAAAACTATAGCAGTTTTAGTATTGTTGTATCTTTTCCATCAGTAATTCTTAAACAGTAGTTTTAGAACATAAAGTTAAGTGATTCTATGAATTAAACACTGTTCTAATAAACTTACATTGACATTTCCTTGAAATGTCTCAAACATAATTGTGTAATAGTACAAAATTGAATGCAGTTTTGTGCTAATTTATTAATTAAATCAAAATGTATTTGATTTAAATGAAATCACCTGAGAAGCAATGATTTCAATCTTGCAGTGCATGAATAAAATGTTTGAAGTTTTGAGGTAACATTGCTAGCATTCTGAAGTATACGCAAGAGTTCTAATGTTTCAGTTCAAGTATCAGTACAGTATAATACTGTTATGCTGAATGTGCTACTGTAAACAGCTATTTGTCAAAAAACTATTGTACCAAAGTCAGAAGGATCATGGTTTGCATCAAATATGAACGTAACACTTAAAGCACTTTTTGTACATCTTTCAGGCATTAAACAGAACTGGAAAAGCTTAGCGTTTTCTGGGTTTTCTTCAGAAAATCCTAAAGTGGGCACTTACAAATTCAGAGATGTGAATCAGCCCTCCAATCACTGCATAGTGCAAATGTGCTAAAAATCATGCAAAGCACAGCAGAAGTAACAAGAAGAGCTGAGACCTTCAGATCAAGTAAACATCTCATGACTGATAGTGACTAACACTTCAAGACGTATCAAGAAGAAGATGAATCAGAATCTTCAGAATGAATCAGCAGCTCTTCAGGGAAAATGGCTGGAGGCCTCGTTATCCTCCGGAGGCCTCGTTATCCTCCTCTCTCAGGTGGGACAGAGAACTAAGAAAAGATTTTCCACATATTCAGGATTGTTGGAATAATATTACATGCAATGTATTAATTATTAATTTGTATTATAGATACTGAGAATCAAATAAAAGTTTTAACTTCACTTGAATATTTATTTTCCTGTCTGAACATTATGACATTGTACAAGTTGTACAACTTGTTTATGAGAGATTGGTATTTCTGAATTTGTTTAAAGAATGTAGTGTGATGGACAAGTCCTTCACACCCCATCCTGTTTTGTTTTGGCTAAAGTTAACACTATCATTCAAAACTTGTCTGTGTGAACGCTCTCACTAACTCTCTAGCTCTTGCTTTCTATCTCACACTCTCTCTCACTCTTTGACTATTTTGTAAATGGTGAAATTCTGTTCCACCTCTTTCTTTCTCCTTAAGTAATAATAGGCACTAAAATAGTTTACTTATACAGAAGTTAAAATCCTTTAATTGTCCTTTAATTGTGTTGTTTGTGTTCTTTCTCTATCAGCTGTTTTACCGAAAGAGAGTGATTTTATGAGAAACCATAATGAACAATGGGAGTCGGTCAGAGTGGATATTTAGAGGTCCTAAAGGCACTGAATGTGTTAACTCTGATGTAACCAGTGATGTGTAGAGTTGTTACACACCAGTTGATAGATTTCTCCAGGGCTCAATGCTTATGACCTCTATTTAATCTTTTTCTTCAGAATATATTTTGCTTTGACCCACAAAATAATGAAAGTGAAAAGGGTTTTAAGCATTAAAGAAAGGGAAGATTTGCCTTTTAACAATTTTTTTTTCATACTAAGCAAATATTTTTTTATACAGAGCAACTTAAATACTTGTTAAATACTGAGTATATATATATATATATATATATATATATATATATATATATATATATATATATATATATATATATGAGTATATATACCTTTAAGGATGTAATCTGTGAGAAGGCTCGGGACTTTGTCGCTGTCATCTCTCATGGCTTCCAAAACTACAGAAGAGCAAATGAGAACAATTACATGTCAACATATTACCTATCATTTGCACAATGAATGCAATGAATAGGATAATGCACTCAAAAATGTACTGTCCGCTTTTACAGTAAGTAAAATTTTTCATCACTTAATCCCTCACTTGTCACAATTTGCAGTAAATTGTTTAATTGCTCTGTAAATTATCAAGAGGTCTTATATAAGAAATCTCAGATAACATACAAAATTCTGTTTTCATTCAGTTGGGAAATTAAATATTAAAAAATATAAAAAAATATTAGCACTTGCAAGTGTGAATAGAAAACATGCTTGTTTAATTACAGTATTAAATGATTAGCAGTTTAACTGCTATTATCTTAGTTGAAAAATGTTTTAAAACAGCAATCTAATTCACTTTCAGAGTATTAACTCTGATTGCAATAGTATCACTTATTCTAATAAATTCTGGGGCAATTAATTGGACAGAGAAATAATCGCAAAAGGCCCAACTGTACATTTTTTCCCCATTTAGAACTCATGCATTTACTTAGATGTTGGGATACTCTCGTCTCACACACTAAAAAGTATCTCCATTTTCTTCTGAAAATTAGTATCTACTTTAAGGGTGCAGCGTATAGTGTTCGGATTGGGATGCAGCACTAGTCTTTTGAAGCTCTTATCAAGGTGCCTCAGCCTGTCCAGATGTTTGAAAGTGAAAGTGAAAACTGAAAGTGACCAGTTGGCCCGATATAGTGACACATACCCAAGAAATTGGTGCTCTGCATTTAACCCATCCCAGTGTAGATGTACAGCAGTGAACAAACACACCGTGAGCACACACCCGGAGCAGTGGGCAGCCATGGCTGCGGCACCCGGGGAGCAGTCGGAGAACTCGTGCCTTGCTCAAGGGCATCACAGCTGGGGTTGTTGAAGGTGGGAAAGCAAGTGTTTTATCACCCACCACCTTCAACTTAGTGGATCTGGGGATCGAACCACAACCGTTTTACTCCAAGTCTATCTCCTTATCCACCAGTCCACAAATAACGGCAAACTGGCCGCTTCAAAAGTGGTTTTTTTTTCTCTCATTTATTTCTAGGCACTAGATCTTCTCAAAGAATACTTGAGAATGGCACCACACAGAAAGAGGTCAAATCAAACAGTGAACTGTTTTTATATTCAGCAAAACAAGTCATTTTTTTTATTAAAGGAAACATATGCGTCTAGTTTTTGTAGCATGCGATTGAAGTAATCATACATTTCTGGATTAATTACAGCACACTCACTTTTGGTGAAGATCTGGAGATCTTGAACTGTCGGAGGCCCTTCTGTTACTTTGTAAGGGATGACTGTTGTTAAATACTGAAAAAAAAAAGAAATAAAAGAGTTAAACAAAACAATAAAATGTAAATGTTTTGCCTTAAATTTAATGATGGAACATTTCAAGATTTCTACATCTGAAATATCTGGTAATAAAAAAAGCTTTACAGCATAAACTTAAAGTGAGCAATAAAGAAAAACGGAATTAGATCGACAAGTATACCAGGATATGAAACGGAGACCCTGTGCTCATCGAATGTCTAAAAATAGGGATTGTCTATATAGCAAATTGTAACATTATTGTGCTAAAAAATATGTTTAAAAAACATTTGTGAATAGCCCTGCATTTTTTAGATTGAGAGAAAGTGGTGGAAAAAAATGAAAATGAATGGAAATAGTAATAATAATAATAATAATAATAATAATGCCTTCAATTTATATAGCACTTTTCTAGACACTCAAAGACACAATTATCAGAGAATTATTCGTTCACGCCACATTCACTCTCTGGTGGTGATAAGCAACCTTGGTAGCCCTCAGCTGCCCTGGGGCAGTCTGACAAGACGTGGCTGCCATTCTGTGCTTACAGCCTCTAGCCCACCACCAAACACCCCCCACCAGTCACACACATCCATACTGGGCAATGTGGGTGAAGTGGGTTCCCCAGGGCCACAACGGCAGAATGGCCCTAATGGGATCAAACCACCAACCTTCCGGTAACAGAACGATCAACTCTACCACTGCACCATCTTTCCACGAGAGAACAGGCTTCAAGAAGAACTGAAATCTTGCACAGACTCCAGCTCTGTCCAGAGCCTCAAATGTTGCAAATGTAGTTTTGCATCAAATGAGCAAATCGTTATTTAGTGGCATTACTTTTATTGAATCATCACTATAAATAATATTAAATATAAATACATTTTAAATTCTCCTCTATTAAAGGCTTAAAATGAAATAGAAAACACCAATTTCATAAGAATCTGTAATGTTGTCACGTGAACTTGAACATTTTCAGTAAATCATGTTACAGTTTTTAAAAGACTAAAATGTCTTGACTCTTTATTTTACATAAAGTGCTAAAATGTTGCTAAAATTGATCTTCAGATATGTTGCTGGTTAACTAAGCTTGTTATTAAAATGAACATTAAAGTTTAAATAAATCATTTTGTGTAGTCACTCTGCAATAATTATTTATAAGCTGTTGGCAGGGAGTGTGTGGCTAATGCTGATATGCATGAAGAGTGGAATAGTTTACTGGAAAAGTTTAGGGAAGTCTTTTTTGCATAATTAGCTTCCTTTCAAAAAATTTTTTCATTTGGCTCAACATTTTTCATTTGGCTCAACTAACCATTCAAAAATTGACTACAAATTGTGGCCAATGTTGGGCATTGCAATTAACAAATAAATGAATAGTTAATTTAATAGAATAGTATGGACAATGGTGAAAAATCAAGACTATCATTTAAGCTCTTAAACATAGAGGTCCAATGGTTTGAAATATAGGAGTTCCAGAAACAGACAGAAGATTTTAATATACATTTAAAAACACTTCTCAGAATGTATATAGAGTCTGGTTGCAGACACACAGCCTCAGAGTCACATACAGTCTGGTGCGAAAATGCGTAATGATGTTGTTTACAAAATAAAAGCACAATATATTTAGTGTAGTATATTTAGCGTATCTTGAATGCAACTCAAGTGATTGATATCTTGATTGACCAATGAGAGATGGGGACATTAAATTGAGTGATTGTGAATAAGGAAGAACGAGAGATTCAGCAGGAAGACAGAGAATTGTTTTAATGGATTGTGAGTGGTCTGATGTTCTGATAAATGCGTCACAGCAAAAGGACTTCTGGTATTTAGTGTATATTTACTTGACAGTGTTTACTGCTGAAATGTACGCAAGCTTCTTATAATGCCAGTAAAGACTGTGCATGCGCTTCTGATACTGCCTTTAATAGACTGTGCATGCCCACCTAAGACTGTTTGTCTGCAGCAAGATCTATATCTAAAATCTGGGATCCCAGCTCATATAATAAAGATGGATCATGTTTTGAAATATCTGAATGATATCTGTTTTGCTCATGAGCACGGGACCACTAGTGAGAATTACAAGTTACAAAAGTGTCCCTTTGCACCCAAAAGATGTCAACCTTACAGGCCTAACAATTTTATTTGTTCAACTAATAACTGATAAGTTGTTTATTTCAGACCTGTTTCTCTCCTCTCCCATTTCCAAAAGTCTGCCGAAAACCATACTGAATGGCAGAAGAGATTCCCTCCATGCTGAAGAGCTAAAATAAAGAGGAGAAAAGAGCGAAGGACAATGAAATAAATAAGGATGAGTTCAACAAAAAGCCCTGTAATATCTCTAGAAACTCACGGCACTGGCAGCTCCAGGCTCGGCCTTCAACCTCTTCTTCTTCTTCCTCAGCGTCTCTCTTTGCAGCTTCTGTCGTGTCTGGACATCAATGAGGGCAGAGATGAAGCCGTTCTTCACTTCCTTCTCAAACACAAGCTCGTCTCTAATGGAGAGCAGCTGCACCAGGGTCTCCGAGTGTTCCCGCACCGCTGACTCCACCGCCCGCAGCTCCTCGTTCAACTGCTCCAATGACATCAGCCTCACCCCTAGTTTAACACAAAAATAACAATAAACTTTACATTCCTGTTTCTGTATGATGCAAAATCAGACAAGTGTGTTTCAATCAATCGATCAATTACAATTATTTATATATTTTTATATTTTCAGTTTTTTAGCAGTTGCCTCAGAGCAGCTTCTTAAAGGCTTAATGTGGATTCAGGGTTAAAAAGGAATTTCTATTGGATAAATCTATTGGGTAGAAATAGAACTACCAGATACTGCTACCTCAGGGATTGTAAAGTAAAGTTTATTGCTATGAGGAAAGTGTTGATTTCAAAAGATCAATAATTTCTGACTTATTATAGAAGCCCGGTTTAAACCCATTTTGTGGTGAAATAAAGCAACCAAGACACATATTTTATTGATGTGGGGAAAAAAGAGAACTATAATACACTCAAACATATGCAGAGAAAAAAATGAGTTATTTAATAAATTTTTTTTTAATATATAGTGTCTGAAATAAATAAAGTACAGTTTATTTTCAAAGAACATTTATCAGTTGTCACTCCAGTGATAACATCATTGATCATGCCTTTTAAGCATTAATGTAAATATATGAGTCCCCCATCACAGTGCTAAAGTGCTTTTTACTTTAGGGTAAAAATCGGCGTATAAATCCAAGTATATCCGGAGACCCAGAATCTGCTGGATACTTAGCACGAGAAAACGTTTGATTTGTGAATGTGGGTGTGGATGGGAAGCAGATCATATGTGTCTATGTTAGTAATTCAATTTATTTAAACTCGTTCAAATAATTTAAAGATCATTTAAAGAAGTGGTACAAATACAACTACTTACAAGTTTACTTGTGTGCTTTTATGTAAGGGGAGAGGAACAGAACTTGAGGGTGGGAAAAATTAATATATACGTTTTTTTTCCCCTGACAGAATATTGTTTGGCTTAAACAAGTTATAAAGAGGTCACAAACCGATAAAATAAATCATTGTTGTTGTTTTTTTTTTCCTCACATGCACTGTGGGTGTTTTTGGCAATTAGGTGACCTGATTTAACATTTATTTAATTCATAAATTGGACCTGACTCCATGAAAAAGACAGTCTGACCTTAAAAGCTAGAGTCCATGAAAAAGACAGTCTGATTTAAAAGGAGTGACGCTTTTCTGATAGGGATACGCAGCTAGAGACAAAATATCTGCCATGTGAAACTTATCTGCAAGGATAGCTTTCTGCATATATACCGCGCCTATGAAACACCAAAGGAGGTGCAGTTTTCGAGCCAGGTTCTGTAACCCATCACATTGCTGTTTCCTGATCTTGTGCTGAAAAGTAAAGAGAAATCGGACTGAAAGTCGTAGTCTGTCTTTATTGAATTTATTTTCAAAAGTGTATTTTATATTGCGGGAAAACAACCACATTAAATGGCGTTGTCGGCAAAGATTCAAGAGTCTGAGATCACAGCCGTTGACCCTGAAGAGGTGCCAGGAGCCGCTGTCAGAGCTTCACTGAAGCTAGCAACAACACTTCGAGCTTCGAGAGCGAGAGAGCAAAAGAGCAACCTCACCCTGTAACTGGGAGCTAACACACATCATTTGGATTGGTAAGCATAACTCTTTGTTATTTATGCTTACTGTGTTAGTTAATGTTAAGAAAAGTGATGTGTCTCTCCAGTTTTTTGATTAGAATTAAATGAGGTTTTTGGCTCTGGGAAAAAGCTCTTAACTCTGAAAGAAGTGTGTAAAAATAAGACTCTGAATTAAAAAGAACAGGTTGTTTTTAAACCCCTTAAAATAATTAAAAATAAGTTAAAACTAAAAATACAATTCGGTTAGTATTGTTTATTATCTGAGTAGAATAAGTCTGATTCAGAAGGAGGAAAGGCTGAGAGGATGGTACTGATGAAAAAGTGAGCACTTTAAAAATAATCATTGAACCAAATTGAACTTATAACCTGCTAACACAAATGTTGAGAGTGGATGAGTATTGAACTTGAGAAAGTCTAGTCGTCGGGGGTGTCGATTAGCTACTAAACAAATTGAAACTTATAATAATGGAGTGTGGTAATAGATAAGATTAGAGAGACTCAGATCACGGTGACTGCGCAGCGCTGCTGAATCGGGTGATAATGTAATAAACTAGGATTTGTTTAGTATACCTTCGGGATAGTTAGCTTACCGAGGAGGCGAAGTTATTCCGGAAAACTTGCGCTTGTTTTTGATGCCAGACATTTGGTCTGAAGTGCGCTCAAGGGTAGCGTAAGGTTGCCAGATATTTTGATCTGGAGCATGCTCAAGGGTAGCGTGATGTTGCCAGATATTTTGATCTGAAGCGCGCTCAAGGGTAGCGTGAAGTGATATACTCATGGAGGTCCTTGAATGACGGAGGTGATAGTGTTTATTTGAAAACTTTATTACAAAGGGATACAAAAATAGTGGTTAGACAATAATATTATTACTTTAAAACTAAAAGCATCTAATCTTGGGAAAACTGTTAACGACCGGAAAAGAAATAAAGACCATTTAAGAGTAACTAGTTTTGAAGAAAAAGGAAAAAACCTTGAATTAAATAATTCCCATTAACGAGAGCGAAGACTTGGTCTTCTGAGCAGGCTCTTATCAACAATGGCAACTGCGGCTGTAAACAGGTTTGAGGTTAATGTTTCACTAACCCCAATACAGTGGATTGAAATGAAAGACTCAACTGCAGGAGTAAAACTTAGATGCTGGTCTGAAAAAAATCCAAAACAAATTGAGAAAAGACAAATCTGTAGATCTTTTGTGGCCAAAAGAAGGTAGTTGGGACACAGAGAAAATCAAAAATGTGAAAAAATGGCTAATAATTAGGAAAAATGCAGGCAAAACTCTAAAAAGAATACATAAATAGACATAAAAAAAGACATAAATTGATAGAGCAAATCTCAAAAAGAAAGCAAGAGAAATTTGTTGTGTTGGAGATGTACAATGTTGATGGACATGTGTGCTGTGTTTGTGCAGATAGAAGAAACAGAGGCTGAATTGATAGAATGAGGAAAAGCAACTAGAATGTTTGAGAAAAAATGATGAAGATGGCAAATTGTATGTGTGTAAGCAAGGAACTTGTGATGTGAGATGAGTAACTAGAATGTTTGAATGTGTGAGAAAGCCTAGACAAAATAACGCAGAGACTGATAAGTTCACCCCACCTTTATGTGCTCTCTTGAAAGAGAAACTCAAACACACAAAGTAAAGCACAGATAGATAATAGAACTTGGATGAGAAATTAAGCACTGCAAAGTGAAATAGATTATTGAGATACTTTTTCAAAATGTAGAATCTTAAAAATAAATTTTAATGATGAAAATTAAAGTTCAATTACTTAAAAGTTAAACCTGAAAATTACAATCCAAATTGTAACTGAATAAACAATTGTAGTGGGTGGTTCTGGAAACTCTAGAATGAGTTTTGTTAAATTGATAGAATTCATTAAATGTGTTAACTCAGCAGATGGTAAAACATAAAGAAAAAATGATCAGAACTGTTAAAAATAACGAGATTAATTATAGATAAAAAAATACAGACTGGAAAATAATTAACACATATCTAAATGATAAAATTAAATGGACAAACGTTAGGATTTTTAGGAAAAACAGGTTACTGCAGTGAAGAGATCACAGAATATGCAGACAAATGCAAACTAATGAGACAACTAATGAGAGATGCAAGAGTTAAACAACTAAATGCAACTTTAAAATGGACTGAAGAAGCTTCAAAAGAATTTGACCAACTTAAAAGAAGTGATAATGGCTACAAAACTGTCAAATCCAAATTACAACAAACCTTTTTTATTAGATGTTGCATTAGGAAAGGGAGGTTTAGCAACAGCTATTTTACATCAAAAAGAAGGTACAAAACAAAGACCGCTAGGATGGTATTCAACTTTCCTTAGTGGAATGGACAATTTCACAGACTGTGAGAAAAATCTTGAAGCAGTATTTTGGGCTTATGCCCCAGTAGAAATAAGATCAACCCATGAAGTTGTAGGAATTTTGGAACAAAACAGATTTAATCTGTCAGTAGGAAGAAGAATGAAACATTTGGAACTACTTGAAAAAGTAAACTTGACTTTAAAGGTACTCAAAACAAAAAATTAAGCAGAAAAACTGTTATTTTGCCAACAGGGAGAGCCACACTGCTGTGAAATTTCAGGGACTGTGGACATGAAGATAAGACCAGACTTATCAGCTGAACCCTTAGAGGAAGGAAGAATTCTTTTTGTAGATGGTTCGTGTTTTAAGAACGATGCAGGCAAGAGCAAAATGGGTTTTTCTGTGGTAGAACTTGAGAACAAAGATCCATTAAAATTTAACACCATCAGAGAAATAAAAGTCACTCAAGGTATAATGTCAGCACAAAGAGCAGAAATTATGGCATTAACAGAAGCTTGTAACATCTTAGATAACCAAGAAGGAACGATCTTTACAGACTCTGCCTATGGTTATTCGGTAGCTCATTACTATGGAAAAATTTGGCACAATAATGGGTATAAGAAAACAAATGGTAAACCTATTATTCATGAAACAGAAATTAAAGCATTGATTGAAGCCTGTCAAACACCAAAAAAGCTAAGTATAGTGAAATGTGATGCACACAAAAGAGATCAAAGTGTAGAAACAATTGGAAATAATTTTGCAGACTTAGCAGCCAAACAAGCAGCGATGCAAGAGATTATTACTGAAATGCCAGTTGTAACTCGACAGCAAAAGAAAAACGAAGCAGTTGAACTAAAAGGTGAATGGGATTTTGAAAAACTTTGTGAAATGCAATCAAGTGCTAGTGTACAAGAAACATTAGACTGGAACCTCAAAGGAGGGATTAAATCAAAAGAAGGAATTTGGACAACACTTCAAGGTCAATTGATAATACCAGAGAGTGCAGAACAAATGGTACTATTACATGCTCATGGTACAGCGCACCACAATCGAAGAGAAATGATAGATGTTATCATTAGACAACTAAATCTTTGGTTTCCGCATCTTCAAACTAAAGTAAACAACTTTCTAGAGAAATGTGAAACGTGTATGGTCAGAAACATCAAAAGTGCTCCACATATAATCAGAACTTTTCCGACACCAAGGGGACCCTTTGTAAGCATAGTCATTGACTTTATAGACATGATCAAGGTTGTTAGTAGTAAGAGATATATTTTAACAATTGTTTGCCGATTTAGCAGCTGGGTAGAAGCTTTCGCGGTAAAGTCTCAGAGTGGAGACTCTGTAGTGAATGCCTTGACGAGAGAGGTATTTCCGAGATTTGGTATCCCGTCGCAGATACAGTGTGATAATGGATCGGGTTTCATAGCGGTTGTTATGAAATTGATGTGTAAGAGGTTGCAAATTGATTTGAAGTATGGTTCTGTGTACCACCCTGCCAGCCAAGGAAAGTGTGAAAGAATGAATCAGACTTTAAAGGGAAAGCTTTCTAAAATTTGTGCAAAAACCGGGCTCAATTGGACAAAAGCTTTACCCATTGCATTATTCAGCATCAGGAACAGCACAAATCGTGAAACCAAATTAACCCCCCATGAAATGGTGACAGAAAGAGTGATGCCTCGACCTGATAGAGAATTTATTAGCTGTGACAATTTGAATGATCTGAGAAATGATATTGACAAATATATCTGTTTGTTGGTAAAAGAATCATCAGCATGTTTTACAGGCTGAGAGTCGACCAAGGTGTTCTCCTGAGGAGTCTGGACGACCAGGTCCTATATCAATTGGAGATCATGTGTTCATAAACATTTTTAAGAGAAAGTGGGATCAACCGAGAAGAGAGGGTCCGTATGAGGTCACCCAAGCCACACCTACTGCTGTAAGGGTGAAGGGAACCAACCTGTGGTATCATATATCTCACTGCTTGAAAGTAAGAAACCTTAATGAGACCTTTCCAACAAGTGATAAAATTGCAGATGACCCTGTGAAGGAGTAAATTATTTGAAATAAATCCAGACATCCAGATAGACAAATAACCATAAAACGTACCGTTTTTGTGTTGAATTTTTGCTTACAGATTACTTTCGACTGGAGATTCTGAGAACCTGGGATAAGAGTATTCCTGTGTTCCACTTAGACTTGAGGCAGATCGAGACTGCTCCAGCCCCTATTGAGTCTACCACTCCAGAGCTGATTAAAACCGTTCTAAGGTACAAATCGGAATTAAAACAGAAAGATGTCTGTGTTAAGATGGGTCTGTGTGCTTCTCATTTTAATTATGAATGCTTGGAAAGGAGAAGCTCAAACTTCCAAACTGTTTATTGCACCAAAAGGAGCTACCACAACCTGGAGAATTGATTTTTGTAGATTAGCCAAATGTGTAGGACACCATAATATGTACCAACGTGCTAAGATGTATATTTGTACAGCCCCAATGAAGGAAGATAGTGGAGCTAGAGACACGACCTGTTCATCTTGGAGTCTAGTAGGATGGTCTACTGATCCAAGCTGGGCTATTGAACCTCCACCAAAGACGACCAATCCGGAAACTGTGAGCAAGGGAAAAACTCTATTTCAGCGACTGAGTATCATTAAAATGCCCAACCAAGGAAGCCAATGCGAACAGTTTAAGTGTAATGGATTAATGATAACTTTAAAAGATGCCCTTGAAAGTGATGAAAACTACTATGTAGTGGGTGCGTCAATTGATGGATGGGACCCTGTGGGATCATTTTACGTTAAAGTTAAAGAGCATAACGGCACAACCACTAAGACAATTGGACCAACTTCCACGTACGCTGAAACTGAAGAAATTAGAGCAGATGTTATCCAAGCCAGTTCAATTGAAGAATTATTTGCTATTGAAAAACCTCTCCATCCAAGCTATTGGAGGAATAAAAGACCAATTAGACAAAAATTCTATCATGACAAGACAAAATCGAATAGCTCTAGATATGCTACTTGCAAAAGAAGGAGGAGTTTGTATTCTGTTTGGAACCGAATGCTGTACTGCCATACCCTCAAATACCGAAATCGATGGGTCAATTACTAACGCACTAAACGGACTGAAAAGGTTATCCCTGTAACTGAAGAGAAACACTGACAGAGAAGATCCATTTGGTAAAATGATGGAAAGATGGTTTGGAAAATGGGGAAAGATTATTTCCTCAATAGCAATTACTATAGTTGTTGCACTTGCCATTATCACAATCATGGGATGCTGCGTGATACCCTGCGTTCGAGGACTCATTCAAAAAGCTATCGAAAATAGTATGACTAGGATGATGTACCAAAATACAAGCGACAGATTTATTGATATTACCCTAAACTTAGGAAAGGATCTTGCTGCGACTGAGGAAGAGCTTGGTTCACTACTTTGCGACGAAGTGGACACATGCATGTAACATATTCCTCAGCTAGGATGTCTGTCTTATATGTGCATGAAAGCGAGTGAAAGGAGAATGGAGGAATGAGTGATTCTCACTCCACTGTTGGATATTAATTTTATTTGTCTTGATTATAGAAAGAATGATTGTTTGAACAAAACTGAGTGAACTCCATGACAACGTGAATGCTCGGGGAGAGAGAAGAGCATCCCCTCTAGGTCCTGTGAATGAAGGATTCCTTTCAACCGACCTTCAGCTGACCAGAATGATATCCTTTGAGATCAGTAGAAACATTAAAGAGAAAGTTCACTTTTGTTTGATCCACATATTTAGCACTGTCTGATTCTTTATTTAGATAAGAAGTAAAAGTGTATTTTTGAAAACTTGTGTCTTTGCCAATCATAAGGAGAACTTGTGTGATGAGAGCTTCTTCTCCTAGTATCTAAGATTTATTTTTCACTATTAATGAGCGTATTTTTAAGTGCTAAAGAATAAAAACAAGATGACATTTTGAACTGTTATTGAATTAAAAATGAGTATGTGAGCATTATAAAAAGAAAAAAAAGCATAAAATAATGATGGAGTACAATTAAGGTTTTTAAATAAAGTATTTCTGAGAGTGTAAATCAAAAATAAAGTTGTTTATTTAGAATCAAAGATAGAACCTAAAAAATCATGAAACTCTTTTTTCCGGTTCACTGCCAACTTTTAAGATTGGTATGAAGGCAGCATGGTAACCCAAATTTGTTGTTTTCAATCTTTTATTTCAATAGTTTTTGCGATAGCGTTTGCTGTTTTCTAGCCCTTAGTTTTATTACTTTTTTAATAAGTCGATTGTTTTATTTTGATTGATATTTCTTAGTACTTTTTGATTTTTGTAGATATCTAATACTTTGCGTTTTTTATGACACTCACGAGAGAATTTTTGGCTGAAAACCAGAGAAAGTCTCCCACTTTGAATGGACAATTTTTTAGTGGAGACAATGGACAATGTGTTATGAACTCTAAAGACTCTTAGGAGCGCAGAACCACTATCTGTGCTATTCTGAAAATGAGTGCAAAGAAACCCAGCATTCATTCTATTAGCTTGATCCTGAGGGACTTGAGCAAAAGGCTGAAAGGCTTTCCTGAGAAACATGGATGCAGTCGCGGTAGCAGTCAACAAGAGATCGTCTGATGAGACACCTGGAGGTTCCTGAGGGTTCCCGAAAGATTTCCTGACTCCAGTATTCCCATGTCACTGCTAAAAGGTCACCCATGGCGATGGTTCCTGAAAGTCACCCGGAGTGATGCTGAAAGCCACCGGTGCCAAACAACTCTACAACCGCCACGACCTTTTGACCTTGCCTATCCTGCCTAAAGCCTACCCAAATGCTCAACGGTACCCTGTTTCCTAAAAAGGTGATCACATGGACAATGCTGAGAGAAAAAGTGATCCACCTAAAAGAACTGTCAGATACCCCAGTACACCTGTTTCTGTGTGTGCGTGGGATGAGAGGATTACAAATGAGAGGATTACGAATGAAGAGGATCCGAAGCGAGTGTCTTTCTTTTTATTACTTTATTTCTACTTAGAGTATATACGGAGATTTTTGAGTTAATCTAGTTTTACTTTTTGATTTTTGCTGAATAAATTTTTTAGTTTTGGGTGAAAAGCTGTTTAATGCTGATTTTTCTGGTTGTTGGAGAGTTAGAGAACAGAGTTTTGCTAAACATTGGATTTTATGCAAAATTATTGTAAATATGGAGATTATTCCAAAAATATTATGCTCATTATCAAGTGTACAAGTTATAATAATCATCCTAATCACCAATATAGGAAAAAAAAAAAAAAAAAAAAAAAAAAAAAACCATGAGGCATCTCTTAAATTTATCTTTGAGAGAATGATGACTGAGTGAATGACATTTGAAGGACATTTGAAGAACATCATTATATTTGAAGCATCTGTAAACCCTGATTAGAAAAAGTTTATTGATACATCAAGTGAAGAAGTAATGCTAATGCATGAATGATGTCTTGAAAGCTTGATCGGACAGACCGGTATCGAACGGCCCTCCGATGACTATCTCATCGAAATCGCGTTTCCTTACGAAGAAGATCATCATCTGCGGATCTTATTCTACTTTTGATTAATTATTATTTTGTTTGTTTACTGTTTTTTGTAGAAAATTGGCAAAAGACAGAGAAAATGCTACTCCTTAACTTAGCCAATTGAAGTAATGGAGAAAAACTATTTTACATAATTAACTCACTTAATTGCCTTAACGAATGGAAACTTGGAAAGTTCCCAAGGAGGGAATGTGGGTGTTTTTGGCAATTAGGTGACCTGATTTAACATTTATTTAATTCATAAATTGGACCTGACTCCATGAAAAAGACAGTCTGACCTTAAAAGCTAGAGTCCATGAAAAAGACAGTCTGATTTAAAAGGAGTGACGCTTTTCTGATAGGGATACGCAGCTAGAGACAAAATATCTGCCATGTGAAACTTATCTGCAAGGATAGCTTTCTGCATATATACCGCGCCTATGAAACACCAAAGGAGGTGCAGTTTTCGAGCCAGGTTCTGTAACCCATCACATTGCTGTTTCCTGATCTTGTGCTGAAAAGTAAAGAGAAATCGGACTGAAAGTCATAGTCTGTCTTTATTGAATTTATTTTCAAAAGTGTATTTTATATTGCGGGAAAACAACCACAGCACATGCAACGATAAGTCAACCCTGAAGGTTCCAGAAATGTTTTAATGACTTGGAGAAAGTAATTGACGTGACCTGAGTTAAAAGTATACTTAAAAGACTTTCACCTCTCCTGTGTTGCAATTCAGTTTGTGATATTTTTGTTTCAAATGTTAATGTTTCTCAAATATTATTAGTACTTGTTTTATGTATGCACCGAAACTGACTCTACATAAGCCCCTCCCCTATATATATATATATATATATATATATATATACACTAAGTGAAATTATTGCAACACCAGTTGCTATAAATATCATATCTTGTATCTAACGTCTGTATTCATCTTTTATAATCTTCTATCAAATCAAATAATGGTAGTGTTTTAAAATCCACAGTGTTGTTCAAAATGTGTACTCCATTGATTAATATTAATATTACAATTATTTTATAGTGTTATTTTCACTCTGTAACAAATCAGATGCAGATATTGTTAGGCACCAAGTCACACCACAGCTATTTTAACACATATTCATGTCACTCGTTTTCAAGGATTGAGCAGTAAGTACCGCACTCACTCTCTTCGTAGATCTGGCAACTCTGAGGCGCTTGTGTTTCCTGAGAGATGATCGAGATGAGTGGCTCTGACACGCATGGTTCGCTTAATGGTGACTCCTTCATCAGCTCCTCAATCTCTTCAATTACCTACAGTAAATCAAGATGCAAATTCTCTCAATAGAGTTATGTATGCATCATTAAGAATGCACTACTCCTTTAAGAGAAGAACTCTGCTTCTCTGAATGTGTGTGAGAGTGCGTTAACCTGTTCAGCGGTAAGCAGAGGCTCCTGGTCGATGCAAGAGACGATAATGGAATGAAGGTCCATCTGTTCCCTCAGATCCTCTTCATCTGATGGTTCCACATGCTCCACACACTGCTGTGAACCAGACAATAATAGTAAGTTATATAGAAGAACCATGTGTTCAACCAAAGATGAAAGTGGAAACACTTATGTCTCTTCTTAAAATACAACAACAACAACAATCTCATTGCAGGTGTACATGCTACATTTGTGCAAAAATGGCCCAAAAAAATGATAACAGAAGTCATTGCGGATTGTCGAATGTGTTTTTAGACATGGCACTGCAAATGCAAAAATATCACCACTGGACTCCAGAGGCTGCGATTGCACAGAAGTAAATGTTGTGCACACTTTATTTCATTCTGGTTTATACAGTGGATTTTTGCCACAGTTGCATTCTGGTACTGAGCTTTGGTATCCAAACCGAAATGCAATAAATGCAATGCTCAAAGTTTCCTAACTAAAATATATGTGGTTTGTCAAGAAATTATATTTGTTAGGGGCAGTTCAGAAAAAAAAAAAACAGTTCAAAAAGTGATTGTTTACAATGTAACATCTTGTTTTTCCCCCATTACCTCCATGCTGCTCTCAAACACTCATTAACCTGTTTCTAAAGTTTGCTCAAAGGAGAATCAGGAGAGGCTCAGTGCAGGATGTGAAAGTCCTGTACTTTGAGCTGTAATCTGTTACATTTGAATTTGACAAAATAGTGGACAGTATTTATGTTTATCCAAAAAGCTACAATTATAGGTTAGATTGTATCAGAAGCTACACCTGGTTAAAGACGTAAAAATGTGTTTCGCCAGTTCAAACAAGCAAACCAGCCTCGTATTTAAAGCATGATTGTTGGGTATAAAAATTTAAACTAAGCAAGCCTAGACATTATAGCATTGAGCATTAAACAGCTCTAGAAAACTTGTATACACTGCTCTTAATAAAATAATTTTACTTGGGTCTATTGAGTGTTTTTTGGTCAGTCTGTCACCCCCAGTATCTGATCATACCGCCTTTATATTGTCTCAGAAGGTTTCCACATAATAAACTTAGCCAGCCAAAAAGAAGTCTTTGCCTTCTATAAAACACCATTATCTCAAGTGAAAAAAATTCAAAGACACCATCTTTGAAGATTAGTTTTGAGTGGAAGAAAAAACACACAAACCCCAGTTGTTTAGCCACTCACCTGCTGTTTTTTCAGAGTCAAGGTTTCGAGGTGTAGTGATCGGATGTGAGATTGATCCCAATCCAAAGGCAGGACCTGATCGAAGCCATCAGAGACAGCCTTCCAGATACTGTAGAAAAATCTGAAAACATTATTTATGTTCTGAAAAATAGATTTATTAACCTTTTAAAATCAATACAATCAAAATGTATGTATACAGCGTTTTTTGCAATAAAGTTTCAAAGCTTAAAAGGTTTTAAGGAGCATCGACAATTCAGACAGTTTTATTGGGAGTTTATAAGCAGTTTATAAGCAGTTATATAAGCAGTTAATATTACACCAAGCCATTCTTATTAAACAAAAGACAATAGACCTTACTGTTTAATTTTATTATGAACCATATTCAAATGTTTGTAATCATTAAAATATCGTGTATATAGATAATTGCAGAAAACGTAATGCAACCAATTTAACTCTTTTGGTGATTTTGTGCTGTGGGAGGAGGAAAAAGCATTTGTTTTGTATTGTATAATATATGTTTCACTCAAATGAATCTATAATTGTATAAAACAGATACGAGCACTTGTTTGATATGGGTTAATACGAGGTACAAGAATGCAGCATCCTTAAGTCACGTGACCTCGGCTGCTCAGGAATCCTTTAAGATTTACAATCAGTTCGTAGATCATTGCAACGAATATGTAAACTCCTGACTTAACATAAAGTTATCATTTGTAAAGGACAATGCACTTTAGGAAACATGGGTAAAACGTTAAAACTGTCTATAATATATAATTGTATAATAATACAACATGTTTGCAGCCTCACGTCATCCTTTCATGCACGCGACTGTCTGAAATCATCGCCACCAAAAATCCTTGAATACAACTGTTTCATTTTTATACTCACTCGTCCCGTTTTAGAGTCGTATTCGCACTTATCGTCGTCAATGGAATCGCCGAGTTTGCATTCGAGTGCAGATTTAAGAAACAAGAGCGTAAGTTTTCGTCAAAGTGTGTGATGATGTTTTCGCTGGTCGTGAACGAGCTTGTCTGAAGCGCGCTCTCGGCGTCTGAAATATCATCTAATATCCGCCTCAGATCCTCAGAACTCGGTATATCCTTCTGTAGATCGATATCTCCATTTTTAACTATCTTAAATTTGTTGAAATCTTGCCACCCATCATCATCAGACGTCTCTGATGTAGGCTCCGCCATAACCGTTACAGAAGCGACGACGATTCGTGTTGGAAGCAGCCCTCATAAATATTCATTTCAAGGCAAGCTGCGGATACAAAGCTGGATGGTATCGTTTCAGTAATAGTTAATATTCATGAGCTGAAGTCGACCAATGAGATGGTAAAACGTCACAACATCTATTTGTTAAAAATGAACAAAGATTTCCCCTAAACACAGTTTAAGACACATTCCTGGAATTTTCTTCACAAATAAAGATGTAATTAAATGTGACATGATTTTGTTTTATTAAAGGAATCCGTTTTCCCCCTTTAGAATCAAATACTATGTCTGCCAGCTCAGTGGGTTCAAAAACAATATTTAAACAAATATTATCCCTTTATATTAGTTATTCTATATCATCCAGATTTCAGTTATAAAGAAAAATAAATCATTACATCTTGAATAACGAGAAGAGCGAATATTTATGTAATGACATATTTTCGACAAAGGATGGCGCCAACGAGCGCCGACGCCGGAGGTTCAACACTAGAGAAGAAGAATCCGGAAGCGGTGGCAAAGCGGAAAAGCAACGATGGAGGCGGCTGTGTTCATTTTGTCGCTCGTCGACTGCTGTGCATTAATTTTCCTCTCGGTTTATTTCGTATCCTTTGCTTTACACCTCGACATGAATGAAGACGTGTTTATTTGA
Source organism: Danionella dracula (assembly GCA_900490495.1). Classification (NCBI taxonomy): domain Eukaryota; kingdom Metazoa; phylum Chordata; class Actinopteri; order Cypriniformes; family Danionidae; genus Danionella; species Danionella dracula. The sequence goes on along the minus strand of UELW01000178.1, from coordinate 4,784,224 downwards.
TCTACCCTCAACTCCAGTTTGCTCTCTTATTGTCTTCTTTTTTCTCTTCACTGGCTTAGACTGTGATTGGGGGCAAATCCTAACCGAGCAGTTATGGTGGTGTGATCAATATTTAAAATTTGTGTTAAACCGATGAATCTGAGTTAAGACCTTAGATTCGTTTGAGGTGTGTGATGATAATTTATTCAATATTTATACACACTAACGTTATACAGACTTTGATGGTTTGTGTATTGTAAACCATAACATAGATAGCAAAGGATTGTTGGTTAAGTGGTGGTATTTGTTCATAAGTTACTATTTTGAACAGTTGACTGAAAAATCTTTGAAGCATAGAAACAGTGAGTGATGAAGTTTTTGGTACAGTTACAGGTTTGTGTGAGATTTTATTGGGGTTTCAATTTGTTGCAGGTTAAGTAGTATGGTGTTGTACACCTGTTCCTAACCATTATATTGAACTGGTAGATTTGAAATAATGATATCACCATAGACAAGGGCATTTTATTTGTATTGCACATTTCAAGCAGATTGCCTATTGAAAGTACTTTTATTGAAGGATATAGTTCAAGGACTAACCATTATCTGTAGAATAATAGAAAAGGGCGTTCATTAGGCCAGCACACTTTGAACAGTAGTACTCAGACAGAAAATGTGCATTTAATTTGATGTGTTGCCGCCTGTATTTTATTGTAGCTCATTTTAATGCCTTTTTACTCTCCTGGAAGCCGGTTCCAACTGTGGGATGCATTTTAACTGAAAGTAGAGTCTCTCTGTGTGGAACAAACACATGGAATAACCGGTTTGAAGCTAATGATCTGAGGGCAGGAATTTCAAAGAGAGCTTCTTCAGTATCTAACTCTTCTCAGATGTATGTCTAAACAAACCCTGAGCAATGCTTTTTGTAGATTTTAGTTTAGATTTTTAGAATTTGATGGTGATGTAATTATAAGTACTCATAGCTTTGCCATAATGAGCTTTCAGGAGATGTCACCATTCCAAAAATAAACAAGCTGATTGATCGGCTTCATCAGGCAAAATAGCCTCTATTTACCTTTTCGTTCCATTGCTCAAATCTAATACTGTTCAGGATTTTAGATAAAAGGCAGTGTGTACTACATCTCATACATAGCTTGGCTTCCTAGATGCCACTAATGTCATGTGACAAAATCTGTTTATGTATGTATAAACCAACATGTTTGAATTTGCCTGAGGAGGGTGCTGCCATAATCACAGAGAAGACCATTTTATCAGTCTATTTCTTTATAACATAAAAAACATTGGAATTTTTATTTAGCAAATATAGACATGAAGTGTTTAAGTGTATATTTTCAGACAAACACAATTATTTTTTTAAACAAACTTTGATTATTTAATGAAAATAAAATACAGAAATCCTCACCTCGCTTATATCTGTGTTATTTCTAATTGTTACAAATATTACCTGTGACCAGAGATAAGGGTCAATGTTTATACCAGCTATAATTAATGATTCATTTTAATCTTTGTCAATCCTTTCATGGGTTTATAATGAGTTATTTTTCATACTCTGTACTGTTATTAAGATTAATCAACAGTAAAAACGTTTTTTTTATTTTAAGAATAGATTTATTAAATTCACTATTGATCATGTATCAAACAGAACAGCTAGCAACAGAAATAGTCAATCAGCTGATTAAATGGAATTAAGTGTTTTAATAACATGTTAACAACCGCCCCCATATTACATTATGCATAAGCAAGCTTTCTGAAGTGTAATTAAAGTGGTGCTGAGTTCTTGACCTGGATGCTCAGATTATAACTCTGTCGGATCTGGAGTGTGATTACATCAATGCACGCGCATGCTGCTCCAAGCTTAACAAAGTGAGTCAATATTTCACCTTACACATCATGTACTTAGTTATTACACATGCATGCTTATTGAACGATTATTAGATTTGAATCATCGTAATTGAATTCACTGACGGAAGAGATGTAAGTACATGAGAATCATTTGATGGAGATGACTTCACTTTTTGACCTGTAGCTTGTCGTTTTAGGCTGATGTGTAAAAGTGTGTCTGTGTTTCAGTGGGTGATTCCGGAGCTGATCGCTCAAGCTCTCCCCACAGTTTTAATGCTGGTGTCCATGCACTGGTTTGTGTTTCTGCTCAACCTACCCGTGGCTGCCTGGAACATCTACAGGTCTTGTGTTCACACAGACTTACATTAAAAGGCTTTCGCCAGTTCAAACAAACAAACAAGCAAACCAGCCTTTTATTTAAAGCATGATTGCTGGGTATAAAAATGTAAACTAATCAAGCCTAGACATTAGAATGTCTTGAGCATTAAACAACTCTAGAAAACTTGCATACACTGATCTTAATAAAATCATTTTACTTGGGACTATTAAGTGTAGTTAGTTCAGAATTAGTTCAGAACGCTGTAGCAAGATTTTAAAGGGGAAACGAAAAAGCACATTACTCCAATACGGTTCTCGATTCACTGGCATCATATTCATACCTTGATTTCTCTAAAACCAAAGTCCAAAGTAATTTAGTAAATTTGTTATAATGGATACCTTATCTTAAAGTATATGTCTTGCTTTATTGCTGATTCTTACAGGTATTTTTCTGTTTCATAGTTTTTTTTTCGATTTAATTGTTTAATTACAATATATGCTTTGTTGTAATGTGAATAATGTGAAGCACTTTGATCACAGATGGTTGTTTTTAAATGCATTATATATATATATATATATATATATATATATATATATATATATATATATATATATATATATATATATATATATATATATATATATATATATATATATATATATATATATACACACACACACAATATATATAGCATTGTTCTTCAGTAACTGACAGCGGTTGGGTATGTTTTTATTTTCTATTGTTAGTATTTTTTGAAGCTAAAAAGCCAACAGACTGTGCATTCATAGTCATATTGAATTCAAAAGCAGCTTTACCTGTTGTTCTCAGGCTGGTGAGGGTGCCGATGGGGAACATGGGTGTTTTTGATCCAACTGAGATCCACAACCGCGGCCAGCTCAAGAGCCATATGAAAGAAGCCATGATCAAACTGGGCTTCCACCTGCTCTGCTTCTTCATCTACCTCTACAGGTGACACACTCTCATTTCTCACACAAGATTAGTCTGCTTGCACACGAGAAGAAAGAAAGATTTTCTAGAAAGTAATTGTGTGAAATGATGGTTGTATTTTAGAATTTATATAGTGTAACCCAGAGATTGGCAACCACTATTATGGTATGAGTGAATCAGGGGCTTTATACATTTTGGTGCTACAAACTGGTTTAACAGAGGACAATTTTTTTTACCTGACTTTTTAAATGGATATAAAATGTTTGGTGGTAACAATTGTCATTGAGGTTTTGCTCTGTTAAAAACATGTTTGGTATTTCATAACTCCTCCCACATTTACCCCAAAAACACCAAAATTATAACCCATAACAACCCACTATAACACAGGTATCACCTATCATTAAAGTGTTCTTTACATTTTCTTTACTTAGGTCCATTCTTTTTTTCTTTTTTTACCATTTTTAAATACGTTTTCGTTAAGGAGAATAAAGTTAGGTTCTTATGAGTAAAACAGTTGGTCTGTAAAGGGGCAGTTATTGTCTTTTTTATTTCAGAACAATAGCACTACAGAACAAATATATACTGTGTGAGTATAAATTTATATATATTTTGTTTGTTTAGAAATATCTACAGAAAAAGTTACATTCAACATAAATTAAACATTTTAACCATAGTTTACAATTCTAAAACTTTCCAATAATTCTCAAATGGTACTTGCAGATTGTAAATTACATGTAAAAATATTGTAAGACATGGTTTGGAACACTGAAGCATTGCATTTATGAATTGACTAATGCTAGTTTTAAAACTCATCCAGCATCTAGCTGCTGAAAATACCTGTCAGAAGCTTCTAAAAATGTGATATTTTGTGTGCATTACGTTGCTGTCTCTTTATTTGTTTGACAGGAATTATTGATGTGTATCCATGAATAAACAGAGCAACATAAAATATGCAAAAAAATAGTCTCTAAGCTTTTCATTGAAGTTTGTCTCAATTGCAGCAGATTTAGTTTTTCTTCAATGAAGGTCATTTTGCACCCACACAAACCTTGTAGTTGCAAATACAAACTGGATTTTTTTTTACAAGCGTTTTGCAAATTATATAACTTGATGAGATTGGGATGTAGCAGGGCTGTTTCTGTGTGAATCTGCTGCTGAATGTGTTTGTATTCCACAGCATGATCCTTGCGCTCATCAACGACTGACCACAAGCCTCCTGAACACACCAGAAATCATCCTCATCATCATCGTGATTCTCAGCTCTCAACAGAAACCCGTCTTTTCAAATCCCAAACAACTGCTCGTCAGTGCCTGAAGCTTCCAGACTATCCCCCTGAAGCTCTCCACACTCACGGACTCACCCTCCTAAACACGCCCGGTTACATTCAGCTCCGGAGCAAGGGTAGTGTTTCACCCCGAGAGCGACTCTTTCAGATCGGCACGCTTCACTTTACACTGCGAGCACCTTCTGTCAAGAACAACTTTATTTGTGTTCTCATGATCATAAGGTTGAACACAATAGTTTTTCCGAACTGACGATTTTAAACAAAATGTATTGTAATTACTAATGTAATGTCATCTTTTACCTTCTCTTGATGTGTAATATTGTCAAGATTCAGCTACCGCACGTGTGGAGAGGTTAGATTCGCCTTGATTTTGGACTGTGGGAGGAAAAAAGACTTTGAGCGTCATAAACCAGGAACCTCGTCAGCCAGCACAGAGCGGGAGATGTGTTCATTTTTATATTACCCTTCTGCTCTGATAGCAATGGTGTTATTATTATCATTAATGGGAGAATTTTTTTTTTTGGTAAGGCTTGTATTTTTTCTTAATATTAAAATGATGGAACGGAGGTACGCTCTGGTGTCACAAGGTCCTGTAGGGTTCCTGGTTTTGGTCCTGGTTGTGACATCGTTCAGTGTCCTCCTGTAGATATTAGGTGAACCTTCTGAGTGTGCGAATGTGGACATGCCTCGAGGCTTTGGCTTAGACAGATTAGATATATTATTATCAATTCAGGTTCGTAAATTAGAGAAAAAACTGCTTTTATTACCTTAAAATGATTACATTAGGCATAAATCAAACATTTTAGCATAACATTTTTTTGAAGCAATAGTTTTAAATCACATTTTCATTTAAACAAGCAAACAATGAGAAACGAAAGTTTGCTCTGCAACAATGAAAGTATGCTTATAAAATCATAATAATAGGTGACTGTATTAACACATTGAAGCAGTATTTTAAAGGACACGCTGCTGTATTTTTCTGTTTTGAAAATTCATAATAAAACGTTGAGGACATTTTATCTGTTATGGTGCCATGCTGATTGAAATAGCTTTGATATTTTTTATTTTAGTGGTGTAATTTAAAACTGGGAATATGTGAACAAAAAGTTTTTCAAATGTACATTTTCATTTATGTTTTTATAATGATTTCTGAGTTTTTTTGGGGATGGATCTGTGGGAGTGCTGGTGCATGCTGGGAAATTGATATGCCTCTGCTGTTCTGCACTGAATTGTTGAGGAGAATGAGTTCAGGGGATCAGCTCCTCGTGTTCGTTTCAGAAATACAATCTGTTTGAATGGCTGTTTGGTTTGTGAATATGCTATGTTGGTTTTTGTGTTGTTTTTCTTTTCATATTCTTCGTATTTTGCATTTGCAATATTTCTTCAATAAAATGTGAAAATGATACTACTGTTTTCATGTATTTTATTTTTGATTGTGCTGAGGTTTTACGTTTCTTTTCCAGAAGTTAATGCTATTATAACAACAAAAAAGAAACAAATTGATTTTGAGTAATTAAAAAACTAAAATCAAGAAAAAAATTGGAGTTTGAGACAAAAAGAGAGTCTTATATTACAGTTCATGCCAATAAATTTCCAATAGTTTTAACAAATGAATCTCAAATGTATTAACTTTTACCATTTATTCAGCTTTTTTTTTTTACAAAATGGTTTTTTGTTGTAAAATGTTTTTAGACAATTTGGGGGAAAAAAAAGTACCAATTTCGTTGTATTAGTGTGAAAATGTTTATTTGGTGAGAACGATGATCATCTGTTGTAACTCCCCATTCATTTTTGAAGCATTATCTAATTTTTCTGCTCTTATTTATACACAACTTTATTTATTGATGTATTTCACCAAATGTGGACCAGACCATAATTTCCAGTTAGGAAGACAAATTCACTCGAAGATTTGAAGTTAAAGTTCAATAAACAGGTGAGCCAAGTTCAAGCTTGTTTTCTTCAACGCTGTTGTTTTCACAAGGTGGTAAAAGAGTTCATCAATACAACAGGATTCTGTTTTAGGCCATGGGTATTTTAAACAGGTTTGCAGTTTACACATCAATACAATAAATTCAATTCTGATGTCCTTAGCATAAAAATGTAGAATTTGTTATGAAAGTAAGGTGCTTTTAAATTTCAATTCCATACAATTAAAGTTTTAATTCAGAACTATGTATTTTATTTAGAAAAAGCACGTATATATTTTGAAAGAATAGTGTACTTATTCCAAATGATTTCAAAATCATACAGTCCCCATTTTAAACAGTCCCTTCCTCTCCCCTCAAGGTAATACTGTAATACTATTTTGGAATCTGTTCAACTATTATCCAGATATTCTTACCTTCTAGAATAGCTCTTCACAGATCGTAGATTTAGATGGCGACAGTAGCAAAAACCAACTTCCAATGCCATCGTAATCAGGTTTTAAAGAGTGAAATTCTCCAAAAGAAAAAAAAAATAATAATGTGCTAAGATGTGATGTTCAAGTGGACCATTGGGTTCTGTAATTCTCAGACCAGCTCTTTACATGTCAATAAAACACATTTTTTAGAGAACATTCATTCATTCATTCATCTTCATGTCGGCTTTATTCCCTTTCGGGGTCGCCACAGCGGAATGAACCGCCAACTCACTGGCATATGTTTTACGCAGCGGATGCCCTTCCCTGCCGCAACCCATCGCTGGGAAACATTCACACACACATTCACACTTTAACACTATGGGGCAATTGTTCTTATTCAATTCACTTATACCGCATGTCTTTGGACTTGTGGGGAAACCGGAGCACCCGGAGAAAACCCACGCGATCACGGGGAGAACATGCAAACTCCACACAGAAATGCCACCTGCCCCAGCCGAGCCTAGAACCAGCAACCTTCTTGCTGTGAGACGACCGTGCTACCCACTGCGCCACCGTGACGCCTTAGAGAACATTTCATCAGTATTAATTTAATTAAAAATATTTTCTGTATATTTTGAAGGCAAGTATTGTTACGCTTTCATTAAATTTAGTTCCAAAATATTCATTAGTTGAACATCTTTCCAAAAGACAACTCCCTGTGACTCATTTAAAACCCTGAATGCTTTATTGAAAGTATGTATACATAACACCTCTCCTACAGAACATTACACGATAGTACAATCACTTATTAATAGCAACACACAGCGAAATGCAAAAAACAGACCCTCCAAACCCTACTGCCATAAATTCAAAGCTCAAACGAAGACTGAAAGGAAACACAAATCTCCCAAAGGAAAGAAAGAAAGGACGTTGTTGCATAAAGCAGAAAGTACAAAAGCACAATTGCGCGAGGGTGTTTCTGCATGCACCGCTTTCCACATTTCCTGTGTGCGCGACAAGCACTCTTCGCTGACTCCACAGGTTTGGCTGGTCAGGGATGGTAAAACCTGTACAAGGAGCTTTTTTTTTTTTTTTTTTTTACCTGATGCAGGTGAGAAATGCTTTCATCTGTACGGGAGGATACATGGCAGAAAATACACACACTTACGCTTGAATATATCTATATATTTATCTTTATATTCTTCATATATGTGCATATGAAGAGCACATGTTTACAGAATAGAAATAATATTGTAGGCAAAGGTCTCAAGTGATTACTCTCTGAATACCGAAATAAATGAAGACAGCACAACCAAAAATGAACACTAATCGCTGTTTATGAAGAGGTTTCACTTTTTTGATCAGCACAAAGTTTGAAAAATGTTAGCAACCAGAGGCCACTGGCTTAAAAAAAAAAGTCAAAACAATGAGCACAATTGGGGAAATGAAGGGTAAACTATGTGTACCATTTCGATCTCAAAGTATCACTTGGTACCAAAGAGTAGGAAATTCCCAGCTAAGAAAAAGCCATTAGGCCACTTGCTGAGACATCCAACACATGATAATACGGACAAGTATAGGGACAAGCAATAAAGCAAACAATTAAAGAAACCTACAAATAAAACTCCATAAAATGAGGAACATTTGCTAAGAAATCATGTACGCGTCTGCAACGCGTAAAAAAAGTAAAAACTTGTGATGCAACAAATTATGGAACATGACCCAAGAGGAGGAAACAAGAACAAGACGGGTATTGTTTGGGTCGAAAATAATTTCTCACACACACATTTACTGTGAAACGACCTGGACTGCGTTACAAACACCTAAAAAGGCAATATTTACATGTGTTCGTAACATAAATGGGACCCGGGCGTCATTAGCAGGACAAATAGCATGCTGGAAGTCTGATTCCAGAGTTTATTTCACCCAAACAGCCTAATCATGGTCTGTTTTGTAGTTTCCTTCTCTCTAGAAAAACAGACTCCTCATAGCTGCGAATGTTCAGCTGTCCTACTAAATCATACTGGCTCATGATTGGTTTAATCCAAACAAATAGATGTGAAGCTATTAAAAATGTTTAAAAAAGCCTCAAGAAACAAAACACCTCTTGCTCCTCTGGTGGAGACACTGGCTTTCGGCAGAAAAGTTCATGCTGGAAAATAAGGATATGATCGAATTCGTCTCTGCATGCCATATTTTCACCAAATAAACAGTGTACAGAACAAAAAGAAAACAGAGGCCTTGATTCATCCACAATAATAAATGAAAGCCTTAATAAATAACTCTGTGTACGTCTGTGTATTGAGGACGTAGTCGTCCACTCAGGATGCAGTGTTGGAGGAGGCAGAGCTCGATCCTGAAAGGGGGCGTGTCTTCAACACGTTTATTTCGTAAAGCTGCCCGAATCTGAAGTCGATTAGTAAGTTTTGTCAGCTCGAGATTCCCCCCCAGGTTCACATTCTCAAAATGTTGAGGATGACACACCCCTTCGGTCAAAGACGGACTTCATTATTCATTCTTCATTCAGAAAGTCTATAGTGCGCATTTTCCAAAGCGGATGTCGTCTCCAGAGTTGACATCAACTGTCCATGCTGAAGCTCTCTACACACAGGAAACAAGCAGAGTCAACGACACACAGCACCCACTAGCTGCTTTTCACCCCTGTGTGATGAATCCAAACCATACACATCACACTTTCTTGTCCAGAACAATCTTAGGGTTTGTATGTTCATAATAAGGGGCTTATTTTGATGAACTATCTGCATTTCATTTATTGTGATTAGTTCAAGGGGTTAAAACCTTTGACACATTCTGTATGTCCATGATTTGTTTTTCACAAAATACAAAAACAAAAGATTCACACTCCTCTTACAATCAACAAAAATAAATACATTTTGTTTTTTATAAATAAATCTGTTTAATCATTATCAACATGTATTTCATAGCTGTAATTTATGAATCTCAAAGGTGTGTCTATTAATTAATTTAAAGTGAATTCATTCACTTAAAAAAAACAGATCCACTGAGCATGTGCAAGGTAGTCTCCCCTACTTTTTTAATTTGTCCACGAACTTCACTAACTAGCTTAAAGCTTTTCCTGCAGATCTGTTGTGCAGGAGGGAGTTTTCTTGAACTGGGACCTTAAATATTGCAGCTTCAAGTCCCGATTGGAAGAGGATTTAGGAATGTCATCACAGTTCAGAAAAAGGCGTTGTTCTATGAGTTTAAACTGCTTCTTAAAAGTTACTCTGTGTCGTTGGCTTGTGTTCTGTGTTGGTGTGTTCTTTGCTGTGTGTTGATGCCAGGGGATCATGAGGTTTTTTTCAATTTTACTCACTAGGACGATGTTGGTTTGAATGCTGTGAAAAGTAAATTGTTTGGATATCTTGTCTAAGGTAGTGACTCTGAAGGTATAAACATTGTCTAATAATCTTTCAAGAAAGATTTCACAGATATATTGCCACAATGAGCAATATAGCCATGATGGGATAGAGTTTTGTGTTTATTAACACTTGCCAATCAAAATGATGTGACAAAATAATAAACCAGATGTATTTTTCCTATTTATATTTATTAAAAGACAAAAGAGTCAACCTCTATAAAATAGAACTTAAGTTCATGCCAATAGTGCTGCAGCAGTGGGTCAAAAGGATCCCCCTGGTGGTTCTGATGGGTAATGACCTGTTGACATTTGTATTGTTAAAGGGTCAATGACATTGTGTTTTTTAAAATAATATGTTGTTCACATTGGTCTAAATGTATGGAAGATTTATTACTTATAAAGTCTCTTTTTAATTAAAATTGTATTCAATATACTAATTTTCTAGCCCGGGCTTATTCCGGAAATGAGCTGAGATTTTCATTCGGCAAACTTCGCAATCACTCCCCAGTTTTTCACCTATTGGTTAGTGATTTACATATTCATGACGTGTATACAAAGTTACTGTCTGATGGTCAAGAAGATTTGAGAGATATTAGAGGGATTAATTATGAGCAAATTCACTAACCATAACACACGAACACAGAGCTAGCAACATTGATAGACACTATAACGGCGTTTGGAAGGAACACTGCTCAACAACTTTATCTCTATTGAGCATTTTCTTTTAATCATTTTTCAATCTTTTAGTCCTTTTAATAACCTCCATTTAATCCTTATAACACTTATAATCCTAATAACACTAATCCAAGTTATGTGTTGCTCACCTGTCTTTCGCTCTGTTAGATTCACATGCGTTTGTTTTCAGATATCACAAGAGATATTTGTGGATAGTGCATCACTTCCGAAGGAGGGAAATTGGCCCCTTCATATCTGACAGTGACGTTACAATGGAACTCGTGTAACATCATCAAAGGCGTGAATAAAATCAATTTTTAAAAGTAACAAATTCGTTTTTTTGTTTGGGAACGTCCATGGTTACATTTTTTATTCAATCTACTCTTATAATCACTACAAAAGCCAGAAAAAGGCTCACCATGGCATGACCCCTTTAAAGATTTAAACAAAAATTTAAGTGAATCTGATGTGCAACTAAACTCTATTTTTTTTGTGAGCTTTCTGTTTAAGATCTCTTTAACTGTGAAGAGAGTAGAGTCATACCAGGGATTCCCTCTGTGTCTGGGACGTCCAGAAAGGGAGCAGGACCCCAGATTCGGAGGGTGCCATCATCTGAGGCGCTGGCCATGAGCCCAGGGAACGCTGGGTTCCAGCTCACACAGTTAACAGTGCGAGTGTGTCCCGTTAACTCTGCGATGGGCAGCTCACTGCGCTTGTGCCAAATATACACTTTGTGATCTGGAATGAATAAACAGATATTAAAATAAAAGTAAAAATACTTTAAATATTTGTAAAAATACAAATCAAGTTAAAGAAAAACTGTTTACAGAAAAAGACAGAATAAAGATGATAAAAAAGAAAACAGGTTAAAACAGATCATAACAAATATATTGTAACATTATTTAAATAATCATAACTAAAGAGGACTATAAGAATTGACACAGACTATGCAAGCATGACAGATTGTAAAAACTGCTTACTTCTGCATCATTTATCATTTAAAATATCCAGTCATGAAAAAGAATAAATGGTTTATTCTGTTTCATTCAGATCTTTCGAGATCTCACCTTCACTGCCGCTGGCGATGAAGTCTTCATTGAATCCTCCAAAGCAGGAGTGGATGGTGTAGAAGCCCTGAGTCACACCCTGGTACTTCCTGACCAACACCCGGTCCTGCAGGTCCCAAAGATGAACCCCCTGCACAAACAGAGCCACGTAAGGATGTTGAAGAGATTTTAAACACACTTGTTCATTAACCAAACGTCTCATGCTAATTTGGCCACCAAAAATAATAAATATTACTAGAAATGGCATACAGAAAACAGGCTTCTAAGATTTACCCCTTATTAACAAACTCACGGTCAACACGGTCAGAATCGTATGGCAGATCAGCTGCTACACTTGTCACAAATATTCAGAAATATGATGTTTTTTTTTCCCACTCCATAATCGGATGTCCTCTCATTTAGAAGTATTTTGCACAAAAATTATACTCAAATAATATGACTCTATAAGGGGGAAAATTGTTGGATCCTCATAATTCTGAGTTTATTCTAGCATTCACCTATTGAAAATTTTGAGTGTATTTTCTTATGCTAAACCTACTACTTCAAACTATCCCGATCAAGACTGAGCCATCACGGTGACTCTTACTGTTTCAATCGCCTCAAATATTACCAAAAGGGTTGATCTTATAAGGTTCATGTCTGGTATCCTTTTAGAAGTTCCGGAGCATGTAGTGCAACTATCTTATATTTCACAAAACTAGAATCGCTAACATTCTACAAGTCACTGTTAAAGTGATTTCTACTTCTCCGATGATCTCTGGTTCACACTCCTAATTAAGTCACACCTCTCTGGGAGGAGATTGGTCTGAAGAGCCTTTCAAAGGCAGAAGGCAGACAGGGTCTGACTTCGTCTCATAATCTGAGAGGGTTTTAGTACTCTCTCATCACGTAGAATACTGGGTTTATGATTTACTGCTATTGTTTAAAATAATCCATTTCAACTTAGATCTAGAAAATAATACTTTCTTTATAGTATGTTGATTTAATTTGATGTACTGCTTGTTAACTAGAATGGTAATAAATGTTTGAACACAGAGTCATTAGTTCTTCATTTACGGAGACACTTTTAAGGGTTAATAAGTAAAATTAAAGGTCAATGAGTCCCTTAAATCATAACATAATTGTTAATAATTCAATTATTTGGTCAAGATTCAGAATAATGGTAAAACCATTCACAAATCAATTATGGAGCCATATATGCACATTTATGTGAATTATCAGAATTTTTAAGAACCATTCCAAGACAGAACATGCAGGCCTTCAGTCCTGACTGGCATCCGTCAGTGGGCCAATCAGCAGGATCTTACACCTCTGTCTCTTATTCGTTAAGATAGCAGAAATTTAATTGAAATAGATCTAGCCACTTCTTTTGTCACATAATTTTCAATTTATGAGACTCCTACATGTTTTTGTGCCATGTTTACAACAATTTCAAACATTTTTAATGTCAGCTTAAGTGCTTAGGAAAGTTTGACATTTAATTACTTTTAAAACTTAAAAAACTAATTTAAGTTCAAGTATTTTCAAGGATTTCAAGTTCCTGTAAGGCACCACAATAAATAAATAGTAATCAATTCAATCGAAACAATTGTGTGCTGCTCACCTGAGTTGCTACATTTAACAGAGCTAATCTGCCGTTCTTGGAAACAGAGAAGGACATTACGGGATGATCCTCTTGAACTCTGCAAGAAAACAAAACATCAAATGTAAAAACATCCTCAATAATCAGGCCCTCAAACATCTGGTGTCCTGCGATAAGTGCTGACTGCCTTGTAGTCATATAACCAGCATGCACCTGGCTGAATCAGAACATAAAAATCTGTCTGAATCACTGCGAGATGTGTGCTGTGGCTTGGAGATAAAAATGATCAGATTTATCCACGTACATGTTTCTGTCAGTCAAGTCCTCAAAGTTGTACCCTCGAATGCGCTGGTGCGTGTCTGATGCCAGAACTGTCCTGCCATCACTCAAACACCACAGACACTGCACACGCACACCTTCCCAGGAGTCCAGCAGGTTTCCCTCCAAATCCTGAGCAATTGGAAATAAAACATCCAACATTCAAGAAAAGGTCCAATTCAATCCACTTTTTTAGGTACAAAATAAACAACACATAAAAATAATAATAATTTTGAACAATTCTAAAATGCCATTTTTGCCATTGTCATTTGATTATCAATACTTTTTTCGAACTGAAATGGTTGGTTGGAATCAATGTTATTTAAATAATGTGCCCTTAAACAAAAGTTACTGAAATGTCAAGAAAATACTGTCTGTATATTGATATATACTAGGGATGCACCGAAATGAAAATTATTGGCTGAAACCGAAAACCAAAATAAGAGAAAACCAAGGCCGTAAACCGAAACAAATAATAAATATATAAATTTTGCCAATTATTGGTACCATTGAATTTATGGCTACGACTGTGTACTAACCTTACTCAAATCAAGGCATCGCAATTGCATAAATTATAATAAAATTATATCATATTTAATATAATATAAATTATAATATAAAATTATATAATAAAGTTTCAAAGAATAAATCAATTACAAATTATAAAAAATACTTCTAAATTTGTAAAAATAAAAAAAATTCCAACTTAAGTGCTTAACTTTACCACACTCATGCGTACGTTCAATATTAATATGCAGGCCTTCTCCCTCTCCGTCTCTCTGCAGGTTCTCCGCATTCACTGTGTTCTGGATCATTTTTCGTGTGCGCTGCTGTATTTCCGCATACAAGTAATGATCTTTATAACGTGGTTTAAGTAGTCGTGATGAAGTGCAGAGCATCCGAATAGATCTCAGTGAAACGTGTGCTGACAGACTCTAAGAGTGTACTTTTCATTGCTTTCACTTCGTGGTCTGTCTCAACCACATTGCTTAAGAGACGCTTTAGTGCTGTGATTAAAGAAATAACGTCCGCTACAGATGCATCAGAGGAGCAGAACTCTTTAGTTAGCTGCTCAAAGGGGGCTATAAGAGAGAGAATGTTCTCTATTAAGAGGTGTGCAGTGAATGTCGCGGGGAGCTCGTGATCTGCACTATTAGTAGCCAAGACTCGCTTTTGGTCAAAGAGGCTTTGCAACATGTAATAAGTGCTGTTCCACCACGTAATCACGTCTCACTGGAACCGTTGCTTCCGACAAGCATGTGCAGGCCGTGACTGCGTCATTACTGTTTCGGGCTTGTTGTTTCGGTTTCTCTTTTTGACCGAAAACCGTAAATTCACTTTTGGGCCATTTTTGGCCAAAAACTTTCGGTGGCCGAATATTCGGCGCATCCCTAATATATACCAATTAAATATTAATATTTTTACATGCCATGTCAGTCTATTTTATCCAAATATTGTAACTGCACTGACTTGAGTGAAGGGAGGAGGAATACAGAGGGAACAGATCTTGACATACTAATTACAATACTATACAATATTAAAACTATAGGCAGAGGGTACAAACAATAAAATGATTTTTGGCTAAAATAAACAAATACAATAGTACAACAGATGCAGGACTCTGTAAGTTACAAGACAAAGCATAAATATTGTGTTAACTTTTGCATGTAAAAATCAAAACGTTCAATTCCATGAAGCGTGTACATCAGCCCTTTAAGTTTGTATAATTTCATTCTTGCATATGTGCATTAAATCTTTAATGTGATTCATGTACTATTGTACATTTTGGTAAACAATCCCAATTTTTAAATAATAAATATGGTCTTTAATTTTCCATAATAAATCCCTTTCAAGCGGTTGTCGCACTCTCACTGATGAAATAATTTAATTTAGTCTGAAATACCATTTCAGCAAACCATTTGAACAAAATCTATAACTTATACATCAATACATCAAATAGACTAGAGGGACGCGCAAGACTTTTTTTAAAAATCTGTTAATGATAATGCAAAGGCAAAAGGTATTTTTTCTGAAGAACACATTAGACAATCCATATGTGTTAATAATGAAAATAAAATAGGAATAAAATAGGAGGAAGGAGCTGTCAGGTTTCTCTGTGAAATTTGCATAGTTAAATCCCATTAAGTGTGCAGCGAGACACTCACACACTGGTAGAACTGGCCTCTTTGGCCTCCGGTAACAAAACGCTTGCCATCTGGGTTCCAGGCCACACTGGTCAGGCTGTCCTCGTGCGACTGGCTCATTTTGGTTCTCAGCTCTCCTGTCTGAAATACACAGCAGAATTTCAAGTTTCAGTTAGGCTGTGTAAAGACAGGCTCAAACTACAGCCAGCTTTAATTTTCAACTTGGTCAACTTCTTCTCCTTATCACAAGATTAAAAACAACGTTTAGGTGTTCAGAGAATGCATCTTTGAAACCCTGCTAATAGACATAAATAAAATAAATAATAGGAAATCTTCAAAGCAGAAGACAAAACTGATGTAAAACCAGGATACATAATCATAAACATAAAATAACCTCAATAAAATATATATTTTATTTGATGTTAGAGAGTCTTAACAGATCAAATTTGCTTAAAGCTAAAGGCTTAGTTCGTTAATCATCTTTTAAATCTAGTAACTTTGATTTAAAAAAAATCAAGAAAATAATTACTTATGAAAATGAAAAAGTCAAAATTAAAACATAGAATTTATAACAAGTTAAACTAAAAGATTAATAACACTCATTTTATTAACGTTAAACCAATGACCATGACATATGTATGACAAGCTGAATGAAAAGTTATTATTACTCCTCTTCTTGTTGCATGAAAAGACTTTTATTCCGCTGGACTGTGTGTGAAGCCAATGATGATTATGAGGTGGGTTGACAAAATCCATTATTTGAATAATGGATTAAAACCCATTAGTCCTTTATTTTTGTCAAAAACAGAAAAACCCTTCATCTTGTTATAACTCTTAATCTCATTGTATATGCCTGTAATGCAAATTGTATATCTGTATAGCGACAATAAAGGCATTCTATTCTATTCTATGCCATTGTTCAAAATATACACTGACCAGTCAAAGTCCCTTTAAACATTTACTAGCATGTAAATATTTTTTACACATTTTATTAAAATTTATTAACAAAAAAAACGTTTAAAACATTTACTTTAATTCAACATGTACAACAAGCTGCTCATTGCCCACTAATGTCAAAGGTTAAGAAGTTCACCTGGACGTTCCAAAGCCAAAGCTCGGAGCAGTCATCAGGGCCACAGGCGATCAGATAGGCATCATCTGGGCTCCAAGCCAAATAAGAGACGCCATACGCATGACCCTCTAGAGTCTTTAGAAGTTTGAGCTGCTGTGTGTCCTACCGAAAACAATACAACAGAAATTCCATTTTTAAACCACAGGACTAACAGTAAAAAATTTAGATAGACCTCATCTAAGCTTCAAAAAAGGCAATGAGTGTCCTGTCCATTATCTTCTTCATCTTTTCATTCTCTTAAAATTAGTCCTTCTTCTAACTACTGGAGATAAAAGCTGACTTACCGGATCAACCTGCCAGATGATGACAGTGGTATCTTTGGAGCCTGAGGCGAGTTTGGTGCCATCGTTGGAGAATTTGCAGAACCAGACTTCATTGCAGTGTTCGGTCAAGATCTGCTGAGTGTAGCAAGGGAACTGTTTCCTGTGCACATCAAAAAAAATGCAATAAGAACGAACATTCAATGACATAACATCCATTAACAAATAGGAGCACTTTCTTAATATTTATTCATGTATTATCCACTTAATCAACTAGATTCTATGTTTGTTTCTCATCCTAAATCCATGCACTTTTTAGAAGTCTGCTGTATTTCTGTACTTGCCTTCCAAGAAAGCTGTTTACCAACTGTGGGACAAATAAAGTTCTTAAGAGAGATTTATGTCATGTATGTTCTTGTTTTTTTTCCAATGAACATCTTGCAAGAGTGGCGATTCTTTACTTTTTCAAGGGCTTGTAAATAATTTTGCAAGCAGTAAAAAAAAAAAAAACCATTGTAGCTTATTTATCAAGCACACATCATAAACCTAAACAATTCCCAAAGGTACGTGCATGACCTCATTAGTAACACCATCTTTGGCTGGTAAGCTTTACATTTCAATACATTGAACACTGAAATTTCAATCTATTTTTATCTAGAATTTTTATTCTTGATGAAAACCATAAAATGTAAAAGGATTCATACTACCATTTTGGTTGTATAATCAGTTGTTGTTGTTTTTGCAATGGTAATATATCCTTGGGTGTCCTGAATGTAAAAGAGCTCACGGTAACAAAGATACCAGTCCTCAATTTCACGTCACTAGAATTGATCTTGTTTAACTCCTCACAAAAGTCATTGTGATAATAAAAAGTTAAATGCATTTCATGTGGAGTTTTAAAA
Organism: Danionella dracula; assembly: GCA_900490495.1. NCBI lineage: Eukaryota > Metazoa > Chordata > Actinopteri > Cypriniformes > Danionidae > Danionella > Danionella dracula. The sequence goes on along the minus strand of UELW01000178.1, from coordinate 4,766,029 downwards.
CGAATGTATTCAAAAAGAAAAAGTCTCAATATCTGTTAAAAAACATCCATCAACATTAACAAGCAATGCCAGCCATTTCATTACCAATAAATCCTCAGTGGGTGATGAACTGATGATATTATAGAAGATCTCGGACACTCAGGACTCGACTCACACCAATTAGTCCCTTCTCACAAAATTAAATAAATTACAGCATAAGAATCCTAAAAACTAACTACCACAGAGTCTAAAAACCAAAAAAAAGAATCCAAACAAATCAGGTTGCTCTTTTCCAAAGCTCTTTAGATTTTAAAATTCTCTTGGGAGTGCTCATACTATATTGAATGTCTCAAACAAAACACCACAAATTGTCACTAGAAAATGTCCACTTTAAGTGCAAATGCAGTCTGGAAAATGCTTTTGCTTTGTAGCTTGCCATGAGTACCATGCGTTATAATCAATAACTTAAATATTATCATTAAAGTATTTTTTCTCTGCTGTCCTGAATTTCTGACTTCACAATGTATGGGTTTGTGATATTGCCATGTATTTATGAGTATGAGTACTTGATATTGGTATCAGTGCATGCCTATTTTAATTACTAAACATGAAAAAAAGCAAAAATATCAAGAATGCTGTGAAGAGTCACGAACACTCCATGTTACAAGTTAAAAAGCTAATTTTTCCATCCTCTCAGAGCAGCCAAACTCAAGGTTGAACCCTACTTTTATTTTTTTACGATCTGGAGGTTTTTGCCTAAATCTGTCCATTCTGTGTTTAGTTATCTAAATGACATGCCCCTAATAAGAGTTCTTCCCAGAAAGAAACACATAAGAAAGAGAACGATAAAGAAAACCAAACACGCAACAATGTCTATCTATGTATGTCTATTAAACTGAAAACAAAACTGTCCCAGTTCTGCTTTCTAGTAGTGTAGAATATTAATAATAATAATAATGCCATATATATATATATATATATATATATATATATATATATATATATATATATATATATATATATATATATATATATATATATATATATATGCCCTGGGACAGTCTGACATGACGTGGCTGCCATTCTGCGCCTACGACCTCCAGACCACCACCAAACACACTCCACCAGTCACACACATCCATACAGGGATATGGGGGTGAAGTGGCTTGCCCAGGGCCACAACAGCAGAGTAACCCTAGCGGGGATCAAACTGCCAACCTTCGGTTACAGGACGACTAACTGCACCACTATGTCATCTTTTGGTCCCTGTATACTAAACTGTGATTGGCTTATCACACGTAAGGGAGAAGGTGTAAACTGTATTCAAAAGTGAACAATGCTCTACCTGCTGCAGACATGATCGATGAGCAAAGAGAAGTTGTCAAGGCTAGAGTCCGAGTCGAGTCTGGTGTTGTGATAGAGGCAACGATCCCTCTGCAGCTCGACTGCCTGACGCAGTAACAACTGCAGGCGACGAGGAGGAAGCATCACTGATGGAGGGAGGAACGCTGAGAATGGAAAGAAAGAGACAAATACAGACACATACATGCAGGGATAGAGAGAAAGAGAGAGAGAAAGAGAGAGAGAGAGAGAGATGGAGCAGAGAGGTCGTGGAAGGTTAGACGCAGTTTCATCTCAGTTCAGCCAACACAGGAAATAAAGTATGACTCTCATCCTTCACTTTTCTCTTTCACTCATCCATTCATCTCCTGCACAGGCTGAACTAAAACACAACTGAGACGAACCCTTTCTGAACGAAATTAAAAACAGAGAATTACATGACACTGTAAAATAAACAGGAAACAAAAAGAGAGGATGAATAGAGGAAAAAGTGAACAGAATAAGGTCATTAATGTTGACATAAAAAATCATTAAAGTGAGAAAAAAAGCTAAAAAAAAATGCCAGCACCCCTTTCAGCCATGGCTTAACACTCTACTTTGAAGTACTTTTATTTGATCTATGTCTACTTTTATGATCGTATACAACTAAGATTAATAATACATCTTCAATATAGAAAAAAAGTGTCTTATATACATAAATTCTTTATTTTCTTGGGTGCTTTTGTAAGACCTTTAGTTTGAGAAATTAACCATTTGCTTGGCACAAAATAATGTCTACAGGCAACAAACAAACAACAAACACAGTCAATTTTTTGATGAACAGATTTTTGCTTTAATTTACAATGAAGATTTTAACCCATGTATTAGTCACTAATTTAATGTTCATAACAAAAAAACATTAAAAACAACATTGATAAATTTTTTTCATCATTCAAAACAAAATTTAAAAATGAATTCTGTATTTCATTGTTTTATCAGAAAAAAAACTAAACCATGATAATGTTCCACGTTGTTAATTTCTTCCCCTTAATCATGCTTCAAACATTTCTTGTCTTGTCTAAGCTGTTGGTCGCATTAAATAAAACAAGAGCTGTTTTAAAAATTATTACACTCTGGGAATACTCATCCTTCGATGTCAAAATCTATGTGTAAGTTTGCAGTAAAGCTGTACACAGGAGGTGGCTATCTAAGATTGGTTGCTACGATCTTGATTTGAATCTGTCTCCCATAAAAGCTCACTTCCTTTTTTGCCAAATTGGTGACAAGAGCTCCAGATTCCTCCTCTATCAAAACCACAGCTATCATAGTAGTATGATTGAGGTATAAAGTCTAAATATCCACCAATCCAATTGTTTGATTGGTGTATCTAAAGCAACATGCTAACAAAAGAGTGTAGGGGTGGTATACATTGGGGGTAATTAGTTTTGTTTTTATTTTAGACAAGAGAATTTGTACTTTTGTTAAAGTTTCTGTTATATTGTTTGTTAGAGAACTTACTCTTTGCTGGTTTTAAGCTTTACTTACTTATTCCTGCTTTTTGTACACACACCTTATTGTAACATATATCAATCTTAATTCATAAAAACACGCAGTGAGAAAAATACAAGACGTCACTAAACATTGTTGAGCATGAATAACGAACAAAACATGAAGTGGAATTCAAGTTAGTTTGTTTCTCCCATTAGTTTGATTAGTTTTAGGAACTAAAAAGCTGTGAAGAGCTGTGAAGGTTTGCTTCAAAGTGACTTTGTTGAGTTTGTAAAGCATTACATGCTTTTTACACACCATTTACTAGTTATTGCCTTTACATACATCAAATCAAATTTATAAATGTTTTTCATTTAACCCTTGTGTGGTGTTCATATTATTGTTACTCAGGCGGTGTTTGCGGGTCTCGTGGACCCATTGCCTTTTGCAGATTTTAATTCACCCAATCAAAACATTTTATGTTAAAAACAATATTTCCTTTAGCCAAGAAACAAGTGATATAAATAGCAAATATACTTTATTTATTGTTCTTTAACCTGATTTCTTCACATTTAGAATTTGAACCATGTGTGGTGTTCTCATTATTGTTACTTTGGCAGGGTTGGTGGGTCTGCTGGACCCATTGCATTTTTGCAAATCATAAATGCTTGTTAAATTTTTCTTTTGATGAAAACTGAAAATGGGTCCCACAGACCCGGACACCATACAAGGGTTAAGAGTAAATGTCAAAATGGCATCATCAAGTTAATTGTTGATTTTTTGTTTTGTTTAAAATTTCATAGAAATACATTTTTATAACTGAACAAAATATAGGGTACATCATCTGCATTTATTGACTAATAATTGTGTTATTTGCAACTAGTTTAAACTACACCAGTTAACATAAACACACCAGAATACATACGTAAAATATATAACCAGTTATTGTAAAACAATAAATCTAAAGTAAAAAAATAATCAATTAATATTATTGTGTGTTGAATGTCCCCTGGTGTTGAACCTGTTTTAGTATAATTTGACTGAGATAATAGAACTCCGATTCATGTTCTAACAATACTTTTTTTCCATAAACAACAATTTTTTCTCTTTTTTTTATTAATCCATGTAATGTCTGCTGTACCTATAAACATATTTTTTCCCATAGAAACATCACATGGACTCACTCTGAAGCTTATCCAGCAGTTTGGATCGTGAGGTGGTTCCTTTGCCTTCCCAATCAGCTTTAGCCCTCAGGTCCTCTGAATTGCTGCACATCAGGTACCTGCAGCACAACAAGAGCTTTCTAAACATCAAGCCTGAAGACAATTCACTCTACAACAGCTTCCTGTGGATAGCCTGTGCACATAATGGGGTCTTTGCTTTAACTGGGTTATAACCACGCCTCTAACCCTTCACTTACCCTCGAACCTCATCTTAATCCTTGTATTTACCCCGTATGACCGAGTGCTTAGGTAAATTCTTGTAACGTCACATAAAAGTGCACCCTTTGACCCTTTACTAAACACTTAACTATGCTTAACCTATACAACAAAAGAAACAACATAAAAAGTTTCCCCAAAAATGAAACACCTTTATAACCCTTTCAGACCCATTTTTGGCATATGTTATCTGGAAAAATATTTGGAAAACTAAACACTTGTGCAAGACTTTGAAACAAATTCAAAGTAATCGACTGTTTCTGGACTTTTTTTACTCAATTTATGTTTAGGCATGTCCATCACTGTTATTGATTTTGTTAATAGACACTTAACAAAAAATAAAAGGAAAATTTAATCTTTTTTTCCTCAAATGCACATTTCTTTCAGTCTGACTGGATTTTTAATTCAATACAAATTAAAACAATTTATATTTGTATGTCTACATCAAAACAATTTAAGAAGTAGAATCACACAAGCAAACCAAACTAACTTTTATTGTTGTTTTAACAAGTATGTTTAGGGACTATTTTGTCTAGCAGGATATATTAGTAAGAACCATGAGCTCCCACTAAAGTGAGCCCCCCTGTTCACCGACTTTACCAGCATAAAGGGTCTAAAAATGTCTTAAGTTACATCACATGGAAAACAATTGTAGACCTGAAGGCCAAGTCAAGACTCATGGGATCAATAGCTGTGGTGTGTGTAAATTTGTGGTGTGTTACCCGCTGAGGACATGGATGCGTTCTGTGTTGAACTTAAGGGGTGTGAGTTCGGCTCGGAGCACCTGCAGGGCTTCCAGAACCTTCCCGTCCTCCAGAAACTCCAGGTACTTTTGCTGCAGAAGCAGGAACTTCATACGCTGAAGGAAACAAAAAATATAAAAACAGGTGATAAAGCTTTTGTTAAATAATTATAAACTTAACAATAACAATAATCAAGTCTCACAAAACTGTAAAGAAACGTATTTTAAAATATTGTATATGTATAAATTATCAATATAATAATTAAAATACTTCTAGTTACATTATTTATACGTCTAATTGTACTTACATTTTTTGTTTGTTGTGCTACAGAATCCTTGGCACAGTTTTATTTACTGCAGCAGAGCTACATGCTCATTTAGTTCAGTTTTTTTACATAATAAAGTCTGTAAATGCAGCGTATCCAGAAAAAATATTATTGGAATTTCTATTCTGTGTATAAGATATTACCAGAACACAGTCATGCAGTCTACAATATTATGCCAAAGTCATGTACAGAGCAATGACAACCAAACATCGCAACTCAGAGTTCTTATCACAAACAGCTTGTTCTTTCTCCAAACAAACTTTATGTAGACTACATGTTCTACTTATTTAGTCCAGACAAAAACTAGCTGCTGCAAATGCCATCTGTACTCTCTGTACAACCTGTGATTTTTTCATTCATACAATTTTTTCATTAAAAATGTACTTATCCTTGTATACTTAATAACAATTATCTTTTGAAAACTTTGAAAAAATGTCTCAACCACATACACAAAATGTGCGTTCAATTGAAAACAGATTTTCAAATCTTTTATATTATGTCTAAAGCTGCCTACAGCACAGAGCTTTATGATGGATCAGTTTGTTGGTGTTTTGTGAACAAGGTTGGGCTATATGTCTATATATTCCTCATATGCCTGCATATAATGATTTTTAGGGATAAAAAATATATGATAAAATGAAAATACTAAAAAATATATTTAAAAGTATATGTATCTGGGATTTTGTCAAAAATTAAAGTATTTCTTACCACCACAGCGCTGGGAGAATGCATCAGGGCTTTCAGCTCATTAAGGTCACTCTCAGCCTAAAAGAGGAAAAAACTGTTTTTTACACACATCTGTGGATGTTAATGCTAAAACACACACCATTACAAATCTGCATCAATACAATTAAAAAGGTGGAAAATAGACAAAGTTCCAAAAACCATTCTTTTCTTCTCAATAAGGGAAGAAACGTGGTCTAGGCACAGATTTTAGAATGAACTACAGCTTTAATATATTTCGACACATTTATAAAGCCTTGTTTGCAGTGACTAGGAAATGCAAAAAAAAAAAAAAAAACAGCCATGAGTTTACAAGTGTAACAGTTATTGATTGGAATAATAAAATATTGATTTCTTAATATCAATCTTACTACTTCTTTAAGTGCAAGTATGAATGATCTTTATGTTTATTCATGTTTAAAGAAATTTGTTGAAAAGCTTTTCTATAAAGCCCAGTATTTAGTCTGCAGATTTCAGAAAAGTTTTTACATTTTGTATTACATACATTATTCTTTGAAAGAGACTCACCTTTTCCCACTCTCCCTCCATCACATGATTTCTGAACTTGGTTGCAGCTGGATGCTCCAGTCTACATCCTGATTCCTGCATCAACAGGTCCACAGTTTGACTGAAAGACAAAAACAGAAATATATGTGGTGCTTTTCATTATAGAAACATCTCAAATCCCCAGGATGATTCAAGAAATAGAAAAGGTCAGATTATGTATTCCTTTTAATGAATAACCTTCCATATGATGATCTCAGGGTTAGTGATCTGATTCAGACTTTAAACTTCACAATCTAATGGCAACGGGAAACTAAAGGTTAATTTCTTAACAGGGAGGAACAACATCATTTTCCTTTAAACTTTTCAGTCATAAAAAATATTTGAAGAAAATCTAAAGGGAAGCTAATTTAACAAATTATTAAGTGTTGAGAATTTTCCTTTTTCGTCTTCGATATTACATGATTAGATTGTGTTTTTGTAGCTTTACCACCACATTCACTGTCAGAAAACCCCAAACTATTATAGCTTTCATCAAGAAAGGCCCATAAATGCTATTGCCACCACAAGAAAAATCATACACAAAATTGGCACTATCACAAATGCTCACAAACACCACTGACATTTGCCAACAAGAGCCAACTTAAACACCAATGAAACCATGATAAAAGTGCACGGATACAACTCCTGTCAATTAAAAGCTCAAGAACACCACTGACACCATCGCAAAAACCAACAAAAAGCACTGAAACCATCGGTGAAAGACCAAAAACATCATTGACACCTAGATGAAAGCCCACAATCATTCTTGGCATCATTATAAAGATGTAAGAACAACACTGACACTATAATAAAAGCCTAACTTCAAATAATGTCATTAAGAGAGCCCATAAAAACACTGCCACTGATCAGGAAAGAAAAAAAAACTTCACTGAAACCTAGATGAAAGACCACAAGCACTACTGACATCATCATAAAGATGCAAGAACAAAACTGACACCATCATGAAAGCCCAAATTAAACTAATGTCATTATGAAAGCTCACAAACACTCCTTACATGGTCATTAAAACTAAGACTACTAATTTTCACAGGAAATCCCACAAACACCACCAGGTTACGACGGACATCACCACTACTAACAGAGTCATTGAAACAATCAAAAACACTAACACCATTATTAAAACATCACAAACACCATGGCAATCATGAAGCTAACAAACACCTCTTAACATTAAAGACTACATTAAACAAACACCAAAGAACCAACAGCAAAGCTGACTAACTACACGAACACCACCAGGACAATAAGGCCATCATTACGAAAACAACAAAAAACTCTACAGCATCATAAAAGCCCACAAACACCACTAACATATTGAAAGCCTAACTTAAGCCAACAAACAGCAGTTACAACATCTCAGTTAATCTTTTTCATGAATGAAACCCACAAACACCACTGACACAGTCATTGAAACAAATAACAAACACTACTAATCGTTAAAACAAACATCCCAGAAAAAACAGGAAAGCTGACAACCTAAATTAAGCGAACAAACACCACTGACACAATCATTGTAACAAATACCACTAATCATTAAAATAAACAACATGGCACCGACAGAAAATCTGACCAACCACACTAATACCACGAGGACAATTTATTATTATCATTATGAAAACTAAAACACATTTCACAGCCTCATGAAAGCCACACCAATGACAACCTCACTAAAGCCCAAAAACACCATATTTATAACACAATAATGTCAACAAACACCTTCAATCATGAAAACAAACACCGCAGCACCAACAGAAAAGCTGACTGACCACACAACACCAGGACAATAATGTAATCATTATGAAAAAAACTTTCCATAGCCTAAATAACTTTCCACAACCAACAAACACTTTTGAAACCTAACTTAAGCTGACAAACACCAGTGGTAACCAAAAAAAGCTGACAAACATAGTCGGCTGATACAATCATTAGAAGAAACAAACATTCCAACAAAAACTACTAATCATTCAAACAAACAACCTGGCACCAACAACAAACCTGACACAACCACCACCAGGACAATATACTGTCATATTATAAAAAAAAACTAAAAAGATATAATGAACCAGGACAATATACTGTCATAATATAAAAAAAACTAAAAAGACATAATGAAAGGCCACAAACAACAACTAGCATGACTATGAAATACATAAAACACGTCTGACAACCTCATTTAAGCCCACAAACACCAGTGACATCACTACAACTCACAAACATCACTGACCTCATAATGAAAGGCCACAAACACCACCGACACAGTTGTTGAAACAAAGACAACTAATCAATAATACAAACACCTCAGCGCAATCAGAAAAAGCCGACAAACCAAAGACATCACCATGAAAGCCCACAAACACGTCTGACAACACCATTAACTCCAACGACATCACTAACATAACGCCACTGACATCTTGTAACAAAGAATTAAAGTAAAGTTACGCTACAAAATACTACCGACGACATAAAACCCTGAATGACACAAGCTACTCTTTCAAATACAAATAATCCACTGACACAATGATTTAACTTAACGTTACACATAAAAACTACTGACACCATACTCAAAACACTAAAACACGTGACACCCGCATAAACACGGCACTGACACATCACTGATGGTATCATGGCTTCAATCCAATAATAACCGGATAATAACGGACTCTTCTCCGGTACCGCAACCGTAACTTACTTCAGCCCGAGTCCATGCAGGTGCTGTCCAATCAGTCGGATGACGTCTTCGTCGCTCTGGGACAATCGTTTCTTCTTCTTTATACCAGTCTCTACAGTCACCGGGTTCTCTGTAGGCGCTAATGTTAGTCCATTATTAGCGGAGGAAAGCAAACCGTTGGAGTGTACAGCTCCCGCGGCGGATGACGACGAAGCCTCTCCATTACTACAGGGCAACTGCGACTCCGCGTCCTGTCCTCCGGTACCATTGGCCTGCATGTTGATAGTGGCACTCTTAATGTGGTGTTGTGAAAACAGTTGGCTGAGCGTCGGTGGATGGGGGTCGGGAGCGACACCGCAGAGAGGCCCGAGAACCCGCGCTCTCCAGCTCCCTCCGCCGCCGAGACTCGGCTTCTCTTCAGCGGGGGCAGCGAAGCTCCGCCGGTTTCCGAGTCGCAGGAGGCAGCGGAGGCCAGAGGTGTCTTACCGTTATAATTGATACGCCCGTCAGGCTTGTTATTAACGCAGATTACGGACACGGAAACCACCGCTGCCACCACCGTTCAACCGATCCTTGCTTTTCTTGTTATTGTTTGTCAGAGAACAGCTGCAAGTCCATTACAGACGTCGGTGCGCGATGACGTCACAGGAAGCGCAGCAACAACCTTGAACTTTTAAAATGTAAATAAATAATATAAATAACGTTATTACAGAAACCCTGAAAACCCCCGATGTCAAGGAAATGTAACGATTTATTCATATAATTTGTTAACGAGTGTTAAGAAACTTTAGGTATGTAAGTTGGTGGCAAGATTATGTCTTCATTTCTAGTTTTATTTTGAGCCCTTTTTATTTTTAACGTCCTTTAAATGAACGTTTGCAAAGAATCAACTGAAATTACAACATGACACTCACTACAAATGTATTCATACATTATTACTGATGCATCATATTTAGGCCATAAACACAAAATAAATCTGCAACAATGTTTCCCACTAATATTAACTAATAATCCAAAAATATTTTTGCACTATTTAAAAAACAAAACAAAGTTCATCATACATTGTATTAATGAATCGAATTTTAAGAAGCGTTTCTGCTCTTCCTCTGCTGGAGGTTTAAGGTACTGCATGCGCATATTTCATTTACACGAGCACAAATTCGCCATATTTTTTTAAAATCCATTGTGTTTTAAATGATGATTTAATATTGTTGGAGTATACGCACACATAATCTGCCTATTGGTGTTGTATCTTAAAAAATAAAGATTAAATTAGATTGAACAGGAACAATGGATTTTGCATTGAATTGGCTACATAGGAAAAAAACATGAGTTTGTTGAGAATTACAATTTCAAAAACATTATTTTGTAAGTAAAATAAAACCCACAGCTTCAGATGACAGTTTCTTCAAAGTGCCATTTTATTTCATATTGTAGTATAATTCAAAAATATCAAATTTTAGCAAAAACCTGCAACAAACCAGCGATCATCATGCTTTTATCAACCATTTTAACTGGGAAAGTTCAGAACTCAAACACAATGTCTGATTCTCTGCGTTCAAACATCCCTGACACTGGACAAAAACAAATGTTTGTCCAAATTTGAACACACAGCGATTCAGCCTGACATCGTTTCTCAATGTACAGTATCTTTAACTACAACTTTTACATCAGTTATATAAAAATATGGGCTGCTGTGAGAGGAGGGTTCTGCAAACTCAGCAAAATTGTAAAATAATAAAATATTGCACATTCATCAGCTAAACTTCAGGAAAAACAGTAGGGAGTAAAGGATTTAAAGAGATATTCAACAAAAATTATGTAACTAATTTTCACTACAATGTTCCAGGACCTCACCACTTCAGTTTAACCACCAACTGCAAATTTAAAAGAAATACGTCATCCCTTTGATTTACACCAGTCACGGTTTTCCTTTTGTTCCCTACCCAATGCTCCAAGGCAGTGAAGTCATAGGAGTCCAGAAGGTCTTACTTATTATCAAGAAGGGACTGGATTACCTTTAATGAGAATGGAAATAAAGTGAATCTGTTTTTCTTTACAGTGTTTCCCCATCCAAAAAGCCCCGTTACTGTACTTCCAAAATACAAGGTTAAACTTTCAAAGTCACCGATTCAACAGTGTTTTAACAGATATTCCGGATGCTTTACATGACAATAAACCTGAATGTCTAAAAGAAAACATGAGCATTAACAACAGTTTTTTTTTATGAAACATTCTTTCAACAAACCAAGAAACATTCATCCCTGCAATACTGCCATGAATGTGGCGTCACAAAGAAACCATTCACAGCGGTCCTCATCCTCGAGTACACGCGCCGTATTTGGCACATGAAAAACACTTCACCAGAACAAGGAAGGATCTAAAAGTCTGCGAGAACCAAACAAAATGCTTCTTTCAATGATTTTAACTAGTAAATTAATATTTTGAAAGCATCATAGCATATTTGGATTTGAAACGAGGTAATAATATTACACACTTTTTAAATAAACACATGATTTATCTGTGTTGGAGTTTTTCTCTTGGTACACTCTTATATCTATGAGATAACACTTAAAAAACAAACAGAAACCAGTGATTGTTTGACCAGCAGAGTAGGGCTAAGAATATGGCTGTGAGTTGTCAAGTCCTACATAATTTTGGCACACTGCACATTACCATTAAGCAGGCAAGAAAGTGCTTTGGGTTTAAAATGGGAGGAATATTTTTGTCAATATCTTTTGGCATGATGCAAGTGTTTTTTAGATGCAATGTACTTTGAAGGGTGCAGTATGTAATTTTATGAAATCAGTTCATTGTTTAAAAATCCAGTAGAAATAAAGGATGTATTTTATGTGTTAAGGCATCTTTAGTTTTACTGAATCGTCTGTTTTCATGATTACAGGGTTTTATCGAAATTTTGCTGTTTGAAAAAGTGTCATTATTTCCCAAACACTTGCGGCCTATTTTTCTTATTTTCAGTTAGTCAGTGGACATGGTAAGTCATGTGTTTCTTTACTACAATGCATGGGTGACATTTTCAAGTCAATCTATAGTAAAAAATTTTCCAAAACTGATCAATGTATAGAGGTCATTAAGTAAGATTTGGGTACAAGTGAAAATATTGTGCCTTTGGTCCATTACATACATCAGCTCCATCATGCGAATGTAGCTTTTTTATTAAAAAACTTTTTTAAATTTTAGTTTGCACAAGACTTCTGTTTGTCCCAAAGTTAACTTTCAGCCAATAAGCAGAAACTATCAGCAATGAGTTTTTGGTCTAGGGGAATGATTGCTTTGACAATTTTAAAAGTCAATACTGGCTCTCAAAAATAACATATTGCACCATTAAAATGCAGTCTAGAAAAACAATACGAACAAAGACGTGGTTGACAGAAACCTTAAAGGTGCCATATCATGTCATCTCAATTTTTCCAACATTTCTTGTATGTTTTAGCATTGTTCATTCATCAAAAACATGACAAGTCATATTCAGATTCCATATTCATGCATGTTTGTGTGACCCTATTTAGTTTTTCTGGGAACGTTTTGCTGCTCGTTCTGCCCGTTTTGCGGAGCGCAAACATTTGATGTGATTCAAAGACATTGCTTACAAAAAATTTTGCCTGAAGATTATTAAAGAGTCAGTGATAGTATAGAGGGGTCAAATATTTAGCGATTTAAAAGGGGCAGGATATTATATAATTAATATTTGTCCCAAAATGACAATTACATTTACTGCTTATTTGAAATGTTTAAAATGAATGAAAAATGTGGTCTCAGACTTTTAAACCCTATACAAGTTTAACAGAAATCACTGTTAATCAAACATCATAAAAACAAGTGCCAACAAAAGTGCATATACACACAACAAACACAAAATAGATGTCTCCGTGTCAAAGGCAGTCAGTGTGCTCCATCCCCCAAAATTTATTTTCCTTGCTAATGAAATAAAAAACTATCTGAAATAACAGGAATAATAACAATCAGGGCACTGGTTGAGGAGAGCAGGAGATGAGGAAATAAGTTAAAGGTTTGCTTTCAGCAGTTCAGGGTTTAATATACAGTGAAGAAAAGCTTTGTCCTCAAAAACTGTTAAGAAGATCATTCACATTGTTTTTTCACATTCACTTGCGCCTTTGTATGCTTCCCAAGTACAATGTGTGTTAGTACTAGCTCAAACAGAAAGGGTCTAGCTAGCAGATATTTCAATTTTCTCGTTTTTATTCACCTTTAAAGACCAGAGACTACAAAGTAGCTCAAACTGAAAAAAAGAAAACATGAAAAATACTTTGGAATCAGTGACATTTGTAAACTAATGAAATCTCTTTTGCTTTTTTTGCTGAGAAAAGTTGAGATTTTCAAGACATTTACAGCAGAATATTGCGCACTTTGGAGGCAAACTAAACATTTGGCTTTCAGAAAAACATTTTAGGTTGTTTTGATAAACAGACCATTGTTTTATAAATCTAAATAATCTGAGCAATAAAGATAGCATTTGTATTTCAAATCTAAAAACCTAGTTGCCTAACTTTAGTTAAGTTTTCAATAAGTTTAGGCCTCTTAAAACAGAATGTGAATAAATTATTTATTCAGAATAAAATCCTTCCGATGATCAAATAAGATATAATAATAGTTGATAAAATAAGATTTGTTTGGTGGTTTAAATGAATACACATTGAAAATAGTCCCACAACAAAACCCAACACCCAACTATGAAAATAATTCTTCAAGTAAAGATTCCAATTTTTGGTTTCTGTTTTCCAAAAAAAACAAAAACATTGGTTTTCTTGGGGGATGTCTGATGTTTAATGTACAAAGAGAGATAGACAAATACCCTGTTTGTAAGAGTAGCGGGATAAGCATCAGTGATTTGGGATTCACTCTTCACATCTCTCTTTCTTAATAAATAGTTCCCCATTTAAGCAAATAGAGAAAACACATAAGAAAGGTCTAATTCCTGGAGCTGATGAGGTATGGCATGACCTGGCTGAGTTTGGGTGAATTTGTGTCAAGTGGTCAAGAGCTGTCCACCACTTGGTGCGGCAGGGTAACAGAGGAGCCGTTGATGAAGGAGCCCTGCTTTTCACGGCCCTTAAGGAAGTAGGTGAGCAGCTCTCCTTTGCCTTTAACAAAGATGGGTCCTCGGCGGACAAAGCGGAAGCCGTAATCTTTTAGGATGCTGTAGCAGTCCTCCACCACCTGAGGAAACCACATCACATACCTTATTCAAAATGACAGAAGTACAATACAGGGTGATTAAAAAAAGAATACCACAACTTGAACACCGCAAGGATGAAAAATTCTTTTTGAATCACCCAGCACTTTTGATAGCAACAGAATTAGCTCTGTTACACAAAATTAGCTATTTTATTGACACGCTGGAGTGCCATAACAAAACTATGCAACCATTCGTTTAGTAGTTTATAGTTGTCATGGCATGCAGCAATTATCTTTTACGGTGAGGCGGCCACAAAATATTTAGAAGTCCTTCTAGGCATGCTGTTTAAGATTTTTGACAAAAATAAAATAGGCAACACAACCAATGGCAAACTTTGCACAGATGAATATTTAAATTTAAGACCATAAATGCAAGTGAATTTTAAACAAACTATGAGTTTCTTGCAGCTGCTTCAAGTTTTTTATTAGTCAGAGAAAATCTTGGTGCTACTTTGAACATTTTGAAAGCTCTTCTTGATGATAAAGACATGCATGTGATATTCTTCATTCAGTACAAACACCGTGTGCAGAGTTATTAGGCAAATACGTATTTTGACCACATCATCTTTTTTATGCATGTTGTCCACCTCCAAGCTGTATAGGCTTAAAAGCCTGCTACCAATCAAGTATATCAGTTTATGTGCATCTGTGTAAGGAGAATGGGTGTACACCTTTTATCAGGTGTGCATAATTATTTTTTGGCAAAATGGGTCTGAAAAGAGATTTAACGGACTCTGAAAAGTCTAAAATTGTGAAATGTCTTGCAGAGGGATGCAGGAGCCTTGCAATTGCCATGGTTTTGAAGCAGGATCGCATAACAAAAGCGTTTCATGGCAAATAGCCAACAGGGTCGCAAGATGTGCGTTGAAAAAAGAAGGTGCAAAGTAACTTCTCAAGAACTGAGGAAAGTCAATCGTGAAGCTGCCAAGATGCCACTTGCCACCAGTTTTGCCATATTTCAGAGCTGCAACATCACTGGAGTGCCCAAAAGCACAAGGTGTGCAATGCTCAGAGACATGGCCAAGGTAAGAAAGGCTGAAAAACAACCACCACTGAACAAGACACACAAGTTGAAACCTCAAGACTGGGCCAAGAAATATCTGAAGACAGATTTTTCTAAGATTTTATGGACTAATGATATGATTGAGTCTTGAGGGCCAGATGGATGGGCTCGTGGCTGGATCGGTAAAGGGCAGAGAGCTCCAGTCCGACTCAGACGCCAGCAAGGTGGAGGTTGGGTACTGCTATGGGCTGGTGTCATCAAAGATGAGCTTGTGGGACCTTTTCGGGTTGAGGATAGAGTCAAACTCAAGTCCCAGTCCAACTACCAGTTCCTGGAAGACACCCTCTTTAAGCAGTGGTACAAGAAGAAGTCTGCATCTTTAAAGAAAAACATGATTTTCATGCAGGACAATGCTCCATCACATGCCTCCAAATACTCCACAGCGTGGCTGGCCAGTAAAAGTCTAAAAGATGAAAAAATAATGACATGGCCCCCTTGTTCACCTGATCTGAACTCAATAGAGAACCTGTGGTCCCTCAAGAAACGTGACATCTACAAGGAGGGAAAACAGTACACCTCTCTGAACAGTGTCTTGGAGGCTGTGGTTGCTGCTGCACGCGATGTTGATGGTGAACAGATCAAGAAGCTGACAGAATCCACGGATGGAAGGCTTTTGAGTGTCTTTGTAAAGAAAGGTGGCTATATTGGTCACTGATTTGTTAGTTTTGTTTTTGAATGTAAAAACTGTGTATTTGTAAATTTTGAGATGTTAAATTGGTTTGCCTGGAAAAAATAAATGAGATTGGTATATATTTGGTTTTTGTTATTTTGCCTAATAATTCTACAAAACTAAAAATCCCCACTCCAAATTCCAAAAATATGCAGCTTTGATATTTATGTATCTTTTGGGTTGATTGAGAATATAGTAGTTGCTCAATGATAAAATTAATCCTCAAAAATATAACTTGCCTAATAACTCTGCACACAATGTAGTATCATATCAGACAGCACTGTAAGTTAATTTGCAAAAATACATTCAGATCAGATAATGGTTAGATAATGTCTACCAACAATAACAAAATTGAGACACTTTATCATGATATTCTCATTAAATGTAAGAAATGTTAAAATAAATGAGCTAAATGTAACAGAAAGCTCTGACCTGGATGTTCCCCATCACTCCGGTGGACTCCATTCGGCTGGCCACATTCACAGTGTTCCCCCAGATGTCAAAGTGAGGTTTGCGAGCCCCAATAACACCAGCCAAAACACCCCCTTTATTCAGCCCTATAAAGAAAAGGTCACTTGATAAACATGGCAAAAGATTATTCCACACAAAAGTGAGACTTTCACTCCAATTAGTCAAACTTACAAAGAAAACAAAAACACAGTCCACGGCGCAACCATGGAATTGCTATACTTACTATACTTATGCTATACTTATGTTCACTGCAGGGGCAACCGTTGAATTGCTATAATTATATATAAATAGCTAGTTGTAATAACTTGTAATATCTAGTTAATTACTTGTTCATTAAAGGAATGCATACACCTAATAAAATGTAACAATTTTTACAATTTAACAGGATTTTCATAAACTGTCAGTCAGGTGTTGTTTTAATGACCTCACTTGGTGAAACTACTAACTGCAGTAATAAACTGCAATTTAGTTTCACCCCCCAAACCCCAAGATGCAATGATAAAATTTTGTCTTGTATAACACATTATTATGTTTTGTGATGCTCCAAATTGCAGCATTAGTCATTTATAAATAAATTGCTTGCTCTTTTTAAAACTCATAATATTTGTGCAGCAGCATTTATTTTATGGATCTAAATGGTTGGCTGCCAGTCTTATCAAGTCCATATCTCCTTCAAATCTGCAAATAAAGACTAAATTGTGAATTTATTATTACCTTTGAGTGTCAAAAATATAAAGACGTTTACTTTATACAGGCACTGATTCTTAACAGACAAACCAAGCTGATACATTACATTAGATTTATGCATTTCGCAGACACAGTGACACGGTTTGCTTTTTCTATACATCTTGCTCTGTTGAGGAGTAGAACTCATTAAAAAGATAAAATGAGGAGAAATTAGTCCCCACACGCCACGTCCCATCTACAACATTACACACAAAGTCTATGCATGCTATTTTTGGTTATTTTGATTCAAAAAGATAGTGCAGGATTATATTTCACCAGGCAGAGGCTATTTTGTAAAGTTTTCGTTCATGTTACACTTTTAATTAGTCAGTTGGGTATAATGGACTTTTTATTTAAGCCCAGTTTTGTGTTTGATCACTAACCGATGCGCAGCATGAAGTTGTTGAAGGACTGGTAGTTGATGTTCATCAATGTGACTTTCATGGCCAAAGCGAAATCTGCCAGGTCCGCCAAGTGCTGCCAGCGCTCCCGATCCGAAATTTCTTCTTTCTGTTAAAATGACCAAAACAAGCCCTCAGGCCTTTGAGCGCTTGACCATTTTTTTCTGCTTGGCAAGATGTAAAGTGAAAACTGTACTTCTGAAATCTAAGTAAATATCTTTTACATTTCTGTGGACTCAATCGCATTGAATTGTGCTGGGCATGCTGGTGTCTTTGAGTGAAAAAAATAGATAAATATGGACCCTAAAGCCTAAATCTAAAGCGTTCTCCCAATGAAGGTTATGGCTCATAAACTTAACAACCAGCTGCTCACAAACACTCCTAAAATTTAGTTGAGTTTTGTAAATAGCATCACCACAAGGTTTGTACATGAAATTCTGAAACAATATCCAACTCGGCATTTATTTACTCTAGTTCAATATAATTAAAGATGTTGGCATACTTAAGAGATGAGGTTTAAGTGTGCTTTAACCTCTTTTGATTTATACTCAGCACATCACTGATTAAATATGCATCACATGAAAATCTCACCCTGTATAGGTAGATGTATTAGTATTAAAACAACAAATGGGAATCCTTTCTTACCTTCATACAAGCGTAGCCGTTGGTGTTAATGTCTGCGGTGACTCCTGATGCTGCCATGTATGTGCTACCAATCGTCTTGATTTTAGTAATACAGCGAAACTGAGGCTCATCTAAAAGCTTTAACACAAAAAAGCAAACAATCTCTGGACTGAATTAATTAAAACAGAGAAGGTTTCAGTAAGTCACTTACACTGTCAAAATCAGAGATGATCTCATTAAGGAAGCGCAGACACTCGATGCCGCCGTTGTTGATGCTCTCCTCCGTGTAGAAATCAGAGAAGTTTGGGATGGAGGCAAACATGACTCCAATCTCATCGTATGACTGGCTGTAGAGCTCCTGAGATGAGCCAATGGGGTCATAAAAGAAGAAATATTAGAAAACCAGTCAAGTGTGTTTGAACTACTATAAGCAGGCCAGGTTTGAGTTTTTTTTATTTGGTTTAGTTAGTAACTAGTTAGCTAGTTTGAGCTGGTTTAGCATATCCCTAGTTGGAAACCAGCTAACATAAGCTAGTTTCAGATAGGTTTGACTATTCTTTATTCCATTTATGAATGTTAGTATCTCATCATCAGGGATCAGCCTGATATATTCTTGTTAAACTTGATCATTAGCAATGTATGAACTGATTGAAGCTGGTTTACAGGTAATTCATTTGCTGGTTTAAACAAGTTCTAAACAGGTCTGAACTGGTCTAAGATGATCATTTACTGGCTTAGGTTCTTTGTTTTTTTTACTTTACAAGAGCTATTATTGTCCTGAATGAAAAGAAACAGTTTTAAGTTGCTGTAAACCTGACTTGAGTTGGTTAATCTGTGTGCACTTGTTTGCTGTTCGCATTTAACATTTAAGCTGGGCTAAGATGTACTGGTTGAAGCTGTTTTTTATTTACCAACAGTTTATGTGGGCCTTTACTGGTTTGGATTATGTAGCTTTTTTATAAAAAAAACCTGGAATGTAGCCTAGAAATATAAACAAAAAATAACTACACTAGCTACATGTTTCAAAACATATTGTAGTGCTCAGCAGATGAAGTCCTTTTGTAAAATTTCCACACCTCATCCCTCTTCTTGGAGCCCAGGAAGTGTCTGGCCACATGTTCAGGAAGCATGTTTGTGACCAGAGCTTCATTCCAACGACGCATTTCATAAACCTTCTCCTTCTGCTCATGAACTTCAATCTTCCAGAGGAACAGTGTGCGTGCCAGTTTCTCCACCTGACCAACAACATGGAAACATAGCACATTATGACAATGAGTTTAAACTTTTTTTTTAACTTAAAGCCCATTTTTAGATTTTCAGGTTGTTTTATCCAGAAAAGGTTTCATGTATCCGCATTAATTGACCTAGGCCAAAAAAGGTAGTCTCAAAAACCCTTTGAAGTTTTGTACAGAACAAAAAGTTTTCCATTAAATTATAAGAAATTTCTGCATTTAAAATGTGTATTCTGAACACATTTGATTATTAATAGTGAATTTGATTATTAATAGCCAAGATAACATCTAAGGTAATTTCAAGGCCATACAGACCGTTCTCATACAAAACTTAGATTTTTCTTAAATATACATTTATAATGGAGCTACAAGACAGTTCAAAGTTATTTCTCAAAGTTGTTTTTTTGATTTAAATTGAAAAAATAGTCTCATATATTTAAATTGAGGTTTCTGAATTTTAAGGTGAGAGTTGGAGAATGGAGAATTAAAATTCAAAATGGAGAATCCTGAGCCTGAAAAGAAATGTAAATGCATTTTAAAGGAAAAATATTTTGATTAAATTAAATGATGCCTTTTGTGAACAATGACATATGGGATATAGAGTATACATTTACTGGAGAGACCTAAACAACTTTGAATATTAAATGTATATCTTACATGTCTGGAGAAGTAGTAGAAGCTGACCATCATGATGAAGATCATCACACTCATGGTGTACTTGGACGGCACAAGAAATACTCTAAAAACATTCACAAAATCATCTCATTTGCATTCATCATATTTTCTTATAATGTTTTAATTACCCTATATGACTGGTCTTTGTCATAAAACTTCTCTTTTTTTGGAAATTTGTACATTCTCCAACTGCTGTCGATGTTAAATATTTTTTTTCCCATTTTAGAACCTACTCAGACATTCTCCTGTTCTAGCAATAGCAGTTTTAGCACATAGCCCCATAGATCAATAGACCATTGAATAAAATTAGAACAGAGACATTTTTGTATGAATGACAGTATCAGTTACTATATGTCTTTCTTTTGTAAAACTTGAGTTGTTGTACATGAGTACATGTATGTTAGGTTGCTGCATGATTTTCCTGGCGCTTGCTACAGTAGTAAAAATCTATACTGGCATCGAATATATTAAGTTTTCTCTTTCCCTTTCTCTAAGTACATATTTATTTACCAGGTTTCAGATTCAAGTTTAAAATAGCAAAAAAAAAAAATAATAATAATAATGTAGTTGTTGTGCCACTGACACGAAAAAGCTACTGGTCATGATTTAATGATGTATCCCCAGCTATGCTAAAATACAGATTCAGAGAATGACAGAACAGATTCCAAACAAAAAGATTATCGTGTGATGAGATGATCACTAGGTATATTTTAGAAGAAAAAAAAAAGTTTTCATTTAAATAAAATATATAGCTTTTCTGTAATTAAAGATAATGATTGTAATTAAAGATAATCTTCATTTTTATGAATCTTTGAGGAACTATATCAACTAGGTTTCAGTAATGCACGTGTACTAATAATGCTGTTTGTTTTTTAACAATAAAATGATCTCATGGTGCACATAGAGCTTGGATATCCAGTCTACCAGAGATTGTGAAACATGATGTGTGTTAACAGCATTAAAAATGTTAATTAAATTCTTTAACAACATAAAAAAAAAATTTAAGGCACTAAATTCCTAGTCGTAAAGGAAATAAATTCATATTTTTATTTTGTCACTCAGTTTGTCTCAAATCAAATTCCTAAAAAGGTACCAGTTGACTCAACTAAAATAAAAACTGTATTGCTAAGTGGTGTTATTAAATTTTGAAGATAAACAATAATTGACTAAACCAACTGATTGAAATCGACAGATTTAGGTTTAGATCTCAACACTGGTTCAACACTAATGCCTTCACCTGTATTCTCGGTAGCGTGTGAGGTCATATCGGTCGTAGATGCGGCTCCAGCTGAAGATGTTGACAGCAGCGCTGCTCACAGATATCAGCAACATCAGCGTCAGTTTGACCATGTGACTGACCTGCACTAGCATTGTAGTGCCCATCAGAGCTAGCACACAAACAAAACTGAAGTATTCCGGGTTTTCAGAGCAAAAGCCCCCTGGGTCAATAGCAGGAGGGGCACTTGTACTCTCCGAAGGCAGAGCAGGAGGGCGACAGCTCAACTGCAGGTAGATGGTGAAAATTACACTTTATATGTAATCATATTTGATATATGTGTGTTCTGTCCATTATTTTTAACAACATATTACAAATAACTGCACATAATTACGTAGCTGTTCTGCAATCATTTTAGGATAATGGTATATGGGCCAAAACTAAATGAATATTTATAGTTCTTATTTGTTAAGCCTAGCTATTGAGGTCGTATTAACTTTAGTTTTAATTGTTAAAGTGAGTTAGAGGTAAGGTGGAAAAGGTGAAAAATATAGAATAACAATCAGACTATTTTTTTGTGAATTTTCTACAGATGTCTTTGTTTATTGATTGACTCTTTCTTACCATATCTACAATGTCAGCCATAGTAACAATGAAAATGGCCGCCATTGCCCAAGTGTTTCGAGCCCAGCGAGTGTGATCAATCCATGTGGAAAATGAAACCAGTCTCTTTGGAAACACCTGTAAAATAGGTACAAAAACTACATGAAATACATTAAATACTATTGGGAAAAATCCTTAGTATAACCTAGCCATCAAAAAAACCCCAAAAAAACACAATTTCTATGAAGGTACACATCATATCAAACAGCTAAACCAGTCAAAAATCTAAAGGATGAAAGAAATGGTACAGTTTTTCAAATTCAGACAATTATTCAGATTCAGATCAGTCATTTTGATCATGATATTCTGAACAAGTAATTCGTATACACATTTTGTGACTGGTATTCTGAATTAGGTAATTGTTATTCGAATTCAGTGATTCTAATTTAGTTTGTCTAATTTTTCATTATTCTGATTCTTACAATCCGATTCAAACTGTTATTATTCTGATTCTTACAATCTGATTCAAATTAGTCTGATAATCAAATTTGAATAGTTACGATTCTGATTTTATGATTCAAATAGTCATGATTTTGATCATCTGATTCGAATAGTCATGAATAATAATCTGGTTCAGATAGTCACTATTGTAATAATCTGATTTTAATAGGTATGATTTTGATAATCTGATTTGAACAGTCATGATTTTGATAATCTAATTCAAATAGTTATGACTCTAATAAACTGATTTGAATAGTTGTGATTCTAATCATCTGATTTGAATAGCTATGATTTTGATCATCTGATTTAAATAGTCATTATTCTGATAATCTTACTCTAACAGTAATTTTGATCATCTGATTTAAATAGTCATTATTCTGATAATCTTACTCTAACAGTAATGATTTTGATCATCTGATTCAAATACTCATTATTCTGAATCTGATCAACTAATCTGAATAGCCACCACTCTGATTTTTATAACCAAATTGAAATAGTCAGGATTCTGGTAATGATTCATATACTTAAGATTCTGATTATCTGATTCGTATAGTCACTAGTCTGATAAATGGATTAATATAGTACTGATTTGGATAATGTGATTCAAATAGCCATTATTCTGCGTCAAATAGGCATATTTATTTTTACAAAATTTACATGATAATTTGATTCAAACAATCATGATTCTGATTCTAATGTAATATTTTACATTTTCCAATTCAAATACTCTGCTTAACATTTTCAGAATTCTGACTCAGATATTGTGATTCAATTAAATCATTCTGATTTGGATGTTCCTTATTTCGTTTCAAATACTCTTATTTACTGATTTTGATTTACAGAAAGACCAGACCCCAGTTAACCTGAGGATCAGATAACAGTATAGAGTTGTTTTAACATGTTACCATTACAAATATTTGATTATTGCTAGTGCAATTCATGTTATGTTCCGAATGTATTTTCATGATGTATGCACAACTTCATTAGAGTTTTAACCTTGTAGACTATTGACCTGCTCTCCCAGGCAGTGACCAGTAAAATCAATTCAAAAGCTCTGTGATCTCATCACTGTGTGTTCGTTTGGCAACTGAACATCTCGATCAATATCTGATCAATGTGTGAGTGTGTGTCTGAGCTTGTGGAAAGTATTGATTACATCCAGAACAACATGGTTTTAAAATCAATGACCTCAGCAGTGAAGCCACAAGCAATGATACTTTATGTCCTTCATCAGTTTGTGACTGTTGGCTCATATCAAGTCCTATTATGTCAGTGCTTGATCAATCTCTGTAAGTGTGGTTGAGAAAATATCTGCATCGGAGTGGCTGTGTGTTTGTATTTTTGTGTCTATGTCTGCAAGCCAAGTGTGTTTGAGTGAAGGAATCAATTCACACTGGTAACATTATCAATTGAGTGCGTGTCTGTATTGTCTGAGCTAATGAGGACAGATCAAACATTCAAAAATCCGGAGGTAAATACACATCATTGATGTAAAATATTACAGTACAGTTACATAAGGAGACAATAACGCATCTCATGACCTCTACAGCTATTATAATGTTAAAACCACAAGTTCAGCAAATCAGTGCTATACCCATATTAGTGCATCTCCCATAAGCCTTTGCTTCAATAATCAACTACCCTCAACTGTTGAAAATAACTAGTGACCACAAGTGCTGTGCCATAAATAGTGTAGTATCTGAGTAATGTAGTATCTGATTAATTGCATGTAGTGTATACTAGAAACGTTAAACTAAACATCTATTCTCATAGTGCCTTCTTTATCTGTAATAGCCAGTTCTTCTGTTATAGGAACAACTTGTGATAGACAGTCCCGTAATTGTAAATGCTGTATTTTAATTCTATGCATATTACACTCTTTCACCACTATTTTTCATCACCTTGATAATTCTCTCTGGCAGTATTTGGTTTCAAAAGCAGCACAGGTGTACTCCTTCAATAGTATTTAATCCTTTCATGGTTAGCTAAGTTTATTTATTATTATTATACCCTGTTCATTTACAGTTCAACATTTACATTTGCTTTTATTTATGGAGTTTTGAAGGTACCTGAATAATCCACAAACATAAAGAAACATGGCCAAGGATTGCTGAACAATTTTCTCTGGTTGTGATCTGTTAAGCGGCCTGGGATACAAAAATATGCTGTTCTGTTTGGCTGCTAAACTGAACATCTGTTCTAAATGGTGCGAGAATTCAGCTTGCTGACTTGATAATTAAACCTTAATTAGAGACCTTAAGAACATATTTAAGGTCAAACTATAGAAACATTTTGAAAACTTTTTAGACCATATCCATTATTTGTGGTTTTTCCACTTTGTGGGTTCTCCATGAATATGATTCAGTTGGTATAAAATTATACAACATTGAATTTGTATTAGGTCAAGTTGGTTTAACCATTCCATTCTTCAAAAATATTAAATAAACGGCATCAATTAAGATCAACTTTATGTGAGGCTAAGAATAACTCACCCTTGGAAAAATGGCTGCAAGCGAACAGATTGTGAGAATAAGGAGCAAAACTTCACCGATTGCCAGTGTCACATAGTTTGCGACCAACCTATAAAGAGAGAGAGAGACACTGTGGATAGAAACCCAAGTACACACTCCTTATTTTCTTTGCTGCAGTCAAATCTGAAACGTATAAATCCCTTAGCCCTGCCACTACTTAGCCCTGCTAATTCTTTTGCAATTTGTGCATGGGATACGTGAAACCAAATTTCTATAAGATAAATAATAATTTTATAGACATATGTTAGTCGTTTTAGAGAACAATGACTCACAAATTATGACAAGCAGTGTTTGATTTGTGCATGTGATTGGACCTCTACAACTGGCCCACAAATCTGCAGTTCACCTGATCTTTAAAGAACCGAAGTGAGCCCACATTGCTCCTGGCTACATCTCTCTTCACTGGCTTCCCATCGCAGATTATATCAAGTTAAAATCACTGATGTTCACATACAAAACCCAAAAGGGACTACCTTAACAAGCTCTTACTTCCTCTTCAGAAGTTTGTGTTCAGAGAAGTGGTTCTCTCTCAGAAAGGCAGAAAATACCTCACCAGAACTTTAACTCTCTAAGTTTCCAGTTGGTAGAAATAATGTTCATAACTTTCAAAATGCAACTAAACTTTTTTCCTAACGAGCACATCTTTGTTCATGTGATCAGCTGATACGACCTCTGTGTGAACTACTGAAGTTAGAACTAGACAAATTGCACATTGAAATATAAAGCTTAAAGCTTTAACTATAGCTGAGTATGCTTTTTTTAGTTTTCAATGGGTGAATGCAAGCAATAGATGCTCTATTAGTAATAAACAGCATTCTTTATTAGAGACTTGCATCAGAAGTATTTCAACAATCCAAAATACATTTTTTTTTTCTTTTACACCAACTTTACCCCGGCCAACTGTAAAAATGAACAGAGACCTGTTACTATACGGTCTATCTAAAACAGAACTAGAGCAGGGGAACAATGGGCAAAATCTCATGCACAATATTGGTTTGAAAACTGTCCAAATAAATGAAACCCTTCAGTCCTTCTTTAAATCACCCTTCCTACATTAATAAATTGTTGAAGCTCAAAATGTATGTAAAAAAAGTTTATTTCAGTTTTTCAATTATTTAAGTTCTCTAACTTGTAAAATTATCATTTTCTCCTTTAGAAGAATGAAAACTTGTGTTCAATGTGTTCCAAGCCAATTTTATAGCTCAGTAAACAATAATTGGCCAAATCACAAGACGAAAAGAGATAAATGGTTTATTTTCAGCAAATATTTTGGTCCGTTTAAGGCCAATTTTATTTTTAAATGTAGAATTTAAGGTCTACATACACATCAGGTATGGCTCACACTATTGTACAATACTGTTTGTGGTCCCAGAACTAAAATGAGCTTGGAGTATGTACTGACCAGGGATCAACGAGAGCCTCAGTGATGGCAGTGAACAGAAGCACCACACATGAGCAGCTGAAGGCAGCACCGCTTTGCTTCTCTTTCTCCACTGAGAAACGAGTCTCCAGATCCGGATCCGTGAAGCGAAGAGAAAGACGGTTTGTGTGTTTACCTTTAAGCCTAAGGTGAAAGTGAGAGAGAGCGAGAGCGAGAGCGAGAGTTAAGATATGGAACAGAGGTCAGAGATGCTACAATAATCTCTAGCCACTCCCGCTTAATTTGTGGTTACTAAAAGGTCAAATTTAAGCTTTTGCAAAAAGTAAAAACAGTAGATATTGAAAAAAACAACAACTTCAATACTCAAAAATAAAATCAATGAAATCAAAATACTCTTGTACAAGGCATTATACACTACATATATGATAATATATTACAGAAAACAGGCTGGTAGATATTTATATAAAAATGTACTGACCCAAAATTAGGTTATAGTAATAATTCCCATTAAAAAAACATTAAAACTATAATTGGAAGCAGACTGCTTATGATGATGTACACTGCTTGTCTAGATGTGAAGAGTGGAAACTTTTAAAGAGAAAACTTGTTTGCAGTTTATACATTTTGAAGTGAAACTTTTTGTAGTTCATAAATGGAATTAATACCCTCTCGCCCTCTCTAAACGATGTTTGCATATAAACTGAACAGCAGAGTTATCGTGTTTGAGGGGCTTCTCTGCTAATGGAAGTCTCCAACCCTTCACATCTAACTGAACAGAGATTTGCACGAATACTCGGATGGCTTCTATGCAGGGTGCATTTCTCAAGCTAGTGTTAAAAGAGGAAGTAGTGACGCTCCTTGACACTGGTTGGCGCCCATATGTAATGATGCGTCGTTCATGAAATGACTGAATCTGACTTTTTAGTAATAACTCAGATAAGTGCGGATTATACTGTTAAGAATCAGAAGACACTGATAAGCACGTTTATTTACTTAGTTTAGTATTTTTGCTCTATTTTTGGGTCTTTGTCGTATTGTTTTGCAATTACATCAAACTTTTTTCCTGATATGAACGATACATATGGATCGTTCAAATGAATCGTTCTCATAAATGAACAAGAGTGAAAAAGAATGAAGCACAAAGCTGAATGAAACTTTCCATTACTTAGGGACAACAGCCGCATACCAGCTGTTTCTTTGAGGGCTTTGAACAGCTCTTGAGGGTCGGACACCAGCAATACAAGCTTCTGGGTGTTTATTCTGGGTAGTTTTTTGGTGCTGTATTCTGTTGTGAGAGTGTGTATCGAGAGCCATCATGCAGCTCTTTCATGTTCCATTCCCCTCATCAAAACAGCCAGCTTTCATTGGTTGTTCCCCTGTGAAAGACCCACTCCGTTATAGCAGAGCTGAACAAATGAGTGATGTGCTGTCAGCACCCGTGCTTTTCTGATCGAGGTATGTTCACGCATGTAACTTCACACCAAATATTTGGTTAGATGTGAAGCAGCCTAAATTCGCTGCTCTTTTCAAAATAAATGGGATAACTTGTCTGTGTCATCAATTGTCTCTTTTTGGCATGCACACAGCTATAGACTTACGCCTGAACGGTTTCTCTCTCCAGCAAAGCTTCATTCAGCAGTTTGTTGAGCTCCTGTTCATTCTCCTGAGCATCTATCACTCGCTCTGCAAGATCTCGAAGGCGGAGGCGGCGTCGCGGGTTTGGAAATGAGGGGTTCACCACCTAGACACACCCACGCACACACACACACAGCAGATAGAATTGACTCCCTTTCAGCTCTTTTTTACCTCTAAAAATATCCATACCTCCCCACAGATTGGTCTATTTGGAGTTCTTCCCCCTGATTTACTTTTGTCCCCCCAATTTGTTGAATTGGTGGCTTTTTTTGTCTTTTTTGTCTAAGGCTAGGCGAAGCATTATGATGCATTGAAAAGAGTCAACGCAACCACCCTTCCATACACAATGAATAAAAGATGTCATATTCTTCATTAATTAAACATTGTGGTACCATGATCAAATTTAGAAGAATCTGACAACCACATCATGGAAAATCGATTATACCAATGTTGATTTTAAAAGTAAGTAATTAACCCCCCTAACCCCATGTTTGTAATGATTTAGTAAAAGTCTAATAAAAAGATTGTAAAAAAAGATAGTATGAATTAAATGGTTCACTTTCATATCAAAAATGGTTTTGTAAACAATATGAATACACCATGCTGCATTTAACTAGACCCGATGTGTCAGTGTCACATGATCACTCATCATTTCATGATTAGCTACTTTCAAATGAAAGCTATATTAAACAGAAGAGTAATATAAGGTTATTAAACATTTGACTTCTTAAATAAACTTGGGGAGAATTAACCCTTAAGAAGTTTTAAAGACTGAAAGAATGTTCTTCGTACCCGTGTGTCAAGTTCTTCTGGTTCGTCCGGTGAAGTGCAGGCTGTGTGGACGCTGCCGTTACACTCACTCGTGTTGATAAGCGGAGAGTTACCGTTTGATGAGGTCACAGACAGCTTCTAGGAAAATACAATGCATCCAAAAAAAACTTAAAAAGTGCATTTAAATCACTTTACTAAAATAATTACTCTAAACCAAGATGTATTTCAAAAATACATCTATTTCATAAACTCTTTCTCAATTTGAAAGAAATGTATTACAGAAAAATAATCCCAGAACGAGAACAACTTTTGTTTCATTTCATAATAGGTCAACTAATATTTGAAGATAACTTACTATCAACTAAAATAACTAATTTAGAAAAAAACTATAATGGTTTGTTAGCTGGTGCTCAGCAACTACAAAACACCTTATTTACCATTTGGTGGAGTGTGTTTGGTGGAGGTCAGCAGGCCGTAGGTACGGAATAGCAGCCACATCCTGTCAGACTGCCCCAGAGCAGCTGAGGGCTACCAAGCTAGCTTATCATCACCAGAGTGTAAATGTGGAGTGAATGAATAATGCTCTGAAAATTGTAAAGTGTCTTTGAGCATATGGAAATGCGGAAAAATGCTATATAAATTGATTCATACTTTTCTCAATAAGCCATCAGTCAACACACAGAAATGGTCAAAGTATCAATTCTGTTTCATTTCAAGTACTTTTAAATCACCATAACCTTGATGTAAACATTTTGAGAATTTCAGAGATTTGTACGAGTTGAACATTGGTTATGACAATTTTATTGTCTGTTGGATTTTTGAGGGGTAACTTGTGGAAAACCTTTAGTGAGAAACTGGGTAATTTTTATCTTTATTCGCCATTTCTAACTTCTGGTTTGAAGTCTGTTTTTTTTTCTCCAGATGGCTTATTCTTTAGGAAGATTCAGTACATTAATTATTTATGATTCTCAAAAAGCCTATTTTATGTATTTTTGAGAATTACCTCTCATGCGGTGCGAAAAACAGCTTTAGGTTTGAGGAACACCCAATTAGAGTTTTGAAGTGAAGTGCTTTGAGTAATAAGTTATTGTCTGGCTGTTTAATTTTACAAACAAATGTAAAGAGCTGCATAACTTTTTTTTAAACTAAGTTACACAGATTTTTCCTCAAATTGTATGGTGACGCCTTTGTTTAATAAAAAATTTAGTTAAATAATCGTGAAGTGAGCTTGGCATCTGTTAACCTTGTACCTTTGAAAAAATGCTTTAATGGTACTTGTAAAGCCCTCAAATACTCTCTGTACTCCAAATATCAACCGGCAGCGCGGTCACTTCTCTGTGTATGATTGTTTGAGACTGAGGATGTTCTTGTGCACTAATAGAACTCAGAGTATCATCAGTACAACATAAGACAACCTCTGTGATGATGTATTGGTTGTTATTTCCCTCAAAATAAACTTAATTCCTGGTTGCTTGCACCTGGCCACACTATGCCCACACTTACTCTGCTTAGCTGTAAATGCATTTTTAAAAATCGATGTCTGGTAAACAAGGCCTGAAACAGGTGGGTCTTATGACCCTTCAAAATATAATGAAATAAAAAATGTATATCACAAATTGTAGTAAAACAAATAAAAAAATTTAACCAACTTTAAAGAATTAAGGTGGTTGTATAAAAAATGAACGTAATATAAGCAGGGGATTTTAGCTCAAATGCAAATCACAATATGCCAATGAACGATGGTATTGCTCTCTGCAGATCAGTTTGTGTAAAGATGGTATCCAGGGATTTAAATGAATTCTTAGCCATTTACGGGGCATTTATCAAACACGTGATGCTGTAGGTTTGTGGAAGTTTCACTCACGACTCCATTGATGGCGCTCTTTCCCTCGGGTGCTCTTGGCAGAAGCACCAGGTAAGTTTCAATGCCCCGTTCCTTCAGAAACTCACAGCGATCCCCTCCGTTTCCCGGTTCTACCTCAAACTCCCCATGGAGACACTCGAGGGTGCTCTGAGAGATGTGTACACGCCTGCAACACAACCAGACTTCATGCACATGATGCTTTAATAAAATCAGTACTATCACATGCATAAAAATTTATTTGTCAAAGATCCCCAACATTTTGTCTGCAGTGATGTCTGAGCTGCTCATAAAAAACAAACATTCTTTTGCCAAAGAAGTTACAACATTTATGCAAACTGATGCATCAGTTTGCAATAAAATCATACACTGTATACCAATGACTGGTCACTTATGTCTCAGGTCACTTGGGATAATTCTTAAAACCACATGTTGTGAACATGATTGTTTCAACATAAAACATACATGATCTGAGAGCTGTGATCAAACTCATTTCATCTGCCTACCAAATCAATATATGCTCTCTGCAGAGTCAAAAGGGAGGAGCCCAGAGCTCTCGCTCTCTCTTTGCTTCAGCTTCCTCTCACTTGAGTTGGATGGGATGTCAGGAAAAGGTTGTATTAGTTGGTTAAGGTTATTTTGTTGTTGAAGATGATTATGTTTAGAGACGAATTACCATAAATAACTCAAATGGACCTTTGTGTATGTCTGAATGGTTATGAGTCGGACCTATTGCATTGACCTATCCTGGAATCAGAGAGAACCAGGCAACAGGCCCTTCTCAACTGGACTCTACAGCGGGGTCCCTATCCAGAAAATTGCAATGTACCAACTGTTCATAATTGCCAGGAACAAAATCGTGGTTATTTTGTTTGTCTAACAAACATATACTGATCCCTTCTTGAATGAGACCCCTATTCAATTTTCGTTTCTTGAGGACCATAAATGTTCAACCATTTTACAGCTACTTTTCATCTGGGCCCCTTGGCATGATGCAAATCAAAACAAATAAAAACAAATAATGCCCCCCATTCCAAAAACAACACTTAAACTAACACACGAAGTCATAAACCTAACTACAGTACAGTCATTTGAATAATGATTACAGGTTTTACTAATTTTCAATAAGAACATAAACTTGTTTTTTGTAAACCATGTATCGTACTGCAGCTCTTTATATCTTCTGCCATTTTATTCCACTGGGTAGTGGCTGTAAAATAAAAGTCAGATTCTCCAAAGGTTGAGCGTCAGAAAGGTGTTTTACAATCATATGAAGAGGCAGCTCTGGTGGATCTTATCGAGCTAGCAGGGCAATAACAAACAAAGTCCTAGTAAACATGCTGGAGCTAGGCCATTTAAAATCTATTACATTTATACACCAAACTCAAGTTTAAACTGAGTAGACCATGTTTCACTAGAAACTTGCGATTATGATACTTGATATGTTTTTTTGTTCATAATTTTTAATGTTTGCTTATAAATGAAAAAAGTTATATGACAAAGGTGAAAGGATTAAGGCATGCATGCATATTTTGGCTGCATCTACCCTAGAGCAAGTTCTTACCCTGGTATTCCTCCAGCCTCCATCTTGTTGGCTACTGTGACATCAGTAGACCAGACATCATACTGCCAGCGCTTTTGCCCAAGCACACCACCCAACACCGTCCCTGAGTGAACACCTACTCGCATGTCCACATCTGTCTGGGTCTTCTCTCGCACATACCTTAAACAAGCAGTATCATATTCAAGCACCAACCTGAACCAATTAACCAATCATAGAAACATAGAAAAATGAGCAGTAATAAAACTAGTTTTTTCCTCTGGATAACACAAACATAATAAAATCAGCAATGGATGCACAAGGGTTATGAAGTGTTGTTTTTCGTAAATTAAAACTAAGTAAAATTAATGTTTTTTTGTTATAACATGGGTTAACTTGTAGCAAGCATGTAAAAATATGTTCTTTCTTTGCTAATACATACAAAATTTCTTTGAGTAACTTACGAGATAGCCTCGACCATGGCCAGGCCCATCATGATGGAGCAGGCAGCATGGTCCTCGCGGTAGTCTGGGAGCCCACAGATGCAGTAATAGCAGTCACCCAGAATCTTGATCCGCAGCTGGTGGTATTTCTGAGAAGTTACATAATCACATCAGAGGGACAATGATTACCGAAGCGTTTTTTTATCTGCATTTGACACACACAAAAAAAGACAAGAAGGCATCCATAATGTAAGAGTGCTTCACTTACAGCTAAATGAACTTCCTCTTAACATGCAATAAATATGTTAATAAAAAATATACAATATTATCAATTGGTAAGATGAATAATGACTTTTTAAGTTTTACATTAAGTTTGTTTTGTATGGGATACTTCTCTTATGTAGACGAAGATAAATTTCCACATGTGATTTCTCATTATTTTACCATCTGCCTTTGTATTTAGACTAAACGGCTAAGTGTTTTGACTAAGTTTTAGTCTAAGTGATTAGTCACTTAGAGCAGCCAAGCACTCGAGCAATCTTTCAATTCTTGTTGGTTAATAACATTGGCATTAAAAAGAAACACATCTTGATGCACAATAGTTACACCTTTATATCTTATTAAAAATTATAAAATACAAAACATTGTAACAGAATCCAATTTTTTTTTTTTCAAATTGACTTATATAGCTCATGCATTTGGCATCTGGCCGCTTGACTTGCACATTGTGATGAAATATCACACTTCCATGTTCAATCAAGAAGAGCTTTCTTTTGCTGCACCTCTAATAAATATACGTTTTATTCCAGTCTGTCTAAATCTTAACCACCTATTGCAGCTGGGAGGGAGGTTTAAGATGTTTCTGGGAAGGCTATTGGCTGCATGTGCGTCACAAAATGAGAATTAAAGCACAGCTCTTGGCCGAAGGAAGTGCATGCTTGCTCATTCATGTAGAATCAAGTTTTTAAATAGCGCTTCTTTAGCAGTTGCTTTCAAAGCAGCTTCACAAAGTCCTATTGAGGATCAGGTAGAGTAAATATGAGTTCCCACTGTGCGGTCCCAACCAACTATTCAAACTCCACAATTTGAGGCACTGCTCAAGACCGAGTGAGATTGACAGTTATTTTGTGTTTCTTCCAATTGGGTACAGAAAGCATGAACACTTACAGCAGCTAGTTTGTCGAAGCGAGCGAAGAGTTCATTGAGCAGTTTGACCAGTTCCTGAGCGCTGCAGGATGAGGAGAGCTGTGTGAAGCCAACGATGTCTGCAAACAGAATACTGCAGCAGAAACATGGAGTGGGGGTTAGGGAGGTAAGGAGATAAACTTTATTCCAGAGTAGAACACCTCAGGATCATTGATGCTTTTGTGATGGCTACAAGATGCTGACCTGACGTTCTCGTGGCGGTACATGTACATGGTATTAAACTGTTGCATCTCCTTTTGGCTGGCTTCTTTCTTCATGTCCTGCAGCATCTCATCTGCTATATGTTTGGGAAGTATGGACAGAAGAAGCCGCTCCTGAGAGATAGTGTGTGAAAAAAAACTTTTTCATATACATGTAACGATACATAAAATTGCACTTTGCAAATTTAAAAAAACTATGAACTACAAAGGACATTGATGCTGTAGCGTATACAGTGAGTACAACATTATTACCATTAAATAATGACTTTGGTAAATCTCTTACTAAGTCCAGGAAATCTTCCATTAGACCCTCAAAATATTAATAAACCCCAATAAGGTAATAAAACCACCCCAACAACAAAGGCCTACCTTTGCTTTCTCTCCAAAAAACAGCCTTCGGTTGCATTAGTTAGATCCAGTACAATCTTTGGACAGTTACAACCGGAGAGGTGTGCCAGATAAAAGACCCAGACACTTGGACACGCTTTGTTTCTCTTGGCTTTCACTTTTTAAATTTGCTCTTGTTTTCTTAGACTCTATCCCACCCATCTGTTTTTTTGTTTGTTTGTTTTTTTACTCTGTTACACTGTGCGTTCACACGTAAATGAACTGGGCATTTCAAAATTGCCAGGCAAAATGTCTTCTTTTTTTTTAACTCTGAGTACATTTTAATTGGACACCATACCCAGGAGCTTTCTTATTAAAGGTGGAGTTTTCCTTAAAGGCTAGAGGTGGACAGAGCAAGGGGCTGCGATGTTGTTTCACCTGGCGAAGAATGGCAGGTACAGAGCTACATGCACACTTAACATATTTAATAATGCATTTAATCGCAGAATAGGCCGGTCAAACTGCAACAACATGCTGGTCAATGTGGATGACAAGCATATCTTTGCTCACTGACTTCAGCCTCAATAAAACAGTTCCAAGAGCATAATAATCCTTGGTAAAGAATGGTGTGAGAATTATCTTTTATCGGAGACATCGTTATTATCTTTGTGTGCACTGATTTTCCCAGGCAATGAAGGAAATAAACTGCCATGAGTCTCACACAGACTTATTTAAACACACATGCCCCCTGAAATCCTCGCAGGGACCCCCCCCCCCACCGCACCACCCAACGAACACACAAACACACAGGCACGCACACACGCACCTCCAAAATCCTCATACTTTTTCTCTGTCTTTCTATCTAAACCATCTTCTGTCGCTCTCGCGAATGCTCACACGCACACACACACACGCACGCAGTCAGGTCAGGATCAAGAGTCGCAAGTCGCTGCTGTGATTACAGCTGACATCGTCTCCGGAGGCGGTCACCATGGCAACCACTGCGACACGAAGCTCTCACATTGGCTAGCAGAGCCATCTCCCAGCAGCCCAAGCTTCTCTATTAGCATTCAGGGAGTTTCTCCTCATCAGCCTGCTATTCGCCAACACACACATCCACATGCAAACCTATTTTCTTTCTCAACTTTCAGCTAACGAGAACAGTTTGCACTACAAGCGACAGACTGATTACATCACTAAGCCAGCACCTTTAGATCCAAGAGTCTTTCGACCTTTTTGAGCTACGCCACATTTCAGATCAAATCTAACATCACATCAGCAGCCAAATGTAACAAACAGGTTTTAAACCTTAACACTTTTATCAACCTTAACTCTTGTTCTAAAACCACAGAAAAAACTATTCCAATGCTATCCATTCTATTTTTACTCTATGTGGATATGTTTTGGGGTCAGTAGAATGCAGAAAACACCATGGAATCCAAGGAAGAACAAGACTTTTAAAAACCTGTTCATCAATAAAAGTTACTTTGAATAAAATGTAAAGGCAATCTAGATTTCAGTTTTCAGATCTGGTGCTGACAGACATAGTTCAGTAAGAAAATCTTCATATTGTGAGTTGCATTACACAAACATGGTTGCATCTACAGGAGCTTAGAAAGAATAGGTGCAGGTTTTACCCATTATGCGAGTTATGAGAAAGTAATACTTGGTCAGAGCCACCATCTCTATCAGAAACCATCCAATCATGAATATCTGATTCAGGACAACACACAAAAGTTACCTGGGTCGGATTTAAAAAAAAGAACGTTATTGAGCATTTCAGAATGTCCTGAAAATATCGGATTTGGGTCACTTTGGGCTGCTGTCTGATCGCAGCCATAAACAAGCGAGTCTTTTATGATACGGATTGATTTCATCAAGTTAGTCAAATACAAAAATTTATCTTTCTTTATCACCATCACAGAACATGATCTGATATAAATTAGGTAAAAACTCCACAAACAGTCAGGGGGAATTTACAAAGTGCCCCAAATTTTGTAACAATAGAAAAACATGTATATTAAATATTTGTACATGCACTCAAGAGAATGTTGGAAGGACATAATAAAGGTTCATAATTTATCAATACAACCTATAAACTGTGTACAAAATATGTTCAAGTGTTTCTGCTTAAAACTTAAAAGAACACTCTCTTTTTGGAACACTCTCTCACTCTTCACCTCTAATAGAGTTAGAGAGAGCTATATGAACCAAAATCAAATTTATACATGTTCGATTTTGCTAGTATAATTAAATATTATTAAATAAGTAACAATTAATATTTTATTCATAAATATTAACCCAAACATAGTACACAAACAACATTTCAACCTCAGTTTACTTTTGATTTTGTCTTGTATGAACAGCATTTTAAACTCACCTTACCTGTCTGACTCTGATCTTACCTGTCTTACCTGGGTCTGATTCTGATCAGGAAGTGAATGCAGAATAAGACACTTATGAAGATTTTACAGTTGTTGTGATCACTCTTTTTCATCAATCAAGCTACTCAATAATTACCTTGGGGCTGCTTTATTTTATGTTTAAGATGTATTTTCATGGAAATTGTTTAATCTCTGTTTCTCCATTCATGCCATAAATAGTCTTCAAGCAATCACTTCCTGTTGCAATGGTGACATACTGATATGTCGTGTCTGAACACAATAGCGGCCTGTTCTCTATCTGGACACTGGTCTTTTACACGATTCCTCTGACCAATAGGAAAGAATGGTCAATGCATATTGCTAGCTAACTAATACATAAATATGTGAAATAAACACATATTTTAAATGTATTATATTTGTTTTGCAGTGTTATTCATGAAAATGGGCCGGCAGGTTTCTAGCTTCATTATTGACCAGCCCCCGGTGAGTGATTTTATTTGTTTATTTATTTGTTTAGTGCCAAGAGAGCATCAGCCATTTCATGGCTACATAGCTTACATTCTTCATATAAAATACATTGTTTTCATTCAGAAAAATAAACAGTTCCACTGTTTTGCCATTAAATGTAACCTGTTGAGCATTTCTACACACCTGACAATAGCATAGTACGTTTGACTCTTAAAGTTTTCATAAAACGATCAAGTTGAAAAAAATACCAAAAACTTTTGATAATTCTTAATTCTAGTCATGCCTGACTGTATGTGTGTAAGCCTGAGAGAGAGAGAAAGAGAATCAGAGAATGTTGAACAATTCCTATGAAATTGCCAGATATAGAGAGTGATTGAATAGATTTAAAACAAAGCCTAAAACTGACCAAATAAGTCAAGAAAAGTTAGAGAATGAGCCAAATGTAGTCAAAGAAGTGGAGTGTTCCTTTACTGCTTTTTGCCTGTGTCATCCTTCCCTCAAATGTGTTTAGAGACCATCATTGGCTCTTAAAGTGAAAGATGCAAACCTGCTGCTGGCTCTGTTCCTCCAGGTTAAGCTTGACCTCCAGTGACTGTCGAGCCTCAAGAAAAGCCTTGCGGTGTTTCCGATCAGCCATGTAATAGGACATGATGCCCACCATGATGGCACAAGCATAGATCACCACATTTGCCAATAACTACAGGAAACAAGAGATTGGCCAACAACAATGTGACAATTATATAAAAGAATAATATCCTACACTTGTGAGATTAGTGAAGCACATGCATACACGAAACAAAAGAGCAAAGCAGAGAAAATATCTCAAGAAATATCAAAGTGTGACTATAATTACATTATATTATTACATTATTTACACTTGTCTTTCTGTTTCATTGCGTTTTAGCTTTCAGTTTGCAAAGCAATTAAAATGTTTAATGCAATGTATTGTACAAGGAGAGATGATATGTACACACCTTTCCAGATGTGAATTAAAATGTATCAGCTGCTTTATTGGCCCCATAGCAATAATTCATCATGTTTGGCAACTATTGGTAGCTAATCATCTACTCTTCCCTAGTGATGACCGCTGACCTACTTTCTATTAGATCTGAATTCACAACCGTAATTTTGCAATTTGAACTTTAGAATATAGAATTTGATGTTTTGAAAATCTTCTTCTTCAAAACTTCAAGATGTATTTTTACAAACTGAATATCTGCAAAAAAAATACTCAAGTTTGAAAATACATCAATAAATAATTATGCCTTTAAAAAAAATCTGTGGTTTTAAATTTCAGGAGTTCAATATTCAAGTTTAAAAATTTTAATTCAAATGTAGAAATAAAAAAAAGAAATTCAAATTCAAAATCTTCTTTAACGACACATAATATTCAGGTTAATTAAAATATTGTGTATGTATGTATGTATATCTATATCTAACATCTATTGCAAAATTGTGCAAAGAGCAGACATTTGAATAACAAAACTGTTAGTCAGTTTATAGAAATAGGTTGCCCATGTGCCACATAACTTAATCCAAACAAAGACATGTTTAGCTCATCACATTTTTTTTGCACTACTTTTGTTTAAT